>JASEVX010000004.1:45816880-46437258 GCA_031761405.1 Serripes groenlandicus
TAATAGCATTATGTCGCTTACATTTCAATCATAGGGTCATCTGCTCTCATATGTCAATCAATCATCCTGTTTTGAATTTAATAGCTCCTGATGACATTTGATAGATAGGGGTCATTTGTTTAATTAACCCTTTCTCACCTAAAGACTCATTTTGACGCATCTGCAGCACACGCCTTTTGAGAAAACATTTCTCATTTTGCCATAATGTTTTCAATTTTTTTCAGTAATCATACCTACAATTATAGAGATTTTTCATATTTTTGAGTAGACATTTTCAAAGTTGACTGCTACAGATTTACTGTATGTGGGAAAGGATAAAAGGAGTATAATCATCCTGTGATATTTTAAGACTCTAGGACAAAGGGTTATCTTGATTTTAAGCGGAAATGGATTTGAACTTCACAGCCCTGCAACCTTGAACTTGACCCAAAAAGTACTTGGTGTCATCTACTCAATATATCAAATCATCCTATGAAGTTTGAAGACGCTTTAACAGTGTTTTAGAAATATTGAGCAGAAACAGATTTCAATCTTAAAGGCCCATGTTGCCTTGACTTTATAACAAGTGAACCCAAAAATAATAGATGTCTTCTACTGAGTAAGTCCAATCAGCCTATGTAGTTTGAAGATTCTTGGTTAAAATATTGAGCAGAAAATAATTTGACCTTTATGGCCCTTTTGCTCTTGCCTTTGACCTCAAATATAATCAATAAGTCGAATCAACCTATAAAATTTGAATATTCTTAGACAAAGAGTTTTTGATATATTGAACAGAAACAGATTTTGACCTTTCAGCCCATGTGACCTTTCATTTTTACCCAGTGATCTCAGAAACAAAAGAGGTCATCAAATCAGTAAGTCAATTCAGCCTATGATTATGTAGACTCGGGGTCAAAGGGTTCTGGAAATATTGGGCAGAAACAGATTTGACCTTCATTGCCCTTGATCTTTGAACTATAGGGAGCATCAACTCAAATAGACCAATCATCCTATGATTTTGAAGACTCTGGGTCAAAGGGTTATTAAGCTGAAATGGATTTGACCTTTTTTATCCATGTGACCTTGGTATTTGACCTATTGACCCTCTAAATGCTACGAATCATCTTCTCAATTAGACCAATCATCCAATGAAAGAAAAAGACTCTTGGTCAAAGGTTTCTTGAGATATTGAGTAGAAATAGATTTGACCTTGATGGTCCATTTGACCTACCCTGTGACCTCAAAAACAACAGGGATCTTCTACTCAAATAGAATAATAATCCTATGAAGTTTGACTGGGTCAAAGGGTTCTTTAGCTAAGAGATTTGAAATTTATGGTCAATTTGACCTTGGTCTTTGACTCAAACTAGAATGGAGTGTGTCACCTGCCGGCGCCTTGTCAGAAAATTTTAATTTTTGACAGAAAAGGGTCAATAACTCTGATATAAAAATATTTGGATTATCCCCCTTTTGTGAACCCATCACAAAGATTGATATAAACATTTGTCAGAAGTTTCAATCCAATCCTTTGAGTAGAACAAAAGTTATTTGAAAACGTGACGAAAAAGTGTGACGGACAGACAGACGCCGGACAAAAAAAGGTAATCCCTAAGTGCCTACCATGAGGTGACACAATAAAATTATTGTTAGGTTTCAAAATCATAGTTTACAGACCTATTCCTAGCACAAGGAGATAGACCTTGGGTTTATTCGCCATTTCCACCTTCAACATTTCTGCCTGTTGAATTGCCAACTCTCGCTGCGATGCCATTCTGGAAGTCAATAGCACTGCTGCCAGGGGGCGATCTGGATTCTGTAACTGGTTACGCCAAACATTCAGCCTCTCAAGTGCTTTATCTATAGCATTTCCTCCTTCGTTAAAGATATTTCTACTCATTGCATCAAGCGCAGCATTCAATTCGATTTCTGTATTGGCCTGATCGAGTTGAATCACATGCTGGGAACCGAGAACATCTTCACCGTATTTGATAATGGCCAGTCGTAAGTATTCATCACTGATCTCAAATCTGTAATGGATGTTTAAAAATGATCTCAAATTATTTCAAATGCAACGGATAAGGAAACAATTAAGAGTGCTTAGCGGATTGAATGCCAACACTCGCCTGCTTTTTCTAAGTCGAAAAAGGGGCATTACTGAATTATTATTTAAACCAAAGTTATGTGACTTGGTACAGACATGTGTATTGTTCCTAGGAAGATGTGTACCAAGTTTCATTTGAAAATGTTGAACAGTTTTTCAGTTATGGGCAGGATTAAACTTTTTTAATGAATTTCTAAGTTCAAAAAGGGCCATAAATGAATTATAAATGAAGCCAGAATTATGCCACTTGGTATAGACATGCATATTGTTTCTAAAAACATATCGAGGGCTTGGCGAGAAACGGTTGTAGCTAAAACTGGTATTTTTTTACCCAGGTTAATCACCATTAAAGTCTTTATAAGCGTTAAATCATTTTTCTTGGTAAACAATGGAAATTTAGGTGCCATTGCCTGTTCTGAGCAATGGCACCTAAATTTGCATTGTTTACAAATGGGTCAAAATTTTCCCTAAACCAGGGTTTTCAAAATAGGTTTGTAGTTACAATCGTTTCACGCCAAGCCCTCGATATGAACCAAGTTACATCTGAATATGTGTTACTGTTTTTGAGTTATGAGGTACGGTTAAAGTTGTGTGACAATGAAGACGGCGACACCAAGGGTATCACACTAGCAATACTTTGTTTTCCTCGAAAAGCAGACGAGCTAAAAAATAATGTAACATATTGTGTATAATATTGATTTTGCTGCTGCAATAAATTGACTGCCACTTACTATAACCACAGTTAATGTGTAAGTCATGTGTAAGTAGTCATAGTTGTTCTATACCAGCAAGACTCATACATAGGTGAATTGTAACTAACTGTTTCCTACATACAGGAGCATGTTGACTCATCTGCAGCAGACAATTTTTAAAAAATATTGAAGCAAAAGGGGAAATTGCTCATAATAAGCAATTCTCCTTTTACCACAATGTGTTCAACTCTATTAAAGAAGCGTACTTTAATTTCATACTGTTTGTTTGGGGGATAAAATTTGGAAAATTATTTTCCCTGACACAGACAACTTTTCGAGGGCTTGGCGTGAAACAGTTGTAACTTAAAACCTATTTTGAAAACCCTGGTTTAGGGGCAATTTTAACCCCTTTGTAAACAACGCAAATTTAGGTGCCATTGCTCAGAACGAGCAATGGCACCTAAATTTCCATTGTTTACCAAGAAAAATGATTTAACGCTTATAAAGAGTTTATGGTAAGGTGATTAACCTTGGTAAAAAAATACCAATTTTAGTTACAACCGTTTCACGCCAAGCCCTCGTTTTGAAAAAGATTGTTGGCAAAAGGAAAACACAGCCAAAACAAATTCAAATAAAGTATTTCATTTTGTAGGGAGTTTCCATGTTATTGCATAGATGTTTTCTAAGTCGTCTGTTACTTTCTTTGAAGTATTACAAATTTGCCTACAAGCGAAATACATAAAATTTAAAACCTTATGAAATTAGAAGTCTAATTTGATACCCCAAGGCATTACATTTTGAAGAGGATTTTTTATAAGTTTGTTTATACAATTAATGGTGAAGTCACTTTCATCAGTATTTCCATTACATATGTATATCTAAGCATTTCGAAATTGTACTCTTTCCCACAATGAAAACCTCTGTAAAAGTGAATAAAATCAAAGAAGAGTTGAAACAAAACATTTTGGCAAAAGCAAAAAATGCTGAGAAATTGCTCATTCTGAGAAGTTTTCTCCATTTTCCTCAATGTTTTCAATAGATGTCTGCATGTGGGCCACAGAATTATCAGCACAACCTTAATTAGAGGGCTTGGTGTGAAACAGTCGTAACTAAAATTGGTATTTTATTACCAAGGTTAATCACCTCGCTATGAAGTCTTTATACGCTTTAAATCATTTTTCTTAGTAAACAATGAAAATTTAGGTGCCATTGCTCAGAATTTGCATTGTTTACAAAGGGGTCAAAATTGCCCCTAAACCAGGGTTTTCAAAATAGGTTTTTAGTTAGAACCCGTTTCACGCCAAGCCCTCGTTATGGAGCATACTACAGAGGCCTAGATAAGGAAGAGTAAACAGGTCTTTCTTCCACGATTTCTCTGTAAGCAATACTTGAAACCTATGTTGTGGGTACTCAAAAGAATTGTCTCACTGAGACGATTCTTTTAAGTACCCATAACATAGGTTTTGGAGGTCAAATAACGAACATACAAACATCCTATATTGGTGCAGCAGTCACACTGTCATTTTCAACATCCTTAGGGCAAGGTAAAAAGGCAGTACTACAATTTTAAAATGTTAACCCTTTCCCTCATATAGACGCTTTCTGATGCCTCTGCAGCAGACGACTTTTGAAATCATTGTGACAAAAGGAGAAATTGCTCAAAACAAGCAATTTTTCCATTTGCCACAATGTTTTAAACTTTTTTCCGTCATTACACTTTCATTTATAGATATTTTTCATGCGTTTGAATAGATGTTTTTGAAGTCGTCTGCTGCAGATTTGATGTACGTGGGTTTAAAATTATACAAGACTTTTAAATGTTGCCTGCCTCAAAAATATCTGTGGATAAAAGTGAAACATCTTTAAAATTATCTGAATCTTTTTTTATGAATTCAAATATATGTGAAACATTAAATTAAAACATACCCTTGAAATATTTCTCTGATAAAATCTTTGATGATTTGGAAATCTTCATTCAAGACATTTTCAGGTATCAAAAACACCACATCCATAGCTAGGGACTCCTTTACAACTATTAAAATAAGAGAAACTGTTATTGTGCAATACAAATTTTAGGTGAAATGGTTAGCATCATGAATTTGGGAACGTGCGCCCCAGGTTTGATACCAGCGCGATGGTCATAGTGGAGAGCCCTTTAGGTAAGGCACATTTCCTAGCCTAGTACTGGTTTGTTTACCCAGGGAGCATGAATAAACAAACTGTTGCCATGATATAATTGAAATAATGTTAAAAACGGCATAAAACTCCAATAAAACATAACACATTTTTAATTCTCCCTTTACTGCATACAACAAATCTGCAGAGAGACAACTTTGACAACATTATGGTAAAACAAGAGGGCCAAGATGGCCCTAAATCAATCACCTGAGTGATAGTATAGTAGCAAATATTTAACTGCTAATATCTGGGAAAACTAGAGGTTGTTTTGGGAAAAACGTATGTCTCCCCAAGGGGTATTTGTCTGGCTGACTGTATTTTGTCAGTTAGTGATTTATTTTAAACAAGCAAATTCAGAGAATCATGGTTCCCCGCTTGGTATTGATGGAAAGGGGTTGTCACAAGGAATACACATGTGAAATATGAAAGCAGTACCTATTACGGTTCAGAAGTAAGGGCCATAACTCCGTGAAAAATCATCCAACCGGAACGCAAACACGATATGCGCATCTACACTTGGTGGTGATCCTTCCTATGAAGTTTCATAAAATTCCAAAAAGCGGTTGCAGAGAAATAGCCCGGAAATGAATTTAGTCATACATAGGGGTAAAGGGCCATAACTCGTCAGGGTCAAGGTCACAAGGTCAAAAAAATTGGTATTGATGGAAAGGGGTTGTCACAAGGAATACACATGTGAATATGAAAGCAGTAACTATTACGGTTCAGAAGTTATGACCAAGGTTAAAGTTTTTGTGACAGCGTGACTGACGGACGGACTGACGGACGGACTGACGGACTGACGAATGAGAAATAATAGTCCCCAGCTTTCGCTAAAAGCGGGGGACAAAAAGGGCAATAACTCATCCAAAAGTAGGTCAAATTAAACGCCCTCGTAATATGCGCAACAACACATTGTACCGATGACTCCTGTGAAGTTTCATAGAAATGTGGCAAAGGGGTTGTGAGATGAAGGCCGGACAAGAATGAAATGGCAATTTAAAAAAAGGGCAATAACTCATCCAAAAGTAGGTCAAATTAAACGCCCTCATAATATGCGCACAACACATTGTACCGATGACTCCTGTGAAGTTTCATAGAAATGTGGCAAAGGGGTTGTGAGATGAAGGCCGGACAAGAATGAAATGGCAATTTAAACAAGAGGGCCAAGATGGCCCTAAATCGATCACCTAATTGATAGTAAATTAGTAGCAAATATTTAACTGCAAATATCTGGAAAATTTTATCAGGGAGTGCAAATGAAACTGAAAGGAGTTTAGTTTAAACTTATTTATTTTACATCGATTGCGAAACAAGCCTTGGGCTTAGATTAATCACGCTCGATGTCTGCTTCCTGGAGACTTCACCAGTACTCGCCGTTTGTGTGGAAAAATCCCAAAGTCAGGACACGCTCATCACGGGACTCGAACCAGGGACCTTTGATACGAGAGGCCGACGCTCTACCTCTGCACCACTGTCTTCCACTGAAAGGAGTGGACACTTCTCAAGAAACAGCTTATCAGTAAAGGCCATTTATATCTTGAAATCTAACAAGAACTTTAATAAGAATGGAATTATAAAGTTTTTGTCATTTTGCACCTTTCCTGATGCCGCCTTGCTGCGCTGTTTTTCAACCAAATCAATATGGCTTCAACAGTTTATTTAGAGGGTCACTTAAGAAACATTTCTACCAAATTATCTTGCAATCGCACAAGTAGATTATGGAGGAAAAGGATTTTAAAATTTGGGTATTTTTTCTCACTCTCTGATGCCGCAGCATCCAAAGTTCTCAATGGAATTTAAATCTTTGAACAATTTTGAAAGAGGACCACCAAAGGAACATTCTTGTGATGTTTTGTGGAAATTGGTCTATTGGAATGGTAGGAGTTGGATGTCACTTGTAGCTAAAAGTTCAATTTACCCTTTTTGTGATGACACCTGGTTGATATGATTGCGTAACCAATCAAAACGGCTTAAACAAATTAAATAGAGGATCATTACAGTAAGATTCGTATTATATTTTCTTAAAATAAGACGAACACTTTCATAAAAATGGAATTTTCAAATTTTGTCATTTTGCCCCTTTTCTGATGCCGCCTGACTGCCATGTTTTTCGACCAATCAGTATGGCTTGAACAATTTTTATAGAGGGTCACCCAAGGAACATTTCTACCAAATTATATTTGAATCTGACAGGCAGATTCGGAGGAGAAGATTTTTAAAGTTTGGACATTTTGTCACCTTTCTGATGCCGCAGCAACCAAAGTTCTCATTTGAATTTTAATCTTTGAACAATTTTGAAAGAGGACCACAAAAGGATCATTCCTGTGATGTTTTGTAGTAATTGGTCTATTGGAATGGCAGGTGTTGGTTGTCATTTGTAGCTAAAAGTTCAATTTACCCCTTTTGTGATGACGCCTGGTTGCTATGATTGTGTAACCAATCAAAACGGCTTTAACAAATTAAAAAGAGGATCATTAAAGTAAAATTCTTTTTATATTTTCTTAAAATCAGACAAACACTTTCATAAAAATGGAATTTTCAAATTTTGTCATTTTGCCCCTTTTCTGATGCCGCCTGACTGCCATGTTTTTCGACCAATCAGTATGGCTTGAACAATTTTCATAGAGGGTCACCCAAGGAACATTTCTACCAAATTATATTTGAATCTGACAGGCAGATTCGGAGGAGAAGATTTTTAAAGTTTGGACATTTTGTCCCCTTTCTGATGCCGCAGCAACCAAAGTTCTCAATGGAATTTTATTCTTTGAACAAATTTGAAAGAGGACCACCGAAGGAACATTCCTGTGATGTTTTGTGGAAATTGGTCAATTGGAATGGTAGGAGTTGGTTGTCATTTGTAGCTAAAAGTTCAATTTACCCCTTTTGTGATGACGCCTGGTTGCTATGATTGTGTTACCCATCAAAACGGCTTTAACAAATTAAATAGAGGATCATTTAAGTAAGATTCGTATTATATTTTCTTAAAATCAGACAAGCACTTTCATAAAAATGGAATTTTGTCATTTTGTCATTTTGCCCCTTTTCTGATGCCGCCTGACTGCCATGTTTTTTGACCAATCAGTATGGCTTGAACAATTTTTATAGAGGGTCACCCAAGGAACATTTCTACCAAATTATATTTGAATCTGACAGGCAGATTCGGAGGAGAAGATTTTTAAAGTTCGGACATTTTGCCCCCTTTTTGATGCCGCAGCAACCAAAGTTCTCAATGGAATTTAAATCTTTGAACAACTTTGAAAGAGGCCAACCAGAGGAACAGTCCTGTGATGTTTCACGAAAATTGTCCTTGGAATTTGGGAGGAGATGATGTTTAAAGCTAAAAGTTAACGCCGGACGGACGGACGGACGGACGGACGACGGACGACGGACAAAAAGTGATCAGAATAGCTCACCTTGAGCCTTCGGCTCTAGGTGATCTAAAAAAGGGCAATAACTCATCCAAAAGTAGGTCAAATTAAACGCCCTCGTAATATGCGCAACAACACATTGTACCGATGACTCTTGTGAAGTTTCATAGAAATGTGGCAAAGGGGTTGTGAGATGAAGGCCGGACAAGAATGAAATGGCAATTTTAACAAGAGGGCCAAGATGGCCCTAAATCGATCACCTAATTGATAGTAAATTAGTAGCAAATATTTAACTGCAAATATCTGGAAAAATTTGATCAAGGATTGCAAATGAAACTGCAAGGAGTGGACAGTTCTCAAGAAACAGCTTATCAGTAAAGGCCATTTATATCTTGAAATCTAACAAGAACTTTAATAAGAATGGAATTATAAAGTTTTTGTCATTTTGCACCTTTCCTGATGCCGCCTTGCTGCCCTGTTTTTCAACGAAATCAATATGGCTTCAACAGTTTATTTAGAGTGTCACTTAAGGAACATTTCTACCAAATTATCTTGCAATCGCACAAGCAGATTATGGAGGAAAAGGATTTTAAAATTTGGGTATTTTTCTCACTTTCTGATGCCGCAGCAACCTAAGTTCTCAATGGAATTAAATCTTTGAACAATTTTGAAAGAGGACCACCAAAGGAACATTCCTGTGATGTTTTGTGGAAATTGGTCTATTGAAATGGTAGGAGTTGGTTGTCATTTGTAGCTAAAAGTTCAATTTACCCCTTTTGTGATGACGCCTTGATTGTGTAACCAATCAAAACGGTTTAAACAAATTAAATAGAGGATCATTACAGTAAGATTCGTATTATATTTTCTTAAAATCAGACAAACACTTTCATAAAAATGGAATTTTCAAATTTTGTCATTTTGCCCCTTTTCTGATGCCGCCTGACTGCCATGTTTTTCGACCAATCAGTATGGCTTGAACAATTTTTATAGAGGCTCACCCAAGGAACATTTCTACCAAATTATATTTGAATCTGACAGGCAGATTCGGAGGAGAAGATTTTTAAAGTTTGGACATTTTGTCCCCTTTCTGATGCCGCAGCAACCAAAGTTCTCAATGGAATTTAAATCTTTGAACAAATTTGAAAGAGGACCACCAAAGGAACATTCCTGTGATGTTTTGTGGAAATTGGTCTATTGGAATGGTAGGAGTTGGTTGTCATTTGTAGCTAAAAGTTCAATTTACCCCTTTTGTGATGACGCCTGGTTAATATGATTGTGTAACCAATCAAAACGGTTTAAACAAATTAAATAGAGGATCATTACAGTAAGATTCGTATTATATTTTCTTAAAATCAGACAAACCCTTTCATAAAAATGGAATTTTCAAATTTTGTAATTTTGCCCCTTTTCTGATGCCGCCTGACTGCCATGTTTTTCGACCAATCAGTATGGCTTGAACAATTTTTATAGAGGGTCACCCAAGGAACATTTCTACCAAATTATATTTGAATCTGACAGGCAGATTCGGAGGAGAAGATTTTTAAAGTTTGGACATTTTGTCCCCTTTCTGATGCCGCAGCAACCAAAGTTCTCAATGGAATTTAAATCTTTGAACAAATTTGAAAGAGGACCACCAAAGGAACATTCCTGTGATGTTTTGTGGAAATTGGTCTATTGGAATGGCAGGAGTTGGTTGTCATTTGTAGCTAAAAGTTCAAATTACCCCTTTTGTGATGACGCCTGTTTGCTATGACTGTGTAACCAATCAAAACGGCTTTAACAAATTAAATAGAGGATCATTAAAGTAAGATTCGTATTATATTTTCTTAAAATCAGACAAACACTTTCATAATAATGGAATTTTCAAATTTTGTCATTTTGCCCCTTTTCTGATGCCGCCTGACTGCCATGTTTTTCGACCAATCAGTATGGCTTGAACAATTTTTATAGAGGGTCACCCAAGGAACATTTCTACCAAATTATATTTGAATCTGACATGCAGATACGGAGGAGAAGATTTTTAAAGTTTGGACATTTTGTCCCCTTTCTGATGCCGCAGCAACCAAAGTTCTCAATGGAATTTAAATCTTTGAACAAATTTGAAAGAGGACCACCAAAGGAACATTCCTGTGATGTTTGGTGGAAATTAGTCTTGCGGTTCAGGAGGAGATGATGTTTAAAGCTAAAGGTTAACGCCGGACGGACGGACGGACGACGGACGACGGACAAAAAGTGATCAGAATAGCTCACCTTGAGCCTTCGGCTCTAGGTGATCTAAAAAAAGGGCAATAACTCAACCAAAATTAGGTCAAATTAAACGCCCTCGTAATATGCGCAACTAGACGTTGTACCGATGACTCCTGTGAAGTTTCATAGAAATGTGGCAAAGGGGTTGTGTGATGAAGGCCGGACAAGAATGAAATGGCAATTTTAAAAAAAGGGCAATAACTCAACCAAAATTAGGTCAAATTAAACGCCCTCGTAATATGCGCAACTAGACGTTGTACCGATGACTCCTGTGAAGTTTCATAGAAATGTGGCAAAGGGGTTGTGAGATGAAGGCCGGACAAGAATGAAATGGCAATTTTAAAACAAGAGGGCCAAGATGGCCCTAAATCGATCACCTAATTGATAGTAAATTAGTAGCAAATATTTAACTGCAAATATCTTGGAAAATTTTATCAGGGAATGCAAATGAAACTGCAAAGGAGTGGACACTTCTCAAGAAACAGTTTATCAGTAAAGGCCATTTATATCTTGAAATCTAACAAGAACTTTAATAAGAATGGAATTATAAAGTTTTTGTCATTTTGCACCTTTCCTGATGCCGCCTTGCTGCCCTGTTTTTCAACGAAATCAATATGGCTTCAACAGTTTATTTAGAGGGTCACTTAAGGAACATTTCTACCAAATTATCTTGCAATCGCACAAGTAGATTATGGAGGAAAAGGATTTTAAAATTTGGGTATTTTTCTCACTTTCTGATGCCGCAGCAACCAAAGTTATCAATGGAATTTAAATCTTTGAACAATTTTGAAAGAGGACCACCAAAGGAACATTCTTGTGATGTTTTGTGGAAATTGCTCTATTGGAATGGTAGGAGTTGGTTGTCATTTGTAGCTAAAAGTTCAATTTACCCTTTTTGTGACGACGCCTGGTTGATATGATTGTGTAACCAATCAAAACGGCTTAAACAAATTAAATAGAGGATCATTACAGTAAGATTCGTATTATATTTTCTTAAAATCAGACAAACACTTTCATAAAAAATGGAATTTTCAAATTTGGTCATTTTGCCCCTTTTCTGATGCCGCCTGACTGCCATGTTTTTCGACCAATCAGTATGGCTTGAACACATTTTATAGAGGGTCACCCAAGGAACATTTCTACTAAATTATATTTGAATCTGACAGGCAGATTCGGAGGAGAAGATTTTTAAAGTTTGGACATTAAATCGATCACCTGATTGATAGTGTATGGTGAGTGTAAGGAACGACAACTCTGCGAAGGAGATTGCCCTTGCATAATACTCTGCCAAGTGTTACCTCCCTTAGACCATCAATCTAATAACCATATGTCATTTGAAGCAAAAAGTTAATTTTACTCCTTTTCTGATGCTGCTTGGTTGCTATGCCTTTCAACAAATCAATATGGCTTGACAAAGTATGTAGATGATCAATGAAAGAACATTTCTACAAAACTATCTTTAAATCAGACAAGCACTTTTATAAGGATACTTTATTAAAGTATTGTCATTTTGCCCCTTTTTTGATGCCGCCTGACTGCCATGTTTTTCGACCAATCAGTATGGCTTGAACAATTTTTATAGAGGGTCACCCAAGGAACATTTCTACCAAATTATATTTGAATCTGACAGGCAGATTCGGAGGAGAAGATTTTCAAAGTTTGGACATTTTGTCCCCTTTCTGATGCCGCAGCAACCAAAGTTCTCAATGGAATTTAAATCTTTGAACAACTTTGAAAGAGGCCAACCAGAGGAACAGTCCTGTGATGTTTTACGAAAATTGTCCTTGGAGTTTGGGAGGAGTTGATGTTTAAAGCTAAAAGTTAACACCGGACGGACGACGGACGACGGACGACGGACAAAAAGTGATCAGAATAGCTCACCTTCAGCCTTCGGCTAAGGTGATCTAAAAAGGGCAATAACTCATCCAAAAGTAGGTCAAATTAAACGCCCTCGTAATATGCGCAGCTAGACGTTGTACCGATGACTCCTGTGAAGTTTCATAGAAATGTAGCAAAGGGGTTGTGAGATGAAGACCGGACAAGAATGAAATGGCAATTTTAAAAAAAGGGCAATAACTCATCCAAAAGTAGGTCAAATTAAACGCCCTCGTAATATGCGCAACTAGACGTTGTACAGATGACTCCTGTGAAGTTTCATAGAAATGTGGCAAAGGGGTTGTGAGATAAAGGCCGGACAAGAAATGTGGACGCCCTGACAGACAGACGGACAGACAGACGAACAGACAGATAGACGGCGCAGGCAAAAGCAATATGTCTCTTCCGGAGGGAGGAGACATAATTTGATCAAGAGTGTGAATGAAACTACAAGAAGTGGACACTATAAATGAAATAGCTTATCAGTAAAATTAATGCCATTTGTAATAAGACATTAAATTGTTCAACAATTGCCTAGAGGACCACCAAATAAAACTCCTGTAGAGTTTGGTTGATATCAGTCCAATGGTATAGGAGGAGATATTGTTTGAAGTTAAACTTTCATTACCCCTTTCCTGATGCCTACTAGCTACTTTCAAGTCTATTTTTCAGCATTACGTTTAGTTAATATTAACTAAATGGTAACACGAATATTATCTAGTTAACCAGTTGTTATGTTACTTATTAAGTAAAATTCGCAAACCTTGACTAGATAACCTGTTAATAGTGTACAAACATATACAGGTTATCTTATGGCAGTAATATACCACCATACAAAAGTCGTCTAAAAGTGCGAAAGTTTTAACCTTCACCTCGAGGGCTAGCTAGGCGTGAAACAGTTGTAACTAAAATTGGTATTCTTTTACCAAGGTTAATCACCTCGCCATGAAGTCAGATTTATTGAATTTTGGAAAGGCCTTAAAGGATGCAACTTCTAATAAACAAGAGGCCCATGAGGGCCTATGCTCTACTGGCATTGATCTGGCTTGTTTCAAAAGGAACCAATATGTCATCAATATTCAAATACCATCTAAGTTTGGTGAAGATCAGATAGTAAATGGAAGCTCTATTGTGTTCACAAGCTGTATTATAGCAATTTTGACAATTTCAAGGGCCATAATCCAGCCATGCATGGGCAGATCTGGTTTTCGAAAGTAACCGAGCTCTCATGGATATCTAACTACTGTATAAGTTTGGTTGAGATACAATCAAAAGTGAAGACTGTATTGTGTTAACAAGAAATTGTTTACGGACGCACGGACGCACGCACGCACGCACGCACGCACGACGGACAAATCGCCACGACATAAGCCCTTCTGGCCTTTGGCCAGTAGAGCTAAAAACTAGAAGGGCAGTTCCTTCAAAGTCTTTAACCCATTACTTCACACAGACGACACTTACTGTTGCAGATGACTTTTGAAAACATTGCAAAAATTGGTGAAATTGTTTGTCTGATGATTGTCAAGCAGACGACCTATGAAAAGTCATGTGAAGTAATTGGTTAAAGCAGATGACTACAAAACATTTCACATGGGCTGCGCATGTCAAATTCTCTTACCTACAGGTCCTGTCTTTTTATCTAATGTCTCTGTAAAAGAGAAAAAAAAAAAGAATTGAGATCTTACTGTAAGCATTTCATTAACCCTTTCCCTCATACGACAATTCTGAAGCAGACGACTTTGAACTTATTTTGTCAAAACATAGAAAATCTCCATAGTTGAATGGATAACAAAAAGTGGAAAACATTGTGGCAAAAGGAGAAATTGCTTGTTTTGAGCAATTTCTTCTTTTGTCACTATGTTTTCAAAAAGCCGTCTGCTGCAGAGGCGTCAGAAATTGCTATATGAGGGAAAGGGTTAATCAGATGGCGTTCTCAACTTGAATGGCCAAGTGGCAACATTGTGGAACCACTCCCGGTCACCACTGGTTAAGTTTATCCTTGTTTTAACCCGTTCATTGCCGAATTTCACAAAGTCGACTATTCCATGTTGTGAATTAGACCACTTCATTTTTTCGTCCATCACGAAATTTGTTCAAATATAATGTATAAGCGGCAAACCATGCAGATTGCAGGAGAGACAGCTCGTTACAAGCTGTCTCACTTGAAACTGCATTGTTTGTAAAAGCCTTTAATTAACCCTTTCCCTCATATAGACGCTTTCTGACGCCTCTTCAGCAGACAGCTTTTTGAAAACATAGTGACAAAAGAAGAAATTGCTCAAAACAAGCAATTTCTCCTTTTTGCCACATTGTTTTCCACTTTTAGTCATAGGTTATCCATTCAATTATAGACATTTTCTATTTTTTGACAAAATATGTTTAAAGTCGTCTGCTGCAGAATTGTCGTATGAGAGAAAGTGTTAATTGACTTTGGCAGCGAAAGAATTAAACTTATACTCTCATGCAGATGCATTTCCAAGCATCTGCTACAGAAGACTATTGCCATAGAGTTTTCAACCCTATCCAATAATTATTTTTCATATCTTTTTATAGATGTTTTCGTCATCTGCTGCAGATGCATTGTACATGTATGTGGAAAATGGTTAAAAAACCAATATAATCATTAAAATGGTGTACAATTGAACAAGGATGTTGTTTGGACATCTGCATTCAAAATTCGGTATATTTTGTCCTTTTATGTTATTGTTGAATTAAGATTTTTATCTCTTAACCCTTTCCCACATACAACAAATCTGCCGCAGACGACTTTGAAAACATATGGACAAAAATGTGAAAAATCGCCATAAATGAAAGTTTAATTATGAAATAGAGTTAAAAACGTTGTAGCAAAAGTAACAAGAGGCCCAAGAGGGCCAGTATCGCTCCACGGCCATAAGGCAAAAAATAAAATCTCCAAACAGCCCTGCCCACTGGTGGCTATTTTTTTTACCAACCACCATGGCTTAAAGGAATCTTGTAGAGTGTCACCCAAGGAATGTTTCTGCAAAATTATTTGAAAATTGGCCTGATACTTTCGGAGGAGAGGATATTTTAAGTTTTCACTATAGCCATATAAGGCAAAATAGCCCCACCCCCTGGCAGCCATATTTTTCAACCAATCAACATGGCTTGAAGGAATCTGATAGAGGGTAAGCCTAGGTACATTTCTACAAAATTATTTGAATATCAGCCAAACACTTTCAGAGGAGAAGACTTTTTAAGTTTTCACCATGGTCATATAAGGCAAAATAGCCCCTCCCTCTGGCAGCCATGTTTTTCGACCAATCAACATGGCTTGAAGGAATCTGATAGAGGGTCACCCAATGAACATTTCTACAAAATTATTTGAAAATCGGCTGAACACTTTCGGAGAAGAAGATTTTTTAACTTTTCACTATAGCTATATAAGGCAACCCCCCCCCCCCCCCCCCTTGGCGGCCATGTTTTTTAACCAATCAACATGGCTTGAAGGAATCTGATAGAGGGTCACCCATGGAACATTTCTACAAAATTATTTGAAAATCGGCTGAACACTTTCGGAGAAGAAGATTTTTTAACTTTTCACTATAGCTATATAAGGCAAACCCCCCCCCCCCCCCCCCCCCTTGGCGGCCATGTTTTTTAACCAATCAACATGGCTTGAAGGAATCTGATAGAGGGTCACCCATGGAACATTTCTACAAAATTATTTGAAAATCTGGTGAACACTTTTGGAGAAGAAGATTTTTTAAGTTTTCACTTTAGCTATATAAGGCAAAATAGCCCCGCCCCCTGGCGGCCATGTTTTTCACCCAATCAACATTTCTTGAAGGAATCTAATAAAGGGTCACCCAAGGAACATTTCTACAAAATTATTTGAAAATCGGCCTGACACTTTCGGAGAAGAAGATTTTTTAAGTTTTCACTATTTTTTTCTAAAAAAAATTGAAGGAATTTAAGAGAGGACATTGAGAGGATGCTTCCTATGAAGTTTCAACCAAATTGGCCAAGTGGTTAGGGAGAAGAAGTGGTTTAAAGGAAAAAGTTAACGCACACACGACGGACAATTCGCCATGACATAAGCGGAGCTAAAAATTGCTCATTATGAGCAATTACTCCTTTTGCCACAATGTTTTCAAACATTGTCTGTATGTGGAAAAGGGTTTAACCTACAGAAAAGAATGACATATGAGGGGAATAGCTGAGCTACCTTTTTGCAGTGGTCTAGGTAACATAGTCATATTTGTCCCTGATCAAATATTTACCACAATACCCCCAGATATATTATTCAACCAGAGGTATCACACAGGCTAGAAAAGCTCACCAAGTGAGTGCTTGTTCAATTCAAAACTTAGATGTATTATCTGATGTTTCTCCCACAAGGCTTCTTTTGACACTTTCCTACACAGATTTATTGTACGTGAAAATTGGTTTCCCCCATACGAGAATTCTGCAGCAGACGACTTTGAACATATTTTGTCAAATCATAGAAAATCTCCATAATTGAATGGATAACCTATGATAAAAAGTGGAAAACATTGTGGCAAAAGGAGAAATTGCACGTTTTGTGCAATTTCTTCTTTTGTCACTATGTTTTCAAAAAGCCGTCTGCTGCAGAGGGGTCAGAAAGCGTCTATATGAGGAAAAGGGTTAATACAAATCAGGCGCATAGCTGACTTTACGCAAAATACGCAGCTTCGTACGTACACATTGTCTCCAGTACTCAAATTTTAAAAAGTTCAAATCTGCAATAAAAACTTGACATGGCGTAGGCGTAAGTATAAAACAACCGACCTGACTTGATAGATTTGACGATAAATGACAAATGCAACACATTTTAGTATCTCATAATTTCTTAGAAAATACGTTTATTTCACCATCAAGATCAGTCATATTTTGCTATTAAAATGTTCCCAGAAGTCACCACAGACGATATAGAGGGGAAAAGAATTCCTGGGGGAGCATGGGGACCCTCCTAAAAAGGTGCGTACACACTCTGTATACCCTAGCTACGCCCCTGCAAATTACCCTTTTCAGAGCATCACCTCTATTAACCCTTTCCCTCTTACGACAATTCTGCAGCAGACGACTTTGAACGTATTTTGTAAAGAAGTAGAAAATCTCTATAATTGAATGGATAACCTATGACTTAAAGTGGAAAACATTGTGTCAAAAGGAGAAATTGCACGTTTTGTGCAATTTCTTCTTTTGTCACTATGTTTTCAAATAGCTGTCTGTCAGAAAGCGTCTATATGAGGGAAAGAGTTAAACAATCACATTTGCTTTGCTTCTATCTAAAATTGTTTGAGAAGTTGAACTGTAATTTACCTGCACAGATTTTTTTCAGAATGTCCTCAACAAATACCTCGGTTGTGAGATCAGCCTGTATAAGTGCATGTGCATTATTGCTTGCAATGCTCCTTAATTCATTTAAGTCCACATTATCTTTATTTCCGATGCCAATAGCAATCATGAATATGTCTGTTTCTTGCTTGATGGTTTGGGCTATTTGTCTGGTCTTGGATGGATCATTAGACACACCTACAGATAAGGAAAACAATTTAAGTTCAAGAATAACAAGTGGACCATGATGGTCCTATATCGCTCACTAGTCCAGGTTTCTGTACTATAGGAATGCGATTTTATATTTTGACTGTTTGCATCCTTACAAATGCAATATGTAACGGCGATATATTGAGACTATATCGCTCACCTGATTTGATAGAACTGAAATAGTGTTCAATGTTCTTACTATATATGAATCAACATGGCTTGGAAGAATCTCATAGAGGGTCATCCAAAGAATGTTTCTACAAAATTATTTGAAAATCTGCCAGAGTTTTAAGGAGAAAGTTTTCACGTAAGCCATATAAGGCAAAACAGCCTGCTCCAGTGCTCCTTGGGGAACATGCTTTTCTACAAATCAAAATGGCTTAAAGGAATCTCATAGTTCAGCCAAAGACATTTCTCATAGGAAAAACTTTTGAAAGTTTTCAATATTTGAAAATCAGTCTGATACTTTCTGAGGAGAAGAAAGTTTAAAATATTCTCTATATCCATATAAGTCAAAGTAGCCCGGCTCCTTGGTGGCCATGTTTTTGACCAATCAACATGACTTTATGCCCTAGTCATAGTGTCGTGTTTTGGCCTCGCCGTTGTGCCACGTTTCTGACACCCACGATTTGGAATTTTCAGCTGGGTGCCAAGATATGCTACATTGTTGCCATGTCCTAGTCACATGCTAGCCATGCTGTTGCCTCATTGTATTCCCGTTGTGACACAATTTAAAGGTGACAACAAATATCAAAGTCGGGTTATGTCACGCTGTGCGTCGTTATGCCTCGCTGCCTCCATGTTGCAACCACGATCAGTTAAAACGCGTCATGCAATGATGTCCCTCTACCATGACTGTTGAAATTATTACAATCCATTGATGCGACAGAGCGTATCATATATAGAGTACCACAACATACCAAATCATGGAACAACGTCATACAACGTAAAACACCATAGCATAACGCAGCTCATAATGTAGTTTAACATGTTACAGCGTATTATTGTTTGACACAGCGTGGCATAATGCGGCACGAAGAACATATCAACGGGGCGGGATGCACTATGTTCACGTTCTATTACGTGTTTGCTACGTTTCTGCTTCATTATACTACGCTGTACCATGTTCTCGCCACGTTTTAGTAAGTTGTGGGTAAACATGAGCGAATTTTGAATGTGTCCAAAATTAAAAATTACCACTTCACGTTTTGTCAGTTTGATCACTTTTTGTCACGTTTTTTCACGTTTTAGCCATGTTATTCTACGTTTGCGTGGTTGTAGCCACGTTTCCCAATGAGCTAAACGTGGCGGCCAAAATGTGACACTATGACTGGGATATAAAGGAATCTGGAACAAGGTCACTCAGGGAAAATGTCTAGAAAAATTATTTTAAAATCTGCCAGAGAAGTTTTCACTAAAGCCATTACAGGCAAAACAGCCAGCTCCCTGGTGGACATGTTTTTCTACCAATCAACATGGCTTGTGGGAAGCTCATAGAAAGTCACCGCAGGAACTTTTTAAAACAAATATTTGAAAATCAAATTAATACTTTCCGAGGAGAAGATTAAAAGTCAGAACAGCCTGGCCATTTGGCAGCCATGTATTTAACAATCAAAATGGCTAGAAGGAATCGGAAAGAGTGTTAATCAATGAATTGCATGTTGTTTTTTAACCCTTTCCCTCATATAGACGCTTTCTGACGCCTCTACAGCAGACGGCTTTTTGAAAACATAGTGACAAAAGAAGAAATTGCACAAAACGTGCAATTTCTCCTTTTGCCACAAATTATCCTTTCAATTATGGAAATTTTCTATTTTTTGACAAAAAACGTTCAAAGTCGTCTGCTGCAGAATTGTCGTATGAGGGAAAGGGTTAACCTATCAAAATAATTTGAACATTTCTGCATATATAATTATCTTGTCATTAGACAATTAATTTTGAAAGTTTTGTCATTTTACTCTTTCATGATACCTCCTGGCAGCCATATTTTTAATAAATAAAAATGACTTGGATGAAATTTTCTTTAGAGTCATTTCTGCCAACCTATATTGAGGTAAGACAAGCATTTTCACAGGAGAATAATTTCAAAGGTTTGTCCATTTTACGCTTTTTATGTCCCCTGATGGCCATGGTTTCAAACCAATCAATAAGCTTGAACATTTATGTAGATGGTAACTTAAAGAACAATTGCTCCAAGTTATCTTGAAATGAGACAAGCAGTTTTAGAGGAGAAGATTTTCAAATGTTGTCATTTTTCATTTTCCGATGCAGCAGCATTGAGTTATTAATGGAATTTATTTATTTTTACAATATTTAACAAGTACCACCAAGGGTTTTGAAGGTTTTTAAGTTTGGTTGAAATTGGCCAAGTGATTGAAGAGGAGATGTCAATGTAATCTGTTATGACAATGCAACACAGTAGATTCTTGTCATATGCTGACAGACACCAGGTGATCAATAAAACACGCTTACTGTGCAAGTTAAAAAAGATCCTATGAAAACTGTAGTCTTGGTGTTCTAAAATGCTATATTTAAAGTACACACAATCGGACACATCTGCAGCAGATGACGTCTGAAAAAATTATGGCAAATGGAGAAATTGCTTATAAAGACGATGCCTACAACTGTATTTAACAATCATTCTTTAATTTAAATATAGCTTGCAAAAGAAAAAATCAAGATGTTTTCTGCTAATTATTAGCAATTTCTCCATTTACAATAATGCCTTCAACAATTTTGCTATCATTTATAGAGTTTGAATTTATTTTGCTGCAGATTTGAAGTATATTTAAAAGGGTCGAGTTACAGATTATATGTTTTCTGGTTTGGTAGGCTTCATACACTCAATGAGACCAACTTTACAAGTAAAACAAGAGGGCCATGATGGCCCTGGAATCGCTCACCTGATTTTTTTCTTCTTCACTTTAGCTATATAAGCCCCGCCCCTGGCGGCCATAGTTTACGACCAATCAACTTGACTTGAAGGAATATGATAGAGGGTCACCCTAGGAACATTTCTACAAAATTATTTGAAAATCAGCCTTACACTTTCGGAGAAGAAGATTTTTTAAGTTTTCACTATAGCCATATAAGGCAAAATAGCCCCGCCCCCCCTGGTGGCCATGTTTTTTGACCAATCAACATGGCTTGAAGGAATCTGAAAGTGGGTCACTTAAGTAACATTTCTACAAAATTATTTGAAAATCAGGCTGACACTTTCGGAGAAGAAGATTTTTTAAGTTTTCACTATAGCCATATAAGGCAAAATAGCCCCGCCCCCCTGGCGGCCATGTTTTTCGACCAATCAACATGGCTTGAAGGAATCTGATAGAGGGTCATCCAAGGAACATTTCTACAAAATTATTTGAAAATCGGCCTTACACTTTTGGAGAGGAAGATTTTTTAAGTTTTCACTATAGCCATATAAGGCAAAATAGCCCCACCCCCCTGGCAGCCATGTTTTTCGACTAATCAACATGGCTTGAAGGAATCTGACAGAGGGTCATCCAAGGAACATTTCTACAAAATTATTTGAAAATCTGCCAACCAGTTTGGGAGAAGAAGATTTTTAAAGTTTTCACTATAGCCATATAAGGCAAAATAGCCCCGCCCCCCCCCCCCCCCCCCCCCCCCCCCCCCCCCCCTGGCAGCCATGTTTTTCGACTATCAACTTGGCTTGAAGGAATCTGATAGAGGGTCATCCAAGGAACATTTATACAAAATTATTTGAAAATCGGCCTGACACTTTTGGAGAAGAAGATTTTTTAAGTTTTCACTATAGCCATATAAGGCAAAATAGCCCCGCCCTCCTGGCGGCCATGTTTTTTCACCAATCAACTTGGCTTGAAGGAATCTGTTAGAGGGTCATCCAAGAAACATTTCTACAAAATTATTTTAAAATCGGCCTGACACTTTTGGAGAAGAAGATTTTTTGAGTTTTCACTATAGCCATATAAGGCAAAATAGCCCCGCCCCCCCTGGCGGCCATGTTTTTCGACCAATCAACATGGCTTGAATGAATCTGACAGATGGTCATCCAAGGAACATTTCTACAAAATTATTTGAAAATCTGCCAACCAGTTTGGGAGAAGAAGAATTTTGAAGTTTTTTTCATTTCGTTGCCATGGAAACCAGAATTCTGCAGGGATCCCAAAAATTTGAAGGAAATCTGGTGAGGTCATTGAGAGGATGCTTTCTGTGAAGTTTCATCCCAATTGACCCACCGGTTACTGAGGAGAAGAAGTTGACGCACGATGGACGCCGGACGACTGACGCCGGACAAAAGGCGATCACAATAACTCACCTTGAGCAATGCTCAGGTGAGCTAAAAAACAATCCCATGAAATTTTCATTTTAAACCCTGCCTAGAAAAAAACATGTACCTACCATCTGTTATCAAAACCATCAATTTTGAGGAATTTGGTCGTCGAAGTGCAGCAGCTGTGACCATCTCAAGCATCTTGACAAGTGCTTCATAGGTGTTCGTATTTGTATTCCTCTTGTCCTGTAAATATCCATTCACTGATTAAGAAGTTTAATATGTCTATATGAGGGAAAGGGATAAACGAGTTTTATTATAAGATAGAGTTGAAACATTTTAGAGATTTCTTCTTTTGACACAATGTTTTCAAAAGTCGTCTGATGCAGCACCTTCGCTAGCCTTTCAAGGCTACCTCGTACATTAGCATTGACCCATAATAGTAAATATTGTAATGTAATGGACAAATTACCCTTGGCTTATGAAGATGCTGCTGCAGAGGCGTCATAAAAAAGCGTCTATATGTGAAAAACGGTTAAACCTTTCCCTGATGCAGGAGATAATACTCAAATTTATCCCACAATGTTTTTAAACCAATGAAACTTCAAATCTTCCAGATGTCCCAATTTTGTGTTCGGATATTTTTTTCACGCAGGCTACATTTCTCAGATGCATTTTGACGCAATAGCAGCAGATGACTTTTGAAAACATTGTGGCCAAAGGTGAAATTGCTCATGATGAGCAATTTCTCTTTTGGCCACAATGTTTTCAACTTTGTTTAAAGATTAAGCTATCTTTAATTGAGATTTTCCAGGTTTTGTCACCATGTTTCAATGAATGTATATTGTTTTATGGCGCATCGACAGCTAAGGTCATTTAGCGCGCAATTAAATTTAATTATTCATGATCCCTGGGTAAACAAACCAGTACTAGGCTAGAAAATGTGCCTTGCCCAAGGGCACTCCACCATGACCGTAGTGCCGCGACTGGGGATCGAACCCGGGACACCCGGTTTCGAAATCCCCGACGCTAACCACTCGACCACAGCGGATTCCTCACCATGTTTCAAAGAGGTCTGCTGCAGATTTGCTTTATTAGGGATTAAAGGTGCTGAACTCCAGATGGATATTACAGTCAAAGTTTAAAAACTGTTCAAAAGTTGTCATGGGATAGTAGAATCATAATCCTGGGATAAAATAAAGAGTAATTATTTCACTTTCCAGTACCATTAACATCTAATTATTGATTGTTTATGCTTCATTTTTCATTGACAGTTTTACAGCATTTACTGCCAAAATAGTTTTGAACTACATGTACTTATTTAGTTGTCACTATTAGTAATATTTGCAGAAGTTTCAACGTTTCAAAATTTGATCACCATCTGGAGTTCAGCACGTTTAAAGTCAATATCTTTTATAACAACACCTAAAATTTCTCATACATTGTTACTTTCACCCTTTCCCTAATAAAGACAATTTCCGACGCCTCTGCAAAAGATCTTTTAAAAACAATGTGACAAATGGGGAAATTGCTCAAGGAGCAATTTCTCCTTTTGCCACAATGTTTTCAACTTTTATTCAGTAATTATACCTTCGTTCTTACAGATTTTTCTTGTTTTGCCAAGATGTTTTCAAAGTCATCTGCTGCAGATTTGTTGTTTGTGGTTAAATGTTAACAAGAGGGCCATGATGGCCCTGGATCGCTCACCTGATCTTTTTTTTTTTCACTTTAGCCATATAAGCCCCGCCCCCTGGCGGCCATAGTTTTTGACCAATCAATATGGCTTGAAGGAATCTGATAGAGGGTCACCCTAGCAATAATTCTACAAAAATATTTGAAAATCGGCTAAACACTTTCGGAGGAGAAGATTTTTTAAGTTTTCACTAAAGCCATATAAGGCAAAATAGCTCCGTCCTGTGGCGGCCATGTTTTTCAACTAATCAACATGGTTTTAAGGAATCTGATAGAGGGTCACCTAAGGAATATTCTCTACAAAATTATTTGAAAATCGGCCTGACACTTTCAGAGGAGAAGATTTTTTAATTTTTCACTATAGCCATATAAGGCAAAATAGCCCCGCCCCCCCTGGCGGCCATGTTTTTCGACCAATCAATATGGCTTGAAGGAATCTGATAGAGGGTCATCCAATGATCATTTCTACAAAATTATTTGAAAATCTGCCAGCCAGTTTTGGAGAAGAAGATTTTTAAAGTTTTTTACATTTCGTTGCCATGGAAACCAGAATTCTGCATGGATCCCAAAAATTTGAAGGAATTCTGGTGAGGTCAATGTGAGGATGCTTCCTGTGAAGTTTCATCCCAATTGATCCACTGGTTACTGAGGAGAAAAAGTTGCCGGACGACGGACGATGGACGCCGGACGCCGGACGATGAACGCCGGACAAAAGGCCATCACAATAACTCACCTTGAGCACTTCGTGCACAGGTGAGCTAAAAATGTATCTGTTAAAACAAAAACAATTATTCCGAGCAAATGTGCTATTTTAAAAGTCAATATTTACCCTTCCGACTATTTTTAGCTTGGGAACCAATTCGTTAGATTCACCCTGTAGTGGAATGTATCTGTCGGGATCAGTATAAACGGTTGATGCGTACATGACCACGCCAGCATGCAGGTTCCCATTACCGCCTCCATTTTGAAGGATTGCACTGTACAGTTGTATCACAAAGTTACAAACAATGGCGAAATCTGGATCTTTTATACTGTACGAAGCATCTATCACAAATACTAAATCCACTTCCCCATAACAAAACGGCTCTGAAACAAAATTAATGTTTACATCTTTCAGAATTTCTACTCAACTGGTTTTCATTCATTAAACCTTATTGCCACATGCAGACCTTTTTTTAACCGTTTCCCACATACAGCAAATGTGCAGCAGACGACTTTGAAAACATCTTTGCAAAAATATGAAAAAATCTCTATAAATAATGGTATAATAATTGAATAAAGTTGAAAACATTGTGGCAAAAGGGAGAAATTGCTTGTTTTGAGCAATTTCTCCTTTTGTCACAGTGTTTTTAAAAGTCGTCTGCTGCAGAGGCGTCAGAAAGCGTCTAAATGTGGGAAAGGGTTAATGCATCTGCAGCAGACAAGTGTTGAAATCATTGTAGCAAAAGAAGAAGTTGATAATTTCAGTTCAATAATATAATGAGTAATTGTTTTCGTCACTTTTCAATAATCATACTCGCATTCATACTTACAAGTTTTTCATGTTTTTGAATTGAAATTTTAAGTCATCTTCTGCAAAATTCACTGTATGTGGGAAAGGATAAAGCCATTATATTAACCCTTTCCGTCATGTAGACTCTTTCTGACGCCTCTGCAGCAGAAGGCTTTTTTTGAAAACATGGAGACAAAAGAAGAAATTGCTCAAAACGGGCAATTTCTCCTTTTGTAACCATGTTTTCAACTCTATTCAATTATTGTACTTTCATTTAATATGAGTTTCCATTTTTTGTTTGTTATGTTTTGAAAGTTGTCTGCTGCAGATTTGCTGTATGTGGGAAAAAGTTAAAAGGGGCCAAGAGGCAGACCTAAAGACTACATTGCTACAAATTTCTTGGACGAGTTTAATAAAACTTAATATGAAATGACAACGAATGTCAGATTCTTTTTATCACATGACGAAACACTTCAGCTTAGTTAAAGAGTTCATTGAAAGTGATAATAAATAACACTCATGAGATATTCTATTTATCACATAAAGTGATTTATGAGGCGTATTTCCATAAAATGTACTTAACGTTTACAATATTTCTAGATGAAATTTACAGGTTTTGGCGCTAAAGTGAGTATAGTATGATGTCAAAGCGCTGATGTGCGTCATTTTCATAGTGATTTGGTCATGTTATATTACGCACGTTACATATAAAGAAATACTTAATGGGTATATTAGATTGGACACAAGCATTGTCATGTGATAAATTATAATTATGTCAATAATTTTGTTGATATTAAATTTACTTTTACAAGTTTTCAACCATGTATTCAAACAGATAACTAAAACTATCATATCAGGTTACAATGAACCATTCCCTAATACAGATAACCCTTAGCCCCCCTTTCCCTCATACAACAAATCAACAGCAGACGACTGTGAAAATAATTGAGGAACAGTATCGAAAAACAACTGCAGATGACAGTTTAATCTTAGAATTGAATTAAAAACATTGTGGCAAATGGAGAAATTGCTGCCATCATGAGCAATTTCTCCTTTTGCCAAAATGTTTTCAAAAGACATCTGCTGCAGAGACAACAGATTTAAAGTGTCTATATGAGGGAAAGGGTTAATTAACAGGTCTTTTTTAACAGATAATATTTATAAGAAATGATATTGCTAGTTCTGATAAAATTTCCCTTTTCACACAATGTTTTCAATACTAATATATAAACAACTAGAATGGAGTGCTCCGCAGAGCACGCGTGTTACCTGCACCTGCTCATTGAAAGTGTGACAAAAAAGTGTGATGAACAGACAGACAGACAGACGGACAGACACCGGACAAAAAAAAAAAGTAATCCCTAAGTGCCTACCATGCTGCTCAGTCCATAATGATAATATCAACATGTTTTGACTCAGATGTTTTAACCTTTTTCCCTCATATAGTACATAACGTTTACAACAGCATATCACTTAAAACAGTTATTAAACTCTCTCAAACCATTTAGATTTGTGTCTGTTAACCCTTTACCTCACATAGACGCTTTCTGACGCCTCCGCAGCAGACAGATTATTGAAAACATAGTGACAAAAGAAGAAATTGCTCAAAACAAGCAATTTCTCCTTTTGCCACAATGTTTTCTACTTTTAGTCATAGATTATCCATTCAATTATAGAGATTTTCTATTTTCTGCTGCAGAATTGTCGTACGAGGGAAAGGATTAAATGATCACATCAGGACAACAAAAATATCATAGATATTAGGTGAGATGTTTTAACTTAACCTCTAGGCAATGTACTTTTTAAAGAATTCTCTCTGATCAATTTAATCCTTTCCCACCTACAGATGCTTACTGATGCATCAGAACACTTTTGAGAACATCGAGACAAATTGGTGAACACATTTCAATAATTAAACTTTCATTTTTTATAGATTTTCCTTTTATTGGCTTAGCCATTTTTAAAGTCGTCTGCTGCAGAATTGTCAGATGTGGGAAAGGGTTAATTTATGATGAACAATGATCAAACAGTGGATAATGTCTTATGCCAAGGCTGATCTGCATCTACATTCAGGTCATAAAAGAAATGTCCTGTGACAAACGTGATTATTTTGTTATCACCAGGGACGTAGATAAGAGGGATAGGTAACTAAACTGTATACTAAAATATCACCGTACCAACATTTGTAGCAAGTAAAACTAAACAAGAGGGCCATGATGGCCCTGGATCGCTCACCTTTTTTTCTTCACTTTAGCTATACCCCCTGGCGGCCCCTGGCCCCTGGCGGCCATAGTTTCAGACAATCAACTTGTCTTTAAAGCAATCTGATAGAGGGTGACCCTAGGAACATTTCTACAAAATTATTTGAATATCGGCCTGACACTTTTGGAGGAGAAGATTTTTTAAGTTTTCACTATAGCCATATAATGCAAAATAACCCTGCCCACTGGCGGCCAATGTTTTTCGACCAATAAACATGGCTTGAAGGAATCTGAAAGTGGGTCACTTGAGGAACATTTCTACAAATTTATTTGAAAATCGGCCTGACACTTTCGGAGGAGAAGATTTTTTAAGTTTTCACTATAGCCATATAAGGCAAAATAGCCACGCCCCCCCCTGGCGGCTATGTTTTTCCACCAATCAATATGGCTTGAAGGAATCTGATAGAGGGTCATCAAAGGAGCATTCCTAAAACATTATTTGAAAATCTGCCAACCAGTTTGGGAGAAGAAGATTTTTTAAGTTTTCACTATAGCCATATAAGGCAAAATGGGCCTGCCCCCCTGGCGGGCGGGTTTTTAGACCAATCATTATGGCTTGAAGGAATCTGATAGAGGGTCATCCAAGGAACATTTCTACAAAATTATTTGAAAATCTGCCCACCAGTTTGGGAGAAGAAGAATTTTGAAAAAAATTGAAGGAAATCTGGTGAAGTCATTGAGAGGATGCTTTCTGTGAAGTTTCATCCCAATTGACCCACTGGTTACTGAGGAGAAGAAGTTGACGCACGACGGACAACGCACGACTGACAAAAGGCGATCACAATAACTCACATTGAGCAAAGCTCAGGTGAGCTAAAAACTATTCAAGATATGAAAATAAAAAATAAAAATTCTGGAAGTTTAAACATTCTTCTATTGCAATAGATAAAAATATTTTAATATACTACAGGTTTTGATAATATGTTATCCTTTTGAAAAATGTCAGTCTATTAATTTTTAGAAAAAAATAATATAATTCAGAAATCCCAATATCTGTGTCTTAAACCAGTCAGTCTTATCTACGTCCCTGTCAAGACTGAGGGGACAAAGGGTGCTCCTGTGTTTTCTTATTTCACTATTGCAGATCTTGAAAAGGGGAAAATTAAGGTGTGTATATCCAGAGACATATAAACACATATGTTTATAAATATGTCTCTGGTTGAGGGTGGTGGAGTTCAAAGTTTGGTTATATACAACTTTATCTTATGAAACAGGCTTTGAACATATCTCTCTAAAAACCTTTAGGACGAGTTGCTCATGAGTGATTTCCTCCTTTTCACAAAATGTTGTTTTTCTACCTTTGTTCATGATGCTTTAACTTTGGAAACGTGTAAACTGTTTAAGGTCAGATAATAACTGTATAGTTCAAAACATCCAGGCGAGATTATGAAATTATTCCAGGCAGTCAACTCTGGTCTCATTTAAAATCTAAAAATAGCATTTTACTTTATATTGATAAAATATAAATATATAGTAAAATGCTATTTTTAGATTTTAAACCAGACTAGCACCTGTGATTATATCAGGTAAAAAGTTACACAACTTACCAGACCTAATATGAGATATTGATGAGGCAAAAATGAGCAAAACAAATCCAAAAGCAAGAATCAGTCTGTCAATCAAAGTACTTGTGTTTTTTCTGTGTATCTGAAAAATAAAGACAAATTACTGAAATAAATGTCATTTGAAAACATTGAGTTAAAGGAAGAAATTGCTCATTATGAAATGTTCAGCTAGATATTAGATGAAACCTGGGACGTAGATACGATTGTATCTACATGTACGTCCCTGATGAAACTACCGAATATCGCGCTGCTTACCGTTAGGATATAAGTTGAACATTCTAATGAAGCAAAATTAACTGTTGATTATATCAGGGACACTATATTACAGGGATATGAAACGCATCGATAAGTTCCGTTATCTTGGCCTCGCTATAAGAAAAGCGGACATTAGCCCCTCTGGTCATTATCCACTTCGTAAATTCTTTTTTGATGTGCTGTTTTATTAAAAATCATTAGTTTAAATAGAAATAACCAAGAATGTAAGTACATTACATAATTTCGATCTTTATTTCTTACATTTACATTATTATTTAAACAAAAAATGATAGTTATTGCAATTAGTTTCTGAAGTCGATTTTTTTCACAAAATTGTGGTCAAAAAAGACAAAACGAAGAATACAGGCTAAACATAGGACCGTTTTGTGTTCTATATTGCCGTTATAAACACATTTAAATGTTATATTATAAATGTTGAATGATCAATATTTGTTTTAATCATTTGATTTTACCTGATGGTTGCCGGGAATTTTCTAGAATTGTTTGTGAAAATCTGTGAAAAAATGCGATGAATTTTAAAAAAGATCACGGCCATTTGCCAAATGACGAATCGGGGCTATGCAAAACATCATTTTCTGTTCAATGTTGCCTTTATAAATACATTTAAATGTCAGATTATAAATGTTAAATGATCAATCTTGGTTTAAATTAGTTTTACAAACATGTTGTATGCAAGGAAGAATCTAATATTGTTGGAGAAGAAATGACAAAAAATGCGATGAAATTTAACAAAATTGTGGTAAAAAAAGACAAATAATTGGTTTTATAACCCCTTTATTGTGCATGCATGTAGGGACTTAGGCTAATTGGCAATTAAAGTCTTCTTATATAACCCTTCTCAACATTCTTAAATTCTGCAGCAGACAAATTCGAAATAATCCTCGGCAATACATTTTGCAAATATATCTATCTATAATATTGTAAATGTAATTATGATTAAAATAAAAGGCAAAAAATGTTTTTAATAGGAAAAAATGCTCATGAATCATAAATTCTTAAAACGGCAAATGGTTATTTTATTAACTTCGCTTGGTACTTTTTAAAGAATTTTGATGATTTATGTCGGAGAATAGTGGCTGATATAGCTGAAATAATAATGCAAAGGAGTCTATATTGTGTGTCCCTGGTACCTGTAAGCGAGAGAGAATAAACGAAAACAGTCGTATTTACGAGCAAATAACCGTTATCTTACGCAAGTTAAGGCCGTTATCTACCGGAATGGGTAAAACAAAATAGCCGACACCTGTACGAAGCGAGGCGAACATATTACTGATAAGGCTGATGAACAAAAAAAGAAACTTCCGATTTGTGTTTAAGAAATAATTGTGTTAAGTTAGTAGACAGGTAATATTAGCCATGACCTGTGTTATCAGGATTCATGAATTTTATCAATTTTATTTGCACTGTTATTTGTCGACAACGTGAAACTCGATTTGCACGTGCATAATTTGTTCAACATGTCCTGTGTGGTATTCGGTCAATTTGTTTTGCTTGTCTTACTGACATTGTTGTCAAGTGATCGAAAACACTCCAAATTTTGTAAAAAATATATAAAGTAAATCATTTTCCATAGGTGACCATTATAGCATTATGGGTTATGGTTCGTTACTAGCAAATGAATTAACACATATACCTATATCAAACTAAAATTCATTCTTAGAACTACCAAAAAAGCAAAACAAACCCACATGTTCACCGTATTTGACAGAGCTAGGAGGTCAAATCAAAGGTGACACTTATCCCGCACTGAATTTTACTTTCAATTTCAGAAAATACAGCATGTTCTGAAAATGGCTATTAGAGTGTCAACATAGCTAAAAGCAAACATTATTTTGGTTATAAATCAGTCAGAGGTTATTCAACTTTATGAAAATCACTTTCAACTTTTAACAAAATCATTATTGTCCAGTGGGAGCCAACCTCAGTCTTATATATTCATCTGAAATTCCCTGGACAAAATTGTCTGCCCGACAAGCCGATCCGATTTATTTCCCTTTGACCTAAATAGAATGACTTTTTTCGATAAATCGCATGATGATAACAATTCAGTTTACGACTGCCTATTGCGGAATAGTGTACAAAGTTTTCGATTGATTCGGTTCAACAGTTAGGCAAATATGGCAATTACCCTTTACACTATACTGTGCTTTTAGCTCACAAATGGATACCTTTCTTGAGTTAAAATTAAATGTTTTCAGTGTTTAATTTTAGTCATAAAATATCATGCTAGATAGAAGTTTATGATGGTTTTCACTTTGTTAGGGTGTATTCAACATGTGAATGAATTGATTTGATATACAATTTCAATTTTTCTTATTTTTTATGAAAAACTAATGGCTTGACCCCTTTTTTCTGCTTGAAAAAACAACATTTTGATGATATTTCTCAGATAAAATTCTGTTTTGGTATGATTTTGTTTCACATGGAAGCAGAACTGCTTCATGCCACTAAATAACATTGAAATAACACTGATATACACAACTGAACACCTTTATCTCTTATTTTTTATGACTATAAAAGTCAAGGGTGCGAAGGTAAAAATCCTTAAATATGCCAATATAAGTGTGCTTTGCTGTAATAACCTGGAAAGAAAAGATTGTTTCTATTGCAGCATTTACTCATTTGATAGTAAGGAGGTCTCTAGGACACATTCAAGCATTGGAAACACAGAAATGTGCACAAACAATTCCCAATTTTTGGCAAAATTAGGGTTTCAACACAAAAGTCTGGTTGATTTTTCAGAAATGACACAGGAAAAGGGGTCTTGGAAAAGGTGCAAATTGCGAAGACCCAATACATTTCTACTGCTAAATGGGGCAACCCACCGCTCGCAGGCATGGAAGTTTTCCGGATGCAATGAACACGGCAGATTTTAATCAAAATGGACCTAGTGGAGGAATTTACAACAAGAATATGCAAGCATTTTCACTTGAAAAGGCTTCAATTTAACCTCATCAGGCCAAAGTTATATGAGAAAATTGCGATTTGTGTCGAATTTGGAAATCATAAAAGGGAGGTAACTGAAAAAGTGTTATGGTTCAGTCAAAATCTACAGCTGTTTTTGGCCTTTGAACACTCTAAATGATAGACTTAGGTTAAGCAAGAATTCATTTGCATGTATATCCGTTGAAATCAATCAAGAATATGTTAAAAATAGACCAAAACCCAGTTTTTAGTAAAAATAAATTGATCTGAACAAAATGAAATTGCTCATGAATAGGAGTTTATACCCCTTTTTCCAAAATATTCCCACAGGTCATTGGCTGAAGGTGCATGCCATGGCATGTATGTGAGAGAAAGGTGAAGTACCTGGTTATATATGTTGCTGTATATGTGGCTTGGTTCACATCATAAGATTCCCAGGTTATTGTTTTAGCATTCTACCCCCAGTCTGACAGAGAACAAAAACAATACCTTCATTGACTGAAGCCCTCCATACTTGCTCTGAGCCTCTGAGAGGTTTTCTTGGGTTGGTTTCTATGTTTTCACATAGGATTTCATTGCTGACAGGTTAAATGAGCTTGTCTGAAAATTTCGTCCGCTAACGGCCACAAAGTAGTACCTAACCCAAAAGTAGCGACAATGAAAAAATACTACCAAAACAGAATTCTTGCTTTAGGTCAAAGGGAAGTAAATAATTTTCCATAGGCGACCATTATAGCATTATGGGTTATGGTTCCTTACTAGCAAATGAATTTACACATATATACCTATATCAAACTAAAGTTCAATCTTAGAACTACCAAAAAGCAAAACAAACCCACATGTTCACCGTTTTTGACAGAGCTAGGAGGTCAAATCAAAGGTGACACTTATTCCGCACTGGATTTTACTTTCAATTTAAAAAAATACAGCAAGTTCTGAAAATGGCTATGAGAGTGTCAACATAGCTAGAAGCAAACACTATTTTGGTTATAAATCAGTTAGAGGTTTTTCAACTTTATGAAAATCACTTTCAACTTTCAACAAAAGCATTATTGTCCATTGGGAGCCAAATCCGATTTACTTCCCTTTGACCTGTAGCATTTTTAGTATGCCAAGAATACCCAATAATGTATGCAAATGTGCGATCGGCATGCTTGATGCTGGACATTGCAAGGCATGTTGGGAGTTCTAGTCAAGCGATACGAAATCTTCGCGCACGATTTCGAACGACAGGACGCATCGACGACTTGCCACGTAGTGGACGTCCTCGTGTTACTGTTACAACGCGTGGTCAAGACCGCTATATAATGAACACTCATCTGCGCAATCGATTCCAAACTGCCACTGCTACTGCTGCTAACACAGCTGGACTTCATAATAACCGAATCATTGGGCAAACTGTTCGTAATCGTCTGCGGGAGAACACGTCCGTACGTCGTTTGCGTGTTAACACAACGTCATCGTGTAAATCGTCTTATTAAATGGGCACGTGTACACACTCGTTGGATACGGCGACACTGAAATACCGTTCTTTTTTCGGACGAATCCAGATTTTGTTTACATCGTGCTGATGGAAGGGTGCGCGTCTACCGTAGGAGAAATGAACGCTATGCTGACTGTTGTGTTCTTGAACAAGATCGTTTCGGGGGTGGCCGGCCCATGGTTATCGTTCACCACTAGTCGTCATTAATGGCAACTTAAATGATCAACGTTACCGCGATGACTTTCTCGCTCATCATTCACGTCATTCCTCTGTTCCATAACAACGCCAACATCTCATTTTTCAGCATGATAATGCCACATCTCACACAGCTAGAGACACTGTAAATTTTCTTATTACAAATAACATTGATTTCAATGATGACTGGCCCGCTAAAAGTCCCGATCTCAACCCAATCGAGCACGCCTGGGATATTCTGGATAGACGAGTGAGGCGTCGTCCCAACCCACCTGCTAACGTCAACAAACTTTGTCAAGCGCTCATTCAGGAATGGACCAATATTCCACAGGCAAAAATCAAAAATTTAGTCAATTCTATACGCCGGCGATGCAATGCAGTGGTCAACTCAAGAGGTGGTCATACCCGTTATTAAGTGTTATTTTTGTTTTTAACCCCTACCTCACTTGGTCAAATTTCCCCACATTTTCTGTTAACCTTTGGCCATCATTTTTGCACAAAACACTCTTTGAAAGCATATATAACGATGACTCCCCATATTTGCTATACTCAAGCAAACTTAGTGGAAGTTTCTTTTTTTGTTCAGTATATGTTTTGTATGTCTTTAATAATATACTGTCACAAAACAAAAGGGCCATGGTGGCACTGGATGGCTCACCTGATTTAATTAAATAATTTATTTATTTATTTGGGTTTTACGCCGCTTTCAACAACATTTCAGTTATATCACGGCGACAGTTCACTTATTCATGATCCCTGGCTGGGTAATCAAACCAGTACTAGGCTAGAAAATGTGCCTTGTCCTAGGGCACTCCACCATGACCGTAGTGCCGCGACTAGGGATCGAACCCGGGACACCCGGTTTCGAAATCCCCGACGCTAACCACTCGACCACAGCGGATTTCTCACCTGATTTAATATAACTAACGAGTTATCAATGTTCTTACTCAATGCATACGAGGAAAATAATCAACGCCCCCTGGTGGTCGTGCTATTCAATACATCTGAATAATTTCAACAATCTTGTTTTTAAGTTTTCTCCAGTGACGTACATCTTATCTACGTCCCTGGTTTTCAATATATATTTATATAAAGAAAACAAGCCTAGCCCCCTGGCAGCCATATTTTTCAATGGATAGGATTAATTTGAACAATATTGGAGGGCCACCCAAGGAACATCTGTGCACTTTTAAATCGGACCAGTAAGATTTCACTATATCCATATAAGGAAAATAAGCTCCGCCATTTGTTTTTCAACTGATATATCAAAGTAATTTGAACGATCCTGAAAGCAGGTCAGCCTAGGAACATTTGTGCCAAATTATTGTCAAATCGGGCCAGTAGTTTTGGACGAGAAGGAATAATTTGAACAATCTTGGAGGGTCACCCGAGGAACATCTGTTCAAAGTTATTTTCAAATCGGACCAGTACTTTTTCACAAGATCGAAGACTTTTTAAGTTTTCACTATAGAACATATAAGGAAATAAGCTCCGCCCCTTGTTTTTCAACTGATATATCAGAGTAGTTTGAATAATCCTGAAGCAGGTCAACCTAGGGACATATATGCCAAATAGTTTTTAAATCGATCGAGCTAGTACTTTTGGACAAGAAGATTTTTAAAGATTTCACCATATATATATCATCCAAGCTACATTTGTGCCAAATTATTGTCAAATAGGGCCATTATTTTTGGACGAGAATATATGACAACGGATCGGAATAATTTGAACAATCTTAAAAAAGGGTATCCAAAGGATTATTTTTTGAAAAATTATTTTTAAATCAGGCAAGTACTTTTGAACAAGAAGATTTTTCAATTAAATTTTTCACTTTAAACATATAAAGAAAATAAGCACACCCAACAGGAAGTTGTTGCATCATACGAGTTATCTTAACCCTTTCCCTCATACGAAAATTCTGCAGCAGACGACTTAATCTCCATAATTGAATGGATAACCTATGACAAAAAGTGGAAAACATTGTGGCAAAAGGAGAAATTGCACGTTTTGTATAGAGTAATGATTCCTAAAACAGAAACTCCACAGGAGGCGAAAAGTGTCTGTCCGGGTTAACCTGCGCGGTATGACTATGATAATCCGGGTCGATACTTTACGCAAAGTTCACAATGTTGGTTGGCTCATTTGTTAAATTGTGAAAACAATTTTATTTTCCTTGCTTTTTGTTGTAAGTGTAACGTGCCGGGCTAAAGACGCAGAAGATCCCTTGAGCGAAAAGTATACTCAACCCTGAAGGGGTCCACTTGCCTTATATATCTAACCCTAAGACCATCACTTCGAACCGGTGATGCTAATTTGCATATTCGTTACAATACTTCCCACTCCGAGAAGACTCGTCCCGAGTCTTGGCCTGGGAAACCCATGGGTAAGGCAACTCCAATATGGCAGTTGTCTTCATCCCACCGCTGTCACCAATGTAACGTGCCGGGCTAAAGACGCAGAAGATCCCTTGAGCGTAAAGTATACTCAACCCTGAAGGGGTCCACTTGCCTTATATATCTAACCCTAAGACCATCACTTCGAACCGGTGATGCTAATTTGCATATTCGTTACATAAGTCTGTTTCGTTGCAGGTGCAACTATACCGACTGTCAAGTGATGGCTACATAATTAAAATGCCGCTGTTGTTATGAGATAGATAGGTAGTAAAAAAAACAAAGAGAGCTTAGCTCATATGATACAAACAACGTCAACATCATAATAAGTTTTCTTATGCGGTGTCTACAGGTCTAGAGTGCTAACTAGTCCCAATATATTGACATTACATATTGCATTTCCAAAGACGCGAATGGTCAAAAAATAAAACTCGCATTCCGAGAACAGAAACCTGGACTAGAGTGCTATCAAAAGTGTTTACTTCTTGTATTTTAGCAATGTACATCATTGGACGGGTAGGAAAGGGGATAGACTGTTGACCATATAATCTGAGTTTACGTAATCAATAATGTGGGATTGTTACATAAAATTGTTTACTAAACCTTCCATTCATTAAAATAATAATGTAAAATTCAAGTAAATCACAATGTCTTTGTTAATTGGACATCACTGAAAACCTATCTCCATCCTTGTGTAGATATAATAAAGAAAGAAAAGATATTTTCTCCATCCTTGTGTAGATATAATAAAGAAAGAAAAGATATTTACCTGCATTTTATGACAAAAACCGTCCAGAGTTAATTAATGTTCATCTAACATCAAATCTATATATCCTTAAAATGTTTACTTATTTCCGTTTATGTTTAAGATTCGATGATAAGAAAAAAAACGTATGGTTATGGTTATGGAAATCTTTCAATCAAAATGTTAGACAATGTGCAATTCTAGTTTGGTGAGTCTCAACACCAAGGTTTGAATGTTAAATATCGTGGGCGTCTCTTCGTTTTATTACTTACGTGAATTACTTTTCATCATTGATCACATTTACGCCAAAAGCGATTTTTATCGATTGCTGGTCACATTTAAAATATTTGGATTTATAATTGATTTAGCTTTTCCGCAAGGATCGACTATACGTGATGTTTACTATATAAATACCATCTATTACGATGCGTTATTCATCGAAGTGGTATGGTCATAAACCAATGCACTTACCTGCACTGTTGACGAATTATCAGTACTTTTTTGAGGCCCCAACTCATACAAAGGATAGCCTATTCTTTCAATAACTCATAAAGTCGCAGAAAGAAAAAAAAACAAAACAACTAGTTAACATTAAATCCATTTATATCATATTTGTTTAGCTGTCGGATAAACTCTTTAACTCGAACAGGTAGGGTGCAAAGTCGGGACTCTGTCGGGTAATCCGAATTCCGGCAGGGTTTAGCAGCCGGCTGTCGCAACTCGGGGAAAGGGAACATACTGCAACACGAACATCTATGGGCCGCCCAATCCATCTGTCTCGTACAATAGGTACATCAAAGAGAGGGCGAAGTCATCCTGTTGGCCAAACTCCGTCTGCCGAAACGCGGCGGAATGGCAACTAGTGCAACTTGAATCATGACACGTGCCAGGTTACCGGCTAAAATATGTAACTCGATAACTATATTGTCGGAGTGCCGCTGGATATGGCAGCCGGCTGCAACAATTAGGGTGAACTGCACATCGTATGACTCAAAGTCAGCGTTTTGGGCAAATCTAGTTGACCTTTGTTAGGCTGCCTGCTAAACTATGTAACTCAAACAGGACGGGCGGAATATCGGGAACTTGTCGAAAATACGAATTTGTTTAGCAGCCGGCTGCCATATCTCAGCGAAACTTGATATAATGCAACAGGAAGTCAGTTTGGGGCGCTTGCTTATCGAAAGGCATTCAGTTCCATCTATCTCGAAAAGTAGGCAAGCCCAATTGATAATTGGAACAGAACGACAACTAGTGCAAATTGAAGCAATGTTTCGTTGCCTTCTTCTAATCCGCGCCAGGTTGCCGTGTAACTCGGTACTACCCGAAGCTAGTATTGGGCGCTTCCATCATACAGTAGCTCTCGATATATAAACCTGGGCAAAAGTTAAGCACTCATAGATTCCAATTAGTGTTTTCATATTGACATCAGTCGTCTTTATCGGAAGCAAGCAGCAACCGAATATGTTAAGGACATAGGTCAGGAGTGTTCTAGGATGGGTCGAGCACTATTACAAATTTGTTAAACTAAATCCGGCAATGAGCAGCTCTTTATTGAGACATGAATGGAACTCAATGGCTACCATTGGTAAACGTTGTATGACTGCTTATCTTTGGGCTCGGCGTCCGAGTCGAAATCATTTATTGCGGATGTGGTGTTCAATCATGTCAGCACTGTAATTGTCATTAATGCAGAAAATTCATTGGTCGCATGAGAGTCGATTCATTTCTATTTGGAAGTAGATCCGTTATGATATTGGGTTGTGTGTTTTATGAATGTAGACTGAAGCAACATATTGTTCATGATGAATTGACAGGGAAACGTTATCTTAAATCAAAGTACTGAAGTACTGAAGGTAGAATTGCGATCGTTTAAGAAGAGATACAGAAGTGCATATATGAATATTTATTTTACAAAATGTTGACGAACAGACAGACGGAGAGACAGACATCGCCAATCTATAGACCGGAATTGCTAGAGCAATCCGGCCAAAAATAAAAAAAATCATCAATGTTGGCAGTAAAATCCTGCCAAGAAGTAATGAATTGAGAAAAAAATGTGCTGAGAGGTCCATAATTTCAAACTTGCTAAGATTTGGTCTGTGCAATGAATGTACAAATTGAAAAATGTATTGTTGACATGTATTTTCTACACCATCATTGTAATGTTGTTTATCATAAATAAAATTATTCCTTTTTTTAAATAAACTTTTAATCAAAATGTGTGTCTCAGTGTTGTCTTCTTCAGCAGTTTGACAGAAACAAAGCCTAAATCTGAAAGTGTGTCAATGTGTTATTTGTCAACTCTGTCCCCTAAGTTTTGCTTGTGATTTGAACTCTCATAAAAAAGCACGGAAAGGGACAACTTTCCCAACTTTGATTAAATATGTTTTCAATTAAATTGTAAAAAATCTTTTTCTTGTTTTTTGAAAGTTTTGTCATTATTATTTAAGACGGACATTATATACTAGAATAGCCAACTGACTATCATTTGAAAAAGTGTTTCTTATTTAAACCTTTTCCACTTGCATGCGTAATTGCAGCTGACGACCTTTGAAAACATTGATGCAGAAGAAGAAATTGCTCATAACAAGCTTTCTCCTTTTGCAACAATGTTTTCAACTATATTCAATGATTACACTTCCAATAAATGTGATTTTCTGTATCTTTGCTCAGATTTTTTTTAATTCGTCTGCTGCAGAGTTTTTATATTGTGGGGTGGGTTGTGATTTGTTAAAGGGCAAGCAGGATTGGGAATTGAGTGTTGCACTTATCCTAATGAAACACTCGCCTGCCTGTGCATGTTTTAGCTTTACTTAACTTGTTAATGTTCTTTCAACTTAGTCATCTGTTAGTAATCAACTCTATGAACGAAATAATCGCGTCAAAATCTTGAATCGCGTCAAAATCTTGAATCGCGTCAAAATCATAACGAACAAACTGTCAAAATCTAATTTTGAACTGTGTAATACAAATTTAGAATAAAAGGATGAATCAGTTATGTTGTAACAACCAATATCCGCGGGTCATTTACCTGATTTTGGCCGAAAGAAATGATCGATTTCTTGCAAGATTTATTCGTTATTCGTTCTGCCTATTATAATCAAAGTATTCTAAACGCTTTATAAACAAGTGATTTAAAGCGCTCAAATCATTTGATGAAATTTGTTTCTTTAGACGCGGACCTTGTCGAAAGCACCTATCCAAAATGTTAATCGTTGTCGAAGGAATAGATGGACTGAGAGAAAGAGAAAGAAAATGCTTAGCAATGCATACTATCTTTATGAATAAGGACATGAACGAATATGTATGGACTAGCGCCTAGAATTTCGTACTAGCCGATCCTTCATTCCACTCGCTTATGCTAGCGGGCGAGTGGATGTTTACATCTTTGACGAGAGGGAAAAAAGGGTTACAATTTACAAAGGGTAATTGCGCGGTGCAGTGCTATATTGGCGTAGTGATATCTAAATAATTGTGTACACTTTAAATATGATATTTACACTTACAAGACTTGTTATTTTCTATTATAAGCTTGAATAATCGGATTTTTTTTCGTTACTCTATGTTTGCTTTTGTGAGCATTCGTAAATTAGTCAAACCAAAAATTGCACTTAATTGTTGGTGGTGAAGGGCATATACATCACGTGACTTCAAACTCACTATGACTATGGCAGCCTCTGCGCATGCGCAAGTCTACCAAAAATGTCGTTTACGTCAGTGTAATTCCGCATTTTGAAGACCATCCTTAACGACCAATGGATACTCATGGATGATAAAGGTCGACCTCACATAACCTATCGATCGTGATTTGAACCGTATAGAGCATGTATGGGACAATTTTGGACGAATGATTCGATCTATAGGGACTCTCCCATTCGTTCAATACAGGAATTGGAGGATACATAGCAAAAGTCCACAACGCAGAATCCAACGACTGATATTTCCAACAAATAGACGTTTGGAAAACGGCTACACGTACTTACATCCGATATTGGCAACATTCTTACTGAATCAGACCTACACACTGTCCGTCTACATGTAACACAGTCCTAAGTGTATCTTTTGACACAACATAGAAGAGTATGCCCATTAGTTGTACGTTAATATATTAGTGGAAGACACTACAGTGGTACAGCGTCGGCCTCTCGTACCGAAGGTCCCGGGTTCCAATCCCGAGATGATTTTTCCACACAATCAGACAGTACTGGAATCAGACATCGAGCGTGATTGATATAAGCTTAAAGCTTGTTTCGCAATCGATGTAGAATAAACAAGCGAGTCAGTAAGACCCCAAAACGCCGGTCAATGCTTAACGATGCTCTGAACTGAGCAGTGGACTTTTTAGCTCGCCTGCATGAGCACAAAGTGCTCAATGTGAGTTATTGTGATCGCCTTTTGTCCGTCGTGCGTCGTGCGGTGTGCGTCGTGCGTCAACATCTTCTCCTCAGTAACCAGTATGTCAATTGGGGTGAAATTTCACAGAAAGCATCCTCTCAATGACCTCACCAGAATTCCTTCATTTTTTTGGAATCCATGCAGAATTCTGGTTTCAATCTTTAAAATTCTTCTTTTCCCGAACTGGTCGGTAGTTTTTCAAATAATTTTGTAGAAATGATCCTTGGATGACCCTCAATCCTATTCCTTCAAGCCATGTTGATTGGTATAAGAACATGGCCACCAGGGGGCGGCGCTGTTTTGCCTTATATGGCTATAGTGAAAACTTAAAAAATCTTCGCCTCCGAAAGGCCGATTTTCGAATAATGTTGTAGAAATGTTCATGCCGATTTTCAAATAATGTTGTAGAAATTTTCATTAAGTGACCCACTATCATATTCATTCAAGCCATGTTGATTAGTCGAAAAACATGGCCGCCAGGGGGCGGGGCTATTTTGCCTTATATGGCTGTAGTGATAACTTAAAAAATCTTCTGCTCCGAAAGTGTCAGGCGGATTTTCAAATAGTTTTGTAGAAATGGACCCTCTATCAGATTCCTTCAAGCCATGCTGACTTTGGCCGAAAAACATGGTCGCCAGGTGGGTGGGGCTATTTTGCCTTATATGGCTAAAGTGAATATTTAAAAAATCTTCTTTTCCGAAAGCGGATTTTTAAATAATTTTGTAAAAATGTTCCTTAAGTGACCCTTTATCCGATTCCTTTAAGCAATGTTGATTGGTCGAAAAACATGGCCACCAGGGGGCGGCGCTGTTTTGCCTTATATGGCTATAGTGAAAACTTAAAAATTCTTCTCCTCCGAAAGTGTCAGGGCGATTTTCAAATAATGTTGTAGAAATCTTCATGCCGATTTTCAAATAATGTTGTAGAAATGTTCATGCCGATTTTCAAATAATGTTGTAGAAATGTTCATTAAGTGACCCACTATCATATTCATTCAAGCCATGTTGATTAGTCGAAAAACATGGCCGCCAGGGGGCGGGGCTATTTTACCTTATATGGCTGTAGTGATAACTTAAAAAATCTTCTGCTCCGAAAGTGTCAGGCGGATTTTCAAATAGTTTTGTAGAAATGGACCCTCTATCAGATTCCTTCAAGCCATGCTGACTTTGGCCGAAAAACATGGTCGCCAGGGGTGGGGCTATTTTGCCTTATATGGCTAAAGTGAATATTTAAAAAATCTTCTTTTCCGAAAGCGGATTTTTAAATAATTTTGTAGAAATGTTCCTTAAGTGACCCTTTATCCGATTCCTTTAAGCCATGTTGATTGGTCGAAAAACATGGCCACCAGGGAGCGGCGCTGTTTTGCCTTATATGGCTATAGTGAAAACTTAAAAAATCTTCTCCTCCGAAAGTGTCAGGCCGATTTTCAAATAATGTTGTAGAAATGTTCATGCCGATTTTCAAATAATGTTGTAGAAATGTTCATTAAGTGACCCACTATCATATTCATTCAAGCCATGTTGATTAGTCGAAAAACATGGCCGCCAGGGGGCGGCGCTATTTTGCCTGATATGGCTGTAGTAATAACTTAAAAGATCTTCTCATCCGAAAGTGTCAGGCGGATTTTCAAATAATTTTGTAGAAATGCACCCTCTATCAGATTCCTTCAAGCCATGTTGATTGGCCGAAAAACATGGTCGACAAGGCTATTTTGCCTTATATGGCTAAAGTGAATATTTAAAAAATCTTCTTTTCCGAAAGCGGATTTTCAAATAGTTTTTGTAGAAATGTTCCTTAAGTGACCCTTTATCCGATTCCCTTAAGCCATGTTGATTGGTCGGAAAACATGGCCGCCACAGGGCGGGGCTGTTTTGCCTTATGTGGCTATAGTGAAAACTTGAACAATCTTCTCCTCCGAAAGAGTTAGGCCGATTTTCAAATAAGTTTGTAGAAATGTTTCTAGGGTGACCCTCTGTCAGATTCCTTCAAGCCATGTTGATTGGTTGAAAAACTATGACCGCCAGGCGGCGAGGCTTATATGGCTAAAGTGAAATCAAATCAAATCAGGTGAGCGATCCATCTTGTTATAATAATTAATATTTTTTGTAACAATGTTAATTTGAAAGTTGGTTGTATGGATAATAAATAAATTACATAAAACTGGTATGTTGACAATTAAATAATATCTGAATAATAACTGGTAATTATCTTCACTAGGTCCTGTCCATCGTATATATTTTGTTACATAACAACTAGAGGGAAACAAAAGTACACATAATTGTTTTATGTGGTGGCACAAAGATATATATAAGCCGTCCCACGAGAAAACCAACATTATGAACTCTGCGCAGGCAAATATTGGCCGACACATTCCGTCTCAAGAGGATAGAGGTATTAGAGTAATAATTCCTGAAACAGACAATCCACAGGAGGCAAAATGTGTCTGTCCGTGTTAGCCTGCGTGGCATGCTTAAGCTGATCTGGTCGATACTTTACGCAGAGTCCACAATGTTGGTTTTCTCGCGGGATGGCTCATATGTATTGTTTATACTATGGGCCGGTGGCCTAAATATTTAAATAAAAATATTTAAATTTAAATTTGAATACTGTTGTAAGCGGTGTGAATCACAAAGCAAATACATACTTGAGCGATGCTTTAGGAAAACCAACCTTAACGTAATTGTTACACATGTGGTAAAGACGTTTCTGTGGATCCATGCTATATAAAGATCCAAATATAAACTGCTTTGCAGAAATTTCTACATACTTTCTTTGACTGATTGGCGAGCGGTACAGACCCAAATCAGACTGAGCGGGTGTACTGACTGATCTGGATCTATACTGATCGCAAATGCCTAACGGTTCTTAACAGAGAGCCGTCCAGATACAATCATTTAACAACATTCCATTTTCTTATTGCTCTCCATGTAGACTCTTCCATGTTCAAAATCGGGCGCGGTCATTTTTTTTCTTATAAAAGTTTTGGAATATTTTGATAACTAAAAGGCAAACAATGGCTGTTTATTTCAGGTGAGACGAGTTCGTTAAATAAATGAGATTAAAGTCGTTTGCTTTGGAAGCTTACATTTGCATATCATAACACCTAAGAATTAGGAACACCTACAGAGTTGAAAACCCTATGAGCAGAGGAGTCATTGCTCCGTTTGAGCAAGTTCTTCTGTTGGCAATATGTTATCATAAGTCGTCTGCTGGCACCCGAAGTTATCTGTATTAGATAAAGGATTAGGTTCGATCCCCAGTCGCGGCACTACGGTCATGGTGGAGTGCCCTTGGGCAAGGCACATTTCATAGCCTTATACTGGTGTGTTTACCCGGGGATCATGAATAAGTGAACTGTCGCCGTGATATAACTGAAATAGCGTAAAATCCCATTAAAACAAAAAAATATATATCCCTCATATATCAACGCTTGTTGACGCATCTGCATCAGACGGCCATTGAAAACATGGCGACAAAAGAAGAAATTGCTCAAAACGAGCAATTTCTACTTGTGTCACCATGTTTTCAACTTTATTCAATTATTGTTCATTTAAAGTAAGTTTTATTACAAGTATGTTTTCAAAGTCGCAGATGTGTTGTATGTGGGAAAGGGTTTACTCTTTCAATGCCAAGGGTAATATTGAGGTTTTTGCATACACTCAAAAACAGATTCAGGTGAGTCAGCTCGTAATGAACGGTCTCACCTGAAATCAGCATTGTTTGTCTTTTAATTATCAAAATATTAAAACATTATTATTCCACGAAAAGTGAAGTCGCCTGATTTTGAACATGGAAGCGTCTACTTCCGGGAATTCGGCGCTGAAAGAGTTAATATTTCAGATCTCCACTCACCTTCATGATGGAATCGTTATTCCTATACAGCATTTAAACCTTGGTGTTGAGACTTACCAAACTAAAACGTTTTTGAAATCTCTGATTGATTATTTTAATTTTAACGTTACTAACTTCGGTTTCAAAAAAATCGATTATTATACCCCCATAGGGCATTTGAACATGTATCTTACTTGTACATAAATTTTGAAATATTCGTTTTTTATGTTTTTATTTTTTCCTTCCGTTATGAAATATGTTTTGAGCTGCGGTACAGGAAAGTCGACCCTTAGAATTTCGCGACAAATGGAGACCCAGATCAATACCGGTATTCATTAGTCAGTCTGATCAGGATTTCCCCTGTTCACTATCTAGTGATTCGTGTATTATAAGAAAATGTTTGGATTAGTGTCATATATTGGGCAATTTTGCATTTAAGTCGACTTCACTATGATTGCTATCGCTCCATCTTCTTCTTACATGGGTTTCAATGTCACGTTTGTCAGCCTTTTCACACATACATCACGTATGCAGCAGACGACCATGCGAAAATAATGCAACATAATATAAACAATAATGGTATAATTATTAAATAGAGTTGAAAACAGTGTGGCAAAAGAAAAGAAATACTCTTCATGATAAATTTCAGCTTTTGCATCGATATTTTTAAAAGTCGTCGGCTGCAAAAGTTACATGTAGCGGGAAAGGGTAATGCAATTTGAAAGATTGTAACATAAAGGAAAAAACAAAACATACGAATATGTAAACGACTATGATGATATATATTAGAAAACGTATACAACAACAGCTAGCTAGGTCGGTTTTTATTTATACCTACATTGTATATTATGAAAAGACGAGAGAACAGTTTCCATTCTATTTTGAATACGACTTAAGTACGTTTTCCTTACGATTTTGTGTGGCCACATTCTTCAATTAGTTAATTCTAAGGAAAAAAAGGTTTTAACGATGTAAAATGTTGATTTGTGATATCTTTTTCTGCAATAAAATGTATCTATTTTTTAATCAGTATAAGTACAAGAGAAAGTTGATGCAACGCATCAATGTCGCCGGATATCCATAGTGCAGTTATGCATAACACTAACATTATAGTAGTTGTATAAACCAGTTATCAACTGAGGGGCATATTGGAACATCAAGGGTGGGGTCAAGTGAAAATGTATCATAACTTGCATTGTTTTGTCAACGAAGTGAATGATAATTGAAGCCTTCATTATTTATGATCAATCTCCATTCCAAAGTAGGTTGACCATACACACAACCAACTAATTATTGATCATAAACAGTAATGGAAATGAGAAATCTTGCCAATCATTAGTCTTAGTATGTATACAGTGCTATCATTAAGGAATAATTATAAGATTTGTGAATTCCACATACACTTTTCAAGATGTTTGTCAGAATATTTGAATTTTATCATTTTTCAATAAAACCAAAAAACAGACAATTTAGGATTTGCATGCAATAGCACGTCATTTTACCTTTCCTCTATTAAAGTCAACAGGACACCTTTGCAGCAATCTTCTTTTAAAACAATGAGTTGAGGGTTAAATCGCTGAAGACATGAGTTTTCTCTTTTTCTCAAAATGATATATAGCTTGGCATCCTAATTATATCATACTTTGTACAAATGTTGAAATGTAGTCCAATATTTATAAATTAGTCAACTTCGAAATATAAATATCAAACTAACAGTTAAATCTGCAGATCGGAAGCAATATGCCTTTAGTGGAATTATAATGGACACATTTAAATTTGTCAATGACGAACTAATTTTGTACGAAAGACCCGATTCTTCTTATTCGCAAGAGGTGTCGTTCTTGAAACTCTCTTTATATGCAGAGAGTGTTCGTTCAAAGTAATTTTTCTATTAAAACTAGTTTTTATCTCGGTTTGTTCTTTTCTTCATTTGTTTTCGAACCAATATACATTTTAGAATCACCTACGATTCTATCTATTTGTTAGTGAGTGTAAAGAGACGCTCTCTGCAAAGGAGATTGATCTACGCAGTTGGTATTCCGAGTCACGCTCAAGGCAGGTGCGCGTATTTAACAACATTAGACTGTCATTGGTTATCGCACACACAGTAAGTACGAGTATTATTAGTAGCGTGTGCAAAAATTTACAAATCTATGCGGGCGGTTACTCGTAGTGACGTAATCAACATGTTCTAGGTTAGAACTGTTCATTTTTAGATGATACACGAAGTTAACATTATCAAATTAATGCTTCACAAATCTAGACAATTTTGAACATGAATATAGAAAATCTGTAAGTTAACATTACTATGAAAGTAGAATTTGACGTGATTTTATTCAATATAATCTCAATATTGACATATAGCAGTTGTTGCAGTCTAGCAGGGACAACATTTGTCTTCGTAAATAAGACAAAATCACTTGTAAATGCAAGTCAACAAATGAAACTAAAAATACCTAATACATCGCATATGTTTATTCCATTTTAGATGTTGTCATTACTTAGTGTTTTAGAACAAACACAATTGTAATATGTTCAGAAACTCCTTAATGTGTTTCTTTCCATAATTTATCCCTCTCCCATTGATTCTCCGAAAAGCTATTAATAATAGAAGTCGCGGGCTTCTGCCCGGCGACTAATTAAAAGTTCTTAACTTGAATTTGAATTTATATCCAAACAACATTGTTCTATCGAAAAAAATCCATATACACCACTTTGATGCCTTAGAAAAGTGTTGATTAGATATTTTAAAAGCTTTGATACAGTTTCTTATCGTTCTGACAAAACGACACAATGGAATATCATTCTTAGTTTTAACAGATATGAATTTGTGTCATATATTCTATGAAGTAATTAGTCTTACTTGAAATCCTGTGTTTTTATTACATGCATTTATAACTTTACTTTTTCCATTAAATTGTGATTAATTGTGGGTGAGGGAGAGAGATGAGTATGAGAGATGTGAGGGGAGAGAGGAGGAGAGAGAAGGAGATTAGATGAGTAGTAAGATGATGAGAGTAAGATGAGAGAGAGACATAGTCGGAGCGGAGAGTGTAGAAGAGATCTGTGTACGGAGTAGAGGAGAGAGAGGTACCAGTGGGTTGCGGAGTCGAGTGAAGAAGGAAAAGAGTCGTGAGGGAGAGTAGGAAGGATGTGGGAGAAGTGAGATGAGAGTAGAGATAGTAGAGAGAGTTAGTGTTGATTATTGTTTGAATTTTTGTTGGTAAGAGAGGGGGGAGAGAGTGAGTGAGAGAGTGAGAAGAGATAGTTGAGAGAGAGGAGGAGAGAGAGTGGATGATATAGTAATGGAGAGAGAAAGAAAGAGTAGTGATTAGTAGTGTTGAGAGTTGAAGATATGGAGTAGGGGGGGGGGGAGAGAGATTATGAGACGTAGGAAGACAATGTTGAAGTCAGGATATCTGCATATTTGTTCTACACTGCATGTTTTCATACATTTAATACGTATTCTTTCAAGGATGATTCCTCTGTGTTTTATACCGTTTAATGTCAATACGTTTGGTTACATTCGGGAGCGTTAGACAAGATTTATTATACGTTCCTGGTTCCTTATATCTAGTGTAGGCCTATATATCTATCCGAAGACAAAGCTGCATCGGCCAAAGTTTCGGGGAACATTTTCTAGTTTTCATCCTGTTTCTTATCTTTTGTTTTTGCCCTGTGTGCGGTCTAATCATATTTTAAAAGCAAATGAATGTGAAACCATGAACGTTGTATCTGTAGGTATAGGCCTATTGATGAGACTGAGCCCGTGAATAGCGTGCTCAAGCCCTCACTAACCCGGTATCTTCCACGTCAATATTGACAGAAAATATGATGCTTGTACTTTACAAAAGACTAGAGGACCCCATCTGGAGCATGAAGATCTATGTGGTCTGTAATCAACAAAAAGGAATCAATTACAAAGACGTGCCACAAACTGAATAATCCTACAGTAGTGAATCTGAATCATTTTAACGTAGGCTGCCTACCTACAATACAGACGATGTAGAGCCGACATGATGGAAACAATAAACATCGTTAACGTCATTAATAAGATAGAGTCCCCAAAGCTATTTCACATATAACATTGACATATGAAATACACGCGGATAAGGCCTAGTTGCTAACAAATAATTATGATTATAAGGGGAGGTAACAAATCTACGATACACCACAAAAGTGATCATTGGAATATTTCTAAATTTGCCCACGTACAGCTTTGTCGAAACATTGCGTACTTTGCCATTATTCCCGAAACAATATGCTGTCAAAATTGGACAAACAAAAATCGACAAAACTTCACACCGTTCTTGACTTCGAAGGTAAAGCCATCGCGAATACATTTATTCCAGATTGTTGCGTGTCTAAGTCAACATTTCAATGTACCACTTATCCTTGAATTATTGTATTGAACTGTTAGATCATCATTAATCATGTGGAAAGACCGTCCAGTTCATGTCAGTCATGATGGTTTAATTATAAATGTCATAACGATGATGTCTCTCGCTGGTCACACGTAACTTCAGTTATCTGACTGGTTAAGTATCTACAATATGTTATGTGAAATCTGTTTGAGAAAACACCAGAATGGTTGTTTTAGTGAAGATTATATTCATTAATTGACCACAGACTCCTGAATAGGATATTTAGACGATCGCACTCGGAATTATGGATATAGTATTGTTCCACCTTGACTGTTGTAAATGTCAGAGAGGCGGGTCAGAGAATACCAACTAAAATTCTTCTGTAGATTAACGAAAATTAACACATTCAGCCCTTCATTGTGACACTTTCCTCCATTTTGTTAAGGTTGCACACACAATTAGTCCTTAAAAGTTTATCTAAATAGAAAGTGTCACATATGCTCCTTTTCATTTGCTTGCCAAATAAATAACAGGTCATAAAACGAGCAAGCAGATGTCTTTAGAATGATTTTGATTAACAGTCTATCACATAATATGACCATAGTCGCTATGTAAACAATAAAATCTTTATCATGATGCTGGTTTCTTACAGATTATTCTTTTAATTTTTAGCCGGTTTCACTTTAGGATTATCATAAGCAATTTCTCCTTTTGCCACAATGTTCTCAAAAGTTGTTTGCTGCAAAGGCGGTCAACGAGCATATAGATCTATTTTGTGGAAAAGGGTTGTGACCAAAGTGCCTTTCCAATTAATATTTTTGTAGTTTTCCTATTGTAAAAATATGTTTAGTCATCACCTTAACCCTTTCCCTCATATAGATGCTTTCTGACGCCTCTGTAGCAGATGCTTTTTGAAAACATAGTGACAAAAGAAGAAAATGCTCAAACAAGCAATTTCTCCTTTTGCCACAATGTTTTCCACTTTTAATCATAGGTTATCCATTCAATTAAGGATTTTCTATTTTTTGACAAAATATATTCAAAGTCGTCTGCTGCAGAATTGTCGTATGAGGAAAGGGTTAAATGACTAAGGAGAAAAGATGCTGTCAGTCTGTTTTTAGCTCACCTATGCACGAAGTGCAAGGTGAGCTTTTGTGATCACTGAATGTCCGGCGTCCGGCGTCGTCTGTCCGTCCTGTTAACAATTTCCTACAAATGACTTCTCCTACTAAACCAATGGACAGATTTCAAAATAACTTCACAGGAATGGTCCTTAGGTGGTCCCCTTTCAAAGTTGTTTCAAAGAATTTAAATTCCAAGAAGAACTTTGGCTGTTGCGGCATCAGAAAAGGGGAAAATTGCCAAATCTTAAAAAATCTTCTTGTCCAAATGTGCTGGCCCGATTTGAAAATTATTTTGCACAAATGTTCCTAAGGGCAACGTCTACCAAGATTGTTCAATATACTTTCGATCCGTTGAAAAACATGGCAGCAAGGTGGCGGGGCTTGTTTTCCTTATATCATGTGCATTGTTAAAACTTTAAAAATCTTCTGTTCAAAAGTACTGGCCAGATTTCAAATTAATTTCACAGAAATGGTCCTTAGGTGGTCCCCTTTCAAAGTTGTTCAAAAAATTTCCAAGTAGAATTGCTGCAGCATCAGAAAAGGGGAAAATTGCCAAATCTTAAAAATCTTCTTGTTCATAAGTGTTGGCCCGATTTAAAAATTATTTTGCACAAATGTTCCTTGGGGCACCCCCTACCAAGCTTGTTCAAATATTTCCAATCCGTTGAAAAACATGGCCGCAAGGGGGTGGGGCTTGTCCTTATATTTATAGAGTATAAAACTTTGAAAACTATTGAAGTTCTATTAAATCAGGTGAGCGATATAGGGCCATCATGGCCCTCTTGTTTGTCATTCCTCCTTCAGAAATTTAATGCATTACCTTTTCTTTTTATTTTCTGTCTTTTCAGGTTAAAATCAAATGATTTGTAAACCTAATAGATGATGGCATTCAGCAGTATTTTCAAGAAAGCCTCAAGTTTGCTTGGGTTCAGTTCAACAAATCTGAAACCACCTCCTCTGGATGGTGAAATCATCTATTGTAAGAACAATGTCTGCGTTCATCCACCCGCCACGCTGACATCAGATAAGGAAGAACATCACAAGGGCTATCTTACCATCAGATCAACAAGTGACAAGGTTTGTTTCACAGATTTAGAGAAGTTGTCATTTACATGTTTCATTTTCGAAAAACGCTTTATAACCATATGTTGTTGTAGGCACTTAAAAGAATCATGCACCTCTCTGAGTTCATTCTTTTGAGTACCCAGTATGTTTAACCCTTTCCCTCATATAGGCACTTTCTGACGCCTCTGCAATAGACAGCTTTTTGAAAACATAGTGACAAAAGAAGAAATTGCTCAAAACAAGCAATTTCTCCCTTTGCCACAATGTTTTCCATTTTCTGTCATAGGTTATCGATTCAATTTTAGACAAAATATGTTCAAAGTCGTCTGCTGCAGAATTGTCATATGAGGGAAAGGGTTAACCCTTTGCCACATACAACAATTCTGCAACAGACAACTTTGCAAACATCTAGTCAAAATTCTGGAATATTTCTATTAATGAAAGCATTATTATTGAACAGAGTTAAAAACATTGTGGTAAATAGGGAAATTGCTCATCATGAGCAATTTCTACTTTTGCCACAATTACTTCAAAAGCTGCTGATAGGTCAATATGCGTCTGCAGCAGGGAAAGGGATAAGGCTTGGTGGAGTGGTAAGAAAGATATTGTGGGAGAATATATATATAGGATATATATTATTTGTTTGTTTTGAGTGGATAGGGAAAATATTTCATTGAGAAGTGATACAATGGAATATTTTCACGAGCGCGTAGCGCAAGTGAAAATGTTAAAATTGTATCACTTCGAGTTGAAGTATATTCCATATACACTCAAAACAAACAAATTCTCTTTTTATTTAATGATAATTCATGACGAAAAAATAATATACCCATTACGTATTTCTTTATATATAACGTGTGTAGTATAACATGACCGAATACTAGGAAATTGACGTCACATCAGCGGTTTGACGTCATAACGTTAATCCCTTTCGCGCCATACCTATATCACTCACAGTGTGGGTGATATGGATTATATCTCACTGATAGAACTCAGTATCTCATTGTTTGGCAATAAATCAATCTTTATACTCCTCCATATATAGGCAGCTTGATTACTTACTTTACTGCAATTTACATTAGTTTGATGAACCCTTTCTCTCATAGTCCTACAGGCGATGTTGATGCCTTTGCAGCAGACGACTTCTAAAAGCAAGAATTTTTTTCCTTTTCCAACCATGTTTTCTTCAACGTATCAAATTCATACTTTCACTTTACCAGATATTGCTCATTTTGTCATGGTCAATATCAAAGCAGACATCTACAAAAATAACCTAAACAAAAAACTTAACCCTTTCCCTTTGAAAAAGTTTTGACAAAAATATTGATAATCTCTAGACATGAAGTAGTAATAACTGAACATTTTGAAGGCATTGTGGCAAAAGTTGTCTGCTGCAGAGGCGTCAAAAAATGTCTCTACGTGGGAAAGGGTTAACCCTTTCCCTCATATAGACGCTTTTTGACGCCTCTGCAGCAGACAGCTTTTTAAAAAACATGGTGACAAAAGAAGTAATTGCTCAAAACAAGCAATTTCTCCATTTGCCACAATGTTTTCCACTTTTAGTCATAGGTTATCCATTCAATTATAGAGAGTTTCTACTTTTTGACAAAATGTGTTCAAACTCGTCTGCAGAGTTGTTGTATGAGGGAAAGGGTTAACAGGTAATGAGTTAAAAAAAGAAACAGTAGCTTAATGAAGTGTTACCTATTAGTTGACATCAATTTTGTTTGATAAACCTGAAACAGTTTTAACACTTTCCCACTTACAGCAAATAACTTTGAAAACGTCCTTCACTAAATTATGGAAATTTATACAAATGAAGGTATAATAATTACTGAAAAAAGTTGAAAACATTGTCGCAAAAGGAGAAATTGCTCATTTTGTCACAATGTTTTCAAAAGTCGTCTGCTGTAGAGGCGTCAGAAAGCATTTATATGTGGAATGGGTTAAACTGCAAATGAGTGGTGCTCTTTGAAAACCATCCTTATCGTAACAATTATATATGTAGAAAGGACCTACATGAAAATCCATGCTAAAGAATCCAAATAAGAAGTTTCTTGAAACTTTCTATGACTAATTGGCAAACAGTGCAGGGTCAGATAAGACTAAGCAGACTTTAATACTGTCTGATCTGGATCTACACTGGTTGCACAGGTTTATGGTTGGTTTTTGTAGAGTGCCGCTCAATTTCCCCTTCCCTTATTTATTTTCTACTCTAAAGGAATCTTCCTTTGGTGGTTCTATTATAAACTTATTAAAAAATATCAAATTATATGTAGAATTATGGTTGCTGTGGCCCCAGAAAGTGAGAAAAATGCCAAAATGTTAAAATTCATCTTCTCTGAATCCACTTGTCTGATCCCAAGATAATTGATAGAAATGTTCCTTGAATGACCCTATTCAAAATTTGTTCCAAGTTGAAAAAGATCAGAAAAGGGTAAAAGTGCTTTTTAGCTCTACTGGCCAAAGGCCAGAAGGGCTTATGTCGTGGCGATTTGTCTGTTGTGCGTGCGTGTGTCCGTCCGTCCGTAAACAATTTCTTGTTAACACGATACAGTCTTCACTTTTGATTGTATCTCAACCAAACTTATACAGTAGTTAGATATCCATGAGAGCTTGGTTCCTTTCAAAAACCAGCCACAGATCCGCCCATGCATGACTGGATTATGGCCCTTGAAATGGTCAAAATTGCTATAAAAGAGCTTGTTAACACGATACAGTCTTCACTTTTGATTGTATCTCAACCAAACTTATACAGTAGTTAGATATCCATGAGAGCTCGGTTCCTTTCGAAAACAAGCCAGATCTGCCCATGCATGACTGGATTATGACCATTGAAATGGTCAAAATTGCTATAATAGAGCTTGTGAACGCGATGCAGTCTTCAGTCTTGATTGTATCTCAATCAAACTTATACAGTAGTTAGATATCCTTGAGAGCTTGATTCCTTTCGAAAACAAGCCAGATCAGCCCCATGCATGACTGAATTATGGCCCTTGAAATTGTCAAAATTGCTATAATAGGGCTTGTTAACATGATACAGTCCTTATTTTTGATTGTATCTCAATCAAACTTATACAATAGTTAAATATCCATGAGAGTTTGGTTCATTTCTAAAAAACGGCCAGATCTACCCATGCATGGCTGGATTATGGCCCTTGAAATTGTCAAAATTGCTATAATACAGCTTGTGAACACAATAGAGCTTCCATTTACTATCTGATCTTCACCAAACTTAGATGGAATTTGAATATTGATGACATATTGGTTCCTTTTGAAACAAGCCAGATCAATGCCAGTAGAGCATAGGCCCTCATGGGCCTCTTGTTTAGAATTCAAACAGCATCTCCTAAACCATTGGACCAATATGAACCAAACATCATAGGAATGTTCCTGATAGTGATCCTCTTTCAAATTGTTCAAAGATTTAATGCCTTATTACAAATTTATTTCCTTTACTGATAATCTGTTTCATTTACAGTGTCTACTCCTTGCAGTTTCGTTCCCACACTTGTTAAACCTTTCCCTGATATAAGCAGTTACACATTTGCCACTATAATATAATTCAGGTGATTGATTCAGGGCCATCTTTATTAGTTCCTACCATATTGCTCAGATAAGGATCTTAATATGTATATTTCACTACCTGTATTAAAAAATAAATGTTTACTAAGGATACAATTTCAAAGACTGTATACTTCTTACACAAGTTTAACCCTTTCCCTCATATATGACGCCTCTGCAGCAGACGGCTTTTTGAAAACATAGTGACAAAAGAAGAAATTGCACAAAACGTGCAATTTCTCCTTTTGCCACAATGTTTTCCACTTTTTGTCATAGGTTATCCATTCATATTATGGAGAATTTCTATGTTTTGACAAAAAACGTTCAAAGTCGTCTGCTGCAGAATTGTCGTATGAGGGAAAGGGTTATGTGATCATATCATTTATTTAGGTAAATGGACCATCCTTAATTTTGACATGGATTCCAAACTCAACTCTCAGAAAGAACACCAAGAGTATAGAAAATAGTCCAAATAGATCCCAGGGTACTACACCTAAAACAAGCCCACATAGACGGACTCCAAGACAGGAATTCGCTAAGCCTGACGGAAATGTGACGACTCCATCTACAAGTATGGCCAGTAACTCACCCACTGAGTGTTGTATGTCATTTGGAAGTGAGCTGGGAGAAATGGCTCGACACAAAAAATATAGCTTAGAAAATTCAACCTCTGTTTACGCAGCATTATCCTCTGACATGACCCCAGATAGTGATGATTTAAAGGATGCTCTGAAAAGAGATGATATTGAAAGACGTAAACAGCATGTAGGTGACGGTGATTCTTTAAAAAACAACCAAAAAAATATTAGAATGAATAGTAAAGATGCAACAATTGGGCAACATGTGAATGATCTGTATGCCAAAGACTTGTCTAAGATAAACAGTGACATTACAAGTCTAACTAAAGCTGTTCTAGATGAAGAGGTTCAGACAGTTGTTAGTAAACAAGAATACCAAAGTAACAATGAACAACAGACAACAAATAGTAGAAAAAAACTGGTACCGAAAAAAAAAATGAGAACTGATTCTGGTAGATCTGTTAGTATAGAAATGGAGGGGGATAATCTAATTGTAGTCACGGAGGATTTAGAAGATGACGTTATGGCTGAGAACACTGAAGCAATTTGTAATCAAGATCAGGAAAACCATCTTCATTGTGACTTTTCGGAACAGAATGGTTTCAATGCCTGTTCCGACTCTCTGGAACATGCTGAAAATAAAACAGACTCTATGAACAACAGACATTCTCTAGGAAAAGAATTCTGTTTTATGAGTAGTGGGGCATCTTGGATCAGCTCTATTCCTGCAGTCCCTTCACATCCTCAGAGTTTAAACCTCAGTGCAATACAAACAACAAGTTTACCACAGGGTATAATAGCTCCGGATATTTCATGTCACGAGATTAACGTAATTCATCTGGATCTCGACAACTACTTCTGGTCCAGATTCGGACCCGCCAAGTCCGTGTTCTTCATCCCCAACATCAACAGCCTGGGAACCAGGTATGAACCTGGATTCCCCATCAAGTTGTGACTCAATGGCACATAATCTGCAGTTCCACTGAAATGTCTTTAAATAGAAACAAAATGGAAAAGGAAAGAAAACTGCCAAAGAGCTAGTTTGTGGTGTGTGTCTCTGTCGACCTAGGTATGTACAGTTTTACCCCTTCTCACTTAACCCTTTCCCATACGACAATTCTGCAGCAGACGACTTTGAACGTATTTTGTCAAAACATAGAAAATCTCCATAATTGAATGGATTACCTATGACAAAAAGTGGAAAACATTGTGGCAGAAGGAGAAATTGCACATTTTGTGCAATTTCTTCTTTTGTCACTATGTTTTTCAAATAGCTGTCTGCTGCAGAGGCGTCAGAAGAGCGTCTATATGAGGAAAGGGTTAAAACAAAGCTGCGACAAATTCGTTTAAAGAAAACTATTTGCAAACAGTTGTTCAATCACATGATGAAAGTAAATAACGTACCGTTAGTATGGAAGAGAATTGAAACACTGGGCAACGGAGAAATTGTTTACATCACATTTTTGCAAAAGGACAAATTTAAAAAAAATGTTCCTCAGATGGTCTTCTTTCAAATGTGTTCAATTAAAACGAATTTAGGAAAACAATGCAAAGATTTTTATCAAAAATCTTCTTGGCAAAATAGGAACTGGCTGATCTGAAACTTATTTGGCAAAAAATGTTCATCAACCCAAATTATTTTTTTTCTTCTCATCAGTTTAAAAACATGGCTGCTAGGGGGTAGGGCCTTTTTTCCTTAAATGTATACAGTAAAAACTTTTTAATCTATATCGGCACAAATGTTTTCTGGATGACTACTAAGAGCGTTCAAACTATTCTGATTTGTTGAAATCATTGCCACCAGGGGACAGGAATTGTTTTCCTTTTATGAATATAGTAAAAGTTTTAACCCTTTCCCTCTTATAGAAGCTTTCTGATGCCTCTGCAGCAGACCGCTTTTTGAAAACATAGTGACAAAAGAAGAAATTGCTCAAAACAAGCAATTTCTCCTTTTGCCACAACGTTTTCCACTTTAAGTCATAGGTTATCCATTTAATTATAGAGATTTTCTATTTTTTGACAAAATATGTTTTAAGTCGTCTGCTGCAGAATTTTTGTATGTGGGAAAGGGTTAAAAGTCTTCTTGAAAACATGGAAGCAAACATATTGAAAATTGCCTTTTCTAACTCTTTCTCAGTAAACGTCCTTAAATTGTTTATAAAATTCTTAAACATATTAACAATAGTGAATATGCAATTAATGCTTTTTGAAAGCTGTTATTTCTGCCTGCCTCGGTAAAATAACTTCTCCATTGTCTGTCACACTTTAAACCCTTTCCCTCATATAGACGCTTTCTGACGCCTCTGCAGCAGACGGCTTTTTGAAAACGTAGTGACAAAAGAAGAAATTGCACAAAACGTGCAATTTCTCCTTTTGCCACAATGTTTTCCACTTTTTGTCATAGGTTATCCATTCAATTATGGAGATTTTCTAATTTTTGACAAAATATGTCCAAAGTCGTCTGCTGCAGAATTGTCGTATGAGGGAAAGGGTTAATTAACCCTTTTCCAGATACAACAAGTCTGCAACAGACGACTTTGAAAACCTTTAGTAAAAGATATTAAAAATTTCTATAAATTAAAGTATATGTAATTAGTAAAAAAAATTGAAAAACGTGTGGCAAAAGGAGAAATTGCGCCTGTATGTCGGAAAGAGTTAAATGAATATTTGGCTGGATATTGGCCCATGCTTTTTGTCTGTGTAGATGTAAGGATGACAAGAGACTGACTAAATTCTAATTTGGATTCTCTCTGATTAGTATTAAACAAAGCTTATTGCCTGCCCTTGGAGTTCCAACATACAACAAATCTGCAGCAGATGACTTTGTTAACCCTTTCCCTCATATAGACGCTTTCTGACGCCTCTGCAGCAGACGGCTATTTGAAAACATAGTGACAAAAGAAGAAATTGCACAAAACGTGCAATTTCTCCTTTTGCCACAATATTTTTCACTTTAAAAGTTTTAAAGGTTATCCATTTAATTATAAAGATTTTCTATCTTTTGGCAAAACATGTTCAAAGTCGTCTGCTGCAGAATTGTCGTATGAGGGAAAGGGTTAACATCTAGGCAAAACTATTATTAGGAATCTCTATAAATTAAAGTATTATTACTTTAAACAAAAAAATTGTGACAAAGGGAGAAATTGCTCATTTTAAGTAATTTCTTCTTTTTCCACAATGTTTTCAAAATGTTGCCTGCTGTAGAGACGTCAGAAAGAGTCTATATGAGTAAAAGGGTTAAACATTGCCATATTTAGGATTTGGCTGCTAGCATGCGCATATGAGCTGTTTTGTCAGTTTCTAGTTTCAAAATGTTTACAAAAGTTGTCTTCTTACAAGGTTGTTGAATGCTTTTTTTTTTATCAAGGACACTTTTTAACCCTTTCCCACCAATATACGCATTTTGACCCATCTGTAGCAGACGACTTTTGAAAACTTCGTGACAAAAGGTGAAATTGCTCGAAAACAAGCAATTTCTCCTTTTGCTACGAAGTTTTCAACTGTTTATAGTAATTAAACCTACAATTATAAAGATTTTCCATATTTTTTTATTAGACATTTTCAAAGTCGTCTGCTGCAGATTTGCTGTATGTGGGAAAGGGTTAAAAGAAGACAAAAACTGCTACCTGTTCCGGGTTGCAGGGTATTTATTATGACTGATGTTGCAATGTAAATACAGTGGTATATTTTAGATTCTGTTGAAAGTGATGTAAAACACAATTAAAACGAATTCCTGTGTATGTTTTTCAGGTCAAATGAGATCGTTGCGAGTATTTTACAGTGACATTGAGAACACGATAGGCCAGATTGTGATTGCGAGTCGAGAGAGTCAGTACAAGATTTTACACTTCCATAATGGCGGTCTGGATAAACTGGCAGAAATATTTCAAGACTGGAGTCTATTTGCTACCAATCAGGAAAGGGTAAGCCTATCCCTTCCCTTGATGCAGACACCTTTAACCCTTTCCTTGATGCAGGCATCTTTAACCCTCCCCTTGATGCAGACACCTTTAAAACCCTTTACCGCCTGCAGACACATTTTTGCCGCAATAGCAGCAGATGCTTTTTGAAAACATTGTGGCCAAAGGTGAAATTGCTCATGATGAGCAATTTCTCCTTTGGCCACAATGTTTTCAACTTTACGTAACACTTAACCCTTTCCCTCATACGACAATTCTGCAGCAGACGACTTTGAACATATTTTGTCAATAAATAGAAAATCTCTATAATTGAATGGATAACCTATGACTAAAAGTGGAAAACATTGTGGCAAAAGGAGAAATTGCTCGTTTTGAGCAATTTCTTCTTTTGTCACTATGTTTTCAAAAAGCAGTCTGCTGCAGAGGTGTCCGAAAGCGTCTTTAAGAGGGAAAGGGTTAAGTTTGTAATTTCTCTGATCCAGCACAAAATGTAATGATGATGCATATCGCTAAGTAGTATGTTGATGGATGTCTAGTTCGTAGCTACGGTTGCAAGTTGCATCCAAATCAAACTTCCACCTTTCAAGATATAACCCTCCCTTCTTGAGATGCTACCAATCAGGAAAGGCTAAGCCTATCCCTTCCCTTGATGCAGACACCTTTAACCCTTTACCGCCTGCAGACGCGTTTTTGTCGCAATAGCAGCAGATGCCTTTTGAAAACCTTGTTTCAAAAGGAAAAATAATATTTTTGTTACAATGTTTTTAATTCAATAATCATTAATTTAATGTCGCTGTGAAAGCAAACCCTACTGCACTTGCAACCTGTTTAGACTCAGATCAGCTGCTCCTGTATGCAGTCTGATCTGGCTTTGCACTGTTCGCCAATGAGTCCTGGAAGGTTCAAGATAAGATATATCTACTTGCTTCCTTAACCCTTTCCTGCCTGCAGACGATTTTTGAAAACATTGTGGCCAAAGGTGAAATTGCTCATGATAAGCAATTTTTCCTTTAGCCACAATGTTTTCAACTTTATGTAACAATTAAGCTATCTTTAATGGTAACTGATAAGAAAGTTGTCTGCTGCAGATGTGTTGTATGTGGGAACGTGTTTACCCCCCTTTCCCACTTACAAAAAACCCGCAGCAGGTGACTTTGAAAACATCTAGTCAGAAATATGAAAATTTTCTATAAATTAAAGTATAATTATTGAAAAAAGTTGGAAACATAGTGACAAATGGAGTAACTGCTCATCATGAGCAATTTCTCTCTTTGTTGCAATGTTTTTAAAAGTCATCTGCTGAAGAGGCGTCAGAAAGCGTCCTGTATGAGGGAAAGCGTTAAGCAGATGACTTTTGAAATCATTGTTGGAAAAAGAGAATGATTTCCTTTTTCCACAATGTTTTCAATCTTGTATCAATATATTACTTCTAATTTTCAGGATGATACAATTTCTGTCCTCAGATCTGATGCTTTTTGAAGCATGCAGCTCTGAAAATATGCTGTGAAATCAATGTGTCAAAAGGAGAAATAGCTCATAAGCAATTTATCTGTTTGCCATGATTTTTTCATATGACTTCTGCTGCAGATCATGAGATGCATTAGAATGTGTCTGCAGGTGGGATATGGTTACTGTAGCCAGCTAACTTATATGATATATGTATAGATTTGTCTGCAGAGAAAGTTAAAATTACTAGAAAGTTATAATTTTGATAGAGAGTTTGAAACCAAGTGATACTGCTCATTTTTAACCACTGAGAGGGACTTTAGGTTTGCACTTTGTCCATCCATCCATCCCTCATTGTTTCAAACGCTCATGTATATGTACATACACAATTAGATCCGTCCTACCTATGGACGGATGCGTTTTGATGCATCAGCAGAATACTATTGAAGACACCCGGGTAAAAGGAGAAATAGCTCATGGTGAATAATTTCTTCATTTGTCACAATGTTTTCAACTTTATTTGATAAGAATACTTTGTGTAGAGTACTAGTGCGAGTAATCCTTGACACACATGGTAAGATGAACTGTCCTGTCCGTCTTGGTAAAACTGAAATACTGCTGAAAGAAGTGTACAATTCCAATCAATCTGTTTGTAGCAGGTAACCAATGACCCTGAGAAGCTCTATAAACAGTTCATGATAGTAAAGCCACAGCTGACCGATGACCAATGTCACCCTGAAGAAGGTATATACAGCATGGTGACCGATGACATCTGGCAAACACATATGATGGATGACGGGATAATTGAGGATGATTATCAGCTGAGAAAGGTAGATATTTGTGTATGTCGATTTGGTGTGTTGCCAGCTGAGAAAGGTAGTTATTTGTGTATGTCGGTTTGGTGTGTTGCCAGCTGAGAAAGGTAGATATTTGTGTATGTCGGTTTGGTGTGTTGTCAGCTGAGAAAGGTAGAAATTTGTGTAGGTCAGTTTGGTGTGTTGTCAGCTGAGAAAGGTAGATATTTGTGTAGGTTGGTTTGGTGTGTTGCCAGCTGAGAAAGATAGATATTTGTGTAGGTCAGTTTGGTGTGTTGCCAACTGAGATAGGAAGATATTTGTCTAGGTCAGTTTGGTGTGTAGAAAGCTGAGAAAGGTAGATATTTGTGTAGTTCGGTTTGGTGTGTAGCCAACTGAGATAGGTAGATATTTGTGTAGGTTAGTTTTGTGTGTAGCCAGCTGAGAAAGGTAGATATTTGTGTAGGTCGGTTTTGTGTGTAGCTAGCTGAGATAGGTAGATATTTGTCTAGATTGGTTTGGTGTGTAGCCAGCTGAGAAAGGTAGATATTCGTATTGGTCAGTTTGGTGTCTTGCCAACTGAGAAAGGTAGATATTTGTGTAGGTCGGTTTGGTGTGTAGCCAGCTGAGAAAGGTAGATATTTTTATAGGTAAGCTTGGTGTGTAGACAGCTGAGAAAGGTAGATATTGTTGTAAGTCGGTTTGGTGTGTAGCCAGCTGAGAAAGGTAGATATTTGTGTAGGTCAGTTTGCTGTGTAGCCAGCTGAGAAAGGTAGATATTTTTGTGTAGGTCGTTTTGGTGTGTAGCCAGCTGAGAAAGGTAGATATTTGTGTAGGTCAGTTTGCTGTGTAGCCAGCTGAGAAAGGTAGATATTTGTGTAGGTCAGTTTGCTGTGTAGCCAGCTGAGAAAGGTAGATATTTGTGTAGGTCGGTTTGGTGTGTTGCCAGCTATGAGAGGTAGATCTGTATGAATGTGTAGGTTGGCTGATGTGCAGCAAACCGAGGAAAATTAGATGTTTGTGAAGGTTGAATTGGTGTGTAGCCATCTCTGAGTGGCTGATAGTTATTAGTCCCCTACCGGCGTGCCGAAGGGGACTCTTAGGTTTGCACTCCGTCCGTCAGTCCGTCAGTCCGTCAGTCCGTCAGTCCGTCAGTCAGTCCATCTGTCAGTCAGTCAGTCAGTCCGGCAAATTTTTGTCCGGAGCATATCTCCAAAACTGTACTAGCTATGGCTATGAAATTCCATATGTGGATACATCTCATCAATGCGGAGTGCAGTGCATATGAACCATAACTCTTGCTTCCCTAATTTTTGAGTTATTTCCCTTTCTTTATTTTCATACTTGATTTTTGTCCGGAGCATATCTCCAAAACTGTACTAGCTATGGTTATGAAATTTCACACATGGATGCATCTCATCAAGGGGGAGTGCAGTGGACATGAACCATAACTCTTGCTTGCCTAATTTTTGAGTTATTTCCCTTTCTTTATTTTCATACTTGATTTTTGTCCGGAGCATATCTCCATAACTATACTAGCTATGGCTATGAAATTTCACACATGAATACATTGTATCAAGGGGGAGTGCAGTGGACATGAACCATAACTCTTGCTTGCCTAATTTTTGAGTTATTTCCCTTTCTTTATTTTCATACTTGATTTTTGTCCGGAGCATATCTCCATAACTATACTAGCTATGGCTATGAAATTTCACACATGAATACATCGTATCAAGGGGGAGTGCAGTGCACATGAACCATAACTCTTGCTTCCCTAATTTTTGAGTTATTTCCCTTTCTTTATTTTCATACTTTATTGTCTTGATATACCTAAACATTGGGTTGCTATGACAACAGAAACAGACTCAAAAGTGCAAACCGGTAGGGGACTATGGTATTGCTTGCAATCCTCCAGTTACTTGTTTATGTGTAGGTTGACTTATGTGCAGTAAACTGAGAAAAGTAGATGTTGACTTGATTTGTAGCTTGCTCTGAGGTTTATAATTAATTATTTTGTATGGAGGCTGACTTATGTACAACTTACTCAGAAATCCCATGAGATGTAACCTACTTGTTGAGCATCCAGGAAGAAGACATCTAGACTGATAAATAGAAGTTGTAAGAACTTGCTTGACAATCAATATAATATGAATATGTTTATTAAACCAAACAGGTTGATCGTCTAACAGATTCCTTCATGTCATGTTGATAAGTCAAAGTACAAAAACATAATCACCAGGGTGTGGTCTTGGTGACATAAGTATAACTGGTTATCTTGCCCTATGTCATTGAAGAGCTACTAGCCTTCTTAGGCCTATTGTTGTGTCATCTGTCTTGGTAAGGTGACACATATGGAGCTCTTCTCCATTCTTTTCATTGACTTCTTTGCATCCAACTTATGTCTTCTTTTCTAGCAAGCTTATTTTTATCTAAAGACAGCTTTCAAGGACAGATCTGTTCAGTTATTGTCGCTGGATAAAATCTATGTCAACTGAGACAGGTAGATATGTGTGTTTTGGTCATGTAATATTTATCATGATGCATATATTTATCAATTGCCAGAGGAAACATAAAATGTTGATAGAACTAAGTTTGTTTATTGCACTCACTTAGTATTGGATTTGTTGTATACATAAAGTAGTGTTTATTGATTTCAGACTAACTATTTATGGTAAGCACATAAAATCTATACCCTTGCAGTATCTACTTCTTCCTGATACACGATTCCCAGCACCCTGACTTCCATTTAAACACTCCCGTTGTTAACGTGCAGAGAAATGGACTTCCCTCATTTTCATATCACATATTTTAGCTCATATGAAAATATTTTCACTTACCATAAGGGAACCCTTTACCAAAATGGTCCAAACCATTCTGCACCATTGCACAAGATGGTTGCCAGAGCTTAATATGGACAAATCTAAAATGGCATCTCCTGAACCATTGGGCCAATTTCAAAATAGTTTCACTTAAATGTTTCTTAGGTTAGCTTTTATCAAAATGGTTCAAACTATTCTTGTCCACTCCACAAGATGTCCACCAGAGCTAAAAATAGAAAATCATTAACCCTTTCCCTCATATGACAATTCAGCAGCAGACGACTTTGAACATATTTTGTCAAAAATAGAAAATCTCTATAATTGAATGGATAACCTATGACTAAAAGAGGAAAACCTTGTGGCAAAAGGAGAAATTGCTGCAGAGGCATCAGAAAGCGTCTATATGAGGGAAAGGGTTAAACAACATCTCCTTGTTAACCATTGGCCAAATTTCAAAAGGAGAATGTTCCTGCAGTGGACATCTACCAAAAGTGTTCAAACCATAACACTGGTGCACAAGATGGCCACCAGAGCTAAAAATTTAAAAATGTTAATTTGACATCTCTAATAGAATCACCAAGTTAATTCCAAAATAAGTACACACAAATGCACAAGATGGCCATCAGAGATAACAAATATTAAAATGTTTAAAATGATATCTCATTTCTAAACCAACGGTCCAAATTTCTAATTGAACTCGCACAAATGTTTCTTTAGTGGCACTTTACCAAATTGTTCTAACCATTTTGCTCCCCTGCACAAGAATATAACACAAGCTCAAAGTATAACTTTCTTGCAACAACATCTCCTAACCTATTGGCCTAATTTCAAAATAAATGAGCACACAATTAATGTTTCATTTGTTACCTAAATACCCAAACTATTCTGATGGCCACCAGAGCTAGAAACAAAAATATTGTACTATGATATATCTTCTTTAACCACTGGCCCAACTTCAAAATAAATTCACAAAAAATATATCTTTCATGCCATCTATCCAAATTGTTTAAACTATTTCACTTCATTGAACAAAATTGCTTCTAGAGCTTAATTGTTCAAACTGTTCAGCTTTAATGCATAAGATGGCCACCAGACCTAGTTAAAGAAATATCTTAAATGTCATCCCCTCTTTAACACCTAGCCAAATTTTATAATAGTTTGAGATACATGTTCCTGAAGTTGCCCCCCTCACAAAGGTTTTTCGAAGCAGTAAATACTCAGATGCCCAAGACAGCAGCTAGAGTTTAAAATAAAAAACATACTCAAATACATAACAATAAATCTCAGGTCACAAGACCATATAAGATGTCTTTGCAGCATTTCAAAAAAAGGGAAATATTCTATGGATGCAATTTCTCCCTTCCCAGTCATGTTTTCCCCATTGTATCAAAATTGTGCTTCTATCTGAAATTTAATTAAACCAGTCTTTTATATAGCCTTTTATTATTGATCAAATTCAAGTTAGGTATGAGAGTTAAAGTATGATAGATTTCTTTTTCTTTTATTCATCAATGTTCACTATAGACTAGTCAAAATTAAAATAGCTTGTATCAAAATGTGCTCAACCCTTTCCCTCATATAGACACTTTCTGACACCTCTGCAGCAGATGGCTTTTTGAAAACATAGTGACAAAAGAAGAAATTGCTCAATATGAGCAATTTTTCCTTTTGACACAATGTTTTCCACTTTTAGTAAAATGTTTTCCACTTTTAGTCATAGGTTATCCATTCAATTATAGAGATTTTCCATTTTTTGAAAAAATGTGTTCAAAGTCGTCTGCTGCAGAATTGTTGTATAAGGGAAAGGGTTACATAAATATACCTTGAATAATGAAGAAAACCTTAAAGGGCTTTGTGTTCAAAGTCGTCTGCTGCAGAATTGTTGTATAAGGGAAAGGGTTACATAAATATACCTTGAATAATGAACAAAACCTTAAAGGGCTTTGTGTTCAAAGTCGTCTGCTGCAGAATTGTTGTATAAGGGAAAGGGTTACATAAATATACCTTGAATAATGAAGAAAACCTTAAAGGGCTTTGTGGTCTTTGACATAATTTTAACCCTTTCCCTCATATAGACGCTTTCTGACGCCTCTGTAGCAGACGGCCTTTTGAAAACATAGTGACAAAAGAAGAAATTGCACAAAACATGCAATTTCTCCTTTGCCACAATGTTTTCTACTTTTTGTCATAGGTTATCCGTTCAATTATGGAGATTTTCTATTTTTTGACAAAGTACGTTCAAAGTCATCTGCTGCAGAATTGTCGTATGAGGGAAAGGGTTAATACCGAGTGGGAAAATAGGACAATTTGCTCACTTTCTATTGTTTGTTTTATAGGCTATATTTTTTGGTGGAATTGATCCTAGTCTAAGACATGAGGCTTGGCCCTTTCTCCTTCATTACTTTCCTTTCAACTCCACCTTCGAGGAGAGAGAACACATTCGAAATGACAGATACATCGACTACCAAAACATCAGGAAAAAAAGGTTTGTATCAAAGGTTTTGATAAGAGTTCAGCTTTCATTTCTCTATCTGGAGAGAAATATGATTAAAACTAAAAATAACTTGAATTTAACTTAAGTTTGCCTTCGGTTTAAGTTTTCAATTTAACCCTTTCCCACATACAACAAGTTTTGAAGAATTATGGATAATAACAGTAAAACTTGCGGTCACCTCTGTTAAGCAGTCAACAAGTGTTCAGCAGCCACTGGAAGATTCACATTTTCTTCTTTATATGACTTGTATTAAACAGCCACCTGTGTTCAACTGCCAAATTTTGACTTCCCCATGGTGGCTATATTGCTGGTATATTAAATACTCTAACTTTCCTGGCTGTTTGGGTCATTGGCACCATGATGTTCATAAACTTTTGCAGCTTTCAATAATTCTAAAACAGGACTATTTAGGGTTTACTTTTTAACTGTAGACAGTGGCCAGGTACTGTGGAAATACTTTTCATGTTTTATCTTCATGAAACACACAGATGTTTATTGAACATGATGAATCTCGGATTGGTATATAATAAATTATATAATTGTGTAAAACCTCTCTTTATTATAGAGAATCACTGTCAGACACAGAGAAGGAGGAGTTCTGGAGAAATGTCCAATGTACTGTGGAGAAAGATGTTGTTAGAACAGACAGAAGTCATCCTTATTTTAAAGGAGAAAATAACCCAAATATCGAAACACTCAAGTAAGTTACAGAGCATTAAGAATGTTTTATTGACAGTATACTAAATAAAGAAGTACTCGTGTAAGTTTTCTAGGTAAAAAAAAATATATAGGGGTACTCAAGTAAGTTATATATACATACAAATCAAATATAGGAGAACTGAAGTAAGATATATAGACAAAAATCAAATATAGGAGTACTCAAGTAATATATAGATAAAAAGATCATACATATGAGTACTCAAGTAAGTAATATAACTACAAATCAAAAATAGGAATACACAAGTAAGTTCTATGGGTAAAAATAAAATATAGGAGTACACAAGTAAGTTAAATTGAAAAAATTAAATGTAGGTGTACTGGTGTTCAAGTAAGTTATTTGGATACAGATCAAATATCGGAGTACTCAAATAAGTGATATAGTTGCAAATAAAATAAATCAGTATTCAAGTAAGTTATGCAGATAAAACCAAATAAATGAGTACTCAAGTAAGTTATATAGATAATAATAAATTATAGCAGTACCAGTACTGAAGTAAGTAATATAGATACATATCAACTATAGGCGTACTTAAGTACTTAAGTAAGTTATGTAAACAATTTCCTAAATAAAGAATTGACTGGGTATTGACTGTTGACACATGTGACATGATGTGTTCCTTCATTCTATCTTGTTCTGTTGTAGGAGCATTCTACTAAACTATGCTGTGGCCAACCCTAACTTTGGATATACACAGGGTATGTCAGATCTACTGGCTCCCGTTCTGGCAGAAATTCAACATGAGGTGGATTCTTACTGGTGCTTCGTTGGTCTCATGCAGAGAACCATCTTTGTTAGCGCACCAAAAGACTGTGACATGGACAAACAATTGGTGAGTTATGTTGCAAATGCAGATAAGAGGCAAAGGTCATGTTTTAAGATATGTATGTTATCTTTAAATGCTCTGTTGATGGTACTCAGTCTTGATTTGTCTTACAAGAAAGGTATAAACCCTTTCCAACATGCTGACACATTTTGATGCATCTACAGCAGACAATTTTTGAAAAAATTATGGTTAATGCTAATGGATATATTTCTCAAAATGAGTAATTTCTCCTTTTGCCAAAACGTTCCAAGTCATTTGAATAATTATTCTGTCATCTTTAGATGTTTTCCATACTTTAAGCGAGTTGTTTTCAAAGTCTTCTACTGCATATCTGTTTTATGTTGGTAAAGGGTTATGTTCAAGGGACTTATTTATATTGATTTACTCCTTTTTGGCTCGACTTTTCGAAGACAAAATGCTAGCTGTACTACTCACATCAGCGTTTGCGTCACACCTTGGTTAAGTTTTTTGTACCAATTCACTTTTTTTCAAAACCATTATATATATTGCTTTAAAACTTACAGCACTTATTCATCATCATTACCTCCATCAACGACAAGAGAACATAACTCTGTCAAGGTTTTTGTAAGAATTATGGCCCTTTTTCGACTTAGAATTTTGGTAAAGTTTTTCTTACCAATTTCAAAACCATTAGAGATATTGCTTTGAAACTTACAACACTTTTTCACTATCATTACTCCCATCAACAGTTAACAGTACATAACTCTGTCCTTGTTTAAGTAAGAATTAGTGCCCCTTTTTGACTTAGAATTTTGGTTTAGTTTTTCGTACCACCCCCTTTTATTCAAAACCATTAGAGATATAGTTTATACACTTATAACATTTATTTACAATAATTACCGCCATCAACAGACAAGAGTACATAACTCGGTCATGGTTTTTTTAGCTCACCTGTGCACGAAGTGCTCAAGGTGAGTTATTGTGATCGCCCTATGTCCGGCGTCCATCGTCCGTCGTCCGTCGTCCGTCAACATTTTCTCCTCTGTAACCGGTGGGTCAACTGGGATGAAACTTCACAGAAAGCATCCTCTCAATGTCCTTACCAGAATTCCTTAAAATTTTCGGGATCCATGCAGAATTCTGGTTTCCATGGCAACGAAATGAAAAAACTTCAAAATTCTTAAAAAATCTTCTCCTCCGAAAGTGTCAGGCCGATTTTCAAATAATTTTGTAGGAATGTTCCTCGGGTGATCCTCTATCAGATTCCTTCAAGCCATGTTATTTGGTCGAAAAACATGGCCGCCAGGGGGGGCGGGGCTATTTTTCCTTATATGGCTATAGTGCAAACTTAAAAAATCTTCTTCTCCAAAAGTGTCAGGTCGATTTTCAAATAAATTTGTAGAAATGTTCCTTGGGTGACCCTCTATCAGATTCCTTCAAGTCATGTTGATTGGTCAAAAACATGGCCGCCAGGGGGCGGGGCTATTTTGCCTTTTATGGTTATAGTGCAAACTTAAAAAATCTTCAACATCTTCTCCTCAGTAACCGGTGGGTCAATTGGGATGAAACTTCACAGAAAGCATCCTCTCAATGACCTCACCAGAATTCCTTCAAATTTTTGGGATCCATGCAGAATTCTGGTTTCCATGGCAACGAAACGAAAAAAACTTCAAAATTCTACTTCTCCCTAACTGGTTGGCAGATTTTGAACTTATTTTGTAGAAATGTTCCTTGGGTGACTCTCTATCAGATTCCTTGAAGCCATGTTGATTGGTCGAAAAACATGGCCGCCAGGGGGGGCGGGGCTTTTTTGCCTTATATGGCTATAGTGAAAACTTAAAAAATCTTCTCCTCCAAAAGTGTCAGGCCGATTTTCAAATAATTTTGTAGAAATATTCCTTGGATGACCCGCTATCAGATTCCTTTAAGCCATGTTGATTGGTCGAAAAACATGGCCGCCAGGGGGGGCGGGGCTTTTTTGCCTTATATAGCTATAGTGCAAACTTAAAAAATCTTCTCCTCCAAAAGTGTCGGGCCGATTTTCAAATAATTTTGTAGAAATGTTCCTTGGATGACCCTCTATCAGATTCCTTCAAGCCATGTTGATTGGTCAAAAAACATGGCCGCCAGGGGGCGGGGCTATTTTGCCTTTTATTGCTATAGTAAAAACTTAAAAAATCTTCTCCTTCAAAAGTGTCAGGCCGATTTTCAAATAATTTTGTAGAAATGTTCCTAGGGTGACCCTCTATCAGATTCCTTAAAGCCAAGTTGATTGGTTGGAAACTATGCCCGCCAGATGGCGGGGCTTATATAGCTAAAGTGAAAAAAAAAATCAGGTGAGCGATTCCAGGGCCATCATGGCCCTCTTGTTTAAGAATTATGAACCTTTTTCGATTTAGAATTTTGGTTAAGTTATTCATACCAAATCAATTGGAGATATAGCTTAAACACTTACAATAATCTGTTTACCATCATTACCTCCACCAACAGCCAAGAATGCATAATTTAGTCAAGATTTTTGTAAGAATGATCTTTTTCGACTTATAAAGTACTTTGCTTATAAATAATATGATGAAGTACTTGGTTACGTTTTCTGTACCACCCAAAAAAGTTTTGTTTTATTGGCAAGCACAAAAAAATAAAGCAAGCTGTCCTCCGACAGCTCTTGCTACTTAGTCCTTTACAAAGTATATTGTTATAGCATGTACAGTTTTGAAATTGTATATATCACTAGTTAGGCAGCTAAATTTTTAACGATATACCTAGGCTAATATGATATTTAACCATCTCTTATAGACAGACACATCTGCAGCAGACGCCTTTTGAAAACATTGTGATAAATTGAGAAATTGCTCATAACCTTTGCAACAATGTTTTCAATTCTATTCAATGGCTCCCCTTCGAAGAAGAGAGGGTATATTGCTTTAACATGTTGGTTGGTCGGTCGGTTGGTAGACCATGGCAAAGCCGGTCTGATTGATAATTCTTTTGCCTACAGTTCTAAAACTTGGCAGGAAGGTTGGGCATGACCAGTAGATGGCCCCTATTGATTTTTGTGGTCTTCGGCTCAAACATTTAAAGGTCACAGTCACATTGACCTTGAACACATAACTATTGTCTGATTGATAGCACGGGGACCTCAAATTATGCAATGAGGTTGAGCATGACCTGAAGATGAATGACCCCTATTGATTTTGAGGGTACAATGTTTGACAAAAATCTATTGTAATACTCTCTTTATCCCTTTCCCTCATATAGATGCTTTCTGACGCCTCTGCAGCAGACAGCTTTTTGAAAACATAGTGACAAAAGAAGAAATTGCTCAGAACGAGCAATTTCTCCTTTTGCCACAATGTTTTCCACTTTTAGTCATAGGTTATCCATTCAATTATAGAGATTTTCTATTTTTATGCCCCCACGGAATCTCCGATTCGGGGGGCATATAGTTTTTGGCCTGTCTGTCTGTTGGTCTGCACGTCTGTCTGTCTGTCTGCACAAAAAAAACTTTAACCTTGGCCATTACTTTTGAACCATATAACAGGTACGGCTACCATATTTCACATGTGTATTCCTTGTGACATTACCTTTCTGTCAGTACCAAAATGTTTGACCTTGCGACCTTGACCTTTGACCTAGATGTAGTTTTTGGCCTGTCTGCACGAAAAAAACTTTAACCTTGACCACTACTTTTGAACCATAATAGGTACGGCTACCATATTTCACATGTGTATTCCTTGTGACATTACCTTTCTGTCAGTACCAAAATGTTTGACCTTGCGACCTTCACCTTTGACCTAGATGTTGCCATTCTCGAAAAAAACTTTAACCTTGGCCATTACTTTTGAACTATAACAGGTACGGCTACCATATTTCACATGTGTATTCCTTGTGACATGACCTTTCTGTCAGTACCAACATTTTTGACCTTGCGACCTTGACCACCTTTGACCTAGATGTTGCCATTCTCGAAAAAAACTTTAACCTTGGCCATTACTTTTGAACCATAACAGGTACGGCTACCATATTTCACATGTGTATTCCTTGTGACATGACCTTTCTGTCAGTACCAACATTTTTGACCTTGCGACCTTGACCTTTGACCTAGATGTTGCCATTCTCGAGAAAAACTTTAACCTTGGCCATTACTTTTGAACCATGACAGATACGGCTACCATATTTCACATGTGTATTCCTTGTGACATGACCTTTCTGTCAGTACCAACATTTTTTACCTTGCGACCTTGACCTTTGACCTAGATGTTGCCATTCTCAATTTTTTTTTTAACCTTCCCCACTACTTTTGAACCATAACAGGTAAGGCTACCATATTTCACATGTGTATACCTTGTGACATAACCTTTCTGTCAGTACCAAAATTGTTCACCTTGCGACCTTGACCTTTGACCTAGATGTTGCCATTCTCAAAAAAACCTTTAACCTTGACCACTACTTTTGAACCATAACAGGTACGGCTACCATATTTCACATGTGTATTCCTTGTGACATGACCTTTCTGTCAGTACCAACATTTTTGACCTGGCGACCTTGACCTTTGACCTATTGGGGGGCATCAGTGTTTCACAAACACATCTTGTTTAATTTTTTTTTTCAAAGTCGTCTGCTGCAGAATTGTTGCCTGTGGGAAAGGTTGAAGAGTTGTCTACCATTTGTAGAAGTAAAAGGACACAGGCTGCAATGACATTAGCCAATCAGTGAAGAATAAGTGAGAATTCAAAATCCCAACCCATAAGTTGAACGCCTTAGACTGTGTTAACTAGGTTTGGTGAACGAGTGATTTGAAATAATGTTTTAATATTTTTCAGAACTATTTAAGAGAACTCTTACGACTCATGACACCTACATTCTATGACCATTTATGCACACTTGGAGATGATGCTATGGAACTGTTGTTTGCTCACAGGTAAAGAGATAATCAATTTCAAAATTACTTTATAGATTTTTAACAGTGTTGATGGCATGGACCACAATTGTAACATCCATTATGCATGGCTGATTACTGTATAAATTAATATACAGACATTGAAACCATTGTAGTGATCTTGGTTATACAAGAATTCCATATGGCCCGCCCTACCACTCACCTTATCAAAGTACATGTACTTTGGCTAAACCTTCAGTACCATTATTATACCCCCTTCAACGAAGAGGGGGTATATAGGAGTCACTGTGTCTGTCGGTCGGAAGCTCATCAACCTGTCATATTAGATCGGACCCTAATGTTTGTACTATGAGAATTCGAATCTTTGAACCAGCCTATATTTTGTGAAGTTTTCATTCCTCCTTTCAGATGGATTTTGTTGTGTTTCAAGAGAGAATTTAACGAAAAAGAAGCATTGCGTATCTGGGAGTCATGCTGGTCACATCATCAAACAGACTATTTCCATCTTTTTATTTGTGTGGCGATTGTTGGTGTCTATGGGGAGGATGTTGTAGAACAGCAACTACCAGCAGATGAAATACTCTTACACTTCAGCAGCTTAGCGTGTCACATGAGCGGGGAACTTGTGCTCAGGAAGGTGAGTCCAATTTATTGTTAGGGTCAACCTGCAAAAGCTCATTTGGTAGTGATGACGGCCTTTGATCCAGAAGTTTAGAGTTCAAACTGTTTCTCAGCTGTTTAATCTTTTCGGCAAGAGTTTTCAAAATTATACTTCCACTTTTTTAACATGTTTTTCTTGAAAACATTGTGGCAAAAGAAGAAATTACTAATTTTGAGCAATTTCTCTTCTTGTCAGTGTTTTCAAAATTCGTCTGCTGCAGTTGTGTCAAAATGTGTTTGCGAGTAGGAGAGTGTTAAACTGGCATGGAAGATAAACAAGTTAAGATTTGTTTCATGATTTCTGCAGCCATTTTACCTGCATATACGAGCACTGCTCAAGTAAAACCGAATTAAGGTCATAATCACAATTACAATCAGTGTAGGTCTAGATTGGTCCACTTTTCTGTGCAATCTTATCCAGATCTTCACTGAAAGCCAATTTGTTACAGACGTTTTCAAGACATTTCTGACAAATGGTTTACACAAGGATCACAATTACATCATTGATGTGCAGGCATTTCTTTTTATACAAAGTGCTACAAATCGAGGGCTTGGTGAGGTTGGTTTTCCTCATTGATAATTTTCATTTCAGGCTCGTGGATTGTTGCATGATTACAGAAGAAAGCCTGTGATCCCGTGTACATTACATGGACTGTGTTCTCTATGTGGTCAGGGCATGTGGGACTCGGGCCATGTCCCCACTGTCCAGTGTACTGGGAACCATTTTAACGCCGAATGTCCGTACCTGAGTCCTGGGCAATCTCCTTCCTGAACCTATTTTCCAAAGCATTGATTGCATCTTTGGAATCTATAGAAATATATGATGTGTAAGGGTAACCTTTAATTCAATGCACTTTATATGCACTGTGTTCATCATGTGGTTGTACTTAACCTTAGTTCTGGACAATCTCCTTCATTATTTAGTGGAGCCTTTCCCTGAAAACAAGGAATCTTGAAAAATTCATTATTGTGGTTATACTGGTTACCATTATAATGACCTTACCTTAGTTCTGAACAATCTCTTTCATTATTTAATGGACCCTTTCCATGTAAACATGGAATCTAGAACAATTGATGTGTAAGGGAAACCTTTAATTCAATGCACTTAATTTACATGCAGCGTGTTCATTATGTGGTTGTACTGGTTACCATTATAATGACCTTACCTTAGTTCTGGACGATCACCTTCATTATTTGGTGGCCTGAAAACATGGAATCTAGAAAAACTGATATTGTAAGGGAAACCTTTAATTCAATGTACATTACAATCACACTGTGTTTATTACGTGGTCATGCTGGCATCCTTTATTAATCCGAATTTCCATATTACAGATGTACTCATGTTTTGTTCTTTTTGAGGCTGTAACTTAACTTTTCCCCATTTACAACAAATCTGCAGCAGACGACTTTGAAATAATTAATTTTAGGATAGAGTTGAAAACATCTTGACAAAAGGAGAAATTGGTCATTATGAGCAATTTATTCTTTTGCCATAATCTTTTCAAAAGTCATCATAAAGCGACTGTATGTGGGAAAGGGTTAAATGGCAAACATTTCAGCCCTTTCACACATACAAAAAATTAGAAGATATCTTTGAAAACGCCTGGACAAAAAATAAATGAATCTATACATGAAAGTGTAATTTATGAAAGAAGAAATTTCTTCTTTTGTTAAAATGTTTTCAAAAGTCGTCTTCTGCAGATGGGATGCATCTAAATGTGTCTACAGATGGGAAATGGTTAAAGCGGAGTGTTCATATCTTGGATCTAGTCAACCTTCACACATGATTTGGTTCACCCTTTTCCTTGAAATAATTGACATAAGATAAATTTTATCCATTCATTATGCGGTTGTTTTGGCAGCCATTATAATACCATATGTTGTTTTTCCTGAAACAATTTTTTTTTTTTTAGAAATTAATGAATATTTTTATGATGGGGGAACCATTGATTCTATGTTTATAACATGTACATTGTACAGTGTTCATTATTTGGTTGTTATGACAACAATTATAATGCTGATTTTCCATATCTCAATCTGAACCTACACTCGTCAGAAATGCCAATATTATATAGGATGTGTTCATGCATTATTTTACATGCATTAGATTTTGACAAAGACCAGAACAGAAAAAAAAAGATACAAAGTGTTCCTCTATGTTTTCTTAACCCTTTCCCTCATACGACAATTCTGCAGCAGACGACTTTGAACATATTTTTGAAAAAATAGAAAATCTCTATAATTGAATGGATAACCTATGAAAAAACATTGTGTCAAAAAGGAGAAGTTGCTCGTTTTGAGCAGTTTCTTCTTTTGTCACTATGCTTTCAAAATGCTGTCTGCTGCAGAGGCATCAGAAAGCGTCTATATGAGGGAAAGGGTTAGTGTTTGTTGAAAAGGACTATAAATAACTGTTCATAATGTTGGCTATTCAGTGTTTATGACAATGATCTATTATATTTTTGTAAAGATAATTGCGATTTGTCCATTAAATTGTCTGTTTTTTAGTGAACATTAATTTTGTGATAAGTTTAGAACTGAATCCTCACGAGAATTAGCCCTTTCCCACGTGCAGATGGGTTTTGAAAAATATGCTAGCAGACAACTTTTAAACACATTGTAGCAAATGGGCAAATTGCTAATAATTAAAAAAAAAATCATCTTCTTTCAGTTTTTCCAATACTTTTTGTTAATTATGTCATGAGGAGTGTAAACAAAAATCAACGAAAAAGGGGCTCTTATTCATATTTCATGGCAGATATGCTGCTGGAACTTTATTTGATATTCATAACTCACATTCATATAAATTTATCGTTACTACTGTAACATCAATTAACGCACAGGCCAAACACATTTTGACATCGCTGTCAATGCACCTGTGCGATTGGATATAATGCATTTTATAAAAGAATTCAAGCCATGATTCTAGAAAACAGCGTCTGAAGGAGTCTGTCTGTATGACACATATAGACACATGGACTGCTGAGACGTTGGAATTTATTTAACCCTTTCCCTCATATAGACGCTTTTTGACGCCTCTGCAGCAGACAGCTTTTTGAAAACATAGTGACAAAAGAAGAAATTGCACAAAACATGCAATTTCTCCTTTTGCCACAATGTTTTCCACTTTTCGTCATAGGTTATCCATTCAATTATGGAGATTTTCTATGTTTTGACAAAATACGTTCAAAGTCGTCTGCTGCAGAATTGTTGTACGAGGGAAGGGGTTAAGTTCTATTAAATCTGGTAAGCAATGTAGAACCATCATGATATATTGGCCTAGATGTTTTCAAATTGTCTGCTGCAGGTGGGAAAGATCAAACTTATAAAATGTCCCACTATACATTTTACTTTGTTTCCTGATCTAAAATAGTATTTGCTTTTAAATGTTCATGATGATTTTAAGGTTAAACAAATCAAACAGGTACACATAATTATTTTTTATAAATAACTTCATAATTATGATGTAGACAAATGAAAGGGGTGAGGTATCTCTCAGGGTCCCACAACAAATCATGAGCAATCTATATCAAACATGCATTATCGTGTCTTCCAAAATAAATAACCCTTTTTGACATGCAAACCACTTTTGAAAACAATGTGGCAAAAGGAGAAATTACTCAGTATAACCCTTTCCCTCATATAAACGCTTTCGGACGCCTCTGCAGCAGATGGCTTTTTGAAAACATAGTGACAAAAGAAGAAATTGCACAAAACGTGCAATTTCTCCTTTTGCCACAATGTTTTCCACTTTTAGTCATAGGTCGTCTGCTGCAGAAATGTCGTATGAGGGAAAGGGATAAGCAATTTCTCCTCTAGCCACAATGATTCTGACTCTAGTTGTTAGTAATACTTTAAATTATAGAGATATTCCATAGTTTTGTTTTGACATTTTCAGTCATCTGTTGCAGATTAGTTGTAATGTGGCAAACTATTTATATTTTACAATTACAAATTGATTTGATATCTCAAGTTTAGTGGATTGTTTTGAGTTATAGTGCCTAGTTGTTACTAGTCAGACTTTGCAGTTAAGGCAACTCATTTTTTCTACAACATTGGATTTTTCCAGTGTTCGGTAGAGAATGGTACCACTATTGTATACTCAGCTTTAATGGAAAAAAAAATTGATCCATTACTAATATTATTAGAAATACTCTATTAAAGATTTTAGAATAACTTTTTTGTAACTTTTCCAAAGACAGACATTTTCAGTACAACCTTTTCAATGATACGGAAAATATTTCGTGCCTCTGCAGTGTTCAGTTTTGAAAACTGTTTTGGCAAAGGAGAAACTGCTTAATACAAGCTATTTGTGCTTTTCCCGCAATGTTTTCAACTATATAAATTATGTAAAGTATGTTTTCAATCATACAGATTTACAATTGTTTCCTATAGTGTCAGTAGTGTAGTTTTCTATTATACATGTTTGGGTTGGTGCAATACAAAAAAAAAAAATACTTTGTTGACCCCTTTCTCTGTTAGAAATGTCATTCATGCCTCTTACGCAACCATTTCCAAGACATTGTTGGAAAGAAGGAATAGCTCATGATTCCATTTCTCCATGTCAGGTTAGGGGTTAGCCCTTTCCCTCATACGACATTTCTGCAGAAGATGACTTTGAACATTTTTTGTCAATAAATAGAAAATCTCTATAATTGAATGGATAACCTAGAACTAAATGTGAAAAACATTGTGGCAAAAGGAGAAATTGCTCGTTTTGAGCAATTTCTTCGTTTGTCACTTTATTTTCAAAAAGCCGCCTGCTGCAGAGTCGTCTGCAAGCGTCTATATGAGGGAAAGGGTTAAGATGTTTATGTTATTATATCCTAGAGGTGTAGGTGTATGTGTCCCATTTGTGATTGATATTCTTTATTGGCGGAGATTTATGTATTTGTCCCATTTGTGATTAATATTCTTTATTGGCGGAGATTTATGTATGTGTCCCATTTGTGATTGATATTCTTTATTGGCGGAGATTTATGTATGTGTCCCATTTGTGATTGATATTCTTTATTGGCGGAGATTTATGTATGTGGCCCATTTGTGATTGATATTCTTTATTGGCGGAGATTTATGTATGTGTTCCATTTTTGATTGATATTCTTTATTGGCGGAGATTCATGTATTTGTCCCATTTGTGATTAATATTCTTTATTGGTAGAGATTTATGTTAATTTACAAAGAACTTTTACGAGCCTGTCTATGGGATAAAGTACAAGTTGGCATTTTTGGACAGGGTAGGTTCAAATCTCCCTGTAAATCTGCTTCAACATATCAGAATCTACACAAGTTGACAGAACTTGTAACAAGATTATGTAAGTTATATGAGAACTGTGAATCTTGATCCGACTGATGCACAGGCTGATCTGGATCTGCTATGATCAAAAAAGAAAACATAACCTTTTTCCCATGGACTGCCTCATATAAATAATATTATCACATAATACTCTATTTCTGAAAGCAATATATCTGCTGAAAGCACATTATAAAATACCCCGTTCCCTGATAAATGCATAATGACTCGAGAATGACAAGCACTTTCTCCTTTTGAGACTGTCTCCATGGTGTTGTGCTTCGAGCGTCAACCATGGAGACCAGGATTCTATCCCCATACCAGACTTTAAAAATTATAGTAATGACATCCCATCTTGGTGCTCAGAGTTGCACTGGATAACATTATGACTGATGCAACAGCGTCAGGATAGATCATAAAGGTATACAGTGCTGGTACATTTCCATGGAAATTAACTGAAATACTCATAAAAACAGCATAACCCTTTCCCTCATAATTCTGCAGCAGACGACATTGAACGTATTTTGTCAAAACATGGAAAATCTCCATAATTGAATGGATAACCTATGACAAAAAGTGGAAAACATTGTGGCAAAAGTAGAAATTGCTCGTTTTGAGCAATTTCTTCTTTTGTCAAAATGTTTTCAAAAAGCTGTCTGCTGCAGAGGCATCAGAAAGCGTTTATATGAGGGAAAGGGTTAACCCTTTCTCACATACAACAAATCTGCAGCAGACCACATTTAAAGCATATTGGCAAAAATATGAAATATTTCTAGAAAATTAAGTATAATTATTAAATAGAGCATGAAATATTGTGGCAAAGGTAGAAATTGCTCATCATGTTTTCCAAAAGTAGTCTGCTTCAGAGGTGTCACCATTCAAATGAACAAAATCTCTTTTTGAACTCTTAATTAAAGCTTTACCTCCAATTTTTAAGCATTTCTTTCTCGCACAACAATGCTTCTTTGCTTTTACCGAAGCAGAACAACCCCTTATATATCATATCAGGTAAATAGGTTCATTTCTTTATTGATGCTTACTTCAAAGAAGTTGGCACTACTAGTATATATACCTTACTGTAATGTCCTATGGACCATGTTGCATGCAAACTGACCTTCTGGACTTTGAGGCCTGCTAAGATCAAGATCAGTCTTGCCCTTTGCTGTCTGACTTGTATCTTCCTCTTTTTGCTGTCTCGTTATACAAATATCCTGAAAACTTCTGGAGAACGGGTTTTATCCAAAAAGAACTTATCCCTTTCCCGCATACGGACACTTTCTGATGACTCTGCATCAGAAGACTTTTTAAAATTATTGTGGCAAATGGTGAAATTGCTCATGATGAGCAATTTCACCATTTGCATCAATGTTTTTAACTCTATTCATTAATTATACATGTACTTTCATTTAACAGATGTTCCATATTTTTACAGGCATATTTTCATAATTGTCTGCTGCAGATTTGTTGTTTGTCGGAGGGGATTATACACATATGCAATATCATTGTAATAGTCATTTTTTAAAAACTTTGGAAGTTTGGTTTTGTGAGGTGCTGGATATTTGTAAGTAAATCTATGTCTTTATACTTCCCTGATCAATGATGCATTATAGTGTAAGATTCATACTCTTATCACTTTCCCTCATATAGACGCTTTCTGACGCCTCTGCAGCAGACAGCTTTTTGAAAACATAGTGACAAAAGAAGAAATTGCTCAAAACGAGCAATTTCTGCTTTTGCCACAATGTTTTCCACTTTTAGTCATAGGTTATCCATTAAATTATAGAGATTTTCTATTTTTTAGCTCACCTATGCACGAAGTGCAAGGTGAGCTATTGGGATCACATTTTGTCCGGCGTCCGTCCGTCGTGCGTTGTCAACATTTGAGCTTGTTAACACTCTACAGGCTACATTTTGCATCCAATCTTCATGACAGTTTATCAGAACGTTCATCTCCAGAAAATCTTGGACAAGTTCGAAACTGGGCCATATGAGGTCAAAAACGAGGTCACTAGGTCAAATTGAAGCGAAATCTTGTTAACACTCTAGAGGCCACATTTTCAACTTGAGCATGTTTAAACTTTATCAGAATGTTTGTCTTAATGATATGTAGGTCAAGTTCGAACATGGGTCACGTCGGGTCAAGAAGTAGGTCACTAGGCCAAATTGAAGGAAAATCTTGTTAACACTCCAGAGGCCGCAATTTTTGCTTAAGCAGTTTGAAAATTTGTCAGAATGTTTGTCTTAAAAATATCTAGGTCAAGTTCGAATATGGGTTATGCCGGGTCAAAAACTAGGTCACTAGATCAAATTGAAGGAAAATCTTGTTAACACTTTGGATGCCGCATTTTTTGCTTTAGCAACTTGAAATTTGGTCAGAATGTTTGTCTTAAAGATATCTAGGTCAAGTTCAAATATGGGTCATATTGGGTCAGAAACTAGGTCACTAGGCCAAATTGAGAGAAAATCTTGTTAACTCTGTAGAAGCTGCATATTTTGCTTCAGCAACTTGAAATTTGTTCAGAATGTTGAGCTGAATGATATCTAGGCCAAGTTCGAATATGGGTCATGCCGGGTCAAAAACTAGATCACTAGGCCAAATTGAAGGAAAATCTTGTTAACACTTTGGATGCCTCATTTTTTGCTTCAGCAGCTTGAAATTTTGTCAGAATGTTTGTCTTAAAGATATCTAGGTCAAGTTTAAATATGGGCCATATTGGATTAGAAACTAGGTCACAAGGCCAAATTAAGGGAAAATCTTGTTAACTCTGTAAAAGCCGCATGTTTTGCTTCAGCGGCTTGAAATTTGTTCAGAATGTTGAGCTGAATGATATTTAGGCCAAGTTCGAATATGGGTCATGCCGGGTCAAAAACTAGGTCACTAGATCAAATTGAAGGAAAATCTTGTGAACACTTTGGATGCCACATTTTTTGCTTCAGCAGCTTGAAATTTGGTCAGAATGTTTGTCTGAATTATATCTAGGTCAAGTTCGAATATGGGTCATATTGGATCAGAAACTAGGTCAATAAAGGAAAATATTGTTCAAACTCCGGAGGCCGCATTTTTACTTTGAGCAAGTTGAAACTTTGTCAGTATGTTGTCTTAATGATATCTAGTCCATGTAGGAATATGGGTCATATCAGGTAAAAAAATATAGATCACTAGGCAAAATGAAGGAAAATATTGTTAACACTGTGGAGGATGCATTCAGAATAATTGTCTTGATGTGTTTTGCATTGCAGTACATTGTATAATTAAGGTGAGCGATCCAGGGCCATCATGGCCCTCTTGTTTACAAAATGTGTTCAAAGATGTCTGCTGCAGAATTGTCGTATGAGGGAAAGGGTTATCACTTTCCCACTTTCAGATGTATTTTGAAACATCTGCAGCAGATAACTTCTAAAAACATTGTGACAAAAAGAAAAATATGAGCAAATTCTAGTTGTTTTACAATGCTTTTTAATTAACACAACTAAATAATTACAGATATTTTTTTTCATAATTGTCAAGCAGATTGTTTGTATGCAGAAAAGGTTAACAATGAGATTAGTGATCATTAGTAAATGACATCCACTTATTTTTTATGTCAGTTGTATTATCCTTTTGCATATACAACAAATCTGCAGCAGACGACTTTGAAAATATTTAGTCAAAAAATAGAAAATCTCTATTGTTGAATGGATAACCTACTATGACTAAAAGTGGAAAACATTGTGGCAAAAGGAGAAATTGCATGTTTTGAGCAATTCCTTCTTTTGTCACTATGTTTTAAATGCTCTTTAACCCTTTTCCTCATACGACAATTCTGCAGCAGACGACTTTGAACATATTTTGTCAAAAAATAGAAAGAAAATCTCTATAATTGAATGGATAACCTACTATGACTAAAAGTGGAAAACATTGTGGCAAAAGGAGAAATTGCACGTTTTGAGCAATTCCTTCTTTTGTCACTATGTTTTAAAAAAAAAATTCTGCTGCAGAGGTGTCAGAAAGCATCTATATGAGGGAAAGGGTTAAATGAAAGAATAATTACTGAATTAAACTGGAAATAATGTGCCAATAGGATAAATTGCTCATTATGAGTATTTCTCCTTTTGAAACAATGTTTTTTAAAGTCATCTGCTGCAAAGGCATCAGAAAGCGTCTGTATGTGGGAAAAGGTTAATCCTTTCATTTTCAAATCTGTATGAAATTATTACTTAAGTTCAAACTTATTTATTTTACATTGATTGTGAAACAAGCTTTCAGCTTTTATTAATCACATTCAATGTCTGTTTTCAGTATTCAAGTTTATGTTAGATATCTTTAACCCTTTCCCTCATATAGACGCTTTCTGAAACCTCTGCAGCAGACGGATTTTTGAAAGCAGTGACAAAAGAAGAAATTGCACAAAACGTGCAATTTCTCCTTTTGCCACAATGTTTTCCACTTTTTGTCGTAGGTTATCCATTCAACTATGGGGATTTTCTATGTTTTGAAAAAATACGTTCAAAGTCGTCTGTTGCAGAATTGTCGTACGAGGGAAAGGGTTAAGCAGATAACTCTAAAAATATCATATATAAGGGAAAGGGTTAACTTTTCATTGTTCAATGTATATGTTGTAGAATAATTTAATGTTGTGCAATATTTAATGTTACTCACATTTGACGGTCAATTAACCCTTTTCCCACATATATCATATCTGCAGCAGACGACTTTGAATAAATTTTGTCAAAAAATAGAAAATCTCTATAATTGAAAGGATAACCTATGACTAAAAGTAGAAAACAATGTTGCAAATGGAGAAATTGCTTGTTTTGAGCAATTTCTTCTTTTGCCACTATGTTTTCAAAAAGCTGTCTGCTGCAGAGAAGTAAGAAAGCGTCTATATGAGGGAAAGGTTTAAACATAGGTTGGACTGACAACTCCTGAAAGCTTTGTGTGTGGTAAATGAAATTGCCGAAAAAGTTTAACCCTTCCACACATACCTTTGAACAAATCTCTGTTAAAATGTAAAAAATCTTTATAATTAAAAGCATAATTATTTACGGTAAGTTTTAAACATTGTAGCAGAAGGAGAAATTGCAATGTTTTAAAAAGTCATCCGTAACCTTTTTCCTGTTTGTCACAAACAGAAAATCCGCAGCAGACAACTTTGAAAACAGCTAGAAAAATTATGGAAAATCTAAAGGTATATATAATTACTGAAAATAGTTGACAACTTTGTGGCAAAAGGAGAAATTGCTTGTTTTGAGCAATTTCTCCTTTTGTCACAATGTTTTCAAAAGTTGTCTGCTGCATAGAGGTCAGAAAGCGTCTTTATGAGGGAAATGGTAAAAAATTGGGCTCTAGTTAATTAGGTAGTAGGCAGGGGAAAAATCTTATCACCTACATCCCAATTTCCAGATTTATACAACTTTTGACACATCTGGAAAATGTGTGTGAAGATAAACAATTGCTTACGATGAGCATTTGTATTTTTCTTTTCCCGCAATGCTTTGAATTCTGTTTCAAAATATTTTACAATTTCAAGATGTTTCATTTTTACCTTGCATGTTTTTTCCCAAAGCAGACAACTAAAAACTACTATTCAGGTCATATTAAAAATGACAAAAAGAGACATGTTCATGATGTATGATTTGATTTTAATGGTTCACATTAACTATACATATATATAAGGCATTTATCTGTAACTTTAAGTTATAAAAAGAGTTTTTAAGTTTCTTTCTGTCTTTCATGGTTGTTTATACACATATTTTGCTTATTCATTCCACGCTGTTATACATGACAAAAGTCTGATTAGATTAGTTAGAATATTTACATGGAGATCTAAACGAAAATAAAAGTTACTACCAAATAAAAGTGTACGGGATTTGTTCTTGAAATACCTCAACCCCTTATCTTTACACAGTTGACATTTGTGGCCTTTCCCTCTAAACCCATGAAAACATTGTATGAAAAGAAGAAATAACGGGTATTTAGCAAATTCTCCCATTATATTTCACCTGTGAATCAATACATGTATCATAATTCCCAAATCCTAGATCTGCGATCCCCTATTTGCCACATATCATTCAAGCTGCATGAGGAGAGATCACCAGAAGAAGGTTATCTTAATCTTGAATCATGATTAACCTTTTCCATCATGCACCTTTGCAGCAGATGACATTTGAAAATATTGTAGGGAAAAATAGAAATTGCTCAAAATCAGCTATTTCTCTTCTTTCAACAATGTTTTAAACCCGATAAAAAATCTATACTTCCAGTTTACCAGACGTCATGTTGTTTCAATTAGATATGTTTTCAAAGCAGATGACTCGAAAAATATCATATGAGGTAAATGTTTAATGTTTTTAAACCTTCACATTGACTTATAGGATAACCCTTTCTCCAAAATGCAGACGCATTTAATTTAGTTAGTCTAGCTGTTTTAAAAGTTGTCTGCTGCTGATGTGCTGTATGTGGGAAAGGGTTAACCAAACTCATCACAAACACACGATGCCATGATAATCATGGTAAATTTCACATTGTCTCAATTGTCTTTAATTCCTCTTTAGTGAGTGGATTAAGGTTATAGCCTTTGATATCCTCTTTCATCTCGAGGTCACGCAACTTGCTCACTTTTGGTTTGAGATTTTTACTTAAGTCGCTGATTTCATCATCGAGTCTATCAAAATCTGGAAGATAAAAAGTAAATAAAAAAAAGATTGTTCAAAAGAACTCATAAGTTGCCTGCCAATAGGTCAGTTGGTAACAGACAGACAGGCAGATAATGGAGAAGTGTTCCCTGTGTGCATCACTTTCAAGGCAGGCACCGTTAATTAATCCTTTCCCACATATGGACGACTGCTGCAGCAGACGACTTTTGAAAACACTGCGGCAAAAGGAGAAATTGCTGGTCTGAAAAATAGACATCTTGTTGCACAATATATTGACATCACATGGAGAGGTATAGGTATAGAACAAATGGAATACATTTCTAGTTTTACCCTTTCCCTCATACGACAATTCTGCAGCAGACGACTGAACATATTTTGTCAAAAAATAAAAAATCTCTATATATGACTAAAAGTCGAAAACATTGTGGCAAAAGGAGAAATTGCTCGTTTTGAGCAATTTCTTCTTTTGTCACTATGTTTTCAAAAAGCCATCTGCTGCAGAGGCGTCAGAAAGCGTCTATATGAGGGGAAGGGTTAATGTCAGAAATTACATGTTCAGTTTTTCTAAGGGAATGCGAGTCTGTGTGCATGGACAAGCTCACCAGAGTATTCACTGTACATAAATAATGGCTCAAATATTATATAGGTAAAGAAGTTAGATGATGGATAATGCATATTCCCATACCCAATAAGAATCGTTACATTTTGTCTACCTTTTCCGACATACAGATGATTTCTGACGCCTCTGCAGCAGACAATTTTTTAAAACTGACAAAAGGATTAATTGTTCATAATGAGCAATTTCACCTTTTGCCAAAATGTTTTTTCATTTTTTTGACTGAATGTTTTCTGCTGTATATTTTTTGTATGTGGGGAAGGGTTAAAGTGGATTCTGATTTCCTCAATATAATCATGTTATGATGTATAGGTACAACACATTGTGGGAAAAGCAGGAATTTATGAGTATCCATTTTTCAAAATTTTATCTGTTCTTTCAGAAAGTTCTACTTTAACACATAAGAAGTTCTTTCTCTATTTTGGATGCACTGTCTTCAGAACTACCTAAAAAAGAAAAGCGGTATAGCTCCGAAACCAGGTTTTTAACTGTCATCATACCATAAGTGATCTTGTAACAGTGACCTTGACCTTGACCCCAAACAAACAGGTTTCATTCCTACCTAAGCTACCTTCCTATAAAAGAAAATTTGATCAGGTAAGTGTTAACCCTTTCCCTCATACGACAATTCTGCAGCAGACGACTTTGATCATATTTTGACAAAAAATAGAAAATCTCTTTAATTGAATGGATAACCTACGACCAAAAGTGGAAAACATTGTGTCAAAAGGGAAATTGCCCGTTTTGTGCAATTTCTTCTTTTGTCACTATGTTTTCATAAAGCCGTCTGCAGCAGAGGCGTCAGAAAGCATCTATATGAGGGAAAGGGTTAACAAGAATGTATGAAGGTACATCTGTGACCGGCGAACAATTTGGCACATAACAAAGTAAGTAACTGGGAGACGGACGGGTAGACAGTCGGACAGGGAAGAGATACCTCAGTACATGCATCAACCTGCCTAAGCAGGCAACACAACAATATACAGTACCCTTTTCCAAAGTTTTCTTGGCCTTGTCACTGGGCATCTTCAGAAACATATTACCAAAACAAACCCATTGTTTCTTAGAGGTCTTGTCCTTGGAAAGAACTCTGAATTAAAAATGAATAAAACTTGTGCTATTATTTGATAATATTCACAATTATCTCTTTCCCTTTACGAAAATTCTGCAGCAGACGACTTTGAACATATTTTGTCAAATAATAGAAAATCTCCATAATTGAATGGATAACCTATGACAAAAAGTGGAAAACATTGTGGCAAAAGGAGAAATTGCACGTTTTGTGCAATTTCTTCTTTTGTCACTGTTTTCAAAAAGCCGTCTGCTGCAGGGGCGTCAGAAAGCGTCTACATGAGGGAAAGGGTTATACAAATGAATTCTGGCACCTATATATCAGAAGACATGAAAACATCCTTGAGAAGTTGCTAAAAACAAACAATTTCTCCTTTCGAAAATGTCTACTAAAAAATATCACAAATCTCTATTATTGTAGGTATAATTACTGAAAAAAGTTGAAAAAGGAGTTATGTATGTGTATCAAAAGTTGTATGTATCAAGAAAAGGGGTGAAACACATAACCCTTTCCCTCATATGACAATTCTGCAGCAGACGACTTTGAACATATTTTGTCAAAAAATAAAAAAATCCATATAAATGAATGGATAACCTATGTCTAAAAGTGGAAAACGTTGTGGCAAAAAGAGAAATTGCTTGTTTTGAGCAATTTCTTCTTTTGTCACAATGTTTTCAAAAAGCTCTCTGCTGCAGTCATCAGAAAGCGTCTATATCAGGGAAAGTGTTAAAATGAATACATATATATAGAAATGTGTACCCCAAGCAGAACAAAGGAACATGAAAAATAAAATGTATCATATATGAGACCTGATAGCTTGTCTGGACTGTTGTCTTTTCTTGTCGAGGTCTATCATCTGCTGTTTATCTGTCAAGATTTCTTCTGCTACCTTCTCTATATCCAACAAATGTCCCATTGTTTGACCTCTTTCACTGTGTTTGGAGGCTTCCATTTTTAAATGCAGCTGTATGTTTCAGATTTAGTACACTAAATTGTCAAGTCTGTCTTTTTGAGCGTATCAAACCATCTTTTACTTCCCGGATTTTTACTTCCCGGATTGGTAGATTCTAATCCATTTTTCGATCTGGAAGTTACACAACCTAGAGAAGCATACTTAACCCTTTTCCTCATATAGACGCTTTCTGACGCCTCTGCAGCAGACGGCTTTTTGAAAACATAGTGACAAAAGAAGAAATTGCACAGAACATGCAATTTCTTCTTTTGTCACAATGTTTTTCACTTTTAATACGTCATAGGTTATCCAATTAAGGTTTTCTATTTTTTGACAAAATACATTCAAAGTCGTCTGCTGCAGAATTGTCGTATGAGGGAAAGGGTTAAGAGATAATCTTTATATGAGCCCTCCCGTGAGAAAGCCAACACTGTGGACACTGCATAAAGCATCAACACGGAATAGCCTGTAAGTGTAAGCATGCCGCGCAGGCTAACCCGGACAGACAATTTCGCCTCCTTTGGATTTTCTGTTTCAGGAATCATTACTCTATACCTCTATCGCCCTGAGATGGAACGTGTCGGCCCGGATTAGCCTGCGTGGACTGATCTGGGTCGATACATTACTCAGAGGCCATAATGTTGGTTTTCACGTGGAAGGGCTCATATGCACACTGTCACCATATAAGTAGGTGGACTCGTAAAAGGACGGAGCTTGGTAAAGACTCTATGCAGAAGATTTAAACTACTGATTGGAAAATTTCAATAAAGCAATTAGAGATTCTAAAAAAGCTTTGACTGCTGGAAACAATTTTGATAAGCCTGTACAGAGACATACATGTATGTATCATGGAGACAACTGTTCTCGAACCTCTTAACATTTATTAGGGCTCATGGTAATACTTATGAATTCATGTCAAAAACCAACAATATACTGACAAAATAGGACGAATAATCATTGGGCGAATCGATCAATACGCACTCACTAATACTTCAATTCCAAAATTCTTGAAGTAGAAAAGGAAAGACATATATCTTAGAAAATGTATAGCGATGTTAAAAAAGTATTGAAGTGCTGCTGTATACAATTACCAAAATCCCCGGATGCTTTTGCTTAATAACACGTTCGAAATAATGATTAAAAATATTGGCTATGTGTATTGTCCGAATATATGTCGTGTTAATTCTTCTGGTTCCGTCTGGTTCCGATCTTGTACGTGGGTCAAATTTAGTCTGGAGTTCCTTCCCCTTTCGTACTATAGGGTGAATTTACTGTATTACGAAATAAATCTAGCAAAATCTGAAATCAATGAAAATATATATTTCTTTTTCTAATCTTTCATAACTTATAAGGATTTTTTTAACAATCGCAACCGTAATATTCTCGAGACAATGGCATTTATCTTATCAGAGAACTAAAATAACATTATTTTAGGTCTCTGATCTTATCCTTATAACAATTTGTCCACATTTGAAAACATTGGCGCAAAAGTATAAATTGCTTATCGTGATTACTCATTTTTTCACAATGCTTTCAACTGTATTCGATAATTATATTTGTATATATAGTAATTTGCATATGTTTGTTTGCCTTTATGTTTTCTAAGTCGCCCGAAGCTGCTTTGTTGTATATATATGGAAAACAGTTAAAAGGTGCAAACTGGCTATAAGATAGGTAAAAGGTGCAAACTGGCTATCAGATATCACTGATTTAAATGTCATTAAAACTCTGCAATTTCCGAAATCAAATAATGGTCGATTGTTTCAGACAAGACTTGCATTGAGGTTCAATATAGTTCAATTTTCATTGAGGTTCAATCTGGGACCACTAAAACGTATCAGTGGCCCAGGTTCAATATAGTTCAATCTGTGACCACTAAAACGTATTAGTGGCCAGGTTCAATATAGTTCAATCTGGGACCACTAAAACGTATCAGTGGCCCAGGTTCAATATAGTTCAATCTGGGACCACTTAAAACGTATCAGTGGCACAGGTTCAATATAGTTCAATCTGTGACCACTAAAACGTATCAGTCGCCCAGGTTCAATATAGTTCAATCTAGGACCACTAAAACGTATCAGTGGCCCAGGTTCAATATAGTTCAATCTGGGACCACTAAAACGTATCAGTGGCCCAGGTTCAATATAGTTCAATCTGGGACCACTAAAACGTATCAGTGGCCCAGGTTCAATATAGTTCAATCTGGGACCACTAAAACGTATCAGTGGCCCAGGTTCAATATAGTTCAATCTGGGACTACTAAAACGTATCAGTGGCCCAGGTTCAATATAGTTCAATCTGGGACCACTAAAACGTATCAGTGGCCCAGGTTCAATATAGTTCAATTTGCGTCGGCTTTTTTGTCTGTAACAATAGCTAAAACTCCTTTGACTCGTGCTTGGTTGCGATCGAACGTTACCTCGTCGAAAAGAAATAAATAGTGATCTTCAATTTAAAATAATCCTTTCTTTCAAACATGTAGGCTAGGTCACCTCGTACCGTAGGCCTACATCTTGATGTAATGTCGAACAATGATAATATAATGATAAAGGTCAGTAGGCTAGGTGAACAATGTATAGGTGTATTATTGTTTATCTGATAATGCATCATATATAAAAATTAATCGCGTGACATATGGGTCGTCTTCTCTGAAACAATTAGGGGAACAACTTTTTATCAATTCTAAATAATAAGAAAGTAGATATAGAAATCCATAGACCGTATAGTTCAGTAATATTCGATCCCTGTACAATTTCAACATTTTAACGTCATCTACAACATCGGAAATTGGAGAAAAATCCACTATGTCTTCTTTCTGAGGCCAATGGATGTTAAAAAACATTTCCTAGCTTAATATATCTACTGCGTTTATCAGTTTACCACAAAAACAAAATCAGCATCAATTGAATAAATATTTATTTTTAGGGCATAGACCAGTAAAAATAAAAACTCATTTAGTATTAAAATATTTCATGAATTATCCATGAGCTTTTTTGCGACTAAGCCGATCATTAAAGGTTAAAGTGTAATTTCGTTATTGCTATAATTAACGTAGATTATTGACTTTGATGGACAATTGTGAATTGTGCACATTAAGTAAATATTTGATGAATGCGGCTTAAGCTACATTTGGATCAATCAACATTTCCCCGGAAGTAAAAACATTCTCCTAAATAAAAATCGAAACTTTTTTTGCAACAGCAGTACACATAAAATTGGCATAGCTCTATTATTAACTCATCTAAATGCGCTAATTATCGTATGTATAAAACGGAACACAAATATGAACAATACTTGAATATACTAACGCCAATTTATTCACATGTTTTTGTAAATTTTAGAATGTGTAATAACCATCTTCCAATCGAAAAACTTCGTTGGTCTAATATAAATCATCACGAGAGAATTTGTAAAATATGCAATTCCGGAGATATAGGTGATGAATATCACTATTTGTTTCAATGCGCATATTGCACCAACTTGCGAAAAAAACTTATACCTGTAAAGTATTAAAGTATAGTATCGCTTGTTGACGCATGTGCATATAGGAGTCACTGTGTCGGTCGGTCGGTCGGTCTGAAGCCATATTTTGTCCCGCCTATTTCTTATAAACCACTGGGTGGAATTCAATAAAATTTATATGAAGCTTTTATACCAAGAGGAGATGTGCATACCCTAAAGGTCTTACAATTGCATGTTATTTTACAGACTTATAGCCCTTTTACGCCTCTCTGTCAGTCCAACCAAACCTTGTCCGGCCCGCATCTTAACCATGCATCGTAGGATTTGAACAAAACTTGGCACAAACGTTCACCATGATGAGGCGGCGTGTCACACACAATACCTAGGCCTGTACCTCAAATGTCAAGGTCACACTTAGAGGTCAAAGGTCAAAATGAGTACTATTTGATAGAACTGAACCTTGTCCGGCCTGCAATTCAACCATGCATCATAGGATTTATAAGAAACTTGGCACAAACGTTCACCATGTCGCGCACAGGACCCAGGCCTGTACCTCAAATGTCAAGGTCACACTTACATGTCAAAGGTTGAAATGAGTACTATTTGAAAGGACTACCTTGTCTGGCTCGCATTTCAACCATGCATTATAGGATTTCAAAAACACTTGGCACAAACGTTCACCATGAAGAGGCGGCATGTCGCGCACAAGACTAAGGCCTGTACCTTAACCCTTTCCCTCATACGACAATTCTGCAGCAGACGACTTTGAACATACTTTGTCAAAAAAAAGAAAATCTCCATAATTGAATGGATAACATATGACTAAAAACTGAAAGCATTGTGATAAAAGGAGAAATTGCTCGTTTTGAGCAATTTCTTCTTTTTTTTCTATGTTTTCAAAAAGCCGTCTGCTGCAGAGGCGTCAGAAAGCGTCTATATGAGGGAAAGGTTTAAAGGTCAAGGTCACGTTTAAAGGTCAAACGTCAAAATGAGTACTGTTTGATAGGACTACCTTGTCCGGCCCGCATCTCGACCATGCATCTTAGGATTCTCAAGTTACTGGACACGCATGTTTATGATGAGGTGGCTTGTAACCTCAAAGGTCAAGGTCACAATCAGAGGTCAAAATGAGTACTGTTTGATAGGACTACCTTGTCCGGTCTGCGTCTCAACCATGCATCATAGGATTCTCAAGTTACTGGGCACAGTTGGCTTGAACCTCAAAGGTCAAAATGAGTACTATTTAATAGGACTACCTGTCGGTCGGTCGGTCGGAATCCATATTTTGAGTCAAGGTGCTGTTTTGGGGGTATTTATCATCTTCAGTGATAGTTCTAGTTTGAAACGTGTTTGAAAGCATTGTGTGAAAAGGAGGAATTGCTCATTGTCAGCAATAGCTTCATTTTCAATATTCGAACTGTTATAGTATCACGTAAAGGGTTCAGCTTCCATGGGAAAGATGTAACCATTTTCCTTGTGCTGCAGACAACAATCGAAAACATTGTGACAAAAGGAGAAATTACTTATCGTAGGCAATTTCTACTTTTGCCACAATGGTTTCAACTCCTTTCAATAATTTCATTTACAGTGATTTGCACATTTCTCTATATAAGTCGACTGTTGTAAACTAATGGGTTCACAGCACGGTCGATGTTACCTAACACCACTGACATTGAGGTCAATCATAGTTCAGAGTGTGTTTCACGCATTGGAACTACTTTGTCTCAGTAATTAATGCAAGCGGACGGTTTTTCGTGATTCGATCGAACCAATGAAATCGTTGAAAAGGTAGATTATAACCAATCAAAACTCGATTTTGGCGAATTCAATTGTGGACTGTGGTTGCAGCCGTAATCCGACTTTTCGAAAACAGCTAGTAATGGTAGTAATGGCTTCCCTTCATAGCGCACAGGGTTGCGGGGTTAGTAGTACTTGTAACTTATCAAGGAAACCACGTGATATAACTGAAAACAAAGGGTTTTCAAATTTATTTCGCTGCAGAACCATTCAAATACCACTGCTTGAGGATTAAAATTTCTCTGAAAACTGCTGACATGTTTGTACGGTTAAATGGCGAACAGCAAAGGACCTGATCAGGCAAGGTGAAGGTCTTCGATGGCAACACAATCCAAAGTGTCCGTTGTATAGTGACGAAGCTCATCCACTATATGTGTTGAACATGGTTTACACACCCACATCATTTGTTGACTGACGGTAGTAGTAGCTGGTAGTGGCTGGTTGGTAGCACGTGTGTTAGTAACTGGTAGTGGCTGGCAGTTAGCAGGTGTGGGTAGTTTGCTGACGGTATAAGTAGCTGGAAGTGGCTGGTTGGCAGTGTTCTCAACTTAATGCAATAATTGTTCTGTCGTTCATAGTTTCTGCAGAAAAAAATTAAAATTATTGTGGCAAAAATATTTTGAGCAATTTCTTCTTTTGTAACTATGTTTTCAAAAGTCGTCAGCTGCAGATGCGTCAGAATGCGTCTACAAGTGGGAAAGGGTTAAGAAGAAGTTAAAGGACAGATATTGTACTTGGTTTACTTTGTGCTCTTGCTCTCAATAAGAGTTAAAACATTGTGGAAAAAGTGCAATTGCTAGTCATTTATTCTGCCCTGTGTTCCATAGTCACAAAACTCAAAACCTGTTTTGCGAAACCAATATGGGTTTTGTCGATATACCGTTCCTTAGTCGGTTAACCAAACATGTTCTACCTGTTTTCCATTCACAAAACAGGTAGGTTTCGTTCCGTTTGATAGGTATAGCTTAAACTGTTTATGTTGTGTTTACTATGGAACACACGGCTGAAGTCGTTGTATATCGTAAAAACACAATTTCATTCATATCATGGCCAGACGTTCCTCCGAGGCTGTAATATATTCCCAGTAGGTCCAGTAGGTCCAGATAAATGAACTGCATAAGGAGCAGTTGTTTTCAGAAGTGGTTTAGTTTGTTTTATTCGTGTTTTTCTCTGTTGTGATCCTTATTTCAGTTATATCACAGCTAGACATCTTCCCAATGCTGTAATAATTTTCCTCTAACCCTTTCCCCACATGCCACGTATACCAGTAATTACTGTAAAGTTGCGCAAGGTGTAGGCTGCATTTCAATGAGCTCTCGATAGTTTGATATATGTGGCTATTTTCATCATAATATATTCCAGCAATGGTGAGTGAACTCATTTCACGGATTACAACACCTCAAATTGAGTTGAGTTGATTATTGGAAATTTAACCATGGATAGAGCTAATCTCCCCATATTGAGAGTCTAACCCTTTCCCACATACAACACATATGATGCGGACGACTTAGAAAACTATTGAAATGCGTTGAAAACAGTTTGGCAAAAGGAGGCAAAAGGAGGAATTGCTCTTTATGAGAAATCTCACTTTTACAAGATGTATTCTAAACTTGTCTGCTGCATCTAAGACTAGACTGCAGTATTTTAGAGGTATTTCCCATATAAAATACAGCTGAAGTAGATGCATAAGAGAAAATAAATGGAAGAAATGTCTGAAGGAAATGTGTTCAAAAAGAGAAATATAACTCATGAGAAAATTCTCTTTTTTCCACAGATTTTGTAGTTGTCTGCTGCAGATGCATATAAAAGGGTTATAGCTTATCACATATAACAAATCTGCAAACGCTCTGAAAATGTTGGTCAAAGGAAAATTGTTATCCATTTGTAATTATTTAAATTCAACTGCTGCAGAGGCGTTACAAGTTGTCTAGATGATGACAATTATTAAGACATGTCACGTGCAAGTTGTAATCGAGTAACCAAGTAACATCTAAATTTGCATAAATAACAAGTTTTTGATTGGCTCAAGATGAATTTCAAGTTTAGTTCACTCACAAGGTTACTAAAAGATCATAGTTCATCTTATAGCTGACAATAAACTCGTGTTCTAAAGTTAAACAGGATTAAATTAGTTTCTTAACTTGATGTCTCAGGTAAACTCTTATAGATATTCTGGCTTTGCCTTATTTGTAATATATTCTTCGGTCCCCGCTTTCTCTCTCTGAAGAATTACTACATGTTATATCACGGCGACAGTTTCATTTATTCATGATCCCTGGGTACACAAACCAGTACTAGGCTAGGAAATGTGCCTTGCCCCAGGGCACTCCACCATGACTACAACGCCGCGACTGCGGATCAAACCGGGGACGCCCGTTTAAAAATCCCCGACGCTTAAGAGTAAAACAAAAGTACATTACATTTATTCCATATTTCGATATTTCTTAAACAAATATTCCTGATATTATGATTTGCGTATTGCCTACTAGAGAATGACGAAGGTACTGTGTTTTATCGGATAATGCTTCATTGAGATGTCATCTTAATTCTAAGGTACGTTGAATTTATTTTAAAAAAAAATATTCAAACATGTATGGTGACGATGAATGTTATCTTTTTCCTTTGTTTGTTTAGTGTTAGGCAGCTTACTTAATGTTTTTTAATAATTTAAAAATAGATTGACAATTTGCTGGCACAACTTGTAGCAGTTGAAATGGTTATATAACTTTTCCAACTGTGTCCGTTTTTGTCGATCTATTGCTTTTCAAACTATTTATGTACGAAATAAGCTTTTATGTATATTATATTTTCAACTATTTTAAATAACTCATTACTAACTGTTGCAAGGCTGAGCCATTTATTATTTCCGATAACTGTGACTAGTGTCATGACTAGTGTCATTCGCCGTTCACCACTTGGCCACCAATGGGCTAAACAATATATGCGAAGGTATCCAGTTACCTAGTGTGTATAACAGTTGCGAGAAAGCCCGGAAACACGTATAAGTTATAGCACGGCGACGCGACAGTTCAACTATTCAGGATATACTTAGCTAAATAATTTCTTTTGTTTATTTCATAATCGTAATGACGATTGGCGAAGAAAGTCCTTGTCTCAATGAAAAGCTGCAAACGCTATTCACCCCCCAAATTTATTATCACTTTCTTATTTTTCATTCTTGTAATATACTGGAAGATTGCACAGAGATGGTTCATGGACAGATTCATTTGGATTTCAAAAGGTACGTAGAATTTATTCCATGTTTTGATATTTCTTAAACATGTCTCCTTCAGTTTCAACATTTTAGTTATATCACGGCGACAGTTTCACTTATTCATGATCCCTGGGTAAACAAACCAGTACTAGGCTAGAAAATGTGCCTTGCCCTAGGGCACTCCATCATGACTACAATGCCGCGACTGTGGATCAAACCGGGGACGCCCGTTTACAAATCCCCGACGCTTAAGAGTAAAACAAAAGTACATTACATTTATTCCATATTTCGATATTTCTTAAACATATATTCCTGATATTATGATGTTTATTTGCGTATTGCCTACTAGAGAATGACGAAGGTACTGTGTTTTATCGGATAATGCTTCATTGAGATGTCATCTTAATTCTAAAGGTACGTTGAATTTATTTAAAAAAAAAATATTCAAACATGTATGGTGACGATGAATGTTATCTTTTTCCTTTGTTTGTTTGGTGTTAGGCAGCTTACTTAATGTTTTTTAATAATTTAAAAATAGATTGACAATTTGCTGGCACAACTTGTAGCAGTTGAAATGGTTATATAACTTTTCCAACTGTGTCCGTTTTTGTTGATCTATTGCTTTTCAAACTATTTATGTACGAAATAAGCTTTTATGTATATTATATTTTCAACTATTTTAAATAACTCATTACTAACTGTTGCAAGGCTGAGCCATTTATTATTTCCGATAACTGTGACTAGTGTCATGACTAGTGTCATTCGCCGTTCACCACTTGGCCACCAATGGGCTAAACAATATATGCGAAGGTATCCAGTTACCTAGTGTGTATAACAGTTGCGAGAAAGCCCGGAAACACGTATAAGTTATAGCACGGCGACGCGACAGTTCAACTATTCAGGATATACTTAGCTAAATAATTTCTTTTGTTTATTTCATAATCGTAATGACGATTGGCGAAGAAAGTCCTTGTCTCAATGAAAAGCTGCAAACGCTATTCACCCCCCAAATTTATTATCACTTTCTTATTTTTCATTCTTGTAATATACTGGAAGATTGCACAGAGATGGTTCATGGACAGATTCATTTGGATTTCAAAAGGTACGTAGAATTTATTCCATGTTTTGATATTTCTTAAACATGTCTCCTTCAGTTTCAACATTTTAGTTATATCACGGCGACAGTTTCACTTTTTCATGATCCCTGGGTAAACAAACCAGTACTAGGCTAGAAAATGTGCCTTGCCCTAGGGCACTCCATCATGACTACAATGCCGCGACTGCGGATCAAACCGGGGACGCCCGTTTACAAATCCCCGACGCTTAAGAGTAAAACAAAAGTACATTACATTTATTCCATATTTCGATATTTCTTAAACATATATTCCTGATATTATTATGTTTATTTGCGTATTGCCTACTAGAGAATGACGAAGGTACTGTGTTTTATCGGATAATTCTTCATTGAGATGTCATCTTAATTCTAAAGGTACGTTGAATTTATTTTAAAAAAAATATTCAAACATGTATGGTGACGATGAATGTTATCTTTTTCCTTTGTTTGTTTGGTGTTAGGCAGCTTACTTAATGTATTTTAATAATTTAAAAATAGATTGACAATTTGCTGGCACAACTTGTAGCAGTTGAACTGGTTATATAACCTTTCCAACTGTGTCCGTTTTTGTTGATCTATTGCTTTTCAAACTATTTATGTACGAAATAAGCTTCTATGTATATTATATTTTCAACTATTTTAAATAACTCATTACTAACTGTTGCAAGGCTGAGCCATTTATTATTTCCGATAACTGTGACTAGTGTCATGACTAGTGTCATTCGCCGTTCACCACTTGGCCACCAATGGGCTAAACAATATATGCGAAGGTATCCAGTTACCTAGTGTGTATAACAGTTGCGAGAAAGCCCGGAAACACGTATAAGTTATAGCACGGCGACGCGACAGTTCAACTATTCAGGATATACTTAGCTAAATAATTTCTTTTGTTTATTTCATAATTGTAATGAAGATAGGCGAAGAAGGTCCGTGTCTCAATGAAAAGCTGCAAACGCTATTCACCCCCCCAAATTTATTATCATTTTCTTATTTTTCATTCTTGTAATATACTGGAAGATTGCACAGAGATGGTTCATGGACTATTTTAACTTTTTTTTTAAATAATTAATTACTAACTGTTATTAGGCTGAGCCATTTAACTACTTAACTAAATAATTTCTTTTGTTTATTTCATAATTGTAATGAAGATTGGCGAATTCACCCCAAGATCTTGAACACTAATTAACACATTGTATTGTATGTAGGGCAGGATTAAATAATTTTCCTATTTTACAATTTCATATAATCTACTAGAAGATTGCACATATATGGTTTATGGACAGATTCATTTGGATTTCAAAAGGTACGCAGAATTTATTCCATGTTTTGATATTTCTTAAACATTTATTCCTTCAATTTCAACATTATTTTAGTTGTATCACGGCGACAGTTTCACTTATTCATGATCCCTGGGTAAACAAACCAGTACTAGGCTAGGAAATGTGCCTTGCCCCAGGGCACTCCACCATTACTAGAGCGCCGCGACTGTGGATCAAACCCGGGATGCCCAGTTCCAAATCCCCGACGCCAACCACTAGGCCATGGCGGATTCTTACCATAGGATTATTCTTAAACATGTATTTCTTCAATTTACCTGATATAATTATGTTTATTTGCGTATTGTCTACTAGAGAAGGTACTGTGTGTGGTCTGGAAATGCTTCATCAAGATTAAAGGTACATAGACTTTTAATTTCACAAATATAACTAAAACCTGTATGTTTGCAAATGTTATAATCATGTAGGAAATGGTTGGAATATTAACATTCATTTAATAAATTATCGTTGGGATTTTCCGTTTGCAAAGTTCGGACAGGCTAAAATGTTATGTTCATGTAGGAGAAAGGGTTAGATTATTAACATTCATTTTGATAAATATTCATTGAAATTGAAGTTCGGATTTTCCGTTTGCAAAGTTCGGCAAGGCTACAAGTGCTTGACTCTTGGAATAGGAAAGTTTAAATGCAGATTTCAAATAAAAAGAGATGTTTTCAATTGTTATGTTGATATAGGAAATGGTTGGATTATTAACATTAATCTTGATAAATTATCATTGATGCTGGGATTTTCGGTTTGCAAAGTTCGGCCAGGCTACAAGGGAAATAGAAACATTTAAATATTGATTTCAAATCAAAAATATGTTTTTCAAATGGTATGTTCATGTAGGAGAAATGGTTGGACTATTTATTAACATTCATTATAATTAATTATCATTGAAATTGAAGTTTGGATTTTCCTTTTGCAAAGTTCGGCCAGGCTACAAGGGCATAGGAACGTTTAAATACAGATTTCAAATCATAGGTACCAGTTACCTAGTGTGTTTTGCGAAAAAGCCAGTACACACGCGTTAAGTTATGTCACGGCCACAGTTCACTTATTCATGATCCCTGGGTAAACAAACAAGTACTAGGATTAGAAATGTGCCTTGCCCCAGGGCAATCCACTTAACATTCATTTTGATAAATTTTCATTGAAATTGAAGTTGGGATTTTCCGTTTGCAAAGTTCGGCAAGGCTACAAGTGCTTGACTCTTGGAATAGGAAAGTTCAAATGCAGATTTCAAATAAAAAGAGATGTTTTCAGATGTAATGTTGATATAGGAAATGGTTGGATTATTAACATTAATTTTGATAAATTATCATTGATGTTGGGATTTTCCGTTTGCAAAGTTCGGCCAGGCTACAAGGGAAATAGGAAAATTTAAATGCAGATTTCAAATCAAAAATATGTTTTCAAATGATATGTTCATGTAGGAAATATGGTTGGATTATAAACATGCATTTTAATAAATTATCATTGAAATTGAAGTTTGGATTTTCCGTTTGCAAAGTTCGGCGAGGCTACAAGGGCTTGACTCGTGGAATAGGAACATGTAAATGCAGATTTCAAATCAAAGATATGTTTTGCAAAAGTTATGTTCATGTAGGAGAAATACACGCTTTAAGTTATCACGCGGTTGCGGATCAAACCCATATCCACGACGCTAACCACTAGGCCACGGCGGATTCCTATATGTTCATGTAAGAAAGGGCTGGATTATATTATACATATATAAAAATTGCTAGCCGTTGTCATTTCTGTTAAAATCTTATAAAGCAATCATTTTTTATATTGTATGTATTATGCTGCTGGAGAAGTGGATGTTCAATCCTATAGAAATCTACAACTGACTTTAAAAGATCGTGCGGGATAACAACGATATTGTGAGACGCTTAAGCACCACATACGGCAATCCAAACCTTCTGTACAATTGTGTATGACTGTACTTAGAAAAGAATCCGAGAACGCCAACTGACAGAACCCTGTTCTTTCCAAAACCTAACGAAGGTATAACAGACGTCCGAATAACGTAAACCGTAGGACTAACAACTAGCTGGAAGGTCAGTAAATACACTACAACAATGACATACTAGTTTACTATATCGTTGTTTTATCGAAACACTGTGAAATATGACGAAATACTATTTTACTATACCGTAAGTGTGTGGAAACTTGGTGAAATTTGGAAAATGTCGTCTGAATGGAATCATGGATAAATAGAGGCATGCAACTTTATATTAAGTGATTTAAAAAAAATATATACTTGTACTGTTGAAATTATTATTGAATTTGTATCATTTTATATACCTGTACATGTATTTATATAATTTCAGATTGACATCGACTTAAACACCAGTTGAAGCAACCAAACACCAACACCCAACAAGTGTTACCTGTTCTCTTACCGAGAAAGTCAACTTTGAAATCCATCTTGGAATCTCGTGACAATTTAGACATACTGTCACTCTTGTTTAATTGTATACATTGTTGCATATTGTATTATCCTTTTCCAACAAATAGACGCTTTCTGATTCATAGTCTAAATTCCTTATTTGAGCCTGTGCATTGGAAAAGGTCAGTCTGAGCAATCGCAGTCTTATCAATATTTCCGCTGTTCACATAACATATATACGCTTTTTAAGATGCTTCTGTCACGTTTTGTATATGTTTATAAGACGGAGCAAATACACAATCTGATCTAAACCTAAACTGTTCAATTTGCGACAATATTTGCAACTGTATTTAATAATTTAGATTCAATTTATATAGGTTTACCCATATTTTTGCTCAGCTGTTTTCAAAGTTGTCTGCTGCAGATTTGTAATTAAAGGGAAAGGGTTACGGCATTTTGATCAGTATAGATCCAGATCATCATGTGCATCCACACAGCTAGATTTGAATCTTCACTGTTTTCGAAAACATCTTAAAACATTATCTATTTTAATTCTTCAGCTTGGATGCACAGTCGGATATTTATCTACAGATATATTATTTATCTAATACATACGCCTGTACATCACAAAAAGTACAATTATGCGTTTGTGAAAAGTTTAGATTCAGTTCATTATACCTTTTCCCATGCACTTGCTCATTTGAGACTCGCACCCTAGTTTGCTCAGTGTGCCGATTATTTCTAGTATTTCTTGTGTCTGTATGCATAGGATTATTTGTGTATTACATATTATTGTTGGAAAACGCATTTTTCCATATCTATGAATTGATTCCTGCAAGAGTTGTATGTCATGTTCGTAACACTTTCCCACCTGTAGCAGACAGTTTTTGAAAACATTGTGACAAACAGAATTGCATAAAACGCAATTTCTCATTTTGCAATAATGATATCAACTTTTAAAGAAAGTATACCTTTATTTCCGTGATTTGACCAAGGTGTTTTTAAAAGTAAATAAGCAGTGATTCACCTAAACAGACGCCTTTTGAAATGTGACAAAAGGATAATTGTCCAAAGCTTTATTTAATAGTTTGCCCAGTGTGTTTCTATAATCTGTAGCATAGGATTATTTGTGTAATAACGGATATATTGTTGTTGGCAAAACACATTTTTCTATTATCTCTGTAATTAATAATGTAAGGGTTGTATGTCATGTTCTTAACCCTTTTGCCATTAGTAGCAGACCACTTTTGAAAACATTGTTTTCAACATTTCACTTTAATTATAACTTTATTTATAGAGTTTTCTTGTTTTTACTTAGATATTTTTAATAATAATGAATGAGCAGTGATCCACCAAACAAACTTTAACACTTTCCCGTCTGTAACAGACGACTTTTAAAAATATTGTGACAAAAGGTTAGTGTTCAAAGTGAGCAATTTCTACTCTATTTAATAATTGCAATTCATCTATATCGGTTTTCCTTATTTTTGCTCAGCTGTTTTTTAAGTCGTCTGCTGCAGGGTATTTTTAACGGGGAAAGATTTAATGCATTTGATCCGTACAGATCCAGATCATCCTGTACATCCCCACAGCTGAATATGCACTGTTTACCAATTAAGTTATTGAAGGTTTTTTAAAATACTTCTAAATATATATATATTTGAATCCTTCAGCTAGGAAGCATAGGCAGATATTTAACTACATTTGTAATACATACACCTGTGCATCGCAAAAGGTACAAGTTTGCATAAATGTATATAAGCAATAGCAGTCTAATCAATTTCTACGTTGTTTTCATTATAACATATACATGCTTTGTTAGATGCTTCTGTCAAGTTGTGTAAATGCTTATAATACAGGTCAGATGTACAGTGTTCATTTATGCAAATGTGTACCTTGCCATGTACCTGCTCAATTGATATACACACCCTATCATGTTGTGGATGAGCATAAGAGTTTGCTTTGTGTGCTGATTCTAACTTGTATCTGAAGCATATCATTATTTGTGTAAACATGGATACAGTGTTGGCTAATATGTTTGTTATAGAATACTTACGTGTCATTTAATAACTTATATATGATCTCAAACCCGTTTAATGTCATCCAAAAAAATCTCCGCGTCCTGCTTATTATAATTATTATTAGAACATTATCATAAGCCTATTATAAAAACGCTGCGTCGTACGAATCACTTCTGTGGTACCGGGAAATATCGCTTGTCATTCTAGTCAAGCATGTCCCTGGTTCACTCCCAGTTTCACCGCTTCGGAACTCCGTTAGTGGAACTCTTTGCCACCAAAGTCGATCATCGGCTGCTACTGTCGCCGATGTACGACCCTGTTGCATGGGCAGTGGACGCATTGACCCTCGATTGGGACCTTCTGTTCGGGTACACTTTTCCCCCGTTCGTGTTGATCCCAATCATGCTTCAGAAAATCCTTCGCTCTCAGCAGTACACATAGTCCTACTGATAGCCCCCTTTTGGCATCGAAGGTCATGGTTTAAGGACCTACTGAGTTGTCTCGCGGATGTTCCTCGTAGCATTCTTATTCGAAAATATTCCTTTAGAGCAGCTGGGTCGGCGTTTTCATGTCAACCCGGCTGTGCTACATCTTCACGCTTAGATGTTATCCAGCGATCAATTAGACACTTTTCTGAGAAAGCTGCCTCTCGTTTCGATGAATCTAGACGGCTGTCTATTATAATCGTCTTTGATGCTAAGTGGTCAGTCATAATCGATTTTAGAAGTCAGAACAAGTGGAGAACCGGAGGAAGTAAAGGAAGCTGTGATTTGAATAAATATTTGTGTTAATCATAAAATAGTACAAATCACAGCCAAGGAATGAGAGTAAAAAGTTTGGTAAAAGTTAGAACAAATTAAAGATAAGGGAGAGAAGTATGTCTGCGGTAATTACAAATAGTGATGAGAGTAAAACGTGAGTGGAAGATATTATATATAGGCTGACATACATTAAACTCATGTATCAATTTGATGTTTTGAAAAGAATTTAGATATCCTGTAAATCCTTATTATGCATTAATTAAATAAAACAACCGGCACACATGTTGTATACCCATTCACTGATGAAAATATAACCAATTTACATATCGAGCTAGGCTTAGAAAATACTTCAGTTAAGGTTATATTGCACATCAGCACCAACAGATCGGGCCCATCACACAGATTTGGATAACACTAGAATTTGTTACTGTACTATAAGCGGTACGCGTAGAATTTCTTGGATGGAATAAATCGGATTTGAGATTATATATCGGGTATTAAATGACGGGTAAATATTATATAATAAAAATACGTTAAGACTTAAACAAACAGACGACCTTTGAAAACGTTGTGACAAAAGAAGAAATTGCTCAAAACGAACAATTTCTCCATTTGCCACAATGTTTACAACTCTATTTATATAGTGCTTTCCATATTTCTACTCAGTTGTTTATATACTTTTAATTTAAAGTTCTCTGTTACAGCAGTATGTCGGAGAACGTGTGTCGTAACATATACGAATCACAAGCTAACAAGTGTTAACCGTGCATCGGCGGGTTCTCGTCAGTTCGATGCAAGACTTCTGGCAGTTGACTTTGCAATATCCGAATTCAATATAGATATTATAGGAATACATCATTATTTATAAGACGGTATATGACTTGTATATAGGACACTAGTGATAATTACTAGAATAATATTGTTTAAGTTTTAATTCATAACAAAGGTTAACTATTGGATCATTGCTGAAAGTGGACGAAAACCCTAAACTTTTCATCATAAATTATGAGATGCATGTCTATGTACGATTACGCAGGTTTAATAAATTATCATTAACGGAAGTTGGGATTTTCCGTTTGCAAACTTCGGCCAGGCTACAAGGGCTTGACTTATGGAATAGGAAAGTTTAAATGCATATTTCAAATAAAAAGAGATGTTTTCAGATGTTATTTTGATATAGGAAAGGGTTTCGGTATTAACATTCATTTTGATAAATTATCATTGAAGTTGGAATTTTCCGTTTGCAAAGTTCGGCCAAGCTACAAAGGAGATAGTAAAATTTAAATGCTGATTTCAACTCAAAAATATGTTTTTCAAATGGTATATTCATGTAGGAAATATGGTTGGATTATTAACATGCATTTTAATAAATTATCATTGAAAATGAAGTTTGGATTTTCCGTAAATAAAGTTCGGCCAGGCTACAAGGGCTTGACTTTTGGAATAGGAAAATGTAAATGCAGATTTCAAATCCGCCGTGGTCGAGTGGTTAGCGTCTGGGATTTGAATCTGGATGTCCCGGATTCGATCCTCAGTCGCGGCACACGGTCATGGTGGCGTGCCCTTGGTCAAGGCACATTTTCTAGCCTAGTACTGGTTTGTTTACCTAGTGATCATGAATAAGTGAACTGTTGCCGTGATATAACTGAAATAATGTTGAAAGCGCTGTAAAACCCCATTTAAAACCAAAATTCATTATCATTGAAATTGAAGTTTGGATTTTCTGTTTGCAAAGTTCGGCCAGGCTACAAGGGCTTGACTTTAGGAATAGAAAAATGTAAATGCTGATTTCAAATCAAAGATATGTTTTTCAAATTGTATGTTCATGTAGGAGAAATGGTTGGATTATTAACATTCATTATAATTATCATTGAAATTGAAGTTTGGATTTTCCTTTTGCAAAATTCGGCCAGGCTACAGGGGCTTGACTCTTGGAATAGGAACGTTTAAATGCAGATTTCAAATCATAGGTACCAGTTACCTAGTGTTTATTGCGAGAATTTAAACATTTGAGTTATATCACTGACAGCTTCACTTATTCATGATCCCTGGGTAAACAAACCAGTACTAGGCTAGGAAATGTGCTTTTCCCAAGCACACTCCACCATGACCTCAGCGCCGCGGCCGCGGACCAAACCCATATCCACGACGCTAACCACTAGGCCACGGTGGATTCCTATATGTTCATGTAGGAAAGTGCTGGATTATTGAAATATACTAATGAAACATTATGAACATTGAATGTGGGATTGCTAGCCGTTGACATTTCTGTGATATCTTATAAAGCAATCATTTTGTATATTGTTTGTATTATGCTGCTGGAGAAGTGGATGTTCAATCCTATAGAAATCTACAACTGACTTTAAAAGATCGTCCGGGATAACAACGATTATTAGTTCTCTATTTCGGGTCAATAGTCATTTACTTGGAAGAATAGTTTTTCACTATTGACCTCAAGAGGAGTAAATAGCTGTATACTATTGTTGGAAAACTCATTTTTCCATATGTCGTGTTCGAAACACTTTCCTAACTGTAGCAGACAGTTTTTGAAAACCTTGTGACGAACAGAATTGCTTAAAACGCAATTTCTCTTTTTGCAACAATGATTTCAACTTTCACAGAAAGTATACCTTTATTTAAAGAGGGCTTCCGTGATTTGACCTAGATGTTTTTAAAAATAAATAAGCAGTGATCCACCTAAAGAAACGTTTACCCTTCCCCGTCTGCAGCAGATTTCTTTTGAAAACAATGTGACAAAAATATAATTGTTCAAAGCTTTATTTATTATTTTAATACAGTTTGCTCAGTGTGTGCGGATTGTTACTACTTTAATTATACCTTTATTTATAGAGTTTCCTTGTTTTTAGCTAGATGTAGATGTTTTTAACTTTTCATTTTAATTATACCTTTATTTATAGTCTTGTTTTTACCTGACTTTAGACTTTCCCGTCTGTAAAAGACGACTTTTGAAAACATTGTGACAAAAGGTTAAGTGTTCAAAATGAGCAATTTTTCCTTTTGCCGCAATGCTTTTAACAAGGCATTTGTGATCAGTACATATCCAGATCATCCTGTACATCCTCACAGCTGAATCTGAATATGCACTGTTTGCCAATTAAGTCATAGAAGGATTTTCAAAATACTTCTAAAAACATATATCTATTTGAATAATTCAGCTTGGAGGCATAACGCAAATATTTATGTAAAAACGGATATAGTGTTGACTATATATGTTTGTTATAGAATACTTACGTGTCATTTAATAACTTATATATGATCTCAAACCCGTTTAATGTCATCCAAAAAAATCTCCGCGTACTGCTTAGGCTTATGATAATGTTCTAATAATAATTGTAATAAGCAGTACGCGGAGTATTTATATAGTGCTTTCCATATTTCTACTAACTCAGTTGTTTATATACCTTTAATTTAAAGTTCTATTGGATCATTGCTGAAAGTGGGCGAAAAACGCTAAACTTTTCATCACAAATTATGAGATGCATGTCTGTGTACGATTGCGCAGGTTTTCCAGAGTTTTACATTTAAAAATGTTTTTATCTCTGGTTTTTACCCCTGGGTCAATTGGATGATTTCTGTGTACAGACGTATCAGTGTCACAGTGTCATATTACATGTTTATTTTCATGTTTATGTTAATTGATTAAAATCGCTATCTTTACCATGCAAAATATGTTTGTTTGCGTTTAGTGTGTTTCCATGTTTCCATGTTTTTACGTAGATATTTGAAATAAAGAATGAGCAGTTATCCATCAAACAAACTGTAACCTTCTTCTCCTGTCTGCAGCAGACGACTTTTGAAAACATTGTGACGGAAGGAGAGTGTTGAAAATTAACAATATCTCTTTTTGACAATTCTTTAATCTTGATTAAATAATATAAATTCAATTTAAAAAGGTTTTCCATATTTTTGGTTAAGGCATTTGGGATCGGTACAGATCCAGATCATCCCTTGCATCAACTGGATCTGAATATGCACAGTTTGGCAATAAGTCCTAGGTTTTCGAAAAACTTCTAAAAACATATATATTTGAATCCTTCAGCTTTGAATCATAGGCAGATAATTATCTACAGTAAAACATACACCTGTGCATCGCAAAAGGTACAATTTTGCGTTTGATTCAGATCAGTATAAGCAATCGCAGTCTAATCACTTTCCTCGCTGTTCACATATAAAGTGAACAGGCTGATCTGAACCTACATTGTTTTCACTTCTATTTGCCGAGCCCCGGTAGTTCGGTCAATAGCGACGCGGGCTGTCAATCCAGGGGTTGTGAGTTCGAATCCCGGCTCGGCTTATTTATTTTCCGACGATTGTCAATGCGTCATTCGTCTTCCACCAATGGGCTAAGTATATGTGGAAAAGCAGCCAGTTGCTTGGGAAGATTGTTGTGTGGAGTACTGGTGTGAGAAAACCAGGAAATGCATGAGTAGGTGAACTGGCTGCCGTGATATAACTGAGCAATTGTTAAAAACTGCGTTAAATCAATCACTTCTACTTAATAATTTGAATTCAATATGTATAGGTTGTTCATATTTTTGCTCGGTTGTTTTCAAAGTAGTCGGTTGCAGATTTGTTGTAAGCGGGAAACGGTTAATGCATCATGCACTGTCTGCCAAAGGTAGCCTTTTGTGTAGGACAATTTCAAATAATTTGAATTATATCTAAAGCTAGTCTTCATACTGTTTGGTGTTTTACGCCACTTGATATTGATCATTTATTTAAGGGCGTTTCCTGTGTAAGTTACCAGAATCCCATTAAGATAGTGTTGACCTGGCGCGTAGGTCGTAGGTCGACAGTCAATTTTATGCTCAGAAAGTGTTGATCTGGCGCGTAGGTCGTAGGTCTACAGTCAATTTTATGCTCAGAAAGTGTTGATCTGGCTCGTAGGTCGTAGGTCGACAGTCAAATTTATTTTCAGAAAGTGTCGACCTGTCGCGTAGGTCGTAGGTCGACAGTCAGATTTATTTTCAGAAAGTGTCGACCTGGCGCGTAGGTCGTAGGTCGACACTCAAACTTATGTTCCGAAAGTGTCGACCTGGCGCGTAGGTCGTAGTTCGACACTCAAACTTATGTTCAGAAAGTGTTGACCTGGCGCGAAGGTCGTAGGTCGACAGTCAAATTGATTTTCAGAAAGTGTCGACCTGGCGCGAAGGTCGTAGGTCGACAGTCAGAATCCCATTAAGATAGTGTTGACCTGGCGCGTAGGTCGTAGGTCGACAGTCAAATTTATGTTCAGAGAGTGTTGACCTGGCGCGTAGGTCGTAGGTCGGCAGTCAATTTTATGCTCAGAAAGTGTTGATCTGGCTCGTAGGTCGTAGGTCGACAGTCAAATTAATTTCAGAAAGTGTCGACCTGTCGCGTAGGTCGTAGGTCGACAGTCAGATTTATTTTCAGAAAGTGTCGACCTGGCGCGTAGGTTGTAGGTCGACACTCAAACTTATGTTCTGAAAGTGTCGACCTGGCGCGTAGGTCGTAGTTCGACACTCAAACTTATGTTCAGAAAGTGTTGACCTGGCGCGAAGGTCGTAGGTCGACAGTCAGAATCCCATTAAGACAGTGTTGACCTGGCTCGTAGGTCGTAGGTCGACAGTCAGATTCACATTAAGATAGTGTTGACATGGCGCGTAGGTCGACAGTCGACAGTCAGAATCCCATTAAGATAGTGTTGACCTGACGCGTAGGTCGTAGGTCGACAGTCAAATTTATGTTCAGAGAGTGTTGACCTGGCGCGTAGGTCGTAGGTCGACAGTCAATTTTATGCTCAGAAAGTGTTGATCTGGCTCGTAGGTCGTAGGTCGACAGTCAAATTTATTTTCAGAAAGTGTCGACCTGGCGCGTAGGTCGTAGGTCGACAGTCAGATTTATTTTCAGAGAGTGTTGATCTGGCTCGTAGGTCGTAGGTCGACAGTCAGATTCACATTAAGATAGTGTTGACCTGGCGCGTAGGTCGTAGGTTGACAGTCAAATTTATGTTCAGAGAGTGTTGACCTGGCGCGTAGGTCGTAGGTCGACAGTCAATTTTATGCTCAGAAAGTTTTGATCTGGCTCGTAGGTCGTAGGTCGACAGTCAGATTTATTTTCAGAGAGTGTTGATCTGGCTCGTAGGTCGTAGGTCGACAGTCAGATTCACATTAAGATAGTGTTGACCTGGCGCGTAGGTCGTAGGTCGACAGTCAAATTTATTTTCAGAGAGTGTTGATCTGGCGCGTAGGTCGTAGGTCGACAGTCAGATTCACATTAAGATAGTGTGGACCTAGCGTGTAGGTCGTAGGTCGACAGTCAGATTTATTTTCAGAGAGTGTTGATCTGGCTCGTAGGTCGTAGGTCGACAGTCAGATTCACATTAAGATAGTGTTGACCTGGCGCGTAGGTCGACAGTCGACAGTCAGAATCCCATAAAGATAGTGTTGACCTGGCGCGTAGGTCGTAGGTCGACAGTCAATTTTATGCTCAGAAAGTGTTGATCTGGCTCGTAGGTCGTAGGTCGACAGTCAAATTTATTTTCAGAGAGTGTTGATCTGGCTCGTAGGTCGTAGGTCGACAGTCAGATTCACATTAAGATAGTGTTGACTTGGCGCGTAGGTCGTAAGTCGACAGTCAGAATCCCATCAAGACAGTGTTGATTTGGCTCGTTGGTCGTAGGTCGACAGTCAGATTCCCATTAAGATAGTGTTGACCTGGCGCGTAGGTCGTAGGTCGACAGTCAAATTTATGTTCAGAGAGTGTTGACCTGGCTCGTAGGTCGTAGGTCGACAGTCAAATTTATTTTCAGAAAGTGTCGACCTGTCGCGTAGGTCGTAGGTCGACAGTCAGATTTATTTTCAGAAAGTGTCGACCTGGCGCGTAGGTCGTAGGTCGACACTCAAACTTATGTTCCGAAAGTGTCGACCTGGCGCGTAGGTCGTAGTTCGACACTCAAACTTATGTTCAGAAAGTGTTGACCTGGCGCGAAGGTCGTAGGTCGACAGTCAAATTGATTTTCAGAAAGTGTCGACCTGGCGCGAAGGTCGTAGGTCGACAGTCAGAATCCCATTAAGATAGTGTTGACCTGGCGCGTAGGTCGTAGGTCGACAGTCAAATTTATGTTCAGAGAGTGTTGACCTGGCGCGTAGGTCGTAGGTCGGCAGTCAATTTTATGCTCAGAAAGTGTTGATCTGGCTCGTAGGTCGTAGGTCGACAGTCAAATTAATTTCAGAAAGTGTCGACCTGTCGCGTAGGTCGTAGGTCGACAGTCAGATTTATTTTCAGAAAGTGTCGACCTGGCGCGTAGGTTGTAGGTCGACACTCAAACTTATGTTCTGAAAGTGTCGACCTGGCGCGTAGGTCGTAGTTCGACACTCAAACTTATGTTCAGAAAGTGTTGACCTGGCGCGAAGGTCGTAGGTCGACAGTCAGAATCCCATTAAGACAGTGTTGACCTGGCTCGTAGGTCGTAGGTCGACAGTCAGATTCACATTAAGATAGTGTTGACATGGCGCGTAGGTCGACAGTCGACAGTCAGAATCCCATTAAGATAGTGTTGACCTGACGCGTAGAAGTGTTCCCATTAAGACAGTGTTGAACTGGCGCGTAGGTCGTAGGTCGACAGTCAAACTTTTGTTCAGAGAATGTTGAGCTGGCGCGTAGGTCGTAGGTCTACAGTCAATTTTATGCTCAGAAAGTGTTGATCTGGCTCGTAGGTCGTAGGTCGACAGTCAAATTTATTTTCAGAAAGTGTCGACCTGTCGCGTAGGTCGTAGGTCGACAGTCAGATTTATTTTCAGAAAGTGTCGACCTGGCGCGTAGGTCGTAGATCGACACTCAAACTTATGTTCCGAAAGTGTCGACCTGGCGCGTAGGTCGTAGTTCGACACTCAAACTTATGTTCAGAAAGTGTTGACCTGGCGCGAAGGTCGTAGGTCGACAGTCAAATTGATTTTCAGAAAGTGTCGACCTGGCGCGAAGGTCGTAGGTCGACAGTCAGAATCCCATTAAGATAGTGTTGACCTGGCGCGTAGGTCGTAGGTCGACAGTCAAATTTATGTTCAGAGAGTGTTGACCTGGCGCGTAGGTCGTAGGTCGGCAGTCAATTTTATGCTCAGAAAGTGTTGATCTGGCTCGTAGGTCGTAGGTCGACAGTCAAATTAATTTCAGAAAGTGTCGACCTGTCGCGTAGGTCGTAGGTCGACAGTCAGATTTATTTTCAGAAAGTGTCGACCTGGCGCGTAGGTTGTAGGTCGACACTCAAACTTATGTTCTGAAAGTGTCGACCTGGCGCGTAGGTCGTAGTTCGACACTCAAACTTATGTTCAGAAAGTGTTGACCTGGCGCGAAGGTCGTAGGTCGACAGTCAGAATCCCATTAAGACAGTGTTGACCTGGCTCGTAGGTCGTAGGTCGACAGTCAGATTCACATTAAGATAGTGTTGACATGGCGCGTAGGTCGACAGTCGACAGTCAGAATCCCATTAAGATAGTGTTGACCTGACGCGTAGGTCGTAGGTCGACAGTCAAATTTATGTTCAGAGAGTGTTGACCTGGCGCGTAGGTCGTAGGTCGACAGTCAATTTTATGCTCAGAAAGTGTTGATCTGGCTCGTAGGTCGTAGGTCGACAGTCAAATTTATTTTCAGAAAGTGTCGACCTGGCGCGTAGGTCGTAGGTCGACAGTCAGATTTATTTTCAGAGAGTGTTGATCTGGCTCGTAGGTCGTAGGTCGACAGTCAGATTCACATTAAGATAGTGTTGACCTGGCGCGTAGGTCGTAGGTTGACAGTCAAATTTATGTTCAGAGAGTGTTGACCTGGCGCGTAGGTCGTAGGTCGACAGTCAATTTTATGCTCAGAAAGTTTTGATCTGGCTCGTAGGTCGTAGGTCGACAGTCAGATTTATTTTCAGAGAGTGTTGATCTGGCTCGTAGGTCGTAGGTCGACAGTCAGATTCACATTAAGATAGTGTTGACCTGGCGCGTAGGTCGTAGGTCGACAGTCAAATTTATTTTCAGAGAGTGTTGATCTGGCGCGTAGGTCGTAGGTCGACAGTCAGATTCACATTAAGATAGTGTGGACCTAGCGTGTAGGTCGTAGGTCGACAGTCAGATTTATTTTCAGAGAGTGTTGATCTGGCTCGTAGGTCGTAGGTCGACAGTCAGATTCACATTAAGATAGTGTTGACCTGGCGCGTAGGTCGACAGTCGACAGTCAGAATCCCATAAAGATAGTGTTGACCTGGCGCGTAGGTCGTAGGTCGACAGTCAATTTTATGCTCAGAAAGTGTTGATCTGGCTCGTAGGTCGTAGGTCGACAGTCAAATTTATTTTCAGAGAGTGTTGATCTGGCTCGTAGGTCGTAGGTCGACAGTCAGATTCACATTAAGATAGTGTTGACTTGGCGCGTAGGTCGTAAGTCGACAGTCAGAATCCCATCAAGACAGTGTTGATTTGGCTCGTTGGTCGTAGGTCGACAGTCAGATTCCCATTAAGATAGTGTTGACCTGGCGCGTAGGTCGTAGGTCGACAGTCAAATTTATGTTCAGAGAGTGTTGACCTGGCGCGTAGGTCGTAGGTCGACAGTCAATTTTATGCTCAGAAAGTGTTGATCTGGCTCGTAGGTCGTAGGTCGACAGTCAGATTTATTTTCAGAGAGTGTTGATCTGGTTCGTAGGTCGTAGATCGACAGTCAGATTCACATTAAGATAGTGTTGACCTGGCGCGTAGGTCGTAGGTCGACAGTCAAATTTATGCTCAGAAAGTGTTGATCTGGCGCGTAGGTCGTAGGTCGACAGTCAAATTTATGTTCAGAGAGTGTTGACCTGGCGCGTAGGTCGTAGGTCGACAGTCAATTTTATGCTCAGAAGGTGTTGATCTGGCTCGTAGGTCGTAGGTCGACAGTCAAATTTATTTTCAGAAAGTGTCGACCTGGCGCGTAGGTCGTAGGTCGACAGTCAGATTTATTTTCAGAGAGTGTTGATCTGGCTCGTAGGTCGTAGGTCGACAGTCAGATTCACATTAAGATGGTGTTGACCTGGCGCGTAGGTCGTAGGTCGACAGTCATATTCACATTAAGATAGTGTTGACTTGGCGCGTAGGTCGTAAGTCGACAGTCAGAATCACATTAAGAAAGTGTTGACCTGGCTCGTAGGTCGTAGGTCGACAGTCGGATTCACATTAAGATAGTGTTGACCTAGCGCGTAGGTCGTAGGTCGACAGTCAGATTTATTTTCAGAGAGTGTTGATCTGGCTCGTAGGTCGTAGGTCGACAGTCAGATTCACATTAAGATAGTGTTGACCTGGCGCGTAGGTCGTAGGTCGACAGTCAAATTTATGTTCAGAGAGTGTTGACCTGGCGCGTAGGTCGTAGGTTGACAGTCAATTTTATGCTCAGAAAGTGTTGATCTGGCTCGTAGGTCGTAGGTCGACAGTCATATTTATTTTCAGAGAGTGTTGATCTGGCTCGTATGTCGTAGGTCGACAGTCATATTCACATTAAGATAGTGTTGACTTTATGGATATGGATGAAGTCATAACGATTAGAAAGTCCAAGTCGCCGTCTGAGCTTCCTTTTTTGGCAAAAACCATATTTATGACTAGCGTCATTGATGAATGGGCTTTTGTTATTATGTAAGTTATTTCTTAAAACTAGAATGACTGTAAATTTACCTGAAAGCATAATTTTACAGGCCAAAAGCTCGACAATTATCAGTTTTCCCAACCTTGTCAGATAAAGTTTATATCTTAAATCAGGGACATAATATTCTCTATTACTACTACTACTTCAACTACTTCTACTTTTCCCTCATATAGATGCTTTTAGTCATAGGTTATCCATTCAATTATAGTTTTTTCTATTTTTTGACAAAATATGTTTTATTGTCGTATGTGGGAAAGGGTTAAGCATGTACACTTCAAATAATAATAATAAAAAAACTTAAACAAGAGGGCCAAGATGGCCCTAAATCGATCACCCGAATGATAGTAAATTAGTAATAAATATTTAACTGCAAATATCGGGGGGAAATTGATCAGGAGTGCAAGTGAAACTGCAAGGAGTGGAAACTGTTGAAGAAATAGTAAAATGGTTTATCAATAAAAGCCATTTGTATCTTGAAATTGAAAAAGAACTTTAAGAAGAATGGAATTATAAAGTTTTGTCATTTTGCGCCTTTCCTGATGCCCTGTTTTTCAACGAAATCAATATGGCTTGAACAGTTTTTGTAGAGGGTCACTCAAAGAACATTTCTACCAAATTATCTTGGAATCGGACAAGAAGAATATGGAGGAAAAGGATTTTAAAGTTTGGGTATTTTTCTCACTTTCTGATGCCGCGGCAACCAAAGTTCTACACAGAATGAAAGTCTTTGAATATTTAGAAAGAGGACCAACAATGGAACACTCCTGCGATTTAGTTGTGTTATACGGCACCGCAACACAATTTAAGTTATATGGCGCCATGACAGGAGAAAAGTCGCTGGATCCACATCTCATGTACATCGAGATAAAAATATGGGGTATGAATCCAGAAACTGAACACCTGCTGGAGAATCAGAGATGCAGATACTCCAGATTCACGTTAGACCCCTATCAGTCGCCTCTTACGATCATGCAAGGGGTGTGCAGTGGTCCCAATTATTGTGCCATTCAGGCACGCCCCAGAACAACATGGGGCACACTCCTGTGAAGTTTAGTTGGTCCAGTGGAATGGTAGCCTTTGGTAGGAGTTGTCATTTGTAGCTAAAAGTTAAATTTACCCCTTTTGTGATGACGCCTGGTTGCTATGATTGTGTAACCAATCAATACGGATTGAACAAATTAAGTAGAGGATCACTGAAGTAAGATTCCTATTCGATTTTCTTAAAATCAGACAAACACTTTCAAAAAGTGGAATTTACAATTTTTGTTAATTTGCCCCTTTTCTGATGCCGCCCGACGCCATGTTATTTCAACCAATCAGTATGGATTTAACATTTTTTGTAGAAGGTCACCCAAGGAACATTCTACCAAATAATATTGGAATCTGACAAGCATTTGGAATTTAAATCTTTGAACAATTTTAAAAGAGGGCCACCAAAGGAACATTCCTGTGGAGTTTGGATGAAATTGGTTATGTGGTTAAGGAGGAGATGATGTTTAAAGCTAAAAGTTAACGACGGACGGACGAACAGAGAGTGATCAGAATAGATCACCTTGAGCCTTCGGCTCAGGTAAGCTAAAAAGGGAATATTATAAAAGAAATACTTGTTTAAAGACCGGTCACTGTAACTTGAATCATTAATGTTTTGCATTTTCTTTCAATCAATTGAATCTGCAGCAGACAACTTTGAAAACAGTGTGACAAAAACCTGAAACTTTCCATAAATGATAGTTTAATTGTTAAAAAAAAATGAAAAAGCTGCTATTTGCGTCAAAATGCGTCTGCAGGTGGGAAAGGGTTAATAAAGAAATTGATAGTTCCTTTGAAACATATGATTTGACCATAGCTATGAATGCCGTACATTGCATAAATTCTTTAAACATATGTAACAATTTGTCTTCTACCGATCAGTCAAAACTCGATTATCGGCTACATAGAAATAATTAAGAAGGGCAGTGTAACAAATGTGGGCATAACTTTCTTAATGTTTATTATATTTTAAGTTCGCATTCATATTTGGGAAAAACAAAATATCTCGATTTCAAATATGTAATTTGTTTTAATTAGAAATACAATTTAGGTGGGGGAATTTATATAAACATTAGGTGACCCTATATATTCCTATTGAATTACATATGATTTTTGATAATTACACAGAAATTGCCATAAAATTTCGTTGGTTAATTAGTTATAACTTGTTTTCCTTTAAACTTGTTAGAAGTTCGCATTCCCATTCGTAAAGTAAATTCATTTGTTTAAAGAAGGATATCATTTTTTATGAAATATTAAGAACGATTTAGGCGGGGGAATTAATGCTTTTGTCAAACAACATGTAAGTATTTTTTGTGTTCGGTCAGGGACACTATATAAATCTAATTGATTTGGAGATAGAAATCAGTGTGCAATGTCTTCAGTGTTTTCAAAAGTCGTCCGCTGCAGAGTCGTCTACATGTTGGAAAGGGTATATCTTTTTAGTGGTCAGTTAAACTGTTTAACCAGGCACGAATATATTATGGCTAAGTTTTCAACCAGAGACATGTAAACACGGTGTTTATATGTCTCTGTTTCAACATGTATGGCCAGTTTGACCGCAAAGCTTTTGATTGGTACACATCTTTTTAACTCGATTTCATAACACAGGTCAAGCGAAAGGTAAATAAAATCACCGCTTTACAAATAAGGTCAAGTTCAACTGTTATTCAATAGCGTCCGTTTCACGCTATTTTGCTACACGACACCCTAAACATTTCCGAAATTCATTGAAATCGGAACTGTTAATTTGACCAATGAAATCATTCAGTAAAAGATACGAAAAATACCGATTTCTTCCGGGAAACAAAGTGTGAATATTTGGTCCCCGGTTTTATATGACGATGTCATACCAATTCGAAACAAGCCGGGGGAAAGATTCCAGATTTTCACGGTCAGTCGCCGAAATACTTATCAGTAAAGAGAGCATTTTCTCCTTCGTTTGTAGATGATTATAAACCGTAAGTATATTTGATTCATTAACTTTCTGTTACACAATTTGTATGACAAAATATAGACAAGGATATGGACACACAGATCTTGATAAATAAGTGTTGTGATTTTATATATTGGTGTTTCCGATATATTGTTCATTGGCCATCATCAAACTATTCTAAGCTCAGAAATTTCTACTAAAGTCATGAATGAAACATGATATGAAAATAAAAATGTTTTTGATGTGCTACATCAAAATTCGACTGTAGACGGTGTTTATCTCTGTTTTGATAGCAAATGTGTGCGTACGTGACGGCGAAATGTGGGGCAATGGAGACCATCTTATTTAAGGAGGTCAACCAATCTATTTTTAGATGGTTTGACAGATTAGTGTCATAAATCAGTTATGACCTCCTCGAACACCTAATTCTGTGTGTAGTATCAAATCAGCCTACACAATGCTATGGTGAACAGAAATCAGACAGCAGAAAACTTGGAAACATTTAGGCAAACATTATGGAAAATAGATACTATTTGATAGGATATCCTCAACTATATACTTCCCTCCTCGAAGCATTTAGATTAAAAGAAAAAGGGATTTAATGTAGAGTAAGTACTGTACTTTCTAGAAAGGCGACATCTTAAGGGTTTCGCGGGATAGAATGAGTGGAGAGGAGCAGAATAAAGCATCCAAACTACCAACTGACCACACACAATGCTGAATATATTATTTTGATTCTCACATGATCCAAAACATAACAATTGACATTATTATTGGGTTTTGGCGTCAAACTGCTAATGTGACGTCACTTTCCTAATATTCGGTCATGTTATATTCAGCCCACAGAAATTTTTTAAGTCAAGAACCCCTATTAAAAGCTTTCTCCAAGAATTCAAACTAAATGTATAAAAAATTCTCACATGATCCAAAACATAACAATTGACATTATTATTGGGTTTTGGCGTCAAACTGCTAATGTGACGTCACTTTCCTAATATTCGGTCATGTTATATTCAGCCCACAGAAATTTTTTAAGTCAAGAACCCCTATTAAAAGCTTTCTCCAAGAATTCAAACTAAATGTATAAAAAAATCTAAAAACGTTACAGTGTTTGCGCTGGATCTTGAGCAAGTTTTAGGTTGAATTTCAGGTTTCTAGCTGATTCTGTTTTTTGCTGGCGCGAGATCTACAGAAATATGTTGTGAAAATGTTGATCTTTCGGGTTTTAACATAAACAATCTATGAAACTAGATTTTTCCCAGATATAACAAACATGTCCAGACCTAAGATGACATTGAGTTCTATAGGTGTGGGGAATTTCATCCAAATCGCTGAATTTTCGGACAAATTGTGACACAATAGCCGTGTAGATATTTGTTCCATAGAATAAAATAGAATAATTCAGCTTCACTACACTCATTCTATACTGAGGTCATGATAGTGCAGAGTAAACTGGTTCTTTCAACTAAACCCTATGTTATGAGTATTCAAAGGAATTGTCTCGCCACTTATTGACTTAACCTTTTCCCTCATATAGACGCTCTCTGACGCCTCTGCAGCATACAACTTTTTGAAAACATTGTGACAAAACGTGCAATTTCTCCTTTTGCCACAATGTTTTCCACTTTTTGTCATAGGTTATCCATTCAACTATGGAGATTTTCTATGTTTTGACAAAATACGTTCAAAGTCGTCTGCTGAAGAATTGTCGTATGAGGGAAAGGGTTAAGCTTTGCCCGAATAAAGATGTCTGACGAACAATTTTCCCATTTGTCACAATGTTTTCAGCTCTTATCACAAAAAATATCCTTTCATTTAACCCTTTCCCTCATATAGACGCTTTCTGACACCTCTGCCGCAGACAGCTTTTTGAAAACATAGTGACAAAAGTAGAAATTGCTCAAAACAAGTAATTTCTCCTTTTGCCACAATGTTTTTCACTATTAGTCATTAGGTTATCCATTCAATAAGAGATTTTCTATTTTTTGACAAAATTTGTTCAAAGTCATCTGCTGCAGAATTGTCGTATGAGTAAAAGGGTTAACTCTGGTCTTGTTAAATTCAACAGACCCATTGTACTGAGACTATTAATGATTACAGACATTTGAACAATCTTCTAAACAATTGTAAATGTAAAGCTTTGTTAACCCTTTCCCTCATATAGACACTTTCTGACACCTCTGTAGCAGACAGCTTTTTGAAAACATAGTGACTAAAGAAGAAATTGCTCAAAACAAGCAATTCCTCCTTTTGCCACAATGTTTTCCAATTTGAGTCAAAGGTTATAAATCTATTCAATTATAGAGATTTTCTATTTTTTGACCAAACATTATCAGTTGTCTGCTGCTCTTTTCATATGACTTTTATCAAAAATCTAATTTATAAATGTATAGTGTAAGTTAAACTTAAAAAATCAGACAAGATTAAACTCTTCTCAGGGCCATTTTACCTTATATAAGTGACGCCGATATTCGGTGTCTTCCCAATTCTATTTTTTTTCCACCCAAAATTTAAAAAAAAAAAGTGAAGTGAAGTGGAATAATCATTTGGGTAACACTATTAACAGATATATTTGGTAATATGATTGTTTAATTGCATTATATAAAGCACAGGTCTTAAGTTATTGTAAAAAGGACTATTGACGACATTGAACATATTTTGTATAGAGATTTTCTATTTTTGACAAAATATGTTCAATGTCGTCTGCTGCAGAATTGTTGTATGAGGGAAAGGGCTAGGGCCTACCCTCTGCCTTCACTTGTGCAAATGGCAGATTTTTTTACATTGGGCCAGATTTATTGAATTTGACATTTCCAACTGGTATTGTGCGATTAAATTTGTAAATCACACAAAAGCAGTTTGATTCAACTTCTGTTTTCTCTTTACCAAAAAAATACATGTTTATTTTATGCCATTGAAATTGTTTTCAAATTTAATAGAAGCAGGGCTTTTTTCCCCTATTTTTTTAGCGTGATCTTCGGCCAAATTGGGGTAAATTAGACATATACCATATGGCTATATAAATAGTCCTTTTTACAATAACATGATATAACTGAAATAATGTTGAAAATGGTTTAAAACACCAATAAAACAAATAAATACCATTAAGCATTTTGTTTTCAATAATTGCATTGAATTTTGATACCTCCCTCACTTTCAGATAAAGGTTTCAACATTATTTCAGATATATCACAGCAGCCAGTTCATTTAACCATGCGCTGCCTAACTTTCTCACACCAGTATTTCATTCACAAAAAAATGCTTCCAATTTCAAAATGTTTTCATATTTTCTGCAGATATTTTCAAATCAAACTTTTTAAATTTTATCTTTGGTGCAAAGAAATATGGCATATCCTATTTAGTAGAGTGGAGTCATGGGCTGGAGTCATGGAGTGGAGTGGAGTGGAGTGGAGCCTTGGAGTGGAGTCATGGAGTCTAGTTTTGGAGTGGAATCGTGGAGTGGAGTTTTGGAGTGGAAATCAAATTTATTATTTGATACTTACTTTTGCAAACTGGATGTTTAAATGAGGAATAGATACCACTTACTTTAAGATTCATACATTTTACATTTTCTTGTACCTGTCGGCTGAAGCCTAGTCATCTTACTTTATGGGAGATAATGAATCCCATTGGGAGTTAAACTGGTTGGCAGATCTAACATGTCATCAATGCCTCATTATCTTAGGACATTAAATACTCTCTTGGAGTGTTAAATTAGAACAGTTATTTCACAGGGCACAGTGAGTTTTAACATGTTATATCTCTGTGGTTTACGTTTTTGAACTTTTAATTACTATGACAAAATATAAGGTAGTCAGACCTTTTACTACAATATTGCTTTATTGCACCAACATAACTCCACTCCAAGACTCCACTCCACTCCAGCCCATGACTCCACTCTACTAAATAGGATATGCCAAGAAATATTGGGATAGCATTAACACGGCTGCATCAGTGTGCAGAAAGATATGACAGGTTACACATTATTGTAATGTATAATGATATAACGGAAATATTGTTGAAAGCAGCCTAAAAAACATTCAAACAAACAAATAAACAACTCTTAACCCTTTCCCAACATATGTTCTGCAGCAAACAACTGTTGAGACAAAATTATGCATAAACCTATAAATATATATAAGTGAAAATTTATTTATTGAATAAGAGTTGAAATCATTGAAGTCAAATTAGAGAAATTGCTCTTTTTCAATGTATTGTACTATCTGTAAACAGCACCAAAAAATAAAAAAGGAATTTTGAACCAAGACAGCATCATTGTTACTTTACAGGCAGTTTGATTATACTTTCTGTTTCTGTGTAAAATGTGCAGACTTAGATTGTCATTGTATTTTTGACTACTCTAGCAGAAACTGATATTAAATAGCACCTTTTTCTGTCTGCAAAAAAGAGAAATAGTTGAAATATTTTAGTACAAATTAATGTTTGCATGTTTTCCTTCATTCTTGTATTACTTAGTAATCATCACAGTAAAGAAAAAAAAGCTTGAATTCTAATGAAATAAATACTCGGTTTTAACTTCACTTAGACTTTCTTGTGATTCATAGAATAAAGGTTATAATGTAATCATGCCCTGTCCTGTATTTGATAAGCTTGACCCAAACAGATGTGCAAAGATAATACACTGTGAAGAATATGGGGTCACTGCCAGGGTTTAATTAGGGATCCTGCTGAGGTGCTAACTATTAGTACAGTTACCTGCTTTTTGTTTTTTCTGGGTTTTCCTGGAGTAAAATGGTGCAGTGGTCTCTATGACTAAAAGTGGAAAACATTGTGACAAAAGGAGAAATTGCTTGTTTTGAGCAATTTCTTCTGTTGTCACTATGTTTTCAAAAAGCTGTCTGCTGCAGAGGCATCAAAAAGAGTCTTTATGAGGGGAAGGATTAAATATCATTCTGCAGTTGACAACATTGAAACGTCTTGGCAAAAATAACTCTAAATTTGTATAAATGAAAGCATAATAAAAGCATTGAATTGAAACATAGTGGCAGATGTGTTTAACCCTTTCCCTCATATAAACGCTTTCGGACGCCTCTGCAGCAGACGGCTTTTAGAAAACATAGTGACAAAAGAAGAAATTGCACAAAACGTGCAATTTCTCCTTTTGCCACAATGTTTTTCACTTTTTGTCATAGGTTATCCATTCAATTATGGAGATTTTCTATGTTTTGACAAAATACGTTCAAAGTCGTCTGCTGCAGAATTGTCGTATGAGGGAAAGGGTTAAATGCATCTGCATATTGGAAAGGGTTTAGACTTTACTTTGTTATCATAGCATTGGATAGCTTGTTTTGAGCAATTTCTTCTTTTGTCGCCATGTTTTCAAAAAGCTGTCTGCTGCAGAGGGGTCAGAAAATGTCTATTATGAGGGAAGGGGTTAATATAATTCTGTTGCTAAAGTGCAGCTAAACTGTGTTTTTATTTATACAGGTCAATAGATATACTGCTAGTATAAAACAAAAAGGGTTTGCAAATTTGCGACCAATATATTTCACTGTATTAATGGCTTACTAAATTAGGTATATATTATTCATTCGAAAAGAAAGCTTGTTTGTCTGGTTTTTTGACTTCAGGTAATTTGTTGGAATGTTGTTTTATTTATTGATTATAATTGTTAACATTTTAGATTAGCAAGCAAATTTCCTGTGATATACACCTGCATTGTCGATTTGAAAAAAACAATGAATTCTGATGACTTTGAAGGGATTTTTTTAAATCTTTTTTCAGCATACAACAAATCTGTGGTGGACGACCTAAATTCTGGAAAATATCTTAACACTTTCCCACATACGACAAATCTGCAGCAGATGACATTGAAAATGTCTACGAAAAATATGGCAAATCTCTACAAGTGTAGGTATAATAACAGAAAAAAGTTGAAAACATTGTGGCAAAAGAAGAATTGCTCATTTTGAGCAATTTCTTCTTTTGTCACCATGTTTTCAAAAGGCTGTCTGCTGCAGAGGCGTCAGAAAGCGTCTATATGAGGGAAAGGGTTAATGAAAGCATACTGATTGAGTAGATTTGAAAACATTTTGGCAAAAGGAGAAATTGCTCATTACAAGCAATTTCTAGTTTTGCCACACTGTTTTCAAAAGTCATCTGCCACATATGTGTTGAAATGTGTCGACTATTCTGAAGTGTGAACAACTGATGTCATATATTATCTATCAGTTTGTGGTATTTTAGATATTTTGGAATGTGGAACATTGACTAACCAATAGTTACCATGACCCAACATGAGCATATTCTACTTACTTATTCCAATGTATTGAAAGACCCTTTGCTACAGAGATTAAGACTTAAATATTCAGACTTTTGACACCTGGACCAGGCAACTTGAAAACACGAGAAAATTACAAAGTATTTCTGAAAAATAATATCGAGGAACATGCTTGTGATAAGAGGATGTTATTAATAATTTTCAGTAAATTCTGTTTTTGATTCAAGGTTGAAAGATGAGTTTTTCAATGAAAATGCAGAGTAGAATTACTAGAATAGAGGAACTGGAGAGAGCGTTACAGAGGATTGGAACAGCTAAGAAACAGCTGAGCAGGAATACTACAGAGGTAAGTTACCTTTTAAAACCATTTTTTTTTCGGATACAGAGGATTTTTAACCCTGTCCCTGGTACGACAATTCTGCAGCAAACGACTTTGAACTTATTTTGTCAAAACATGGAAAATCTCTATAATTGAATGGATAACCTATGACTGAAAGTGGAAAACATTGTGGCAAAAGAAGAAATTGCTCGTTTTGAGCAAGGGGGACATTCAAAACCCATATGGTCCAAAAATACAGGGTAGTTAAATTAAAATCCATATGATTAAAAATACAGGGTAGTTAAATTAAAACCCATATAATTAAAAATACAGGGTAGTTAAATTAAAACCCATATGATTAAAAATACAGGTTAGTTAAATTAAAACCCATATGATTAAACATACAGGGAAGTTCAATGAAAACCCATATGATTAAAAATACAGGGTAGTTAAATTAAAACCCATATGATTAAAATTGCAGATAAGACAAAAACCCAAAAAATCTAATTTTAAAGTAATCAACTGAAGATTTTATGTATGTTGGAAAAGGTTAAACTATAATCTGTTTCACAGCACATTTAACATTTACCACTATTGGAACAATTACTGTTAATGTTAGCAATTAACCCTTTCCCTCATACGACAATTCTGCAGCAGACGTCTTTGAACATGTTTTGTCAAAAACTAGAAAATCTATAATTGAATGGATAATCTATTGACTTAAATTGGAAAACATTGTGACAAAAGAAAAAATTGCTCGTCTTGAGCAATTTCTTTATTTTGTCACAATGTTTTCAAAAAGCCGTCTGCTGCAGAGGCGTCAGAGAGCGTCTATTAATAGTTTACTTTCACATAATAGTTGTCTCCCTTACAAACCATGTTAATAGTCCTGCCAGTTTTACTTCCCTTATAACCGTTGTTCAGTAGGAAAATGTAGAGTGAGTAAATAACCTGTGGTGATTAAAGAGAAATGAATCTTGACAAGCGTTTATGTGCATTAACAATTACTTAACCCTTTCCCTCATACAACAATTCTGCAGCAGACGACTTTGAACATATTTTGTCAAAACATAGAATATCTTTATAATTGAATGGATAACCTATGACTAAAAGTGGAAAACATTGTGGGAAAAAGGAGAAATTGCTCGTTCTGAGCAATTTCTTCTTTTGTCACTATGTTTTCAAAAAGCCGTCTGCTGCAGAGGCGTCAGAAAGCGTCTATAAGAGGGAAAGGGTTAAGCCTTAAACAAAAATAATCCACAAGGGACTTTCACCCATTTACATATTGTAAACCAAGAGACAGAAGTCTTTTACGGTGGACAAGTGTACATATTAATATCATAGTAACTGCTATTATGTTTAACACAGGCGTCAGAAAGCGTCTATAATATGTAGGAAAGGGTAAAGTACAATTCATAGAACATAGAGTACTTTCCCTATCTGGAGCTCTGATCTATGTACACGTGCATCTTACTATTCGTACAGGCCAAATCAAGAATCCAGTGTAATATTAGTCGGCAGCTGGAAGCCCTGCGTAACCGCGAGGTCTGGCTGTTGAACCAACTAGATACGATATCAGGCGTGAAGGAGGAAGTGCTTCAACAACAGTCAGTGAGACTGAACAAAATCCTCGGCGTGTTACAGAGTTCTATTAAATATCCAGGCGGATCCGAAGATGCTGCTTTTAAACTAGAGAGGTAAACATTTCATTGTTTCATCTTTAATTATCTATACTCTTTCCCTAATTTCAGAAGATAATTGATGCTTTGTAGCAAACTACTTTTGAAAATGTTGTCGGGGAAAAAGAGAAATTGTTCAGAAGATTTTTCAAATGTCTGTAATCATGAATAGTCTCAGTACAATGGGTCTGTTGAATTTAACAAGACCAAAATTAACCCTTTTACTCATACGACAATTCTGCAGCAGACGACTTTGAACAAATTTTGTCAAAAAATAGAAAATCTCTTTAATTGAATGGATAACCTATGACTAAAAGTAGAAAACATTTTGGCAAAAGAGGAAATTGCTCGTCTTGAGCAATTTCTTCTTTTTTCACTATGTTTTCAAAAAGTTGTCTGCTGCAGAGACGTCAGAAAGCGTCTATATGAGGGAAAGGGTTAACAAAGCTTTACATGTACCACATTATGATAATTACTAAAACTCTTAATTTTGTGTCGTCTACCTTTGCAAGGAGATACATAGAGGTCACTGCCCTGTCATTTGTCAGTCAAGCTTTCTTTATCCCTTTCCCACATACAACAACTCTGCAGCAGACGACTTTAACATCGTATAGGCAAAATCACAGAAAATCCATTTAAATGAATTGCAATAATTGAATAGAGTTGAGAACATGGTGACAAAAGGAGAAATTTATCTTTTTGCCAGAAAACAGCAAAACAGAGTGAGGGGAATGAGAATTATTTTTATATAGGAATGTCCTCTTTTCCCACAATGTTTCTAGAAATGTAATAGGGAGAGGATGAAAGAACCCAATTCATCATTACGCTCTTGAAATTTCTTTTTAGAATGGATATTCGAGATTTACAGCCAGAAGAAACCCCTTATGTCTCCTTTAAGTTTGATCCAGCTGTACTGCGAGAGGCAATCATGAACTATGGCCGAATAGATGCCAACAGTGTGACGGGGATCCAGTCTCCTTTCATGGACCCAGACCATCAGGCGCCTAGTCTGCCACGGCACTTTGAGGACTACAATGATGCAGAACATCATGTGCTGTATAAAACTGTGGAGGAGCTGAATAGAACTAAAATATACCAGCAGGAGCCATCTGTAAGAAAGTGTTAAAATAATGTGTAAACTGTTTTAACCCATTTAAACTTACAACACATCTGCTGCAGATGATTTGAAAAAATCTAGACAAAAAATACGGGAGATCTAAATAAATGAAAGATTAATTATTTTATATGGGTGAAAAAAATGTGGCGAATTGAGGAATTGTTCATTATGAGCAATTTCTTCATATGTCACAATTTTTTAAAAGTACAGTTTTACTTTAATGCTGATTAGTAAAAATGCAGATATACATAAGGGAAATCCTAAAAGACCATTAACCCTTTCCCGCAAATGTACGCCTTCTGACACTTCTACATCAGACGACTATTGAAATCATTGTGATAAAAGGAGAAATTACTCAAAACAAGCAATATCTCGATTTACCACAATTGTTTCAACCTTTTTCCATTAATTGTACCTTTATTAATATTTATAACAGGTAAAACATGTTCTTTGAAAATATATGTATGTTCTTGTAGTATATATATGTGACAGTCAGGATCACATTAACTTGGTGTGGCTTAACCTTTTCCGACCTAGAAAATTGTCTATTTTATTCATCACAATATCGCTCTTATCACCGTTTTAAACACTATGGTGTAGTACAAACAGAATCATCTCACTAAAACAGTTATTTGGAGTTCCTTAAACATAGTATTTGAGGGTTTTATATGGATTATTTTGAAAGCTTTTAAAAAAAAAGTAGTTGTTTTTGACTTGATCTTCTACAAAACCCTGAGCTTGTTGATACAGATTATGATAGAAAGAATTAAGATAATTGCTCTTACCCTTTACCACCTACAGACACATTTTGGTGCATATGCAGAAGACAACTTTTGGAAACATTGCGACAAAATGAGAAATTACTGTGAAAAAGGGTTAAAACTTACCAGAATATATATGGCTATGGTGGTGTAATAAAGAAGGACTAGGCTACATACTTAAATTATGAGTTTTTCTTAGTTTGTTTTGCAGCTCTCAACATTATTTCGGTTATATCACAATGACAGTTCCCTTATTCTTGATCCCAGGTACTAGGCTAGGAAATATGCCTTGACAAAGGGCACTTCACCATGTCCGCCTCAATTGGAGATCGAACCCAGGATGTCCATTTTCAAATCCCCAATGATTTGTTGTATTTGGGAAAGGTCTAAAACATTTAAACATGAATTTTTAAGGTACCTTCAATCTGTCCAAAGCTGTCATCGCGCATGGAGGATTGGTTAATGCCGGTTACCAAGACAACAGAAACTGATACCAACTACAGCATCACCCTGCCCAAACTTTCCAACAATCTTTCTGATTGGTTGAAGTCTCCAGTATGCTTGAACAGGGAACCTAGCACCCCGATTGATGACCTCTCCACTGATGCCAGTATTCAGACCTGGTTACATAAGATTAAACAATGTCCCATGGAAGAGGAAGATGACTATGAATTTATAGACCATGATTCAGGTATTATTAAACTTTTAACACATACAGACTTGCAGCAGAAAACTTTTTTAAAAACATTCCAATTTGCATGATGTAACATCTTTTTCTAGAGATAATTTTAAAGTAGACAAGACAAAAATATTGCATTGGTTATCAGGGTTAGTCCAGACTGCACCTACCAAATATATCTTCTTTCCAGTGAAATGAAGTTGATTTTTAAAGAAAAACTCCAAACCATACAGGGTCTTTTTGTGTAAAACATGTTTTTGTTTAACAGTTGATTGAATGCAGGGCTGAAATATAAACTAATGTTACATGCTCACTGAATGGGAAGCATTGTTGCTGGATGTCTCTCTGTCTTATCTATCCACCAGAATTGCCTGTGCTAAAAGTTTAAGTTACTTACTTAGTTCAGTTCTCGGCAATTGCTGACTTGAACTCGATAAAACATGAAGATAACTTCAATTCTAATAAATTATCACTATTTTTGGCAGACTGCCATTTTGAAGTGTATCAATAAGTTTAATAAAATTTCTTGTTTCTTAATATATTTCAAAAGAAGACATTTCTGAAAATTCCAAATCAGATATTTGAAATAATTGACTTTGAACAAGTGTATATATCTTTTGGACAACAACACCCAAAAATTTTAAAACACTGTGCACTGTAAGTCTTGAATGTACATTGGTTATTTTTCATAACAAGGCTGAAGGTATCCGGCCTACTTATTTTCAAGTGCTGACGACAGAATGATGTAGGCATGTGTCTGCACTCAATTAATCTTCACAATATGAATATATATTATAAGATCTGTGTGTAATTCTTCATTGTAGAGACTAGGACGCAGTCAAGTGAGTTAGAACAGTTCCCAGATCCTGGTGAGGAAGACACAGATATATGGCTGTACAGGACTAGCTTAAAAGGGGACAACCTGCAACAGGTACTTACAGTTCTCTTTCTTTCAGGCCTAGAAAAGGGGGAGTAAATAGGTTTTTGTCATGCAATACCTTCCCTATTATTTATTGTCCCATTGTGAGGATTCTTCTGAGTACCAAGGAATCCGCTGTGGTCGAGTGGTTAGCGTCGGGGATTTCGAAACCGGGTGTCACGGGTTCGATCCCCAGTCGCGGCAATTCGGTCATGGTGGAGTGCCCTCGGGCAAGGCACATTTTCTAGCCTAGTACTGGTTTGAACATGAATAATAAAATTTAAATGCGCCATAAAACAATATACATTCATTCATTCATTCCGAGTACCAACATTATAGGGTTTTAAGGTCAATTAAGGATTGAAGGCCATGAAATACTCTCCCTATTTAGAGCTCTGAATCTGTATCCTTTTACCTGAAGAAGATGATTTTTGAGACTGCTGTAGGAGATCACTTTGTTATTTTTGCACAATGTTATCTACTCGATACTCTTAACCCTTTCCCTCATACGCCAATTCTGCAGCAGACGACTTTGAACGTATTTTGTCAAAACATAGAAAATCTCCATAATTGAATGGATAACCTATGACAAAAAGTGGAAAACATTGTGGCAAAAGGAGAAATTGCACGTTTTGTGCAATTTCTTCTTTTGTCACTATGTTTTCAAAAAGCCGTCTGCTGCAGAGGCGTCAGAAAGCGTCTATATGAGGTAAAGGGTTAATTGTACCTACCTATTTTCAGATGATGCATTTACTTTATCTGTTTGTAAACAGTTTTTGTTGTTCTATTCCCAAGACACTGAAAAAATACACTATGGAGGATTGCCTGTACATTGTATAATTAAGGCTGTTATCAATTTCAAGGGAAATAACTTGACAATAAATGATAAAGGTTGTTCTTACCTTAGCCTTGGTTAATTTGTTCCTGCTTCTGACACATTGTATTGCTGCTGCAGCAGTCATCTTTTAGAAACATGGCAAAAGGAAGAATTGCTTATATTGAGCAAGTTCTCCCTTTACTACAACATTTCAAACTTCAATAGATAATTATACTTTCATTTATAGAGGTTTTGGTTAAGATATTATCATAGTTTATTAACAGTTTAAATCAAATGATAGTAGAAACAAATATTCCCAGCCTGATAGTTTATTAACAGTTTAAATCAAATGATAGTAGAAATAAATATTCCCAGCCTGATATAATTTTGTATTATTCATGTTATCAAAGGAAAATAGTCGTCTATAATGAAAATTTAAGCTAAATCAAATGTTTATATTTTAGAAAACTAATACACTGGGATCTTCAGATGGATGGCTGCTGCAGTCCAAACCTACCCATACTGTACAAGAGTGTCATGGTATCGATATGAGCCGCTATTTTACCAAGATTACTGACGAGCTCGACAAATGGCTGCTTTCTGGAGCGACACAAAAACAAAGTACCACCGATGTAAAAGAGACCGGTAGACTCAACAGATCAACTGTTCCCTCTTCCCTGGAATTAGGGAAAGGTATCAAGTCACATGTATCAAGGGTAGATAACCCCTGGTTGCTTAGGACCACTGACAGGTCCACCTCACGATCACCAGTATCTAGTTGTAGGTCTAGTCTTTCAAATTTTCCCACCAAGAAAAAAGTTTACAATAAATGGTTATTGAATGGCGGTCTAACTGATAAATCAGGGTCAACAATGCAAGTTTCATGCCCCACTATGGATCTATTCAAACAGAAGGCTGAGACACTTTCATGGCTGATGAAAACCGATCAGCATTCTGTGGCAAGTTCTAACAACCCAATGGCGAATTTTCATAAACTAGCTGCTGACAAATCACTGTGGCTCAAGACTACCTTTGATGCCCCGGAATCTAGGACCAAGAAGGAATCTCCGGCGAAGAAACTTTTTGAAGGAAGCTTTGACAATTGGCTACAGAAATCAAAAGTATTGGCCACAAATGTAGACCCAGCTCTTACTTGTGATAATTTGGCATTCAAGAAAGATAATACACAAAAATGGTTGGCTGGATCCCTGTCTTCTTTTCCCCAACATGAAGATGATATTGAGGAGATTGATTTATGACGGCTGAATCACTTAGAACAGCCAAATTAGTAGTCTACTAATTTGGCTGTTCTATCTCATCATTAAATTGTCAAATCAAACAAGAACTATTACTCTTTCCACATGCAGACACTTTCTGCCGCCACTGCTGCAGATGACGTGATACGTTGTGGCGACAGGAAAAATTGCTCTCAATGAACATTTTCTCTTTTTGTCACAATGTTTTCAAATCTTTTTTCATAGTTTTACTTTCATTTATAGATAATATTTTTATCATTTTTTGCCTACATATTATCAAAGTTGCCACTGCAGATATGTCATATGTGGGATAGGGTTATAACAGAGAATAAAACATTTCTGGAAAAGACAGCTGGCTTCTTGTGAATAATTTGTCTTTTTCTAAAAGAAAACAAGGGTTGTCTGATACAGATTTGCGTAAGTTATTTCTTTGAAGTTGAGTTTGAAAATAACAAGTACATTTTCTACCAACCATTAACCCTTTCCCACATACAACAATCCTGCAGCAGACGACTTTCAAAACTTATTGACAAATCCTTGAAAAATCTCAATAAATGTGTTTTACTATTAAAAAGAGTAGAAGACAGACATTGTTGCAAAAGGAGAAAAGGCTTGTTTTGAGCAATTTCTTCTTTTGCCACAGTGTTTTAAAAACTTTTTTTTTTTTATAAGAAAAGTTTTACCACAAAATTACCATTTATAACAATGATGCATTGCAGAAAATGGTTTGCAAATTTCCTTGCTGTTATTATTTTTATTGTTATTTTTATTTACAATATACATAACAAATTTGTTAATTTAAAAAAAAAAGTGTAATGTTTCTGAGAGTGAATAAATAGGAAATCACGATGGTGTATATATGTATGGAATATATTTGATTAGTGGTATGGGGGTAGGATAATGTTTATGCTAGTTTATAGTATACTGCAGTCTTTGTGAACCATAAGAACATGCATTGATTTATTTTATGTAAATGTTTTGTAAATAACTGTATCAATAGTAAGACTCAATTGCACTTCCTTGGATGAAAACATGTTTGAAAACCTATTAAAAAATCTTCTTGACGTTGTACAGAAGCACTGGCCAGATAGAAAAATGTTCCTCAGGTGACCTTCTAACAAGATTGTTCAATTTTTTCAGATCCCTTGATAAACATGACTGCTAGGGGGTGGGGCTTGTTTTCAGTATAAATATATAATAAAGTGAAAGGTTTAGAAATCTTCTAGTACACAAGCCTGTCGAAAAATAATTTGGCAAAAATGTTCCTTGGTTGACCATCTATATGATGATTGTTCAAACTATTCTGATCTGTTGAAAAACATGGACATCATTTTTTTAGTAAGAGCATATTAGACCTTTTCAGTTCTATAAAATTAGGTTAGCGATATAGGACCATCGTCGTCCTCTTGTTATTCTTCTCAAATTAAGATTTTTATATACACGGAAAAAGCAGAACTTGCTAAATGTATCAAAAGGAAACTGTCTAGAAAATCTGAATAAAAAGAGAAATAATATGGTGCTGAAGACAATAGTTTAATGCTGCAGAGGTGACTTAATTAAAGTATCGGGGAAAGGGCTATTATACACTGAACATTTCTGTATTGGACCACAGTGCTTCCTTCTATCACAAATAAACTTCACCCACTGATTCTCAGCCAGACCACCATATGGTGGTTTCAGCATGGCTCGGGTTAACGTAACGTCAGACCACCATATGGTGGTTTCAGCATGGCTGTCCCGGGTTCGATCCCCAGTCGCGGCACTACGGTCATGGTGGAGTGCCCTTGGGCGAGGCACATTTTCTAGCCTAGTAATGGTTTGTTTACCCAGGGATCATGAATAATTAAATTTAATTGTGCGCTAAATGACCTTAGCTGTCGATGCGCCATAAAACAATATACATTCATTCATTCCAGACCACCATATGCTGGTTTCAGCATGGCTCTGGTTAACGTAACGTCAGACCACCATTTGTAGAACCAGGTATATCTGCACATTTAAGCAGTCTAGTCTTGTCTCTGCACTGTTCACCAATAAGTCATAAACGGTCTGGAGAAACATCTGTTTAAATTTGGATCCGATGGCATGGATTTCGGGGTGGATATTCTGTTTATAGGTGTAGTAATTACGCTAATGTTAGATGACGTGGAGAACCGCTGAAATATAAATTGATTTGAGTCTTTACCTCTTCAATTCACCCTTTCCCTCATATGACAATTCTGCAGCAGACGACTTTGAACATATTTTGTCAAAACATAGAATATCTCTATAATTGAATGGATGACCTATGACTAAAAGTGGAAAACATTGTGGCAAAAGAAGAAATTGCTTGTTTTGAGCAATTTCTTCTTTTGTCACTATGTTTTCAAAAAGCCGTCTGCTGCAGAGGCGTCTATATGAGGGAAAGTTTAAAAATTACATGAATAAATCATTGTTTCTAATTTCAACAGGTTAATCTTTTCCGACTTACAGACCCAATTTGACATGTCTGAAGCAGACAATGTTTGAAAACATTCTAACAAAAAGGCAAATTATAATTCACATAATTAGCAATTTCTCCTTTTGCCTTGCTGCTTTTCAGGTTTTATTGACCTACATGTATATGCTTTAAAACACATCTGCTTCAGATTCAATTGGTTGAATTTGGGACAGGAGTGCAATAGAACATCAATAATGTTGATTTAGCTGCATGAATAATATGAATGGCACCATAAAAACAATATCTGTTAAGTGTTTAGGTCTAGTCTCACAGGTTAATTTTGACTTATTTTATTGGTTCTGATAATTGACACCTTTCTCTCAGTTAAACAACTCGGTACAAAATGAATAAAGAAGGGGCGGGATGTAGAAAATATTGTCAGCAATTTCTCTTTCTGCCACAATGATTTCAATACTAAACTTTTGTTTCTTTCATTTGTATTAGGTTGTGATTTAATCTTGTACTCAGAAACATGTATACCTTAAGAGATATTGAATGTTTTTAATATTATAATAAAATATGATAAAAACGGAGCTTGTTTGTTAAAATTACAATGCAATTCGAATTATGGTTATCAAAAATGACTTTCTGCTTGTTAATGCATATGATTCCTACAAAGGATCAATTGACCGAACACGAAATATGAAGTTATCTCTAAAGGACATAGACATAATTCTTCACAGATTACCATACACAGCTGAACCAATTAGGTGAAAAGAACTTATAAAATAGGTTGCTTCGAAAACATCTACAATAGCATTGTCTACTTTAGAAACATGTCTAAGTACATGATAAACGAGAAATGGTACCTTGAAAAGAAAGATGATACTGACGATTAAGCTGAGTGAATAGTAATTTCTGTAGCAAAGATTAAATCTGAAAACAGAAAATAAACATATCTCGGATATATAACAGTGAACCTTGATCGAAGAAGGAACTGGGTATATCACCTACAAACAAGGTTGTCGGCTATTGTTTCATCAGTAACTGAATCGTCTACAAACAACTTTGTCAGTTATTGTTCCATCAGAAATCGAATCATCTACAAACAATGTTGTCAGCTATTGTTTCATCAAAAACTGAATAATCTACAATGTTGTCGGCTATTGTTTCATCAGAAACTGAATAATCTATAAACAATGTCAGCTATTGTTTCATCAGACACCGAATAATCTACAAACAATGTTGTCAGCTATTGTTTTATCAGAAACTGAATAATCTACAAACAATGTCCGCTATTGTTTCATCAGAAACTGAATAATCTACAAACACAGTTGTCCGCTATTGTTTCATCAGTAACTGAATAATCTACAAACAATGTTGTTAGCTATTGTTTCAACAGAAACTGAATTATCTCCAATGTTGTCAGCTATTGTTTCATCAGAAACTGAATAATCTACAAACAATGTTGTCCGTTATTGTTTCATCAGTAACTGAATAATCTACATACACGGTTGTCAGCTATTGTTTCATCCGAAACTGAATAATCTACAAACAATGTTGTCAGCTTTTGTTCCATCAAAAACTGAATAATCTACGAACAATGTCAGCTATCAATTATTGTTTCATCAGAAACTGAATAATCCACCAAAAATGTTGTCAGCTATTGTAACATCAGAAACTAATTAATCTACAAACAATGTTGCCCGCTATTGTTCCATCAGACACCGAATAATCTACAAACAATGTTGTCAGCTATTGTTCCATCAGAAATCGAATCATCTACATAAAATGTTGTCAGCTATTGTTCCAACAGAAATCGAATCATCTACAAACAATGTTGTCAGCTATTGTTCCATCAGAAATCGAATCGTCTACAAACAATGTTGTCAGCTAATGTTCCATCAGATACTGAATAATCTACCAAAGATGTTGTCAGCTATTGTTCCATCAGAAATCGAATCATCTACAAACAATGTTGTCAGCTATTGTTCCACCAGAAACTGAATAATCCACCAAAAATGTTGTCAGCTATTGTAACATCAGAAACTGAATAATCTACAAACAATGCTGTCAGCTATTGTTCCATCAGACACCGAATAATCTACAAACAATGTTGTCAGCTATTGTTCCATCAGAAATCTAATCATCTACAAACAATGTTGTCAGCTATTGTTCCATAAGATACTGAATAATCTACCAAAGATGTTGTCAACTATTGTTCCATCAGAAATCGAATCATCTACAAACAATGTTGTCAGCTATTGTTCCATCAGAAACTGAATAATCTACAAAAAAATGTTGTCAGCTATTGTTCCATCAGAAACTGAGTAATTTACAAACAATGTCAATAAATGTTCCTTCAGAATCCGTATCACCTTCTAACAATGTTGTCAGCTATTGTTCTATCAGAAATCGAATCATCTACAAACAATGTTGTCAGCTATTGTTCCATAAGAAATCGAATCATCTACAAACAATGTTGTCAGCTATTGTTCCATAAGAAATCGAATCATCTACAAACAATGTTGTCAGCTATTGTTCCATCAGATTCTGAATAATCTACCAAAGATGTTGTCAGCTATTGTTTCATCAGAAATCGAATCATCTACAAACAATGTTGTCAGCTATTGTTCCACCAGAAACTGAATAATCCACCAAAAATGCTGTCAGCTATTGTAACATCAAAAACTGAATAATCTACAAACAATGTTGTCAGCTATTGTTCCATCAGACACCGAATAATCTACAAACAATGTTGTCAGCTATTGTTCCATCAGAAATCGAATCATCTACAAACAATGTTGTCAGCTATTGTTCCATCAGAAACTGAATAATCTACAAAAATGTTGTCAGCTATTGTTCCATCAGAAACTGAGTAATTTACAAACAATGTCAATAAATGTTCCTTCAGAATCCGTATCACCTACTAACAATGTTGTCAGCTATTGTTCCATCAGAAATCGAATCATCTACAAACAATGTTGTCAGCTATTGTTCCATAAGAAATCGAATCATCTACAAACAATGTTGTCAGCTGTTGTTCCATCAGATTCTGAATAATCTACCAAAGATGTTGTCAGCTATTGTTCCATCAGAAATCGAATCATCTACAAACAATGTTGTCAGCTATTGTTCCACCAGAAACTGAATAATCCACCAAAAATGTTGTCAGCTATTGTAACATCAGAAACTGAATAATCTACAAACAATGTTGTCAGCTATTGTTCCATCAGAAATCGAATCATCTACAAACAATGTTGTCAGCTATTGTTCCATCAGAAATCGAATCATCTACCAAAGATGTTGTCAACTATTGTTTCATCAGAAACTGAGTAATTTACAAACAATGTCAATAAATGTTCCTTCAGAATCCGTATCACCTACTTACAATGTTGTCAACTATTGTTCCATCAGAAACTGAATAATTTACAAACAATGTCAACAAATGTTCCATCAGAAACTAAATAATCTACAAACAATGTTTTCAACTATTGTGCCATCAAAAACCGTATCACCTACAAACAAGGTTGTCAGCCATTGTTCCATCATAAACTGAATAATCTACAAAAAATGTTGTCAGCTATTGTTCCATCAGAAACTGAGTAATTTACAAACAATGTCAATAAATGTTCCTTCAGAATCCGTATCACCTACTAACAATGTTGTCAGCTATTGTTCCATCAGAAATCGAATCATCTACAAACAATGTTGTCAGCTATTGTTCCATAAGAAATCGAATCATCTACAAACAATGTTGTCAGCTATTGTTCCATCAGATTCTGAATAATCTACCAAAGATGTTGTCAGCTATTGTTCCATCAGAAATCGAATCATCTACAAACAATGTTGTCAGCTATTGTTCCACCAGAAACTGAATAATCCACCAAAAATGTTGTCAGCTATTGTAACATCAGAAACTGAATAATCTACAAACAATGTTGTCAGCTATTGTTCCATCAGAAATCGAATCATCTACAAACAATGTTGTCAGCTATTGTTCCATCAGAAATCGAATCATCTACCAAAGATGTTGTCAACTATTGTTTCATCAGAAACTGAGTAATTTACAAACAATGTCAATAAATGTTCCTTCAGAATCCGTATCACCTACTTACAATGTTGTCAACTATTGTTCCATCAGAAACTGAATAATTTACAAACAATGTCAACAAATGTTCCATCAGAAACTAAATAATCTACAAACAATGTTTTCAACTATTGTGCCATCAAAAACCGTATCACCTACAAACAAGGTTGTCAGCCATTGTTCCATCATAAACTGAATAATCTACAAACAATGTTAGCCATTGTTCCATTAGATACTGAATAATCTACAAACAATGTCAGCCATTGTTCCATCAGAAACTGAATAATCTACAAACAATGTCAACTATTGTTCCATCAGCACATTATTTGACACTGAATTGTTAAGACTACCGCGCCAGGATCAGTTAGAACCACGATCCCGCTTGGTTGAGGTGTTGACCACGGTTTTGGGTCGAAATGAAACAAAGCAGTGTAGCAGTTGTGTTTCTCCACATAATACTTCCCCGGTACCTTTACTCCAAGCTCAATCATTGGATAAAGTTTGAAGATGCGTTATGGGAATATGCCTGATATATTCCTCCAAAAACAACGTTATATCCAGGGAAGCTTTCCCCTACAGAAATAGCAAACAATTATCTACCATCGAACCAATTGGGTTTGAAACTTGCTGATACCAGACTTATACGATTAAGACAAACTTGGAACCAAATCCAGAGAGATTACTGAAGTTTGTAATATGTAAATGCAAACTTTCTGGCAGAAACCCATGTTGCAATACATTTTCGTTATATTACGGCGACCAGATCATCTACCCATGTGTGTACTGGCTTTCTCACAATAGCATTTCACACAACAGTATTTTTAAGCAATTAGCTAGGGGGTTTTCTACATAGATTGTTAGTCGAATGACGATTGTCAAACGTTGATTAGAATATTGGCCGTGCTGGTGTTCGAACTCACAACCCCTAGATTGAAAGCCCATGTGACGTCACTACCGACTAAACTTTCGGGGCTCGAAGGTCACTTGCTATCAACATACTAAATTAGATACATTGGAGAATAGGTTAAAAACTGGCCTGGCAAATAAATTACAACAAGTAGATGGACACTTTAAAGTTGATTTATTGGATAGGTGAGAAAACAATCGAGCACTATACAAATACAAGAATGATTTTGTTCGTTTGACGAGATTCGGTCAAATAGAAACAAAGTTATGACCAATCGATGAATAGCGTGACAGATAAACGGACAGATGAGCGAATTATTGGAAGGATATACAGATGGACAGACGTCAAGATTTCCTAATAACTATGGGATTTAAAATGTAGGGTGGAGTGCTCTTGGGCAAGGCACATTTTCTAGCCTAGTACTGGTTTGTTTACCCAGGGAACATGAATAAGTGAACTGTCGCCGTGATATAACTGAAATAATGTTGAAAGCGGCGTAAAAACCCCAATAAATAAATATGATTTTGTTTATCTCGGTGTAAATATAATAGATGGGATTAATATCATCTCTCCTGCCCGCCGTGATATGAGCTGAGCTGTTGAAAGCGGCGTAATTTCATAAAACAATCAAAACAGTTTAAATGAATGGAGCAAACGTAACAATCGCACTTCAAAGTCATGAACGGTTATAGAAATAAAACGTTATATATACTCGTGTTAAACAAAACTAATTAATCCTTCAAATAATGGCCTAATAAATCGACTACGTTTAGCCTCGAACATTTACAATTCCACAAGACAAGCCGAATCAGATAAAGAAAGCTGGACAATTGTAAGATATATGTAATGGCCCTATTCCACTACGACCACGAATCCCACGAATCACCAAAAGTGGCTAAATTTTAGGATTCGGGAGGATTCGTGATATTTTGCAAATTTTCTGGTCTAATTCGTGACGATTCATTTACGATACATATATTTGGTTCGGCTGGAGTCCCGCGAGAATTGACTACTATGTATAAGAATCTATTACGAATACTGCCCGGACGTTAGGAATCAGTTACGACTACGCTAAGAACACACCGAATGCATGTACGAATCAGGTACGAATACATATTCTGTGGGATTACCTACGAATCGATTACGTTTCAGTTACGATGCCCAAGAACGCACTACGAAGTTGTTACGAATAAGCTACGATTTTTTTAATCGTGGAGTTCGGGGCCAAAACTTTGAACAGTTCAAAACTTTTGTCACGAATTCCCGATCGCTCAATAATTGCAAGAACCGACTACGAATATATACGAATGAGTTAAGAACTTCGCGAAATGATTACGATCCATCTACGAATCCTAAAATTTAGCTATTTTTGGTGATTCGTGGGATTCGTGGTCGTAGTGGAATAGGGCCATTAGAGTGGTTTGAACTGTTCAAAGTTTTGGCCCCGAACTCCACGATTAAAAAAATCGTAGCTTATTCGTAACAACTTCGTAGTGCGTTCTTGGGCATCGTAACTGAAACGTAATCGATTCGTAGGTAATCCCACAGAATATGTATTCGTACCTGATTCGTACATGCATTCGGTGTGTTCTTAGCGTAGTCGTAACTGATTCCTAACGTCCGGGCAGTATTCGTAATAGATTCTTATACATCGTAGTCAATTCTCGCGGGACTCCAGCCGAACCAAATATATGTATCGTAAATGAATCGTCACGAATTAGACCAGAAAATTTGCAAAATATCACGAATCCTCCCGAATCCTAAAATTTAGCCACTTTTGGTGATTCGTGGGATTCGTGGTCGTAGTGGAATAGGGCCATAATATGGACTTATATTCGTATTACAAACAGAAAAATGCATGTTTTTATTTTTGTTTGTTTGTTTGTTTTTCTGTTATCTTTTAAAGCTTCCTTTTCCCATCATAAAAATGTATAGCTTTATTAACACGTGTAAAACTTAAAAACCTTTTATAAGTTTGACCCCCTATTTATTGATTCATACTATTAACCTAATATTCTAACATAGATCTACTAAAACAAATTTACTGTAAGGTATGAGGGAGGATGGCCACGACCTTCACATATCTATGCACGTGGCAAATAAAGTTATCATTGGAAAAAAAAAAGACTAGTACTAGGCTCGAAAATGTGCCTTGCCCAAGGGCACTCCACCATGACCGTAGTGTCGCAACTGGGGGTCGAACCCGGGACACCGGTTTCGAAATCCCCGACGCTAACCACTCGACCACAGCGAAAACAAAATCATAAGGTTTGAAACAAAATCCAGCCCACCTGCTGAAGCTCAACAGGTACGTTGACTCCAATCGATCAGACCCGTTTAGCCGACTCTTACGGTTCAAGCAAGCGTTAGACTGTGGCTGACATCCTTATTGAGCATCCCTCTAGTCTCAGGGGGCAAATTTAGACTGTGGCTGACATCCTTATTGAGCATCCCCCTAGTCTCAGGGGGCAAATTTAGACTGGATGACATTCTTATTGAGCATCCCCCTAGTCTCAGGGGGCAAATTTAGACTGCGGCTGACATCCTTATTGAGCATCCCCCTAGTCTCAGGGGGCAAATTTAGACTGTGGCTGACATCCTTATTGAGCATCCCCCTAGTCTCAGGGGGAAAATTTAGACTGTGGCTGACGTCCTTATTGAGCATCCCCCTAGTCTCAGGGGGCAACTTTATACTGTGGCTGACATCCTTATTGAGCATCCCCCTAGTCTCAGGGGCAAATTTAGACTGTGGATGACATTCTTATTGAGCATCCCCCTAGTCTCAGGGGGCAAGTTTAGACTGTGGCTGACATCCTTATTGAGCATCCCTCTAGACTCAGGTGGCAAGTTTAGACTGTGGATGACATTCTTATTGAGCTTCCCCCTAGACTCGGGGCCAAATTTAGACTGTGGATGACATTCTTATTGAGCATCCCCCTAGTCTCAGGGGGCAAGTTTATACTGTGGATGACATTCTTATTGAGCATTCCCTAGTCTCAGGGGGCAAATTTAGACTGTGGATGACATTCTTATTGAGCATCCCCCTAGACTCAGGGGGCAAATTTAGACTGTGGATGACATTCTTATTGAGCATCCCCCTAGTCTCAGGGGGCAAGTTTAGACTGTGGATGACATACTTATTGAGCATTCCCTAGTCTCAGGGGGCAAATTTAGACTGTGGATGACATTCTTATTGAGCATCCCCCTAGACTCAGGCGGCAAATTTAGACTGTGGATGACATTCTTATTGAGCATCCCCTAGCCTCAGGGGGCAAATTTAGACTGTACGACACGTAGTCCACAATTTTGCCAGCATATTTCAAATCTCACAACTCTCACTTCTCAAGTTTGACATCGATCTTTCTGCTGAACATGGATCACAAGAACTGTCTCTTCAATAAGACGTTTGTGATCCCGGACGAATGTACAGACAAACGCACGTACAGGCAACGTATCGCTTTATAAATCCTTAACCCTTTCCCTCATACGACAATTCTGCAGCAGACGACTTTAAACATAATTTTGTCAAAAAAATGGAATATCTCAATAATTGAATGGATAACCTATGACAAAAAGTGGAAAACATTGTGGCAAAAGGAGAAATTGCACGTTCTGTGCAATTTCTCCTTTTGTCACTATGTTTTCAAAAAGCCGTCTGCTGCAGAGGTGTCAGAAAATGTCTATATGAGGAAAAAGGGTTTTAAACGTTGTATACAAAACGTTTTTCGACAGAAATTGCAAGGAAAGGTATTTAACATTCGTTGACGTTAATTTTGAATGTACATAGGTTACCTCCCTTACGACGGTTATGATTAAAGACGACACAAACAAGGAAAATATGAACATTAGGTTATTTGCAACCGATTAAAAACACAATCAGCAAGCAGCTCCGGGACGTCTGACCTGCATGTTCACCTCATGCATCGATATAAAGGATTTGAGGCCTGTGAATATGGATATTGTCTGTGTAAATTAATCTGTCGCATAATGAAGACACACAAAGCTCTGTTTACTATCTATATGAGCCGACTCATTGTGGACATTGCGTAAAGTATCGACCCGAAGCAGTCTAAACATGCCACGCAGACTTACCTGGATAGACACTCTTCGCCTCCTGTGGATTTCCTGTTTCAGGAAGCATTACTCTTTCCCCCTGAGAGAGAATGTGTCGGCCCGGATCTGACTGCGCAGGCTGAGCTGGGTCGATACATTTTAATACGCGCAGGCCATAATGTTGGTTTTCTCGCGGGACGGCTCATATCTACGTTAACTGATCTGTGTTGTGTTATGCATTCATCATGCTTCTCCCTCAGTCGGGGTCATATCGAGGGCTTGGCGTGAAATGGTTGTAACTAAAAACATATTTTGAAAACCCTGGTTTAGGGGCAATTTTGGCACCTTTGTAAACAATGCAAATTTAGGTGCCATTGCTCAGAACGAGCAATGGCACCTAAATTTCCATTATTTACCAAGAAAAATGATTTAACGCTTATAAAGACTTTATGGCAAGGTGATTAACCTTGGTAAAAAAAGACCAATTTCAGTAACAACCGTTTCACGCCAAGCCCTCGATATACTCATATTACTAATTTGTTTCATTGTTGATTTTAAAAGTTTTTCAGTAATATCCGGTGAGTGTATTCTGACAACAGTACATCCGTCATAATGCTATCACCGCACCTTTGTTAACCCTTTCCCTGATATAGACGATTGCTGACGCCTCTGCAGCAGACGTCCTTTTGAAAACAGTGACAAAAGAAGAAATTGCTCAAAACGAGCAATTTCTCCTTTTGCCACAATGTTTACCACTTTTAGTCATAGGTTATCCATTCAATTATAGAGATTTTCTATTTTTTGACAAAATATGTTCAAATTCGTCTGCTGCAAAATTGTCGTATGAGGGAAAGGGTTAAAGACTTCGGTGTAATCCGAGCTGGTTTCCCACCAATCTCAAGGGGTCAAGTGTTCAAACCACTACACAACTTAAAATACCGACACATAATGAGTATAGCAAGTGTAGAGCCAGATCAAATGGCGCATCTGTACAGTCTGATCAGAATCTGAACTCTTTGTCATTTTTTCACCTCAGGACCTTGAAGAAACCCCTAACAAACATTAACTTTCTTCTCACGAATATCATCGCAAGACTTCCTACAATGAGCTTGTGGGGGGGGGGGGGGGGGGGCGGGGGGCTGGGGTTTCAATTCGGTAATGCACCCCGTTATTTTTGAATAATGCTGTTTTGAACACCGGTGCACGTGCCTACAGTGCCTAAAGGGAGCTACGCCCCTGACCTTGGATTGATGTTCTTCAGTCGTCTGCTTTTAAAACACATGAGCAACATCTGGAAAACGAATAATATTATAATTTTATAAAGATATTAAAATAATATGAGAAAAGTAGAAATTGCTTATCATTAGCAATTTCACATTTTCCCACAATGTTTTCAAAGGATATCCCCTGTCAATCGTCAAATGTCGTCTCTATCAGGGACAGTAAATCTGAATTGTTGACAATTTACTATTTATAACTCAATTACGACAATTAACATAAAGGGTTTAACCCTTTCCCTCATATAGACGCTTTCTGACGCCTCTGCAGCAGACGGATTTTTGAAAACATTGTGACATAAGGAGGAATTCCTAAAAAAAAGCATGTTTTCAATTTGCCGCTCTTGCAGCGTCTATGGCAATATCGAGGACTTTGCAAACATAACAGATTCAAAATATATCTGAGGAAATGAATGTAATATCTCGAAACATAGTCCTACTTGTAAACATTTTTGGAAAATTCGTCTTTTTGTGTAACATTTCCTGGTTCCACAATAGTTTTAAAAACTAGGGTTAAAAAGTCGTCTGTTTGCGGAAATGAGGATTAAGTATTTTGCCAACTGAAAACACAATCGGATACAAAATCTTGATCAATGTATATATCATTGTTATTGTACCAGAATAGACACAATTGTTGACATGTGTCTTAACCCTTTCCCTCATATAGACGCTTTCTGACGCCTATGCAGCAGACGGCTTTTTGAAAACATAGTGAAACAAAACGTGCAATTTCTCCTTTTGCCACAATGTTTTCCACTTTTTGTCATAGTAGGTTATCCATTCAATTATGGAGATTTTTTATGTTTTTACAAAATACATTCAAAGTCGTCTGCTGCAGAATTGTCGTATGAGGGAAAGGGTTAACTCGTGAATACAAAGGTCAAGAAATGAGACGTCCCGCGATAAAACCAACATTATGGCCTTTGCGTAATGTATCGACCAAAATCAGCCTGCGCAATCCGCAGAGGTATAGAGTAATGATTCCTGAAACAGAAAATCCACAGGAGGCGAACAGTGTCTGTCCGGATTAGCTTGCTTGCATGCTTAGGCTGATATCCGGGTCGATACTTTGTACAATGTTGGTTTTCTCGCGGGGGCGGCTCAAATTTGGATGGGATTTTCTTCATCCGAAGACTAAGATCGGTCTCCACATTCGCGTATACTAATCGTTCTATATAGTGCACCTAATTTGTAACGAAACTTACTTAATCCTTCCCCATATACAATAATTCTGCAGCAGAGGAATTTAATAACATCTAGACAATATTAAATATGGACAATCTCTATAAATTTATTTATTACTATTGAAAAGAGTTGAAAACATTGCGGCAAATTGAAAAAATGTTTCTTTTTTTTTTTTAGCAATTCCTCCTTTTGTCACAATGTTTTCAGAAGTCGTCTGATGCATATGCGTCAGGAAGCGTCTGTATGAGGGAAAGGGTTAAGCCGCGTCTATTGGTTTGGACTCCTAAACAAATTGGTCAGTGTAAACTTAATGGGGGCCGCACTTCTAGTTCGGTGTCAAAAGATGCATCTAGGATTGTCTTACATGCAGACGGAATGTGAAGGGTCTGGTTTTCAATGCACCGGATGCATGGACACCAAACCGATTGACCGAGTTTATATATTAACCGTGCATGCACATCACCTTCAGGGGCGTAGCTTTGCTATAATAAATGTGTATGCATAGGCCGTCGCGTGAGGAAATCAACATTGTGGACTCTGCGTAAAGTATCGACCGGTTCAGCCTAAGCACGCCACACAGGCCTACCCGGATAGACACTTTTCGCCTTATGTGGATTTTCTGTTTCAGGAATAACTCCTCTATACATCTATCCCCCTAAGACGGAATGTGTCGGCCGGATCAGTCTGCGCGGACAGCGCAGGATGATCTGGTCGATTCATTACGCAGATGTCTATCGCCACAGCTGCATTTTTGGGTATTTTGAGAAAAATTGTGTAGGCACGTGCCTACAGTGCCTAAAGGGAGCTACGCCCCTGATCCTTGGATTGATGTTCTTCAGTCGTCTGCTTTTAAAACACATGAGCAACATCTGGAAATCGGATATCATACTTTCATAAAGATATTAAAACAATGTTTCAAAGGATATCCCCTGTCAATCGTCAAATGTCGTCTCTATCAGGGACAGTAAAACTGAATTGTTGACAATTTACTATTTATAACTCAATTACGACAATTAGCATAAAGGGTTTAACCCTTTCCCTCATATAGACGCTTTCTGACGCCTCTGCAGCAGACGGATTTTTGAAAACATAGTGACAAAACGTGCAATTTCTCCTTTTGCCACAATGTTTTCCACTTGTTGTCATAGGTTATCCATTCAATTATGGAGATTTTCTATGTTTTAACAAAAGATGTTCAAAGTCGTCTGCTGCAGAATTGTCGTATGAGGGAAAGGGTTAATTGTGTACAAGTTTTATCACAATGTCATATGCATGGTGAAAAGTCATCTACTGATATGATACGTTTGTCTGACCTTTTAAATTAAACCCGGGATGAAAATAACTTGAATCACCATAATGATATCAATTCCAAAATAAATTTGAGGTTAGTAAAACGCAGGGAAAAAGGATTAATTTTGGTCTACGCCGTTTTCAGCATTAGTTCAGTTATACCACGGCGACAGTTCCCTTATTCATGTTCCCTTGGTAATTTTACCAGTATTTTGCTAGTAATGTGCATTGACTAAGGGCACTCCACCATAAATGCCGCGACTGATTGATTTGGGTTTAACGCCGGTTTTAACAATTTCTTAGTTATATAACGGCGGCCAGTTCACCTACTCATGAATTTCCTGGTTGTCTCACACCAGTACCTCACACAACAATCTTCCCAAGCAACTGGCTGCTTTTCTACATAGACTTAGCCCATTGGTGGGAGACGAATAACGCATGTCGCATTGACCTTTGTCAATCGTCTGAAAGAAAGGTTGGCTGAGCCGGGATTCGAACTCACAACCCCTGTATTGACAGCCCGCGTCGCTACCGACTGAGCTACCGCGGCTCGACTCGAACCCATGACACCCAGTTCCAAATCCCCAGCGCTATCCACTCGACAATTGATATGAAGAAGTTTTGTTTCACCTACAGAAAAATTAAAAAAAAATGTGAAACAGTTTCATCCATTTTCTGCAATGTTTTCGTCTTCTGCAAAGGTGTCAAAAGTTCTCTGTATCAGGGAGGTGGAGATCACATGTGGGGAGATGGTCCGCTTAGAACAGCCACAATTGGTTTCGGTGAGTTTCTGTACATCAACACTTGTATCAACGAAATGCATAACATGCTGGGAATTGATCGACTTAACCCTTTCCCTCATAAGACAATTCTGCAGCAGACGACTTTGAACATGTTTTGTCAAAAAATAGAAAATCTCTATAATTGAATGGATAATCTATGACTAAAAGGGGAAAACATAGTGGCAAAAGGAGAAATTGCTCGTTTTGAGCAATTTCTTCTTTTGTCACTATGTTTATAAAAAGCCGTCTGCTGTAGAAGCGTCAGAAATCGTCTATATGAGGGAAAGGGTTAAACACGTTGGGCAATCTATGTTTGTTTTGTTTTTAAAACACTTTCTCCATTCTCAACTTAAATTCTCGTTAAACCTTTCCCACATATAGACGCCTTTAGACACTTCTGCAACGGACGATATTTTGAAACATTGCGACAAGAGGAGAAATTGCTCTTAATGAGCAATTTCTCCTTTTGCCAAACCATTTTCAACTCTACAATATGTTCAAAGTGTGTGCCAAGACGTTTTCAAATTTGTCTGATGCAGATTTGTCGTATGTTCGAAAGGGTTAAACATGATCTTCACAGAGTAGCATGGTCATCAGACAATGCCGATGGCGGTGTATTTTTTGGTCGGTGGTTCGAGTACTGGTTAGGTCTCATGGAAGCCACCGTCGGACGCCCACGGTCGTTGACTCCGCATGATGCCAGGGAGCAGACATTGAGTGTGTGATATAAGTTGAAAACGCTTAAAGTATCGACCCAGATCAGACTATAAATCTGGGCCGACACATTCCGTCTCAGTGGGGTAGAGGTATAGAGTAATGATTCCTGAAACAGAAAATCCACAGGAGGCGAAAAGTGTCTGTCCGGGTTAGCCTGCGCGGCATGCTTAGTCTGTTCAGGGTCGATACTCTGCAGAGACCACAATGTTGTTTTTTTCTCGTATTTTGGCTCATTTGTGAAATGAACTCAATGCAAATTTTTCCAACCTGACACAGACGAACTTTGATTTCTCTAAACAAATATAATAATCATAATAATAATCATAATAATAATCATAATAATAATCATAATGGACCTTTCCAACTATTAATGTAAACGTAAACGGAGTTCGTACTTCGGAATATAATCGGTGGTTGTCTCAAATGAATTATAGACTGAAACACACGATCTTGGGTACCGTTTATAATTTGCTATGTTTCCAGGAAATCTGCAAGAGTCCGCATAGTGCAATAGGTAACGTCGCTGCTCTGCGATACCAATCTCCTATCGCAGAGTGACCGTTCCTTACACTCACTATCATCTCTGCAACAGGCCCAAATGTCAAGATTCTTGACGAAACATGATAACTGTATTTTAATTGACTTAGTTGTCACTGATGTAAGCACTAACCTTTTACACTTGTGACAGGATCTTTTTCTAAAGTTGCTAATCAAAAACAAAGTATTTATTTAGCAAAAAGCTTCGGATTACTTTTCGGTAGTTTTACAAATTTAACAGCATTTATGTTATATCACAGGATTTCCTGTTTTGTCGCACTAGTACTCAACACAATATTCTTCCATTCCCAGGCAACTGGCTACCTTCCCACGTAATATGGAATCCGCTGTGGTCGAGTGGTTAGCGTCAGGGATTTCGAAACCGGGTGTCCCGGGTTCGATCCCCAGTCGCGGCACTACGGTCATGGTGGAGTGCCCTTGGGCAAGGCACATTTTCTAGCCTAGTACTGGTTTGTTTACCCAGGGATCATGAATAATTAAATTTAATTGCGCGCTAAATGACCTTAGCTGTCGATGCCCATAAAACAACATTCATTCATTCCCACGTAATATGTCTCTGCCCATTGTTGGAAGAGGAAAGACGCCGGTCACAATTATTTTTCTGGGTTTTCACCGTTTTCAACATTATTTCAGTTATATCACGGCGATAATTCACTTATTCATGATCCCTGGGTAATCAAACCAGTATTAGGGTAAGAATGTGCCTTGATTAAGGGCTCTACACCATAAACATTGTGCCGCTACTACGGTACGAACCCTGGACGTCCGGTCCCAAATCTCTAACGCTAACCACTCGGCCACGGCGGAAAACTCTAGTCACAATGAATTTGTCATCGGAAAGAATACACGACAGAGACGAGTTTTTCAAACCCTCGCCTCCCGGATTGACTGGCTGCCTGACCTTTGGCGGCTCTCTAAAATAATGTGTTGAATTTTTTTAAAAGTATCATTTTATGTATTATAACATTTTTTCATATTTTGGACCTAGGAAAGGTATAATCTTTAATCAAATCGCAATAAGTGACAGTCGAACACGGTTGCAGACACCTTTTTGTCAACTTCCAGGTAATAATTAATTAAATAAAATAGTGTTTGGTCCTGATTTTTCAGCAAATATTTGTCATGAGAAATGTAGTTTGTTATCAAATTATTGAAAGCGGTCACGGTTGGACACAATAACACCAACATTTATAATTGAGGAAAATACATGTACATGTATGTCGTGTACGTCTTATCAAGTCAGGATAAGGTCAATATTGTTTGGCAATACTTCTGAAGGATACATAAAAAGACACATTGTTTGATAATTTTGATAATTTTATAGATCATTGATATTCATGTCACTTGATTCACTGCTGATCCCCAATTCAGCCAATAGTTCGGGAACTTTTTTGTCAAAAATCTCCCGTACAAACGCTGATTGGATCGAATTAACTCTGACAGAGTCCGACGTTTATTGCGCCTTCTGTCATGGCGTCTTGGGGAACACCAGGTTCAGCTACACCAGGTTCAGCAACACCCGGTTCAGCTACACCAGGTTCAGCAACACCAGGTACAGCAACACCAGGTTCAGCAACACCAGGCTCAGCAACACCAGGTTCATGAACAGGACGATTTCCAACAGGTTCGGCTTCACCCGGCTTTGCACGTCCTGCTATCATGACCGGTCCGGCTTCTTCATTCTCGGATCCGCTGCTCATCTGCTGTAACAGAACTTCTCTGTGATCCTGCTGAACGGGTTCTTGCCCTGGTACTAAACGCCATTCAATGTTTCTAACAAGCTGTAGTTCAGATCTAAAAGTATATATACAACAATATGAATATTCTATTGAAGCAAGTTAAAAAAAAATGTTTTTAAGTATTTTGACATAGGTCTGTCTATCATCACCGGATTTCCACTGACGCAGTCATCTCAGACAATACCAGATTACATTTTTTGAAAAAGAATAGTCAATGAAATTTTGTGTTTTAGAATATAGAAACTAAAACGGTGTTACTTCATTATGGGCATTTACTCCATTTGTTACGACATGTTGTTTGTTTGTTTGTTTGGAGTTTAACGCCGCTTTCAACAGCTTTGGTCATATCACGGCGGTCAGTGCACCTACCCTTGTTTTCCTGGCTTTCCCACACCAGTACTTACACAACATTCTTTCGAAGCCACTGACTACTTTCTCACATAGATCAGAGGTGAGAGGCAATGGAAAACATCGCCCGAAAGAATGTCGCCGCAACCGGGTATCGAACCCGTGACCTCCAGATCACGAGTCAGATACGCTACCAATTGAGCTACCCGGCCGGGCACGACATGTTGTAACGTTGTCTTCAGCAAATGGGACAGCACAATCTATTATTCAGGATAAGTTAGACACTAGAAAACGTGTTGATAAAGCCGATCAATATCAGCTACCTGCACTATGACAATGAAATATTACTGTTTGAAAATTGAATTTTCTTTATGTACATATTAACTTGGTCGAGTGGTTAGCAAACGGGAATTTGGAACCGGGCGATAATGTATGCGTGCCCATAGGTAAGGCACATTTCCTAGCATAGTACTGGTTTGATTACACAGGGATAATGAATAAGTGAACTGTTGCCGTGATATAACTGAAATAATGGTGAAAATGGCGTAAACTTCAGTAAAAAACAAAACTTGCCTTATATCCTCATCATCTATCGTTCGTAGTGGTGTGTGTAGCCATCGACTGAACTTGTTCGCCACTCTGTCCTTCAGTTGTTTCCGGCTGGCGCTAGCGTACAAATGGCGATGGGCCTGTCCCAGTTTATCGACGTAACTTTTGATATCTGCTATGATCAGCTCCCAGTTACTAGGGTGCTGTCTATAAGCCCTCACAATTACTGAGCCACAGGAGCAGTTTTATTCTGGACATCGGCATTACCACGCTATTCATACTCAGATAGTTGTTGACAACACTGGTGATATTTGTCATGTCGAGAGTGGTCTTCCTGGGCACTTAAACGACGCACAAACGTTTCTGTTGATGACTGATATAGGTGGGCCAAATATGCCGCTTCCAGATGAATGTGTTTTGTTGGCAGATAAAAATTATCCAAATGACACCGTTTACTAGGCTGCAAATTTGACGCAAAACCAATAGACAACAATTAAAATGTAGAAAAAATAATCGTCTTATAAGCAGATATAAAGTGTGTGTTGAACAAGCAATATGTGAATTGGAATAATATAGATCTGTCGATATGATATCGATATGGCGTCACATAAAAAACTCATTTGCCTCATATTGTTAGAATTGCAACATGTTTACTTAAAAGGAGAAAGTCGTTGAATATTATCGAACAAAGATCCTCAAGCCCTTGTGTACAAATTGTCTATGTTTATCACTTTTGAGACGACCCTTTAAATTTGAGCCTATTCCGAAGTCCGTTTCAGTTTAAGTTTACGTTTCAGGTTTTGTTGGAAAGGTCCAATAATAATCATAATAACATATTTTGAAAATGGTGCGCATTTCCAGCAGTTTCTAGTTTCAACTCTCTATCAAAATGCTTCAAATATATATATATATCCTTTTGATAGTACTTTTTCTCTCATACGTTTTTTTTTTAAATAAAGTAAACGATACTTTACCATTCATACCAGATAAATATTTAATCAGCACAATTAAGAGGTATTTTCTTCAAAACTACAATAATAAAACTGACATTATCATACGTTTAATCGCACTGAAGGACGTCTTTGTAAAAATAAGTTTGACGTTTAACCCTTCGCACACACAACAAATCTGCAGCAGACGACTTTGAGCAATTTCACCTTTGGCCAAAATGTTTTCAAAAGTCGTCTGCTGCTATTGAGTCAAAATGCTTTGAATACATATGATTGATTGATTGGGGTTTAACGCCGTTTTCAATATTTTTTTAAGTCATATCACGGTGGCCAGTTTCACCTTCTCATATGTTTCCTGGTTTTCTTACACCAGTACTCCATACAACATACTTTGAAAGCATCTGACTGCTTTTCCACATAGACTGTTAGCCCATTGGTGAAAGACGAATGACGCTTGTAACATTGACTCTTGTCAAACGTCGGAAAGAATGCTGGCCGAGCTGGGGTTACATACAGGAAGAACTATATGGTAACGCTCTTTAAAAGGAAGGACAGTTACAGTTTGTTACAGTTTTGTTACAGTTTATTGATTTCTAGTATTCAAAAGCCACCGGCCCACAATATAATAATTTAGAGCAGTGAAAATATAGTAAATATTTTAACACAAATACAATGCAATACACAATATTATAATAGCAAAATGAATATGAAAATAACGAACATGGCATGAACATACATAATACATACATATTATGATTGTAGATAGCGTTAAACATATGACAATCAGCTCAATAAGTGATATGACGATTAATTACCTCGCTGAAAGAACAAAACATTAACAAAGCAGCTCTCGAAAGATGTAGAAATTCCATCATTTCTAGAGGATGTGATGAGACGGAATACGGCAGACAGAGTTAGAAAAATACTTTGAAATGCAATTATAAAATGTAAAACTGACAAAACCGATGGTTAATCAGAAGATAATAAACGGAAAAGATCAACTGTTTCTAGTCACTAGTGAGTTGTAAACCAGTATTGTAAAAGAGAAAGCATCAGATAAACACCAGAAGCAGAAAAGTAAACATAGGGGTGGTGATGATAGAAACCAACAGCAAGCCATTGAAAAAACTTAATTCATCAGATGAACCCACTAGTATTCATGATCTATTTACATACTTCTATAGACAGATCTTAATCACAACCGTTCTCTGGAGACTTCAACAATACCTGTACAACTAGATGGTGATCAGAGAAGATCCTGATGCGCATCTATCATCTGAATATTTTCTGGTCAAAATACACTGAAGGTCGTTTTTCGTATGAAGTGCCCATTTAACCCCCTTTCCCACATACGACAATTCTGCAGCAGACGACTTTGAACATGTTTTATCAAAAAATATAAAATCTCTATAATTGAATGGATAACCTATGACAAAAAGTGGAAAACATTGTGGCAAAAGGAGAAATTGCTCGTTTTGAGCAATTTCTTCTTTTGTCACTATGTTTTAAAAAAATTCGTCTGCTGCAGAGGCGTCAGAAAGCGTCTATGTAATGGAAAAGGTTTAAATGAAGTACAAACAACTGGCCTGTTCACCATTGCTGTTTAAATTGCCACATGGATAAACCCATATATATATATCATATTTCATTGAAACTAAATATAGGTGTATTAAAAACTGCCTACAGATAAGTTTTTTTTTTTTCAATCTTAACTCTTTTGTTCGTCCTTCAAATACGTGCCAAAATATTCTTTATATGGATATCAATTTTGAGATCAAAAATTGTAATAGACATATTATACCCCTTTCATATTACATAATTAATTTTCGGCAGACGACTTTACAAACATTTTAACACAATTATGGAAAGGAGAAAGAAAAAAGGGTGCATTTAAAGAGTGATGTCCGTTGCCCTGATACGAAGACAGAAATCGTGTTAACAGTGTCAGCGTTAACCCTTTCCCTCATATAGACGCTTTCTGACGCCTCTGCAGCAGACGGCATTTTGAAATCATAGTGACAAAAGAAGAAATTGCTCAGAACGAGCAATTTCTCCTTTTGCCACAATGTTTTCCTCTTTTCGTCATAGGTTATCCATTTGATTATAGAGATATTCTATTTTGTTGACAAAATATGTTCAAAGTCGTCTGCTGCAGTATTGTCGTATGAGGGGAAAGGGTTAACCCTCTTCCACATACAGCACCCAATCTATAGCGGACGACTTTGAAAACATCTGGGTTGAAATATTGAAACGCTCCAGAGATTAAAGCATACTGATTAAATAGAGTTGAAAACTCTGTCGCTTACATGGAAGTCGTAATTTTTCATCCTGATCAATTTCTGTTCTTTATGTCGCAATGTTTTGCAAAAGTCTGCCGTAGACATTAGAGGCGTATCAAAGAAGCGCATGTGTGTGTGTCTGTGTGTCTGTGTGTGTGTGTGTGTGTGGGGGGGGGGGGGGGGGGGGGGGGGGGGTTATGTTTTTTTCCTTTCCCTCATACAGCCAATCTGCAGCAGACGGCTTTGTAAACATCTGAGCAAAATTATCAAATCTCTAGTTGAAAATATTTGTGGCAAATGTAGAGATTACTCATTATGAGCAATTTGTCATTTTACCACAAATATTTAAAAAACAATTCTGTCAGAAAGCGTCTTAAACTCCTTAATCAGACAACACTATATATATTTATGATTCTATATGTAATACAGACCAACTTTATTTGATTGATTGATATTTTGATTGATTGATTGGGGTTTAACGCCGTTTTTAACAATTTCTCAGTCATATCACGGCGGCCAGTTCACCTAAACACGTATTTCCTGGTTTGCTCACACCAGTACTCCACACAACAATCTCCCCAAGCAACTGGCTGCTTTTCCACATAGTCTTAGCCCATTGGTGGAAGACGAATGACGCATGTCGCATTGACTTTTGTTAAACGTCGGAAAGAAAGTTGGCCAAGCCGGGATTCGAACTCACAACCCCTGGATTGACAGCCCGCGTCGTTACCGACTGAGCTACCGGTGCTCGGCCCAACTTTATTTAAAGACCATTTGCTCGCACCACCACCCTACAACGACAACATTCTTCCCTGTCAGCATCTCTGGCTGCTGTTCCACATAGACATTTTAGACAATTAGTGGAAGACAAAAAGACGATAATTGCAATTAATGTTGACAATCGGAAAACATGTGTGAACGAGTTGGTATTCGAACCCACGACTCTTGGATCGACAGCCATCGTGGCTAGCGACTGAGCTATCACCGATCGCCTTGTTTTGGTATTTTTTTTATCACAAAGCATTGGCCAACTGAAATTGCATCAACTAACTTATACATCCTGAAAAAAAAGCTGAATATATAACAGGTGAAAGAAAATACAAAGGGTGAACAAGAAACGCCTACGTACGTTTTTCGAAAATCGTTCTGCGTTAAAAATAGTAACACTCACACGGATAAGGCCTTCACTGATCATTTACATATAAATTGAGATTTATAATTCCACGTATTCGATCCATAATGAGGACTGTGCACTCTTATTGACATAAACACACGTATTCCTACACCGATGAAGACAAATCTTTCGCCTTTGTAGCAGACGCCTTAAGAAAATATTGTTCAAAACGAGTAATTTCACCTTTTCCGACAATGTTTTTAAATACATTAAGGAATCCCAGAATTTTGTAATTTCCTTAACATGCTTGTATTTCAGGGCCGAGCCCCGGTAGCTCAGTCGGTAGCGACGCGGATTGTCAATCCAGGGGTTGTGAGTTCGAATCCCAGCTCGGCCAACATTCTTTCCGACGTTTGACAAAAGTCACCGTGACCTGCGTCATTCGTCTTTCACCAATGGGCTGTTTAACCAGTCTATGTGGAAAAGCAGCCAGTTGCTTGGAAAGTATGTTGTGTGGTGTACTGGTGTGTGAAAACCAGGAAACACATGCGAAGGTGAACTTGTCCCCGTGATATGACTGAAACAATGTTGAAAACGGCGTTAAACCCCAATCAATCAGTATTTCAGGAATGCGAATTAAAGGTAAAACTCGTGTGACTTCGAGCGTGAATGTATATTGTAGGGAAACGGTGGCTCACTATTCCCCGAGAATCACTTTAACCCTTTCCCGCATACGACAATTCTGCAGCAGACGACTTTGAACATATTTTGTCAAAAGATAGAAAATCTCCATAATTGAATGGATAACCGATGACTAAAAGTGCAATTTCTTCTTTTGTCACTATGTTTTCAAAAAGATACTCTGCAGCGGACGGCTTTTTGAAAACATAGTGACAAAAGAAGAAATTGCACAAAACGTGCAATTTCTCCTTTTGCCACAATGTTTTCCACTTTTAGTCATAGGTTATCCATTCAATTATAGAGATTTTCTATGTTTTGACAAAATACGTTCAAAATCGTCTGCTGCAGAATTGCCGTATGAGGGAAAGGGTTAAAGCATATAAGTATTACATAGCGCGAGGTAAGTACATTGATGGTGAAATTTGACCCTGATCGATCACTAAACATTTCAACGTAATAGTCTTTAAGAGAGCATCTGCTAGTATAGCTAGGATCCCACAATATTACATTCGGCAGGTTTTTTGGTTTCCAAGATTAGTCACCGGTATTTTACGCGGGTTTAACGTATACAGAAATAACTTGGCCGTGCCTCTTCGTCATTTCAAATAGTTTGAAATGGAATCCCATCTATTTGTACAGTTCTACACATTACCTGTGGTGTCAGCGTCAAGCGATCGGAGGCGGGTGGGGGTACTAATGGGGCTACACTTCTAGAATGTTGTCAAGAGATGCATATATGCCTTAACTCTTTCAGCGCCAAAGGCAATATTGATTCAGGCGAGTCAGCTCTCTATTTCTCTCTCTCTTTCTCTTTCTCTCTCTCTCTCTCTCTCGCTCTCGACTCTGTCTCTTTCTCTCTCTTTTTTTCTCTCTCTCTCTTTCTCTCTTTCTCTCTCCCCCTCTATCTTTCTCTCTGTCTCGCTCTCCGACTCTGTCTCTGTCTCCGTCTCGCTCTCCGACTCATCAAAATAGTCCAAAACTGTTATTACATGAGAAATGGATACGCCCGATTTTGAACATGGAAGAGTCTACTTTAAACAATTCGGCGCTGAAAGAGTTAACCCTTACCCACTTACTGACCGCTCTACAGCATGCAACTTTTGAAAAGCAATGTGACAAAAGAGAACTTGCTCATAACGACATTTTTAGGCAATACTAACTATAGAATGTTACTGTGTTTTTGCCTAGATGTTTCCAAGGTCGTCTGCTGTAGATAAGGCCTTCACTGATCATTTACCTATACATGTATATATTGAGATTTATGATTCCACGTATTCGGTCCATAATAAGGACTGTGCATAAACACACGTATGCCTACACCGATGAAGACAACTCTTTCGCCTTTGTAGCAGACGCCTTAAGAAAATATTGTTCAAAACGAGTAATTTCACCTTTTCCGACACTATTTAAGGAACTTTGATTCTCATATCCCAGCATGTTGTTATTTCATGTATTTCAGAGGGGTTGATTACAAGTAAAATCGTGTGACTTCGGACGTGAGTGTATATTGTAGGTAAACGTTAAAAAGTATTTTCATCATTTTTTATGCTCTAATAAAAATAGATACATATTTCATTCCTTACCAAGTTTTGTTAGTCAGCAAGGTAACTATCTATGTCAACTTAGTCATTTACTCTAATAAAGTTCTCCATTCATGTTTTACAAAATATTAGGGAAACAAAAAATTATGAAATTGCTTTTAAGTATTTTTTTTAAAAAGTATTACTTAACGGTAAGTATAATATTGGAGCATTGGAGGCTGGTCGATCACAAAGCATTTCAACGTAATAATCTTTTAGAGAGCGTCTGATAATATAGCTGGGATCCCATAATATTAAATGTGGCAGGTTTGGTTTCCAAGATTAGTCACCGGATTTTACGCTACTGTGGTTTTCACGTTACAAAAATAACTCATGACCACTGAGTAAACAAACCAGTACTAGGCTAGAAAATGCGCTTTGCCCAAGGGCACTCAACAATGACCGTAGACTGGGGAACCGATCGCGGGAGGCCCGGTTCCAAACCCCCTACGCTAACCACTCGGCCACGGCGGATACCTCATGAATAAGTGAACTGTCGCCGTGATATAAATGAAATAACGTTGCAAACGGCGTTAAACTCTAATAAAATAAACAGAAATAACTTGGCCGTGCCCGTTCGTCATTTTGTTTCAAGTGAAATCCCATCCCATGTTTACAGTTCTACATTACCTGTGGTGTCAAAAGATGCATATATGCCTTAAAAGGTTGTATGCTGCATTAAGCGCTTGAGGCCTTTATTTACAAATAAAATCTCTGTATTCTGTATTCTTAACCCTTACCCACTTAGATACGCTTTGTGGCAGCCCTGCAGCATGCAACTCTTGAAAGCATTCTTACAAAAGACAACTTGCTCATAACGAGCAATTTCTCCTTTTGCAACAAGGTATTTAACCTTTTTAGGCAGTGCTATAACTATAGAATGTTTCTGTGTTTTTGCCTATCAATTAAACCGAATCCGTCAGAAACACACGATTGTTGAAACCATTGTGAGATTCTGAAAACATTTCCCATCATGAACAATTTTCGTAATGTTTTCTTCTCCACTTTGAAATGTTTATATCTTTTGAGGGATACGGTAGATATTAATAAGAAAAAAAACATATTTATTGTAAGTTATGAGGGAGGATGGCCACGCCCTGCCCATATAATACCAATGCATGTGGCTAATAGAGTTTTATATATGAGCCGTTCCACGAGAAAACCAACATTATTGACTCTGCTTAATGCATCGACTCAGATCAGCCTGCGCAGTCCGCGCAGGCTAATCCGGGCCGACACATCCCGTCTCAGGGGGATAGAGGTACAGAGTAATGACTCCTGAAACAGAAAATCCACAGGAGGCGAAAATAGTATGTTCGGTTTAGCCTTCGCGGCAGGCCTATGCTGATCCGAGTCGATACTTTACGCAAAGTCAATAATGTTGGTTTTCTCATGGAACGGCTCATATATAGTAAAAGAAATGAAAAGAAATGGGACAATACTAGCGCAGATAAAGGTCTGCCCCTCGCATCAGTATATATCTAATTATTCAATTGATTGATTGATTGATTGATTGATTGGGGTTTAACGCCGTTTTTAACAATTTCTCAGTTATATCACGGCGGCCAGTTCACCTACTCCTGGTTTTCTCACACCATTACACTCCACACAACAATCTTCCCAAGCAACTGGCTGCTTTTCCACATAGACTTAGCCCATTGGTGGAAGAGCGATTAACGCATTTCGCATTGACTTTTGTCAATCCTCGGAAAGAAAGTTGGCCGAGCCGGGATTCGAACTCACGACCCCTGGATTGACAGCCCGCGTCGCTACCGACTGAGCTAGCGGGGCTCGGCTCTAATTATTCAAGAGCACCATATCAGTATGATGTCTAGTGAACCCTTCTTTGACAAGTTGACGAGCAGTGTAGAGCCAATCAATTTGCACGGATGTGAGGATAATTTGTCATGAACCATCTGTGGTTACGTTTCTACTATAGTACGGTTATAATATTTAACCCTTTTCCACATACAGACGAATTTTCACGCATCTGCAAAAGACGACGTTTGGAAACATTGTGACAAAAGTAGAAATTGCTTATAACGAGCATGATTTAAGTTAACTCTTTTCCTCATATGACAATTCTGCAGCAGACGACTTTGAACATATTTGGTCAAAAAATAGAAAATCTCTATAATTGAATGGATAGCCTATGATTAAAAGTGGAAAACATTGTGGCAAAAGGAGAAATTGCTCGTTTTGAGCAATTTCTTCTTTTGTTACTATGTTTTCAAAAAGCCGTCTGTTGCAGAGGCCTCATAAAGTGAATATATGGGGGAAAGGGTTAACGGTAACAGTTCACTTATCCATGATCCCTAGGTAAACAAACCAGTACTAGACTAGGAAAAGTGCCTTGACCAAAGGGACTCCACCATGACCAACGAATCGTGGTTTAAACCCGATGTTTAATCCCGATTAGAAAACGGTATCCCATAATTTGTGTTTCCTTCAAGTCTAACAATCAGAAAAATATCAAATTGGGAAACCAACATTACAAGGAAACAGTCAGACAAAGATTGAGCATTGAGCTACGAGATTCTGACACCAGCTGTCACATATAACACTCAGAAAAAAATCGAAGTGGGAAACCAACATTACAAAGAAACAGCCAGCTGACATTAAAAACAAAGACTTTTCAGAATCTATCTTCGCGACTTTGTGCCCAGCGATGCTCAAGACTAAACTGTGCATCCGAGCAGTATCCGAGCGGTATCCGAGCAGTGTTATCAGGATTTCCCCTTTCACCATCCAGTGTAGTCAGGAGCATAGCTTGGCAATACTTAATGTGTAGGCCGTCTCGTGAGAAAATCAACAGTGTGGACTCTGCGTGAAGTATCCACCGGATCAGCATAAGCATGCCACACAGGCGTACCCGGATATACACTTTCCACCTCCTGTGGATTTTCTGTTTCAGGAATCACTACTCTATATATCCCCCCTTAGATGGAATGTGTCGGCCGGATCAGTCTGCGCGGACAGCGCAGGCTGATCTGGTCGATACATTACGCAGATGTGTTTCGCCGCAGCTACATTTTGGGGCATTTTTTGAAAAAAAGTGTAGGCACGTGCCTACTACAGTGCCTAAAGGGAGCTACGCCCCTGATAGTTCAGGTTTCTGTACCTGCCTATTGCGATTTTATATTTTGACTGTTCGCAATTTAATATGTAATTTTAAAATATTAAAAACCATAATCTAGTCATTCATTTATTTATTGATTGGGGTTTTACGCTGTTTTCAACATTATTTCAGTTATATCACGGCGATAGGGTAAACAAGCCAGTACTAGGCTAGAAAATGTAACTTGCCCAAGGGCACGCCACCATGACCGTAGTGCCGCGACTGGTGACCGAACCCGGGACACCCGGTTTCGAAATCCCCGACGCTAACCACCCGACCACAGCGGATTCCACAATCTAGTCATTACGAGCGCAATACGCTCGTTAAGTTTAAACTTATTTATCCTACATCGATTTAAGCTTTAAGCTTATATTAATAATACTGGAGGCATATCTAACCAGTGCTCGCGCCGTTTGTGTAGAAACATCCCAAAAGCAGAACACGCTCATCACGGAATTCGAACCTGGGTCCTCTTGAACTAGAGGCCGACGCTCTCTACTAATACAACACTCGCTGTCTTTCACTTAAGGTTTCTTGAGACTTTTTGACCAAACAATAATATTTAATTAAATCAAAATCGCCATTAATGCCAATGCCTCCGAAGGCATATATCCCTGTTCCCACGTACTGAAATAAACATGCAGCAGACGCTTTTGAAAAATCACTCATCTTGGCCTGAATATGGAAAGTCTGTAGACATTAGAGTTGACCTATTTAATGTAGTTATATTAATAACATTGTAGAAAAGACTCATTATGAGCAGTTTCTCCTTTTTCCAGAATCTGTTCAACAGTTGTCCGCTACAGACGCGTCAGCATATCGAGGGCTTGGCGTGAAACGGTTGTAACTAAAATTGGTATTTTTTTTACGATGTTAATCACTTCGCCATAAAGTCTTTATAAGCGTTAAATCATTTTTCTTGGTAAGCAATGGAAATTTCAGAACGAGCAATGGCACCTAAATTTCCATTGTTTACAAAGGGGTCAAAATTGCCCCTAAACCAGGGTTTTCAAAATCGGTTTTCAGTTACAACCGTTTCCCGCCAAACCCTCGATATGTGTCTCACGTGGGAGAGGTCACAGTATCAATTAAACGAGTTGATTTCCCATAATGACGTCATATTGAAGCAGCTGGTTAATTTGTTGAATTATCGATCGAATCGTTTGTTGTTCATTGTTTATAGGGTTTTTGCGTCGTTTATATTTCAGTTGCCGGTACTGACCGTATTTTTTAATTGATCTGTCAAATGATGAATACAATAACACAAATAAATAAATGATAAACTGGCATATCTTTTAATTAATCATCATGCGGCAGTTTATTTTTTAAGGCAAAGATACGGCATCGGTGGTGTAGTGGTAGAGCGTCCGCCTCGGATATGGAAGGTCGCGGGTTCGATCCCCGGCCGGGTCATACCAAAGATTTTAGAAATGGTATTAACGGCGGCTTCTCTCCTTTTCGCACAGGGTTGTTCGACATTTGCTAAGATGTTTAATAAATAAGGCGTCTGCTGCAGATGCGTTACGCAACACTACCCTTTTAGTGTTGCTGATTATTCGGACTTCGCTTGCGTTGTGTAATTTTGTTTAAGTAAGTAACTAAACTCTTTCTTGAAAATTAGACTATTATTAATACAATGATAAAGTTCAGCTACAATCAGTCTACAACTCTTAACTTCAATTTGACAAACCCGCCCCGAAAATTGAGAAGGGTCAGCTCTATAAATCAACGTGTGCTTTAAACTAGCTGGAAGCCGAGAGTGCCAACTATGTTGTTGTTGGTTGACGTTATTTACCCTCGCGCCGAGCCCCGGTAGCTCAGTCGGTAGCGACGCGGGCTGTCAATCCAGGGGTTGTGAGTGCGAATCCCGGCTCGGCCAACATTCTTTGCGACGATTGTCAATGCGACATGCGTCATTCGTCTTCCACCAATGGGCTAAGATTATGTGGAAAAGCAGCCAGTTGCTTGGGAAGACCGTGATATAACTGAGAAATTGTTAAAAACAGCGTTAAACCCAAATCAATCAATAATTACCCTCGCACTCGGCATTACTGCCGACTATCAAACTGGCCTGCTTTTTATACAATGCTTCTCCATTGTAGATAAACAGGTCAAACGTGGTTTACTGAAAGGGGCCACGTCAACACCATTCGAAGGCTTACCGGACACATGTTATCAAGTTTCTGACCGTTTCAGGAAAACATCGAGGACTTGGCGTGAAACGGTTGTAACTAAAATTTGTATTTTTTTACCAAGGTGAATCACCTCGCCATAAAGCCTTTATAAGCATTAAATATTGTTTTCTTGGTAAACAATGGAAATTTAGGTGCCATTGCTCGTTTGAGCAATGGCACCTAAATTTGCATTGTTTACAAAGGGAGGGGTCAGAATTGCCCCTAACCCAGGGTTTTCAAAATAGGTTTTTAGTAACAACCGTTTCACGCCAAGCCCTCGACATGTTGTTAGGGAGCAGTGACAGTGTTACAGTTGTATCTGGGAAAGATGGGTTAACGCTTTCCCTCATACGACAATTCTGCAGCAGACGACTTTGAACATATTTTGTCAAAACATACACAATCTCTATAATTGAATGGATAACCACCTATGACTAAAAAGTGGAAAACATTGTGGCAAAGGGAGAAATTGCTCGTTTTGAGCAATTTCTTCTTTTGTCACTATGTTTTCAAAAAGCCGTCTGCTGCAGAGGCGTCAGAAAGCGTCTATATGAGGGAAAGGGTTTAACAAACATAGTGTTGCCAGGTGAAAAGTGGTACGAGGACTATTGCTATCTACCAACAGACCGCATCGACAACTTCCGCTACCTTAGATTGTCTTAATGTTTGTATTGACATGTCAAGTGTAAATTGTACATTGTATGTTGAAAAACTTCTTACTATCTATAAAATCACACATTGCACTGAGGCATATGCTGATTAAAATCTGTAATTTTGCATGTGGGTTAGTTAGACAAACACGCACACGGCCGAGATGTCTTTGTGTTATGGAAATCTGAATATTCACATCTTGTTTATCGGCCAGGGATGTAAAGATTAGTGTCCTTGTGATCTTACCCGCATATTAATTGGGTGTATTACGCCGCCTTATAAACAATGGATTGATTGATTGGGGTTTAACGCCGTTTATAACAATTTCTCAGTTATATCACGGCGGCCAGTTCACCTACTCATGCATTTCCTGGTTTTCTCACACCAGTACTCCACACAACAATCTTCCCAAGCAACTGGCTGCTTTTCCACATATACTTAGCCCATTGGTGGAAGACGAATGACGCATGTCGCATTGACTTTTGTCAATCGTCGGAAAGAAAGTTGGCCGAGCCGGAATTCGAACTCACAACCCCTGGATTGACAACCCGTGTCGCTACCGACTAAGCTACAGGGGCTCTGCGCCTTATAAACAATTGTTCAGTTATATCACGGCGTCTCCTGGGTAACCTAAATGAACTACTGGTCCATTTATCCTGACACACCAGCCAGTCAGTCGTAATGCGAACCCTAAAACCCTGAGCGCCAAGGAGAGCAGCCTTTGCTACTAGTTTTGAAGTCTTTGATATGACTCGGCCGGGGATTGAACCAGCGACCTCCCACACCCTAGGCGGACGCTCTATACTATAAATAGACATTGTTAACCCTTTCCCTCATACGACAATTCCGCAGCAGATGACTTTGAACGTATTTTGTCAAATCATAGAAAATCTCCATAATTGAATGGATAACCTATGACTAAAAGTGGAAAACATTGTGGCAAAAAGGAGAAATTGCACGTTTTGTGCAATTTCTTCTTTTGTCACTATGTTTTCAAAAAGCTGTCTGCTGCAGAGGCGTCAGAAAACGTCTATATGAGGGAAAGGGTTAAAGGTTCGGTCCCGTGCATGTACGCTCAGCACGTGACTAGCAATGTGTCCTTTAATCAGTTCCCACATATGACACATCCGGAGCAGACGATCTTGAAAACATCTAGGCAAAACTCACAGGAAATCGGGTCCTACTAAATACTGCAAGGACTACAAGGACTATAAGGACTACAAGGACGGCTGTTGTATATGACACGGACGGCTAAATCGTTGTTTAATGAATATATTTATATTTAAAATTACTTTAAATATACCGATAATGCGATATAATAACTAACTTTAAAAGAAAAAACCAAAAGATTAGGAAAATAATCTTCAAAGTGTTATTCTTGTTATACAACAGCCGTCCTTGTAGTCCTTCCAGTCCTTACAGTATTTAGTAGGACCGCAGGAAATCTCTTTAAACGAATGTATACTACTGAATAGAGTTGAAAACATTGTGTCAAAGGGAGAAATTGCTCGTTTTGAGCAATTACTCCTTTTGTCACAATGTTTTCAAAGGTCGTCTGCTGTAGAAGGCGTCGGAAAGCGTCTTTATGTTGGAAAGGGTTTAATATTCGTGTGCATTGTAAAATAATCATTGAACAAGAGATAAAACAAGAAGTTATATTTTGTGAACTGTATGTTTACCATACAAGACTGTTAACCTTGCAAAGTTCAACTTATTATTAATTGTAACTCAAAGATGTTTTGTTTTGTTTGACATTGAGCGCAGTTCTAATAGTTTTCTGTGTAACGTATTTGCGTTATCATTTTCCATGCATGGCCGTCCTAGTTATGCATGTCACGCCTAGTATTGATAAAAAGTGTGTGTTTAGCCTTTTCATCCTTTGCCTGAAATATGAAATATTGTATGTTAGACGTAGATGGTGGTGGTTGTGTGTGTGTGTGTGTGTGTGTGTGTGTGTGTGTGTGTGTGTGCGTGCGGGGGCGGGGGCGGGGGTGTTTGGGTCAATTGCAATTTCTCAGCTTTCTACAATATGACAAATATAGATATATAGTTTTGAAATTGTTTTCACTCATTGTAAATATTGATCAAGCGTGTTCTCTTCTTTTCGTACGATATTTTTCAAGAACGACTGTCGAACATATATTCCAACCAACACGAAATGTCAAGACATTCAATGGCTACGAGGATATACATGATAGTAAACACATTTGTTTATCATTGGGTGTTATACCCCGACCACCGGGAGCTCGTTCACGAACTTTAATGAAATGATTCACGCGCCATGCGAAAACCGACCCTTCGCAATTTCACAAAAATGAATAACATAAAGACAGACAGAAGGCGATATCAACCGACCAGATTCTTGTTTAGCGATGTGGGATTTTTCTGAATCTGTTACTGGTCCGTCTTCATGTACTGTCGTCCTAGGTGTATCTGTTAGCAAGAAAACAAGAACGGTAGCCCCACTATACGCGTTTCTCAACTATTTCCCTCATATAGACGCTTATGCCATGGACGTCTATGCAGCAGACAGCTTTTCGAAAACATTTATTGTACTTTCATTTTCAGAGATTTAACCTATTTATTTCTTGATGTGTTCAAAAGTCGTCTGCTGCAGAATTGTTGTATGTGGGAAAGGGTTACCTCTTTCATCGCCGAGTTTCCAAAAATAGTGATCAAAATTGGGTGGCTCCATTTTACACAGATAAAGAGTTTTGGAATATTTCGATAACTTAAACTCATACGACAATTCTGCAGCAGACGACTTTGAACATATTTTGTCAAAAAATCAAAGAATCTATATAATTGAACGGATAACCTATGACAAAAAGTGGAAAAACATTGTGGCAAAAGGAGAAATTACTCGTTTTGAGCATTTTCTTCTTTTGTCAGTATGTTTTATAGAACTTTTCATTTCTCAATAATATTTTACCAACGAGTAACCTCATGGATATTCAATGAGAATAGAGATTTAACCAAGGAAATACATGTTTCTTTTAATTAATTCAATTCAATTCAATTCAAGTTTGTTAATGATAACCTTAGTTTAAACTTAGTTTCTAAGTTTTAAACTTATATTAATCACGCTCGAGGTCTGCTTTCAGCACTCGCGTCGTTTGTGTGGAAAAATGCTGAAGTCAGAACCCGTTCATCACGGACCCGGGCCCTTTGGTACGAGAGGCCGACGCTCTACCTTTGCACAACTGTCTTCCACAATTAGTTTTAAATTCAATATGCATACATTAATTTAGAGTAAGACAGATGTGAAAACAAGGGCAAGTGGATACCCGATGTTATGAACACACTATGTATTACTTCCTGACAACGTCCTTACGAGTATTCATAGACTTTAAAACGGGTAGCAGGGCTTGTTTACCTTGACCCTCTTGAGTGTGTTGGGTTAGCATTACGACTGACTAGCTGATGTTGGGTTAACATTACGACTGACTAGCTGATGTTGGGTTAGCATTACGACTGACTAGCTGGTGTTGGGTTAGCATTACGACTGACTACTGGTGTTGGGTTAGCATTACGACTGAACAGCTGGTGTTGGGTTAGCATTACGACTGACTAGCTGGTGCTGGGTTAGCATTACGACTGACTACTGGTGTTGGGTTAGCATTACGACTGACTAGCTGGTGTTGGGTTAGCATTACGACTGACTAGCTGGTGGTGGGTTAGCATTACGACTGACTAGCTGGTGGTGGGTTAGCATTACGACTGACTACTGGTGTTGGGTTAGCATTACGACTGACTAGCTGGTGTTGGGTTAGCATTACGACTGACTAGCTGGTGTTGGGTTAGCATTACGACTGACTAGCTGGTGGTGGGTGAGCATTACGACTGACTAGCTGGTGCTGGGTTAGCATTACGACTGACTAGCTGGTGTTGGGTTAGCATTACGACTGACTAGCTGGTGTTGGGTTAGCATTACGACTGACTAGCTGGTGGTGGGTTAGCATTACGACTGACTAGCTGGTGCTGGGTTAGCATTACGACTGACTACTGGTGTTGGGTTAGCATTACGACTGACTAGCTGGTGTTGGGTTAGCATTACGACTGACTAGCTGGTGTTGGGTTAGCATTACGACTGACTAGCTGGTGCTGGGTTAGCATTACGACTGACTAGCTGGTGCTGGGTTAGCATTACGACTGACTACTGGTGTTGGGTTAGCATTACGACTGACTCGCTGGTGTTGGGTTAGCATTACGACTGACTATCTGGTGCTGGGTTAGCATTACGACTGACTAGCTGGTGTTGGGTTAGCATTACGACTGACTAGCTGGTGTTGGGTTAGCATTACGACTGACTAGCTGGTGGTGGGTTAGCATTACGACTGACTAGCTGGTGTTGGGTTAGCATTACGACTGACTAGCTGGTGTTGGGTTATCATTACGACTGACTAGCTGGTGGTGGGTTAGCATTACGACTGACTAGCTGGTGGTGGGTTAGCATTACGACTGACTAGCTGGTGTTGGGTTAGCATTACGACTGACTAGCTGGTGTTGGGTTAGCATTACGACTGACTAGCTGGTGGTGGCATAGCATTACGACTGACTAGCTGGTGTTGGGTTAGCATTACGACTGACTAGCTGGTGGTGGGTTAGCATTACGACTGACTAGCTGGTGGTGGGTTAGCATTACGACTGACTACTGGTGTTGGGTTAGCATTACGACTGACTAGCTGGTGTTGGGTTAGCATTACGACTGACTAGCTGGTGCTGGGTTAGCATTACGACTGACTAGCTGGTGCTGGGTTAGCATTACGACTGACTACTGGTGTTGGGTTAGCATTACGACTGACTCGCTGGTGTTGGGTTAGCATTACGACTGACTAGCTGGTGCTGGGTTAGCATTACGACTGACTAGCTGGTGCTGGGTTAGCATTACGACTGACTAGCTGGTGTTGGGTTAGCAATACGACTGACTAGCTGGTTGTGGGTTAGCATTACGACTGACTAGCTCGTGTTACGTTAGCATTACGACTGACTAGCTGGTGTTGGGATACATACACTAGTTGAACTGGTGAATTACACATAAAACGCCTGACATAACAGAATACTGTTGAATTTGAACACCACACATATTATTTGTACACTAATAGTATATGAAACTAACGTATTTTTACGCAGCAGACGACATTTGAAAACATCGTGGCAAAAAGAGAAACTTTCACTAGTTTTGCCTGGATGTTTCTAAGTCTGCTGCAGATTTGTTGTAAGAGAGAAAGGGTTATAGAAGATAACTATTGAACAATCTGACCGACACAATGTGCAGGCTTATCTGAGCCGTCCCGCGAGAAAACCAACAGTGTGGACTCTGCGTAAAGTATCGACCCGGATCAGCCTAAGCATGCCGCGCAGGCTTACCTGGACCGACACTGTTCGTATCCTGTGGATTTTCTGTTTCAGGAATAACTACTGTATACATCTATCCCCCCTAAGACGGAATGTGTCGGCCGGATCAGTCTGCGCGGACAGCGCAGGCTGATCTGGTCGATACATTACGCAGATATATTGATATGAGCCGTTCCGCGAGAAAACCAACAGTGTGGACTCTGCGTAAAGTATCGACCCGGATCAGCCTAAGCATGTCGCGCAGGCTTACCCGGACAGATAATGTTTGCCCCCCCCCCCCCCCCATGGATTTTCTGTTTCAGAAAATCATGTATCGGCCCGGATCAGTCTACGCGGACTGCGCAGGCTGATCTGGGTCGGTGTACATTACGTAGACTGGCCATAATGTTGTTTTTTTCGCGGGACGGCTCATCTGTGGATTTTGAATGGACGCAATTTCCCGAAAGTCTGTACTAGATACGTGGCGTTACTAAAGCATATTGTAAGACAAAATACATATCATCTAAGTCAGACGAAACAGGCCTTTGAAACGTACATGTACGTAATTCGGGTAGGCGAATTGAAAGCCTCAGCCGTGTTCAATTGCGTAAAAAGGACGTTTCATCTCAAATTCAATCATTTTGGGGTTACAGATAATCAGTCATTGGCATTTATGCTAGGTATTCCTGCAACTCATCGTTTTTGGGAAAACCCCATCAACATATAACATGACCTTTTATTTTCGGAAAATACAAAATAGGTCATGGCCGATTCACTTCAATTAAAGCGAGACAACTGTTATCTACTATCGCTGTATTCGATAGATTGAAGAAACAATTTCTTGAGGATTGGTTTGTTATTTATTTCGTTTATCTAATGCCTCGTTTTTCATTCAAAATGTTTTTAACGATTAATAAGGACTTATTGCGTTGCTTAAAATTTTTCCAGCCGTCAAAATAAACCGTAATTTCTAAAAATAGAAAATTGGAAAATGCAACATTTGCATATACATGCTGCTATTTATAGAATTCGTGGAAATCAAATGTCGGTTATTCCCTGAAAGTCACATGACGTATTATTATTATATACAACCGCTCTGTTTATCAGTTTACAACAAACTTCGACAAAGTGACGAGTGCTTTAACACATTCGATAAGTTAATTGGAACGGTATACTTGTGATTATTATTTATAAATAAGGTAGGCACACAGACTATTTATCTTTCTAACATCTAGGCTATATTATTTTACCCTGTTTAAATTTTTTTTTTAAACGGTCAATTAAGGCCAGATTTACGGAACATGTTTATTGAATAATTCTTCAGATGTGTAGATGAGGAGAAAGTGAACCACGAACATTTGTTCACTCAATAAATCTTTTTTTAAAGAATGCCCAATGAGTATTTACCATCGAGGATTAGTGCAGATTGTGTCTAACCACAGATTTAACACATTTCGCTGGTGATAGTGTGCAATTCATCATGAGCCCCATTAAGCGTATGATAACAAGTTGGTTAATATAAGTAAGATAGCAGAGACGGTCAATAGCTTTATCATCCCTTTCCCACTAACATACACTTTCTGAGGCCTCTGCAGCAGACGTCTTTTGAAAACATTGTGGTAAAAGGAGACATTGCTCATATCGATCAATTTCACATGCCGCAATATTTTCAACTTTATACACTTCATTTCTTTCATTCACAGAGAGTTCCAATATATTTACTAATTGTTTTGAATATTGTCTGCTGCCGATTTGAGCCGCGTTTCACCAATGACGTCATATGTGGTCCCCGTTGCGGCCTCGCGGGATCACTTAACCCTTTCCCACATACAACCAATAGGCAGCAGAAAAATTTGATGAAAACATCTGTGGAAAATTATAGAGAATCTCTTTGAATGCAAGAATAATTATTATAACAGAGTATTGCGGTAAAGGGGACAATTTGTCGCATTATGACACATACACGCGATAAGTGAAACCGAAACTTTACGAGATTCCCGAATAACTTAACGCGGCATGCGTGCAGTTTGTTTAAGTGGTGTTTAACTGGTGTTTAACTGGTGTTTAACCCTTTCCCTCATATAGACCCTTCTGACGCCTGTGAAGCAGAGAGCTTTTTGAAAACAGTGACAAAAGAAGAAATTGCACAAAACGTGCAATTTCTCCTTTTGCCACAATGTTTTCCACTTTTTTTGACAAAATACGTTCAAATTCGTCTGTTGCAGAACTGTTGTATGAGGGAAAAGGTTAACTGGTGTTTTACGCTGGTTCCTGGCTGCAGTATGCCAGTATTGCTGGTAGGTTAATCCTGGCCCCAATCGCAATACTACCACCAAAATCCTGTTTGAACGTCTTTGGTGTGAACCGCGACCTGGGATCGAACCGTCGTCCCCCCCCCCCCCCCCCCATCCCCTCTCTCGAGGCGCACGCACTGACCTGACTACTGCACCGCGAGGAGGTGGCTTGCATCAAGTTGCATGCATGTTGTGACAGACAGAGAATGAGTCCGTTGAAATGGAGTATTTCGGCACATGAAGCGTGACCCGATTGCATACCAAGGTATACACCGTGAACAATCCAAGCGTAGCCAAAGAATATTATATCCTTCATATAGAACAGAATAGCGCGTAATAGCATTGGTTTGGATACCTTGTATTTTCCATACGCATATATATCAACCAGTATTTATCGCATACTACACAAAAGGAGCCTGCCACATTTTCCAAGTGTCATTGCACCACAAGTATTTTCAGACAGATTGCATACTTTTACAGATCTGTAATTGGACTCTTTCAATCATATTTACATAAACATACCCTCACTGCTGTGAAGCCTCTGGTCAGACTGTTCAAATTCACAGACTGAGTCTCGACTGGTCGCTTGGACTCCTCTTCACCAGCCGTGGTTTTTATATGTATTTTACCAATGAGCCTAGTTCCCTACGCGGTGTTTATATTGCTTTCCCAAATCCAAATAAATCTGCAGCAGACGACATTGTAAACATTCGTCGGGTAACGTGGAAATTCCCAGTAAATTTAAATGTAACGCTTTGATGGCATTGTAGCACAAAGGAGAAATTGAGCAATTTCACCCTTTGCAACCATTTTTTCAAAAGTCGTCTGCTGAACATTAGAAAGGGGTAAATTCAACAAAACAATAATGCGTAAACAGAGGTGTAATGTTACCTTGAATTACCCGGGTAATAAAACCCTTCCCCGGTAGATTTTGGGTTCATTTTCATTTGTAGGTGTGCAGACATGTACATGTGTATTAACTGATACTGACTGAGCAAATTTTCCCATTTGTCACAATGTTTTCAAAAAAGTCTTCCGCTTCAGATGCATCAAAATGCGTCTGCAAATTGGACATCGGTTTAACTCTCTCAAACAAAACATGTAAATTCCGGTGTCAGGTTACCTCGACCCGTATGTTTTATTTATTATTTGTTTTTATTTACCCTCGCCGTGCAGAATTAACTATTTGGCGAGCATCGTATGTTTTCAAAATACGTCTGCTTTATATACGTCTGCAAATTTGACAACTGTTTAACCCTTTCCCTCATACGACAATTCTGCAGCAGACGACTTTGAACGTATTTTGTCAAAACATAGAAAATCTCCATAATTGAATGGATAACCTATGACAAAAAGTGGAAAACAGTGTGGCAAAAGGAGAAATTGCACGTTTTGTGCAATTTCTTCTTTTGTCACTATGTTTTCAAAAAAGCTGTCTGCTGCAGAGGCGTCAGAAAGCGTCTTTATGAGGGTAAGGGTTAATTCAAACAAAACATGGCGTAAATTACGTTGTCATGTTTACCCCGACCCGTATGTGTTTTCAAAAGTCGTCTGCTTCAAATGCGGCGAAATAACGTCTGCAAAATGGAAAAGGGTAAAAGCTATGCTAAACATGTAGAAATCCGTTTTCAACCTTCCTGGTGCACGATTATATGCGACCTCCTTACCGAGGCCCAGATAAATCGAACTTTGCTCTATCTCTAATCAAAGTTGTAATCATTAACAGGGGTGGCGAAATCCATTGTCCGTATTGCCCAGCTTGACCCAGAGCATGTACGGACAAGTGAAATTTTGTAGGGATTTACTATATAAATATCATACGGACAAGTGCAAAATAGCATTTTGAAAAAACGGACAAGTAAGTCAAAATCATATTTCGCCACCCCTGATTAATAATCTAATCCTATGTTGTTGGTATTAGAAAGAATTGTCAAACAAAGAAGTATATTGTGTCACCTGTGTTAAGAAAATAAAATTAAAAAAAAAAAAAAATGGTGTACGTGACCTAGATTATATATATTGACAACCATTACATTTTGATTTTGTCAAATCATTCTATAATTGTAATGATATCTTGACAGTGTTTGTGAATAACATTTTGATTTTGTCAAATCATTCTATTGTATTGATATCTTGACAGTGTTTGTGAACTTTCCAGTTCGTTTAAAGATATGGCCTTGCACATTTATCATGATTATGGCATATTAAAATAGTTGAAACGCTTTGTTGATACACAAAGTGACTTGAGACATTGTACATGTATATATGTCTTTAAACTTGGCGACGAACAGTCGTTCCACCTTTCGCACAGACCTCCTCTGTAGCAGACATTTGAAAGTGTGGCAAATTATTTTCTTTGCTACTTTTTTCCCCCAACTATATTGAATGGAGGAGAGGCTTTCATTTATAGTTTCTCGAAAAGTTTTACCTGTTTTGTTTTTGTTTTTTTGGCATATAATCGTCTGCCGCCCAGCTGTGTTGTTTGTGAGAAAGGGTTAATCAATTGAACTTCGTAAAGCGTCGTACGGGTATTGATCGCGAGATCTATTATAATATTTGTTTGACGAAACGTCCTCTTGGCTGCTTGCCATATCGGTGTTTCTAAACCTAACTTTACAAATTGAAATATTTTTTATTTTTTTTATTTTTTTTCCCCCTCATTGAACAAATATGTCGTAGACGACTGTGAAAGCATAAAAGGTCAAACTATGGAAAACATCTATATATTATTATAAGTATTATTATTACAGATAAAAAAAAAACATTGTGGGAAAAGGAGAAATTGCTTTAACATATCAAGTTACGTTGAAGTTATTTCGAGGATTGGCTGTCGCCCTGCTCAAATTACTGGTCGAATGTAAATGTATTTGGTCTCTTTAAGTCTCGACGTATTCATATACACAAGCACGTCCTTTCTGCGAAAACGTTTTTTTACTATCCCAATATTGTTTATTTTTGAAGGTAGTTAACCCTTTCCCTCATATAGACGCCTTTCGACGCCTCTGCAGCAGATGGCTTTTTGAAAACATAGTGACAAAAGAAGAAATTGCTCGTTTTTGAAAACATAGTAACAAAAGAAGAAATTGCACAAAACGTGCAATTTCTCCTTTTGTCACAATGTTTTCCAAAAACGAGCAAATTCTCCATTTTCCACAATGTTTTCAAAATGTCGTCTTCTGCACAGGCGTCAGAAAGTGTGTGTGTGTATGAGGGAGAGTGATAACTGATCAGCATCTGGTGACATGGAGTCTCGTCGCATTTCCATAACGTCATCATAGTTTATAAACATTGTTGCAAAAGAAGGAATAGCTGAAAATGACTAGTTCGTTTTGCCAAAAAATAAAATGTCGGTTTGCTGACACCGAAGACGCTGGTGAGCCTTGTCGCCAGAAACGGATAATATACATATTGTGTCATCTTTTGCAATAATACAAAAGTTTGAGGATGAATAGATTGCAGCAGAGTTATTGCTGTTTTTACATCTTTGATAAGAGCTTAATACTATTTTCAAACCAACATCATTACTTGGTAGACGTACTCCGGAAACACTTGACCTGAAGATATCCTTTATCTTCAAACAGTAAATAGTCTACATGCATGTCTATCTGCCTAGTATACTAGTTACAAGAATACTTATGTATAACATTATCTTCTAAGAAGTGTACAAGTATATACTTTTGTTAGGCTTATATATGTCAATCACTTTATACTTAAAACTTGAATAAAGAAATTGAATTGAATAAGTCATTTTGCAAAGATGTAGTGTTCAAGATACGACCCTCGAATCATTGTCGTATGAGGGAAAGGGTTAAAGCAAGCTACTTGACCAAAAAATATATAAGTTAAACGGTACATTGTTTATTTTACAGCATTTACACATAACAATGGTTGTTGCAAAAGGTAGATCCAAGTCTAAAGGACCAAAAGGAAAAAGGCTAAGGACAATAGAGCGCAAGCCTATCCGGCCGCTAGAGCGACAACGTATGCGACCTTGGCTAATAGACCTTCTGAATAACCAAAGGTGTCACCAGATGATATGGATAAACAGAACAGACCAAACCTTCCGGGTTGCATGGAAACACGCCGCTGGTCAGACGTTCGATCCGGAGTCGGACGCTACTTTGTTCGAGCTGTGGGCTAGACACACTGGTACGCATATTATATTTCATTATTCAGACACGTAGTCGGGGTAAGCTGTACTTGTTGACATACTTAGACAAGATTTCACACATTTCAATGACAAAGTATGTCCAAAAGTAAAGCTTACCCCGACTACGTGCGTCCAAAAACAGAACTTTTTAAAATGCATCTTTTGTACACAATAATGATGACCTGACTCAGCAATGTTATAATACATGTACTTATTATTGGTGTTGTCTATATTAAACAGGAAAGTATTACACGGGTGATAAACCAGATCCGAAGAAGTGGAAGGCTAATTTCCGATGTGCGTTGAACAGTCTGTCTGATGTGGATGAGGACCGTCTTAAAGGTGTACGAAGAGGGAACAACGCATTTAAGGTGTACAAGTTCTTGGAAGCGAAAAAACAGAAACGAGAAAAACGTAAGCTGCACAAAATAAAATCAATTTTCAATACTAAATTCTAGTAACCCGGAAGAGAGCCCAGAACCAGTGTGCATTCTTGTGGATAGGAGGGTGTCAGATTGGGTAATTAACCCTTTCCCACATACAAATGCAGTTTTAATTAAGCACCTGCAGCAGACATATTTTGAAATTATAATGACAACATGAGCAATAATAATGAGATTTGTTTTCTTTGTCAAAATATTTTCATCTTTATCTAATAATTATATTCTCAATTAAAGACGTTTTCCATACTGTTGGACACATGTTTTCAGACTGCAGATTTGTTATATGTGTTTACTGGTAACCTATGCCGAGGCATAGTAAATTGGTGCCCCCCCCCCCCCCCCCCCCCCCCCCCCCCCCCCAACACAATCTCTCTCATTTCCGGAGTATGAGTGCTAAACAAAATCTTTATAGAACATGTACTACCAATCTTAACCATTTCCCTTATACAGACTGCAAATGATGCCTTCGCAGCAGATGACTTTTGTAAACATTTTGACAAAAGGAGAAATTACTCAAAATGAGCAATTACTCCTTTTGCCATAAGTTCAACTCTATCCAATGATCATACTTTCATTTATTGATATTTTTTATATTTTCGCCTTATTGTTTACACAGAAGTCTGCTGCCGATGTGTTGTATATGGGGAAGAGTTAACTAGAGCTGGATTGTTCATGTCTTTAGTTATATAATTTACTTGGCCAGACGTTTTGTATTACATCTTTCCCACATACAACAAAATCTGCAGCAGACGACTTTGAAATCTTCTAAGCATATAAATGGAAAATCTCTTTTAATGCAAGCATGATTATTAAATGGAGTTGAAAACATTGCTCATCAAAAGTCATATGCTGCAGATGCATCAACATGAGACTGCGAGTGGGATTAAAGGTTAATGAATGACTTATGCTATATAGGTGCAACTCTTCTTAGAATATGTACCACAGCACTTGTCAGACCTGATGCTCTCATGCGTCTGGTTCTGTTACTGATGCGTCTGATTTCTTAAATGAATTCTGTGTAAAAAAAAAAAAAAAAAAAAAAAAAATGCTTTTTTTACATTTTCAACACATGACAGTTGAATATGCAAAACTTTTAAGAACTTTTTTATTTTAACTTGTATGAAAATAAGAAAAAATGTATGCACTTAACCCTTTCCCTCATATGACAATTCTGCAGCAGACGACTTTGAACGTATTTTGTCAAAACATAGCAAATCTCCATAATTGATTGGATAACCTATGACAAAAAGTGGAAAACATTGTGGCAAAAGGAGAAATTGCACGTTTTGTGCAATTTCTTCTTATGTCACTATGTTTTCAACAAGCCATCTGCTGCAGAGGCGTCAGAAAGCGTCTATATGAGGGAAAGGGTAAGTCTTTCCTAGAAGTTCTCCTTTCAATTTTCCAAGTGTTGTACTTGTTTTGTTTATTGGGTTTCAAAGTTTATGTCATGAATTATACCATCAATTGCTGGTGCACATTAAATGAGCAATGTAGTCTGTTCTGGATCTGCACCGTTGGTTGCTATAAATAGGTTCAAAAGTAAGAAATGTCTAGATCTATCATACAGTGAACATTTGATATGGATGTTCAAAATGGTCTATGTATGCTTGTCAGAATAGGCCATTAACCCTTACCCTCATATGACAATTCTGCAGCAGACGACTTTGAACATATTTTGTCAAAAAATAGAAAATCTCTATAATTGAATGGATAACCTATGACTAAAAGTGGAAAACATTGTGGCAAAAGGTGAAATTGCTTGTTTTGAGCAATATCTTCTTTTGTCACTATCTTTTCAAAAATCTGTCTGCTGCAGTGGCGTCAGAAAGCGTTTATATGAGGGAACCCCTGCATATTGAGTAATTTCTACTTTGGCCACTATGTTTCCAACTCTTTGCCAGTATTATTATACTTTCATTTACAGAGATTTTTCATATACTCGCCAAGGTGTTTCAAAGTCGCCTGCTGCAGTTTTGTTGTATTTAACTAAGTCGTCTGCTGCAGTTTTATTGTATTGAATAAGTCGCCTGCTGCAGTTTTGTTGTATTAACTAAGTCGTCTGCTGCAGTTTTATTGTATTGAATAAGTCGTCTGCTGCAGTTTTATTGTATTGAATAAGTCGTCTGCTGCAGTTTTATTGCATTTTAGAAAGGGTTCATGTTGTTCGTCTAAAACAGGGTTATTATCTACTATGTATTGTACATGTAACTGTGCACTTATCAGATAATATACGATCAACAAACAAACGGGCTCCAGATAACTGTCATATTTCATGTTTTAAAAATTCTTACTAGACAATGACATCTATCGTGTGGGTACTCATTACAACAGAACATTCACAGCTCTTTTGAGAATATAATCCTAATGGGAATAACCTTCATTGTTAGATCAAACCGATATTTGTTATGTGCACACATACCTTTTTTGAGAGATTGTAACAACAGATTATCAGATAAATTTAGAACAAAATAAAACTATTTTTATCCCTTTAGTAGTTAATTTCATACAAATGATGGTGACAAAGGATGCATATAGATGCATTATGACATGCAGCCGATGACTCTTTAACCCTTTCCCTCATACGGCAATTCTGCAGCAGACGACTTTGAACGTATTTTGTCAAAAAATAGAAAATCTCTGTAATTGAATGGATAACCTTCTTTTGTCACTATGTTTTAAAAAACAACAAAAAACCCTTTCCCTCATATAGACACTTTATGACGCCTCTGCAGCAGACAGCTTTTTGAAAACATAGTGACAAAAGAAGAAGGGGGGGAGGAATATGGTTTATCCTTTCCATCATTCAGCAAATTACTGTTGCAACTACATGAATAACTTAGTTATAAGTTATTGGAAATAAAATTGTAAATCTTTCTCTGTTGCAGACTAATGGTCGAAAATCCTATAGAGAAATTGGTCCCAATGCACCCTCCTATTGGTATTTCTTTTCTTTTCTAGAAATTCTAGAGAGTGTACAACTTATATTTGCAGACGTTTACAGAACAGACAGTAATGCCGCCGAAGATTCCGAGGAAGAATGCAAACTCCATTATAAAGCTCTTGGAACTAGATCTCGACCTCGACCAAAAAAAGTAGTCCCAAATATAGATCTCGACAGTGAGGCCTCTGAGGTGGGTTAAAAACTTGTTAATCCTTTTTCCCACATACAACAAATCTGCAGCAGACGACTTTGAAAACATATACTCAAGATCCGAAAAATATCATGCAAGGGAGAAATTCTGCAGCAGACGACTTTGAACATATTTTGTCAAAAAATAGAAAATTTCTATAATTGAATGGATAACCTATGACTGAAGGTTGAAAACATTGTGTCAAAAGGAGAAATTGCTTGTTTTGAGCAATTTCTCCTCTTGTCATAATGTTGTTTAAGTGGGAAATGGTTATTTTTTGGAATATTGTTTATCCTTGGAACATATGTTATTTTGGAATGGAAAATCTGGGTTTATTCAGACTGAAATAACAAAGATGTGTTTAGGTGATTGTAAGCTCTAACAGTAATATCCCTATCTAGAGTTGAATTCAAATCGGTATTATTGTCAGGGGCGTAGCTCCCTTTAGGCACTGTAGGCACGTGCCTACACATTTTTTCTAAAAATGCCCCAAAATGCAGCTGCGGCGATACACATCTGCGTAATGTATCGACCAGATCAGCCTGCGCTGTCCGCGCAGACTGATCCGGCCAACACATTCCGTCCAAGGGGGGATAGATAGAGTAGTGATTCCTGAAACAGAAAATCCACAGGAGGCGAAACGTGTAAATCCGGGTACACCTGTGTGGCATGCTTAGGCTGATCCGGGTCGATACTTTACGCAGAGTTGATTTTCTCACGAGACGGCCTACACATTGATTATTGAAAAGCTACGCCCCTGATTTTAGTTAGTAACTCCTTAGTTATACTGGTAATTGAAATAGTGTTTAAGTGTTTGAAAACTGACACCGAAAATCATGAGAAATCCCTTTAATCCTTTCTTACATTCAACAAATTTACAGCAGATGACTTTTAGAACATCTATTCAAAACTATGGATAACATGTCAATGTAAAAATAGTTGAAATTATTGTTGCAAAAGGAGAAGTTGCTCATTATGAGCAATTTCTCCATTGCGACACTGTTTTCAAAGGTCATCTGCGGCAGAGACATCATAAAGCGTCTATGTGTGGGACAGTCTTAACCCTTTCCCTCATATAGACGCTTTCTGACGCCTCTGCAGCAGACAGCTTTTTTGAAAACATAGTGACAAAAGAAGAAATTGCTCAAAACAAGCAATTTCTCCTTTTGCCACAATGTTTTCCACTTTAAGTCATAGGTTATCCATTCAATTATAGAGATTTTCTATTTTTTTGACAAAATATGCTCAAAGTCGTTTGCTGCAGAAAGGTCATATAAGGGAAAGGGTTACTAATAAGATTGTCCCTTTACAGAACGGAAGTTCGAGTCCAGGCTCCATGGACTGGAATTCCAATGATGGAGACGAGGACGGTTCGGTCCAGGAAGAACGATCTCCCTTACCAAAGTTTGATGAGTTGTGCCAACCATTCAGTAAGTCACATAATTATGGTTGTACTGTTTACTCTTAAAAGTTTTAACCCTTTTCCTCATATAGACGCTTTTCAAACTTTTCCGATCCGTAGAAAAACATGACTGCCAGGCGGTGGGACTTGATTTCCTTGTATGAATTTATAATGAAAACTATAAAAAACTTCTTGTCAAAAGTATAGGCCTGATTTTGAGATAACTTGGTACAAGTGTTCCCTGGGTGACAATTTACCAAGTTATATTAAATCAGTTGAGCGATCCACGGCTATCGTGGCTCTCTGGTTCGCAATAGTCATCTGCTGCAGAGGCATCAGAAAGTGTCTATATGTGGGGAAAAGGTTGTATAGTGTCTCATGAACGAAAATAAATGTATGCCAAGAAAATTGGATTTGGAATGTTGATACAAAGTTTAAAACACTGTGAAATAGGTCAAATGTTGATTAATTACTCTTATTGCACAATGTTTTGAGACAGAAGAATAATACAGATCAATTTTAGAAATTTTATTGTGGGAACATTGTGGGAACTAGAGATATTGCTCAAAAATCGTCTGCTTCTGAGTCACCAAAGAAAAGTCTGCTCTATGAAGGACATTAGTTTATCAAACAATTTTTTAAACTTTATCTTACAATGGTTAAACAATAGCTGCTTATCCATTATTTAGCTTTTAACCCATTTCCACTTGCAGAAGTATTTTGACGCATCTGCAACAGAGGACTTTTGAAAACAATTTAGCAAAAGAAGAAATTGCTGGTATGAGCAATTTTCAATAGATGTCTACTGCAGATGCATGAAAATAAGTGTAAGTGAGAAAGGGTCAATTCAACAACATAATCTGAGTTTCTCTATTTTCTAACTTCAGCGCAACAATTCACTGCACCATTCACAATTCCTGAACAAAGAATACCAGAAACACACTCACCTCAAGCCAGTGATGATAATGATGATGGTTGTTGCAGTGATACTCTGACAGACGAAGATGTTGTAAACACAATTTCAAATGTAAATTTTTCCCACATACAAGAAACCTGCAGCAGACGACTTTAAAAATATTTAAGCAATAATGTAGATAACATCTATATATATGAAGGTATAACCATTGAAAAGAGTTGAAGACATTGAGGCAAAAGGAGAAATTGCTCATTATGAGCAATTTCTTTTTTTGCCATAATGTTTTCAAATGTCGTCTGCTGCAGAGGTGTCAGAATCTATATGAGGGAAAGGGTTAAGTAATCATACTTGATACTTAATGTAGAACGTTTGGATAGAGTAGATTCAGATCAACCCGTGAATCTGTTCGGTTTAGATAAAATCTTCAATACTCAATAGAAGCTTAACCCTTTCCAACATACAACAAATCTGCAGCGGACGACTTTGAAAATTTTTATACAACAACATGGAAAATCTCTATAAATGAAAGTTTAATAATTGAAAAGAGTTGAAAACATTGTGACAAATATTTTTGCCACAATGTTTTCAAAAGTCGTCTGCTGCATGGGCGTCAGAAAGCGTCTATATGTTGTGTTACCTCGACCCGTATGTTTTCAAAATACGTCTGACAAAAAGTGGAAAACATTGTGGCAAAAGGAGAAATTGCACGTTTTGTGCAATTTCTTCTTTTGTCACTATGTTTTCAAAAAGCCGTCTGCTTTATATATTTGTTGCGGTAAAGAGTTTAAAAAAAAGCCTCTGTATCTAATATGGGACTTACTGTAGATCAAGATCGGGCAATGAGATCCTGTGGATGTGCAGGTGGGTCTGAATCTATACTGTTTGCATAGGCCAGGTTGTACATTCGCATGGACAGGTTGATTATCATATCTTTGCACACTGAATACCACCATTTTTTTTTTAAAATTAATTAAGTATATTTTTGATAGATAAAATGGGCTTTTTACAGATTTTGCAAGTGTTATTTCAAATATTTTCACAGCAAATGACTTAAAAAGCATATGAAGTTAGCATTGACACTTACCTGAAATGCTTATTCAAGACTTTTCCAAATTTTAAGCATTTCACTTGTAGGAAAGATAGGAAAACCTTGACAAATAGTGCAATAGATCCAGGACAGAGAAATTATTATGAGCAGTTTATCATTTTCCTACAATGTTTTCAAAGACTTCTGATATAGTGTTGTGAAAAAGTGTGGATATCCAGTAAACTAAGACATTTTCATATTTTGTACAGATGATGAGAGACGAGCCACATCAATTCTATGACATGATGAATCAAAGTATAGACACCCAAGATGCACCAGAGATTTACCTAGGTGATTATTCCATATTATATTCTCCGTGTTAATTTAACCCTTTCCCACATACAAAGAGTCTGCAGCAGACGACTTTCATCACTTATTGACAAAATCATGAAAAATCTCAATAGATGAAAGTTGTACTAATAAATAGAGTTGAAAACATTGTGACAAAAGGAGAAATTGCTCGTTTTGAGCAATTTCTCATTTTGTTACAATGTTTTCAAAAGTCGTCTATTTATTAACCCTTTCCCTCATACGACAATTATGCAGCAAACGACTTTGAACATATTTTGTCAAAAAATGGAAAATCTCCATTATTGAATGGATAACCTATGACTAAAAGAGGAAAACATTGTGGCAAAAGGAGAAATTGCTCGTTTTAAGCAATTTCTTCTTTTGTCACTATGTTTTCAAAAAGCTGTCTGCTGCAAAGGTGTCAGAAAGTGTCTATATGAGGGAAAGGGTTAATTAAACACATCTTTTTAGAGATTTTTCACGTTTTTACCAATATGTTTTCAAAGTCTTCTGCTGCAGATTTGTTGTATGTAGGAAAGGGTTAATTTTGCAAGATTATCATAATTATAGTGTAGTTACAAACATGAAGTCTATATGAGGGAACAGTTCGACCCTTTCCTACATGTAGAAGCATTTTGACAAATCTGCAGCAGATAACATTTATTTTCAATGAATACATAAATGCAAAAAGAGTAACTGCTCATAATGAGTAATTTCGCCTTTTGACGCATTGTCTTCAAACTCTTTCAAATAGTTAAACTTTCCAATTTTGAGATTTGTCACAATGTTGCTTAGATGATTATAAAGTTGTCTGCTATTTGTTTAATTTGACAATTATGCAGCAGACGACTTTGGATGTATTTTGTCAAAACATAGAAAATCTCCATTATTGAATGGATAACCTATGACTAAAAGTGGAAAACATTGTGTCAAAAGGAGAAATTGCACGTTTTGTGCAATTTCTTCTTGTGTCGCTATGTTTTCAAAAAGCCGTCTGCTGCAGAGGCGTCAGAGAGCGTTTATATGAGGGAATGAGTTAAACAGCTTTGTTTGTTTACCTTTCAGATTCTACAGATTCCGTCCATGGCCCCAGTGTGATAGTGGAAACAGAGCAATACATGCAAGATTATGTAAGTTGTACATAGACATCCATCATTAGATTTCAAATTGGCATGCACTCGATCCCTTTGCTTGTGTCTGTTTATTTACTTGCCCCTTTCCCTCATATAGACGCCTTCTGACGCCACTGCAGCAGACAGCTTTTTTGAAAACATAGTGACAAAAGAAGAAATTGCTCAAAACGAGCAATTTCTCCTTTTGTCACCAGGTTTTCCACTTTTAGTCATAGGTTATCCATTCAATTATAGAGATTTTCTATTTTTTGACAAAATATGTTCAAAGTCGTCTGCTGCAGAATTGTCGTATGAGGGAAAGGCTTTCACACATGAAGACCCATTTGCAGCAGATTACTTCAAAACATATTGTAGCAAAAAGGAGAATTTGCCTATCATGTCAGCAGCTTCTTCTTTTGCAACAATGTTTTCAAGTTTCCATATTTTGGCAAAGATATCGTCTGCTGAACTTTTGTAGAATGAAGAAAAAGGTTGAAGATCTTAACCACCTAAACTGTTTCAAACTACTATCTTTTGATGCGCCTGCAAAAATACAGTGTTTCGCGATCATCAAAGGTCACTTCTTACAGTACATGTATGTAGGGAATATCAAACCAAATTTTACCAAACATTCTCTCTCGATAATATCCTATGTTGTTAATTGGTACTCATCGCATACCACTATGTAGTTTTTTTTTAGTTCAAATAATGATTTAAGATTATGATCTTTGCCTCTGATCATTGCAGGAGGCCTAACTCTTGTCTTTCCCATATACAAGAAATCTACAGCAGACTACTTCGAAAAAAATCTGCATAAATATGAAAAATCTCTATAAACGACAGTGTAATTATTCAACAGTGTTGAAAACACTTTGGCAAAATGATCTTTTGCCACAATGTTTTCAAAATGTCATCTGCTGCAGATGCTTCAAAATGCATTTACAGGTGGGAAAGGGCTGATTAGGGTTTTTGTTTGGTCAAGGACACAGAGCAAAGTACTTCAGATAAAAACATAAATCTTCCTTCTACAATAAGGTGCAAGATAATTATAATGTTTAACCCTTTCCCTCATACAACAATTCTGCAGCAGACGACTTTGAACGTATTTTGTCAAAAAATAGAATATCTCTATAATTGAATGGATTACTATGACAAAAAGTGGAATTGTGCAATTTCTTCTTTTGTCACTATGTTTTCAAAAAGCCGTCTGCTGCAGAGGCATCAGAAAGCGTCTATATGAGGGAAAGAGTTTTAACCCTTTGTAAACTTGACAAGGTTTAACCCTTTTCCACATGCAACTTTGACAACTTTAGAATTATTTTAGCAAAAATTTTGAAAATCTTTATTGATAAACACAAACATGATATAGTCAAAAATATTGTAGCAAAATGAGCAAATGCTCATAAAAAAGCAAGTTCTTCTTTTATCAAAATGTTTTCAAATGCATTATGCTGCAGTTGTGCCAAATTTGTCTGCATATGGGAAAGGGTAATATTTTTTTATTATTCAACTTCTTACAATAATCTGACATTTTTAACAAGTTACCAGTTCCTGCTATCATGATATCAACCCTTTCCCACATGCAGCAGACACATGCAGCAGACACATGCAGCAGACACCTTTGAAAACATACCATTTTTTTTTTTGTAAACTCACTTTAAATGAAAGTATAATAATTGAATAGAGTTGAAAACATGGTGGCAATGGGAGAAATTGCATGTTTTGAGCAATTTCGTCTTTTGTTGCCATGTTAACAAAAAGCTGTCTGCTGCAGAGGCGTCAGAAAGCATCCACATGAGGGAAGAGGTTGACCCTTTTTGACACAAGCATTGTCTTCTGTATAGGTATCGAAACATTATTTTATGAAGTAAAAGAGTTCTTCCCTTTCAAACATACAACAATTCTGCAGCAAACAACTTAGAAAACTTCTGCCTTTTTTTTTTTTTTTTTTAAATTTTCATAAATTATACTGTAGTTATTGAATAAGGTTAAAAACATTGTGGCAAATCGAACAATTGCTCATGATGAGCAATTTCTCCTTTTGCCACAACTTTTCAAAAGTCGTCTGCTACAGAGGTGTCAGAAAGCGTCTTTATGTGGGAAAGAGTTAGGGTAACATATGTACACTTGAGGTTTGAAGAGGTTTCAAACCTTTTCCCAGATGGAGACAACTTTTGATGGCGCTGCAGCCGACAATCAATTTCACACAGTTGCAAGTCTGTTTGAAAAAAAAAACTACATTTCCAATTGTGCATGTGTAACATAGTTAACAAAAGAAGTTGTTTTAAGCAGACGGCACTGCACATATCACACCATGTATACGGTTAAACTTCCGCCTTTATGTTACCCAGTGCATATTTAATCTATTATTTTGCACAAACCTATTTGTGTGTGTCAGAAATGACTTCATGTATACATAGGTGATCATAAGTATGACCTAAGTTCATCCTTTATCACATACATCAAATCTGCAGCAGATTACTTTGAAAACATCCAGGTAAAAAGTCGGTAGGAAGATCTTTATAAGTTAATGCAGAATCATTTTGAGCAATTAATCATTTAGCCACAATGTTTTCAAATCCATTAAACCCTAAATTTACTACATACAACAATTTTGCAGCATACACACTTTGAAACATACTGACAAAAACGTGAAAAATCTCCATAAATGAGAGTATAATTAATTAAATAGAGTTGAAAACATTGTGGCAAACGGAGAAATTGCTCGTCTTGAGCAATTTCTTCTTTTGCCACAATGTTTTCAAAAGTCGTCTACTGCGAATGTGTCAAAATGCGTCTATACGTTGGAAAGGGCTGAAAACAAAGTAAAGGCTTCAGTTTTGGTATTCTAATAATAAATTGACTGAAATTTCAAATCATGGTAATGCATCATTGCCCTATGTAATCCGATTCGCAAACATTCCTTAAAGTACATGTCGTGTCTACTGAGTCCTCTTGTGCAGTAATCTTCACAATATTAAGGACAATTGCATAATAATAATTTGATAACTCAGTGTGAAATAGGTGTAACTGTATGCAATTTAAGAAGCAGTATTAACTGTTTCGCGCTGAAGCGCTGTGACTGGATACAAGACAGTTGTACATTGTACCCAAGATCATTGTAGACCATGATTAGCCTTATCTTTGCCTTCACTATTTGCAAAGGAAATTTTCCACATGTAGATTCAACCCTTTCCCACATACAACAAATATGTAGCAGACGACTTAAAAAACGTATGAACAAAAACATGGAAAATATATGATTACTGAAGAAAATTGAGAACATTATGGTAAAAGGAAAAATAGCTCATTTTGTGCCTATTGCTGGGATATTTTCAAAAGTCAACAGCTGCTGAGGCGTCAACAATCGTCTAAATGTGAGAAAGGGTTTGTATTTATTTAACATTTTAAGGTCATAAAGAATTAAGTCCCCCCAACAACAAAGCCTGACCTTGACCTTGAGCAAACAATTATCTGCCATATATCTCTCTAGCCCTGAATACACATTTAAACAATGAAAACCGAAACTAGATCCTGGGTATTCTTGGAAGAAATGGAGCTTACCATATACTGTATTATTACATGTGTCTTCTACCTGGGCAAGAGTACACCTAGACATCATTTCTTCCTCCCCCCGAAATAGTTTAATATCTAAAAAGATTTTAGGTGTTAAATTTGATACAGAGTATAACAAATTGTTGGAAAAGGAGAAATTGTTTAATTTGTAAATGTTCTCCTTTTCTTACATGGTTTGATTTAGGAAAATCCTCAAGTTTAAACCTTTACCCAGATACAATTTAATATCTAGAACATTGGAAAGTGTTAATATGGAGTATAAAATGTCGTTGGAAAAGGAGAAATTATTCAATTCTTAAATGTTCTCCTTTTCTTACATTGTTCTCAAAGGTTGTTTGATTCAAGAAAAGTCAGAGGTTTAACCCTTTCCCAGATAACAGATTTTCACTTCACCAGCCTAAATGATCACTGTCTAGGGATTATTGGTCTTTATGCATCTGTTTACATGTAATCTAGTCCAAGATCTATATTGTGGGGGTAAAACTAGGCTAGACGTGTAGCTCCATTAGTGGTACACTAATTTACTTTTGTATGATCCCGTTTTGGAAAGTCAATAACAAAAGACTAGAAATTGCTCTGTTTGTTTTTTCCCCCATTGTGACTCCTAGCTTAGAAAAAAGCAAGTAATTTCATGTAATGTAAATAAATGTTGTGAGTCATTAATATCAAAACGGATCGACTTCATCTTGGGTATAGATTTACGAAAATAGACTGGCTTTATCTTGGGTAAATAGATTTATGAAAATTTATTTATTTATTTATTGGGGTTTTACGCCATTATTTAGATTTACGAAAATAGACTGGCTTTATCATGGGTATAGATTTACGAAAACAGACAACCCTGACCCTCTTTCAAAAGACTTGAGACACTCTGCTGAAGGTATTTGAAAACAGTAATCCTTTCCCTCATAAAGATGACATTGGATGCATGTTGTAGCCGATGTTTTCTTAAACATTACGGAAAAAGGAGAATAAGTAATTGACATTGAACAATTCCTCCTTTGCCCACAATGTTTGTAACCGTGCTTTTAAATAATAATTCCAATGTTCTGGATATTCAAATCAACTCATTCAAACCTTTTTCAAAGAAGCCGGCTCCATAAATCTATCAACCATTAAACTGTTGCAAAGTGGAATACACAGCCTTCTCAACTCATTGTATTTAAAATGTCATGCATTTACTATTTTTCAGACATTCACCAGCTTGGATTTCCCTCAGTTGTGAAAGACGTGATGGTAGATCTATCCAGAATTCCAAAAGATTTGCTGAATTGTTAAATGTTGACATTTATCGAAAGTCACACAGACAATGCAGGAAAAATAACCGCCAATACAGGATGGTGTCCGGGGATGTTAACGGCCAGGGGGGCTGATCTTCAGCAATCGCCACACCTACCAACCAGTTATTTTAAAGAAACAGACTGGGGCTTGGGATGTATTTAGATATCATCCAAGTTATAAACGTATTGCAGACCTCATCATCGTGTTAAGAGTATTGCAGACATGTAAAGTGATAAGTGTATTGCTGGCATCATCAAATTGCTAAGAGTATATTGTAGGTATCATCAGAGTGCTAAGAGTATTGCAGACAGAGTACTGCAGGCATCATCAAAGTGCTAAAAGAACTGCAAGCATAATTAAGCTGAGGTCTCCTTGAGAGTGCACTGGGTAAACATGTTGATGTTTACTACATGTATACAATATCTGATATAAGTTTCATGAGTTGATGTGGTGTAAAAGACTGTTTAATGCCTTGTTCAGGTCATTATGTAAGGTTATATAAGAACTTTTATCTCTAGAAAAGTGCTCTCTTGTTTTTAGCTCACCTTTTAGCTCAAGCTATTGTGATCACATGTTGTCTGTCCTGAGTCTTCAACAATTGCCTTATTAACCCTTTCCCTCATATAGACGCTTTCTGACGCCTCTGCAGCAGACGGCTATTTGAAAACATAGTGACAAAAGAAGAAATTGCACAAAACGTGCAATTTCTCCTTTTGCCACAATGTTTTCCACTTTTAGTTAGTCATAGGTTATCCATTCAATTATAGAGATATTCTATTTTTTTACAAAATATGTTCAAAGTCGTCTGCTGCAGAATTGTCGTATGAGGGAAAGGGTTAACACTCTACAGGCTACATTTTTCATCCGATCTTCATAAAAGTTTATCAGAACATTCATCTCCATAAAATCTTGGACAAGTTAGAAACTTGGCCATGTCAGGTATTGTTAACACTATGGAGGCCACATTTTTAACTTGAGCATGTTGAAACTTTAGAATGTTCATCTAATAATATCTAGGTCAAGTTTGAATATGCGTCATACTGGGTCAAAAACTAGGGCACTAGGTCAAATAAGAGTAAAATCTTGTTTAAACTCTGGAGGCTGCATTTTTAACTTTAAAATATTGAAACTTCGTCAGAATGTTTGTCTTAGTAATATGTAGTTCAAGTTTGAAAATGGTCAAAAACTAGATCACAAAACCAAAATTAAGGAAAATCTTGTTGACACTCTTTAGAGGCCGCATTTTTTGCTTCAGCAGCCTGCATGTTTGTCTTTATGATATCTAGGTCAAGTTCGAATACGGATCATATTGACTCTAACACTATAGGTCACTAAGCCAAATTGATGGAAAATCTTTTTAAAAACTCCTGAAACTACATTTTTTATTTCAGCAGTTTGAGATTTTGTCATGTGTATTCCATTAGAAATATCATTTCATAACTCATGTGAGGGATCTAGGGCCATTATGGCCCTCTTGTTTGTTAATAATTAGATTGTACAAGTATGAATAGGTTGTATGCATCAAAATGGACAATATTTGGTTGATTAAGTTAAATGAAGGAAGTTTGAGGAGTGTAGACATGGGGAAGTTTATACCTACAACAATAGGAAATAACCAGAAAACCCTTTCCCACATACAACAAATCTGCAGTAGAATACTTTGATATCATATTGGCACACAATTGGAAAAATTTCTATTAATGAATCAAAAACTTTTGAAGAAAGTTGAAAAACATTGTGGCCAAAGGAGAAATGGCTCAAATTCTCCTTTGCAACAATATTGTCAAAAGTCGTCTGCTGCAGAGGCATCAGAAAGCGTCTTTATGTGGGAAAGGGTTTACATATACTTCATTACAACAATATAGATTACAACCATTTTAGGGATTGTCAGATTGTGTTATATAGTGTACATATTTTAATTGTTTAAGTGTAAATACTTTTAAGAATTTTGACTGTAAATACAATGAACACAATTTTGCAAATATTAAAATGGAGACATACTTTTAGGCATTTGCAGCAGCCATCTTTTGAAAACAGTGTGACAAAATGAGAAACTGCTAAGGGTGGGCTATTTCTCTTTTTTCCACAATATTTCAACTTTGTTCAATAATTATACTTCCATTTATCAAGATTTTCAATATTTTTGCATAAATGTAATTATGTTTATAAAGTCCTTTGCTGCAGTTTTGTGGCATTTGGACACTTGTAAACACAAGTAAATGAAGTACATTGTACTTGAAATCTTACCAGTAACCATTTATTAACCACTTATTAACACTTTACTGGATGAGCACGATTTTTACACCAGATGACTCTATGGCAAATAAAGATTAAAATATTGCTCATATTGAGAAATGTTTACATATCTGTTTAAAAAAAATGCTATGCATTTGATACGTTTTCAATTATTTTGTATGAAAAAAAAAAAAAATGCTTTAAATTTTTGGACGATTATTATCATCTCAGGTAAAAAGAAGGTTATGTTTTACACTGATAATTTGCTGAGATATACGAACTCCAGTGATTCAACATACAACTTATCTGCAGCAGACTATTTGAAAATGTTAATTAAGGCAAACAATATGGAAAATTCCCGTGCCCCTGGTTGCCAGCTTTTACAACAGATAGTAATACTTTAAACAATCTTGGTAGGTAACTCAAGGCACATTTGTGCCAAATAATTGTTCAAATCAGGCCATTTTTTTTTTATAAAAGATTTTAATCTATATACATATTGGTAAAAGAAACCCTCACCAAATTGTGGCCATGGTTTTCAACAGCTTGAAATATATTGAACAATCTTGGTAGAGGATCACCCAAGGAAAAATTTGTGAAAAATTATTCTAAGGAAAACACACATTGTTTTCAAATAGGCCAGTACAAGTTTGAACATTTTTGAAAGAGGACTACCTATAGAAAGTTTCTGTGAAGTTTGGCTTCAATATTTCCAGTGGTTTTAGAGGAGATATTGTTTAGAAATATTTGTTTAGGAAATGTTTGCAGGATTAGCACAATAGCTGACTGTGTGCGCTTTGTGCTTAGACGAGCTTAAATCCCATTGCGGCAAATATTGCTTTATGATGATGTTCTCAAAAGTATTCTGCTGCAAATTTCAAAATACCTATTCAAGCTTGTACAGAGTAACTAAATCCATCCTTTATCAGGAAAAGACCCCAATTATATAAGAAAGTGTAAATATGTGATGAAAAGTATTTAATTTTGTAAATTAAGATGAAATGACATAATTAAAAATATAAGAAACTTGACAAGATTTTGGTTGAATTTATTTGATGTCCATATTTAGAAATAATATTAAACTTTTAGATCTACATAAAATGCTATTTATCTGTGCGTTGGTTGATTGTTTGGTGTTTTACGACGCTTTCAAAATTTTTTTAGTTTTATCACGGCATTTCCCAGGTAAATTACCAGAACTACTGGAGGTGCAGCCATTATTATTGGAAACTTTAATTTGAAAAAAATCTAAACATTCTGGAAATTGAACCCTTTCCCTCATACGCCATTTCTGCAGCAGACGACTTTGAACATATTTTGTCAAAAAATAAAAATCTCTTTAATTAAATGGATAACCTATGACTAAAAGTGGAAAACATTGTGACAAAAGGAGAAATTGCACGTTTTGTGCAATTTCTTCTTTTGTCACTATGTTTTCAAATAGCCGTCTGCTGCAGAGGCGTCAGAAAGCGTCTATATGAGGGAAAGGGTTAAGACCATTTTCAAAAATTCTTCCGATATATCATGGTGACTGTTAATTGATTTGGGTTAAACACCATTTTTTCAACAAGTTAATATTTTGAATTGAGATCCCCCCAAAGAAAAATATTGTAAAAGAATGATTGGACCAACTTGGTACATGTATATCAGTTACTAAAAATAACTTAAAGTTCTGTATTTTATCTGTGCTATAATTTCAACACTATTACACTTTAGCCTAGGGCTAGAGTTACCAAATTGGCTGCACACATGCATCTGAGGATGATTGTGTTCCAAAATAAGATCATTGTTACTTTGACCCCACTTAAAATCCTTCTTGGGTTATATCTCCTGCACTTAATCTTTTTAAAACAAGGAACATTTTTGCAAAATTATATTCAAAACAGGTCCGTTTTTTTAAACAAGAATATTTTTAAAGTTTGAACTCAAGGAATATAAATTATGTGCCTTACTATTTTCTAAAATTGCAAGTACTTTTGGACAAAATAACAAGCTTTTTGTGGCCATGTTTTTAAATGGATTAGATACTTTGAACAAACTTGTTAGATGATCAATCAAGGAATTTGTGCAAACAAAATTCAAAACTTTTGGACAAGACAATTTTCAAAGTTTTTACTACATGTATATACACATATTATTATAAGGAAAACCGGACTGCCCTTTTGTAGCCACGGTTTTCAACTTATTGAATTTGAACAAACTAAGACAAGCGTCGCCCTAAGAATATTTGTGACGATCTATACTTTTTGAAAAGAAGATTTTAAAAGTTTGAGCACTTTTCCCCCATTCTGATGCTGCAGAGACGAACATTCTACATATAATTAAATTCTTTGAAGAATTTTGACAGAGGACCCCCCTAGTTACATTCCAGTGAAGTTTAACTACAATGGAACCAGTGGTTTAAGAGATGTTGTAAAAAGAAATTGTTGTTTCAATGGACTCGGACACAAAGTGATCACAATAGCTCAGCTTGAGCACTTTGTACTCAGTTGAGCTAACAAGAGGGCCAAGATGGCCCTAAAATCGATCACCTGAATGATAGTTAATTAGAAGCAAATATTTAACTGCAAATATCTGTGAAAATTTGATCAGGAGTTCAAATGAAACTGCAAGGAGTGGAAATAGTCCATTTTTATCTTGAAATCTAACAAGAGCTTTCTCAATTTCTGATGCTGCAGCAACAAAGGTTCTACACAGAATGCAAGTATTTGAACAATTTTGAAAGAGGACCATCAAAGGAACATTCCTGTGAAGTAACATTGAAATTGGTCAAGTGGAATGGTAGGAGTTGTCATTTGTAGCTAAAAGTTCAATTTACCCCTTTTGTGATGACGCGAGGTTGCTATGATTTTGTAACTAATCAAAACAGCTTGAACAAATTAAATGTAGAGGATCACTGAAGTAGGATTTATATTCAATTTCCTTAATATCAGACAAGAACTTTTAAAGCTTGGACATTTTGCCCCCTTTCTGATGCTGCAGCAACCCTGGCGGCCATGTTTTTCAACCGATCGGAAATATTTGAACAATCTTGGTAAAGGGTGCCCCAAGAAACATTTGTGCAAAATAATTTTCAAATTGGGCCAGTACTTTTGGACAAGAAGATTTTTAAAATTTTAACAAAAAAAAACCAAGCTCCTCCTTCTGGCGGCCATGTTTTTCAACCGATCGGAAATATTTGAACAATCTTGGTAAAGGGTGCCCCAAGGAACATTTGTGCAAAATAATTTTCAAATCGGGCCAGTACTTTTGGTCAAGAAGATTTTTAAAATTTTAACAATGCACATATAAGGAAAACAGGCTCCGCCCCCTGGCGGCCATGTTTTTTCAACCGATCGGAAATATTTGAACAATCTTGGTAAAGGGTGCCCCAATGAACATTTGTGGAAAATAATTTTCAAATCGGGCAAGTACTTTTGGACAAGAAGATTTTTTAAGTTTTAACAATGCACGTAGAAGGAAAACAAGCTTCGCCCCCTGGCGGCCATGTTTTTCAACGGATCGGAAATATTTGAACAATCTTGGTAAAGGGTGCCCCAAGGAACATTTGTGCAAAATAATTTTCAAATCGGGCCAGTACTTTTGGTCAAGAAGATTTTTAAAATTTTAACAATGCACATATAAGGAAAACAGGCTCCGCCCCCTGGCGGCCATGTTTTTCAACCGATCGGAAATATTTGAACAATCTAGGTAAAGGGTGCCCCAATGAACATTTGTGGAAAATAATTTTCAAATCGGGCCAGTACTTTTGGACAAGAAGTTTTTTTAAGTTTTAACAATGCACGTATAAGGAAAACAAGCTCCGCGCCCTGGCGGCCATGTTTTTCAACGGATCGGGAATATTTGAACAATCTTGGTAAAGGGTGCCCCAAGGAACATTTGTGCAAAATAATTTTCAAATTGGGCCAGTACTTTTTGACAAGAAGATTTTTAAAATTTTAACAATGCACATATAAGGAAAACAGGCTCCACCCCCTGGCGGCCATGTTTTTCAATCGATCGGAAATATTTGAACAATCTTGGTAAAGGGTGCCCCAATCAACATTTGTGGAAAATAATTTTCAAATCGGGCCAGTACTTTTGGACAAGAAGATTTTTTAAGTTTTAACAATGCACATATAAGGAAAACAAGTTCCACGCCCTGGCGGCCATGTTTTTCAACGGATCGGAAATATTTGAACAATCTTCGTAAAGGGTGCCCCAAGGAACATTTGTGCAAAACAATTTTCAAATCGGGCCAGTACTTTTTGACAAGAAGATTTTTAAAATTTTAACAATGCACATATAAGGAAAACAGGCTCCGCCCCCTGGCGGCCATGTTTTTCAATCGATCGGAAATTTTTGAACAATCTTGGTAAAGGGTGCCCCAATGTACATTTGTGCAAAATAATTGTCAAATCGGGCCAGTACTTCTGGACAAGAAGATTTTTAAAGTTTTAACAATGCACATATAAGGAAAATAAGCTCCGCCCCCTGGCGGCCATGTTTTTCAACGGATCGGAAATATTTGAACAATCTTGGTAGAGGGTACCCCAAGGAACATTTGTGCAAAATAATTTTTAAATCGGGCCAGTACTTTTGGACAAGAAGATTTTTTAAGATTTGGCAATTTTCCCCTTTTCTGTTGCCGCGGCAACCAAAGTTCTCGATGGAATTTAAATCTTTGAACAATTTTTAAAGAGGTTCACCAAAGGAACATTCCTGTGAAGTTTGGTTGAAATTGGTCAAGTGGTTAAGGAGGAGATGATCTAAATGTTAACGACGGACGACGGACGACGGACGACGACGGACGACGTAAGACGGACAAAAAGTGATCAGAATAGCTCACCTTGAGCCTTTGGCTCTAGGTGATCTAAAAATAAAGAAAGTTGGAACGGAATTTGCGATGGTATTAGATGAAATATCTCATAATGTATCTGGAGCACTGCTGAGCGAAAGTCAATGCTTCCGTAAAAAAATGGGCATTTCAGAATTAATTCTGATAATTAATATCTAATTAAGCCAGAGATATGTGACTTGGTATAGAAACACGTTTTGTTCCTATAAAGATGTGTACCAAGTTTCATTTGAAAATGTTGAAAGGCCTTTGCGTTATGAGGTAGTGTTAAAATTTTGTGACGACACAGACAATGACAACGAAAACGACGCCAAGGGTGCACAATAGCCCGACAGACGAGCTAAAAATACCTGTTAGTGTAGATTAGGTCAAAGGGAAGTAAATCGGATCGGCTTGCCAGGCAGATAATTTTGTCCAGGGTTTTGTCCAGGGAATTTCAGATGAATATATAAGACTGAGGTTGGCTCCCATTGGACAATAATGATTTTGTTGAAGGTTGAAAGTGATTTTCATAAAGTTGAATAACCTCCGACTGATTTATAACCAAAATAGTGTTTGCTTTTAGCTATGTTGGCACTCTAATAGCCATTTTCAGAACATGCTGTATTTTCTGAAATTGAAAGTAAAATTCAGTGCGGGATAAGGGTCACCTTTGATTTGACCTCCTAGCTCTGTCAAAAACGGTGAACATGTGGGTTTGTTTCGCTTTTTTGGTAGTTCTAAGAATGAACTTTAGTTTGATATAGGTATATGTGTTAATTCATTTGCTAGTAACGAACCATAACCCATAATGCTATAATGGTGGCCTATGGAAAATGATTTACTTCCCTTTGATCATTAGGGCAGTCTTACAGCCATACAATATAGAATAAAGGTACACAACTCTTATGACATACTATGAACCCTTTATGAACGTACATATCTTAAAGTCATCTATGGAAACAGTTTGGGAATTAACGCATCTAAGATTTCACAAAAGTTTCATATCAAGTAATATTGCTGCTTTTTGAAATTTACATAAATTCATTGACAGAAAATAATGTAACATATATATATATATATATACTGAAATTTGCACCAGTTAATTTTACTTAACCCTTTCCCCCATATAGTTACATTTTGATGCCTTTGCAGCAGACTTCTTTTGAAAAGATTGTGACAAAAGCAGTTGTAAGTGGGAAAGGGTTAACCCTTTACCTCATATAGACGCTTTCTGACGCCTCTGCTGCAGACGGCTTTTTGAAAACATAGTGACAAAAGAAGAAATTGCACAAAACGTGCAATTTCTCCTTTTGCCTCAATGTTTTCCACTTTTTGTCATAGGTTTTTTGTCATTAAATTATAGAGATTTTCTATGTTTTGACAAAATACGTTCTAAGTCGTCTGCATTACTAGCCAAGTTTTTTGAGGCTTGACCACAATGATGACATACAACAAATATGCAGCAGATGACTTTGAAAACATCTGGGCAGAAATACGGAAAATCTACAAATAAAGATGTAACACAAACAAAAGGGCTAAAATGTCCCTTAATTGATCACACTTGTGAGTAAGTCTGGCAAAGAAACTGTAAGGAGTAGTAGTGGTGTAGGGGTAGTGACCCGCTTTGGGTGAAGGTTTGGCCAGGTCATACAAAAGGGATTGTAGGGTTACATCTGATTTGTTTGTTTCAGGATTAATGGACAAATAGTACTGGTAACTTACCCGGGAAACAGTGTGATATAACTGAACAAGAGGGTCAGTATTGCTCAACTGCAAAGAGGCAAACTAATCTTAACTCACCCCCTGGTGGCCATGTGTATTGACCAATCAATATGGCTTAAAGGAACCTGGTAGAGGGTCATTCAAGCAACATTGCTACAGTTATTTGAAAATCTGCCATATATTTTCAGAAGAGCATATTTGTTCTTGTGACCTAGTTGTTGACCTGACCTGACCTGACCCATATTCAAACTTAGCCTAGATATTACTAAGACAAACAAAGTTTCAATATGCTCAAGCCAAAAATGCGGCTTCCAATTTGACCAAGTGAACTATTTGTTTAAACCAACATGACCTATATTCGCACTTGTCCTAGATATCGCTAAGACAAACATTCTGACAAAGTTTCAAAATGCTCAAGCAAAAATTGCGGATTCCAGAGTGTTAACAAGACTTTCAGACAAAAGGCGATCACAAAATCTCCCCTTGAGCACTTTGTGCTCTGCATTGTGAGCTAAAAATGCGATCTCTAGTATTTACAAGATTGTTTTACAATTTGGCCTACCCAGTAGTGACCTAGGTTTTTAAAAATATTCTGACAGAGTTTCAACTTGCTCAAGCCAAAAATGTGGCTTCCAGAGTGTTAACAAGTTTTTCCTTCAATTTGGCCAAGTGACCTAGTTTCAAGCTGCTCAAGTAAAAAAAGTGATCTCTATAGTGTTAACAAGATTTTTCTCAAATTTGACCAGGTGAACTAGATTTTGACCAGGCATATGACCCATATTTGAACTTAGTCTAGATATCATCAAGACATACATTCTAGTAAAGTTTCAACATATTCTCGTTAAAAACCCGACTGTTAACAAGATTTTCCTTCAATTTTGCCTAGTGATCTAGCTTTTGACCCGATATGACCTATATTCGATGTTGGTCTAAGATATCACTAAGACAAACATTCAGAGTGTTAACAAGATTTTCATTTAATTTGATCAAGTGACCTAGTTTGTGACCCCACATTACCCAGTTTCGAACTTTGCCTATATTTGATGGAGATGTATGTTCTGAAAAACTTTCATGAAGATTGGATAAAAAGTTAACAAAATATTTATAGATAAAATTACCCTTCCAATAAATAAATAAGTTAACAAAATGTTCATAGATATAAATACCCATCCAATAAATAATAAAGTTAACAAAATATTCATAGATATAATTAACAAAATATTCAGATATAAATACTAGGTGTAGGGATGACAACCAATACCAAAATTAGAATTCGAATATTCGAATATTCGACCCATTTGTGCATGTTTCACCAACAAAGAGTTTATACATGCGTTATTGGCTGTAAAGTTATCTTACTGTTGTCTTATTGTGTTAAGTTCCAGGACTCGCATTTACATCTGTTTAAAACATGAACAATTGGACAAGGACCCTCGTGAAGGGTGGATGTCGTTATCTCAGTAGAAATATGGCAAGTCCGTTTTGGATAAATTTGGAACGAACATCCCACAAGTACTCGGTCACCAGGACGGACGGACGGACAGGGTGATTCCAATATACCCCCCCAAAACCTTGTTTGCGAGGGGTATAATTAAACAAGAGGGCCATGATGGCACAGGATCGCTCACCTTAATTATACAATGTACTACTGCAATGAAAAACACATCAAGACAATTATTCTGAATGCAACCTCCACAGTGTTAACAAGATTTTCCTTCATTTGGCCTAGTGATCTATATTCTTTTACCTGATATGACCCATATTCAAACATGGACTAGATATCATCAAGACAACATTCTGACAAATTTTCAATTGCTCAAAGTAAAAATGCAGCCTCCGGAGTTTGAACAGTATTTTCCTTTATTGACCTTGTTTTTGACCCAATATGACCCATATTCGAACTTGACTTATTATTTATATAATTCAGACAAACATTCTGACCAAATTTTAAGCTGCTGAAGCAAAAAATCCAAAGTGTTAACAAGATTTTCCTTCAGTTTGACCTTGTGACCTATTTTTTGACCCAACATGACCCATGATCGAACTTGACTTACATATCATCTGGGATGACTGATACGTATCAGTCATCCCAGATATCATCAAGAAAAACATTCAAGTCAAAAATGCAGTACCCAGAGTGTTAACAAGATTACCCTTCAATTTGGCCTAGTGACCTAGTTTTTAACCCGGCATGACCCGTATTTGAACTTGGCCTTGTTATCATCTAGACAAACATTCTGACTAAATTTCAAGCTGATTAAGCAAAAAATGCGGCATCCAAAGTGTTAACAAGATTACCCTTCAATTTGACTTAGTGACCTAGTTTTTAACCCGGCATGACCCATATTTGAACTTAGCCTAGATATCATTTAGACAACATTCTGACCAAATTTAAAGCTGCAGAAGCCAAAAATGCATCTTTTACCACATTTTATACAAGTTGAAGTTACGGCGTATTGAAACAGAATAATCGGTATTGTATCCATCATTTTAATAGCCCAAAGCAAGGATTATCAATCATACATGTTATCTATATATTGACACCTTAAACAATATGCGTAAAATGTATCATCGGTAACCCTCTACTTGTAGTTTTTGACAAAAAAGTGTGTGTGAATATTTCAAGTATCACCAATTTGATTTATAAATATATATTTTTCGGCGATAGCTGATTAACCTGGGCTTTCACCTATATGTTAAACAAATGATCTACATTGTAGACCAATCAAATGTTGTATTTAATGAATAATGTCAAAGAAGTAAAGGAAACTAGAGATTGCTTTTTTGAAAAAGCGCTTGTCTCCCCATTAGTGTGGTCGTAGGGGAGGAAAAGAAATGATGGAGTCAAAAAACCTTTGACTTTGTGACCTCAAAATCAAATAAAATCAATAAGGTTCATCTACTGGTTAGGACCAACCTGCACACCAGGTATGAAGTTCCTCGACATAAGCATTCTTTAGTTATTGAGCGGAAACCATTTTTCAGCTGAAGGTTACCATGACCTAGTGACCTCAAAATCAATAGGGGTCATCTGCTGGTGGTGACCAACTTGCACACCAAGTGTTAACTTCCATGGCCAAAGCATTCTACAGTTATAAAGCAAAAGCTATTTCTCAGCTCATTGTTAATGTGCCCTTGACCTTTGACCTTGTGACCTCAAGATCAAACAAAACCAATAAGGGTCATCTACTGGTTAGGACTAACCTGCACACCAGGTATGAAATTCCTCGACATAAGCATTCTTTATTGTCACTGTGACCTTGACTTAAGATGTACTGACCTCAAAATGAATAGGGGTCTTCTACTGGGCATGGCAAACCTTCATACCGAGTAAGGAGTTCTTCGTCCAAAGCGTTCTTCAGTTATTGAGCGGAAACCATTTTTTACCTCACAATGTCACCATGACCTTGACCTTTGGACATCAAATCAATAGGGGTCATCTACTGGTCATGACCAACCTGCATACCAAGTATGAAGTTCCTACGCCTAACTGTTCTTCAGTTATTGAGCGGAAACAAGTGTGATGGACGTGACTTTGACCTTGACCTTTGACCTAGTGATCTCAAAATCAATAGAGGTCATTTGCTGGTAGTGACCAACCTGCACACCAAGTATGAAGTTCCTGGGCCCAGACAAAAACAATTTTTCAGCTCATTGTCACCGTGACCTTTTAGCTCAAGGTCACAGTGACCTTGACTTTAAACGTACTGACCTCAAAATCAATAGCGGTCTTCTACTGGGCATGGCCAAATTGCATACCAAGTATGGAGTTCCTCGGCCCAAGCGTTCTTCAGTTTTTAAGCGGAAACCACTTTTTACCTCACAAGGTCACCATGACCTTGACCTTTGACCTTAATGACATCAAAATTAATAGGGGACAAATTAATCATGACCAACCTTCATACCAAGTATGAAGTTCCTACGCCTAAGCGTTCTTCAGTTATTGAGCGAAAACAAGTGTGTCAGACGGAAGGACGGACGGAACGGGCAAAAACAATATGTCACCCCCATGTATGGGGGAGACATAATGAAACGCTTTGATTGGTTCAGAGTTAAGTTGGCGATCCTACGAGAAGAACTAATAAGGTGAAGTTTTAAATGAAATGTTCTGCATACTAACCTTTAATTGTTTTCCTTAAAAAATAAATTTCAGCGAAAAAAATAAGTGTTCAGTTATTTGACTTCAATTGAAATGTATACACCTCTTCGGAGCCTCGCGTTATCTCCAGTCATGTTATGGGGTATTCTCGGCCTTGATAATCTATTTATAGATACTGAAGCTGGATTGAGATTGCCGATCAGCCTTTGGTAAACACATAGATTATTGTTATGATTTAGTAGTTGATACTGGGATAAAGATATAAACAAGTTGATTCCATCCTTTCCGATTAGTATTTAATAATTTCTGAGAGTTTACATAAATTTGGCTGACATGTGGTTCTAAAACCAAAGAGATAAACAAACAAGAGGCCCATGAGGGCCTATGCTCTACTGGCATTGATCTGGCTTGTTTCAAAAGGAACCAATATGTCATCAATATTCAAATACCATCTAAGTTTGGTGAAGATCAGATAGAAAATGGAAGCTCTATTGTGTTCACAAGCTGTATTATAGCAATTTTGACAATTTCAAGGGCCATAATCCAGCCATGCATGGGTAGATCTGGCCGTTTTTTAGAAATGAACCAAACTGTCATGGATATCTAACTACTGTATAAGTTTGGTTGAGATACAATCAAAAACAAGGACTGTATCATGTTAACAATTTTGACAATTTCAAGGGCCATAATCCAGTCATGCATGAGCAGATCTGGCTGATTTTCGAAAGGAACCGAGCTCTCATGGATATCCAACTACTGTATAAGTTTGGTTGAGATACAATCAAGTGAAGACTGTATCGTGTTAACAAGAAATTGTTTATGGACGGACGACGGACAAATCGCCACAAAATTAGACAAATCGCCACATAAGCCCTTCTGGCCTTTGGCCAGTAGAGCTAAAAACGCTCAAGCTACACTCGATTACTGAGTGATAGTAAATTGGTAGCAAATATCTAGGAAAATTTGATCAGGAGTGCAAATGAAACTGCAAGGAGTGGACAATGTTAAAGAAATAGTAAAATGGCTTATCAGTAAAGGCCATTTGTATCTTGAAATTTAACGAGAACTTTAATAAGAATGGAATTATAAAGTTTTGTCATTTTGTGCATTTCCTGATGTTTGGGTATTTTTCTCACTTTCTGATGCCACAGCAACCAAAGTTCAGGACAGAATGTAACTTTTTGAACAATTTTGAAAGAGGACCAAAGGAACATTCCTGTGAAGTTTAAGTTGAAATTGGTCTAATTGAATGGTGGTAGGAGTTGTCATTTGTAGCTTAAAATTCCATTTACCCCTTTTGTGATGACGCCTGGTTGCTATGATTGTGTAACCTATCTATACAGCTTGAAAAACTAAGTAGAGGAACACTGAAGTAAGATTCCTATTCAAATTTCTTAAAATCAGACAAGCACTGGACAATGGACAAATGGAATTTTCGAATTTTGACAATTTGCTCCTTTTCTGATGCTGCCTAACTGCCATGTTTTTCAACCAATCATTATGGATTGAACAATTTTTGTAGGGGGTCATCCAAGGAAATTTTTTCTACCAAATTAAATTGGAATCTGACTAGCCGATTCAGAGGGGAAGATTATTAAAAGTTTGGAAGTTTTGCCCCCTTTCTGATGTGGCAGCAACCAAAGTTCTCAATGGAATTTAAATATTTGAACAATTTTGAAAGAGGGCCACCAAAGAAACATTCTTGTGGAGTTTGGTTTATAATTGGTCCTGTGGTTAAGGGAGAAGATGATGTTTAAAGCTAAAAGTTAACGACTGACGACAGACGGACAAAGAGTGATCAGAATAGATCACCTTGAACCTTCGGCTTAGGTGATCTAATAAGTTAATAAAATATTCATGGATATAATTAGTTAATTACCCATCCAATAAATAAATAAGTTAACAAAATATACTCAACAAGAGAAAGTTGATGCAAGGCATCAGTGTCGCCGGAAAAGACTGCATTGATTTATTTATGTATTCTTGACTTTCCTTAGTCTATTCAATCATTAGGAACGCAGTAATGAAAACATTTGCTTATAAATTTTATATACATACCTATACATTAGGGTATCTATAAAAAATTAACGAAATGTGTACACATTTATCTGGCTTAAATTTAATTTTGCTGTTGTTACTTATTTAAATAATAGTATTCATTCATATAATTTCAATGTTTGTCAATCTTATTCGAATCACAAAGTAAATATCCTGGTATTGCTTTAAAGGGAGGTAATTTGAAGAAAACAAAAGTCTTCAAAAGGAGAAATATATCAGCATTACCGTCTACAGTTTAAATTGTTCTATTGTTTGTGGATTTAAAAATGTTCTTTTTTTCTTATTTCTACATGTACAACGAAATATTGCGGCTTCTCTTTGACGCTTTGCGTCAAACATTCGTCTTGTACTTGTCTAAAATAAAATAATATCACTCGCTTTTTCATATCGAAATGCGCATGCGCGAAAATCGATGTTAAAGGTCACGAAACTACACAACAGAATAGGGTCTATATTTAGCTTAGAAACAGTTCCTACTTTAGATATTCATGGATTAACATTATTAAATGAATTCTACACAAATCAAGACATCTCTTTGAACATGAAAACAACATTTAGTAAGTTAAAATTGCTATTAAAAGGAGAATCCGAAATTGACCTCAATGATGACACATAAGAGTCTGCATTAGGGGGTGTTGGTTCACGTCTTGAAGGGACCACTTTTGTCTTCGTAAATAAGACAAAAAACTTAAATGCGAGTGAAATAAAAAAAACTGCAAACATTAAAAAATCGGAATATTTATTTCATTTTAGATGTGTCATTTATTAGTGTTCGTAAACAACCACAATTGTAATATGTTCAAATCATCTAGATTTGTTTCTTTCTAATAATAAGCCGCCCTCCCATGTGATTTCCGAAAAGCTATTAAAAATAGAAGTCGCGGGCTTCTGCCCGGCGACTAATAAAAGAGTGCAACTAGTAATATTTGACATGTTGGAATGAATCTTAAACGTCATTGCATAGAAACTTTTAAACAATACCCAATGATATATATAGATAAATGTATATATAAATTAAAAAAAATTGTAATAACTAGAAATACTGTGAGCAAAGCTCACTAAAGAATACCCCCCGCTCCCCTCCCAAAGCATCGGATACATTGGTAAAGTTTCTACTTTGCTTATCTTCCCTTGGAAGAATCTGAGGAGAAAAATCTTCCTTCATGCATATCTACATATAATGTGTAGCCTTCATATACAGTTTGACACAGTAGTGCTTACAAGAAATGTAGAGGTATGTGCACAGGAGTCCCTCGCAGGCAACCTCTAAGTTGAATTATCTGCCCTTGGAAGAATCCGAGGCGTATGATCTTCCTTCATGCATATCTACATATGATGTGTAACCTTCATGTAAAGTTTGACCCAAATCCATTGAGCCATTTAGGAGGAGTAGTGCTTACAAGAGATGTGGAGGTATGTGCACAGGAGTCCCTCGCAGGTAACCTCTAAGTTGAATTATCTGCCCTTGGAAGAATCCGAGGCGTATGATCTTCCTTCATGCATATCTACATATGATGTGTAACCTTCATGTAAAGTTTGAACCAAATCCATTGAGCCGTTTAGGAGGAGTAGTGCTTACAAGAAATGTGGAGGTATGTGCACAGGAGTCCCTCGCAGGTAACCTCTAAGTTAAATTATCTGCCCTTGGAAGAATCCGAGGCGTATGATCTTCCTTCATGCATATCTACATATGATGTGTAACCTTCATGTAAAGTTTGACCCAAATCCATTGAGCCGTTTAGGAGGAGTAGTGCTTACAAGAAATGTGGAGGTATGTGCACAGGAGTCCCTCGCAGGTAACCTCTAAGTTGAATTATCTGCCCTTGGAAGAATCCGAGGCATATGATCTTCCTTCATGCATATCTACATATGATGTGTAACCTTCATGTAAAGTTTGAACCAAATCCATTGAGCCGTTTAGGAGGAGTAGTGCTTACAAGAAATGTGGAGGTATGCTCTAAGTTGAATTATCTGCCCTTGGAAGAATCCGAGGCATATGATCTTCCTTCATGCATATCTACATATGATGTGTAACCTTCATGTAAAGTTTGAACCAAATCCATTGAGCCGTTTAGGAGGAGTAGTGCTTACAAGAAATGTGGAGGTATGTGCACAGGAGTCCCTCGCAGATAACCTCTAAGTTAAATTATCTCCCCTTGGAAGAGTCCGAGGCGTGTGATCTTCCTTCATGCATATCTACATATGATGTGTAACCTTCATGTAAAGTTTGAACCAAATCCATTGAGCCGTTTAGGAGGAGTAGTGCTTACAAGAAATGTGGACATACGGACAGACAGACAGACAGACAGACGGACAGACAGGCGGACAGACAGGGTGATTCCTATATACCCCCCCAAACTTTGTTTGCCGGGGGGTATAATAAGCTTACTAAAAATGTCCCTGACTCTAACTTAACCCTTTCCCACATACAACAAATCTGCAACAGAACACTTTGGAAACATATTGGCAAAAATATTGAAAATTTCTATAAATGAAAGTATAATTATTGAAAAGAGTCTAAAACATTGTGGCAAAAAGAGAAACCGCTCATCATGAGTAATTTCTCTTTTTGCCACAATGTTTTCAAAAGCTGTCTGCTACAGATGTGTCAGAATGTTTCTGCATATGGATTTTTTATTGAGTATCAAGTATTGAGTATCTATTCAAGTATAGAGGCCACTGGCCCATAAAACAACATATATATATACAGTTCATTATATGTACAAGAGTGACATACGGTTATGATAATTAAAATCCGAAAACGCATACAAGTATATATATATTATATAATACACTAACACATGCACATACACATAAAGTTATATACTTATTTTTTTTCACCATTTTGAATGTAACCTTTTCAAGATAAAGATGACTAAGGATTCATTTGCAGCAGACAATTTAGTTTGACATCATCGAGGAAAAAGAAACATGTTTGCCAATATATGTTGAATAACATTAACCCTTTCCCTCATACGACAATTCTGCAGCAGACGACTTTGAACGTATTTTGTCAAAAAATAGAAAATCTCCATAATTGAATGGATAAACTATGACAAAAAGTGGAAAACATTGTAGCAAAAGGAGAAATTGCACGTTTTGTGCAATTTCTTCTTTTGTCACTATGTTTTCAAAAAGCCGTCTGCTGCAGAGGCGTCAGAAAGTGTCTATATGAGGGAAAGGGTTAATACAGATCAAAATAATGCATGGGTTGAAGCATACGAAATTATGGACAGACAATGTTTGAGCCCAAACTGTGACCTTGACATTGAGAGTAGGTGGCTGGGTGATACGCATGACACATCATCTTTTTATGGAGAATAATAATGTGAAGTAATATCAAAATCCATTTAAGCATGTGGAAGATACAGCCTGGACGCGAAATTGCAGGCGGACATTGTTCGACCCAAAACTGTGACCTTGACTTTGGGAGTAGGTGGCTGGGTGATGTGCATGACATATCATCCTGTTTTTGGAGAACAATTGTGTGAAATAATATCAAAATCCATTAAAGCATGTGGAAGATACAGCCCGGACAAGAAATTTCAGACATATTGACAGACGGACAAACTGACCTTGACCTTGGGAGTAGGTTGCTGGGTGATGTGCATGACACATCATCTTGTTATGGAGATTAATGATGTGAAGTAATATCAAAATCCATTAAAGCATGTGGAAGATACAGCCCGTACACGAAATTGCGGACGGACAATGTTTGAGCTGACCAGTACTAATAACCCACACCCTATGTTGTCTGTCTTTTTTGACAGATTTATATGACTTAGAAGGTCACCAAAGAAACAAGTAACTGAAGGATTGCAAGCAATACCATAGTCCCCTACCGGTTTGCACTTTTGAGTCTGTTTCTGTTGTCATAGCAACCCAATGTTTAGGTATATCAAGACAATAAAGTATGAAAATAAAGAAAGGGAAATAACTCAAAAATTAGGGAAGCAAGAGTTATGGTTCATGTGCACTGCACTCCCCCTTGATACGATGTATTCATGTGTGAAATTTCATAGCCATAGCTAGTATAGTTATGGAGATATGCTCCGGACAAACAAGTATGAAAATAAAGAAAGGGAAATAACTCAAAAATTAGGCAAGCAAGAGTTATGGTTCATGTCCACTGCACTCCCCCTTGATACGATGTATTCATGTGTGAAATTTCATAGCCATAGCTAGTATAGTTATGGAGATATGCTCCGGACAAAAATCAAGTATGAAAATAAAGAAAGGGAAATAACTCAAAAATTAGGCAAGCAAGAGTTATGGTTCATGTCCACTGCACTCCCACTTGATGAGATGCATCCATGTGTGAAATTTCATAACCATAGCTAGTACAGTTTTGGAGATATGCTCCGGACAAAAATCAAGTATGAAAATAAAGAAAGGGAAATAACTCAAAAATTAGGCAAGCAAGAGTTATGGTTCATGTCCACTGCACTCCCCCTTGATACGATGTATTCATGTGTGAAATTTCATAGCCATAGCTAGTATAGTTATGGAGATATGCTCCGGACAAAAATCAAGTATGAAAATAAAGAAAGGGAAATAACTCAAAAATTAGGCAAGCAAGAGTTATGGTTCATGTCCACTGCACTCCCCCTTGATGAGATGCATCCATGTGTGAAATTTCATAACCATAGCTAGTACAGTTTTGGAGATATGCTCCGGACAAAAATCAAGTATGAAAATAAAGAAAGGGAAATAACTCAAAAATTAGGGAAGCAAGAGTTATGGTTCATATGCACTGCACTCCGCATTGATGAGATGTATCCACATATGGAATTTCATAGCCATAGCTAGTACAGTTTTGGAGATATGCTCCGGACAAAAATCAAGTATGAAAATAAAGAAAGGGAAATAACTCAAAAATTAGGGAAGCAAGAGTTATGGTTCATATGCACTGCACTCCGCATTGATGAGATGTATCCACATATGGAATTTCATAGACCTAGGTAGTATAGTTTCGGAGATATGCTCCGGACAAAGAACTGGAAAACTGATTTGCCGGACTGACTGACTGACTGACTGACTGACTGACAGATGGACTGACTGACAGATGGACTGACGGACTGAGTGCAAACCTAAGAGTCCCCTTCGGCACGCCGGTAGGGGACTAATTATCATGTACCAGTTAGTATTTCAATATCAAACATTTATTTTCTAGGGAAATAATTTTCTAAAGCTTAACAGGTAAAACAGCCCAAGTTCTTCAAAGTCATGTCTTTAAATTAATAGGTAGGGGGCACCCAACGAACACATTTTTTTTTATCAATAGTTAAAACAAGGTACAGTCCTATTAAACCTCTAAGTGTGACCTTGACCTTCGAAGTACAGGCCTGTGTCTTGTGTGCCACATGTCACCTCATCATGTTGAACATGTGTGCCCCGTAACTTGGGAAACCTATGATGCATGGTTTATTATTTCGACCTTTGACCTCTATGTGTGACCTTGACCTTCAAAGTACAGGCTTGTGTCTTGTATGCCACATGTCACCTCATCATGGTGAACATGTGTGCCCAGTAAATTGGGAATCCTACGATGCATGGTTCAGATGTGAGCCGGATAAGGTAGTCCTATCAAACAGTATTAATTTTGACCTTTGACCTCTAAGTGTGACCTTGACTTTAAGGTACAGACCTGTGTCTTGTGCGCCACATGTCACCTCATCATGGTGAACATGTGTGCCCAGTAACTTGGGAATTCTATGATGCATGGTTTCTCATTTCGACCTTTGACCTCTAAGTGTGACTGACTTTTGAGATACAGGCCTGTTTCTTGAATGCCACATGTCACGTCATCATGGTGAACATGTGTGCCCCGTAACTTGGGAATCCTATGAAGCATGGTTGAGATATGAGCCAGACAAAGTAATCCTATCAAACAGTATTCATTTTGACCTTTTACCTCTAAGTGTGACCTTGACCTTTGAAGTACAGGCCTGGGTCTTGTGCGCTACACGCCACCTCATCATTTGTGCTAAGTTTCTTGGAAATCCTATGATGGATGGTTAAGGTGCGGGCTGGACAAGGTACAATCCTATCAAACGGTATCCATTTTGACCTTTGAGGTACAGGCCCGGGCTGTTACTGACACGCCGCCTCATCATGGTTTAGGTTTGTGCCAAGTTTCTTGGAAATCCTATGATGGATGGTTAAGATGCAGGCCGGACAAGGTTAGGAGGGACTGACAGACTGACAGACAGAATCAACCAAACCTATAGTCCCCTACCGGGAACTAATAAGCAAATGAAATTTTTATGTGAACTAGATTTGGGAAACTTCAAGATTATCACAAACTTAATGCTTAACTTAGTTCTTGTATCATATACCTTCGTAGTCCAAAAGCTTTTATAATGTACTTCGAAATTTTGTTAACAGTTTCTATGGCATTACAATCAAAAATAGAATGAAAAAGGTTGTTCCTGAGCCATGATTTATCAAGATAATCTACCCCTAATAAATCAAATTTAAGTAAACAAAATTAACAATAAATACAAAATTATAAACCTAAAAAATATTGATCTATAATAGTTTGCAAACTAATGGAAAAATTACTCGAGAAAAAAAAGATCAACTATTAGTTTTAACCCTTTCCCACATATAACAGATATGCAGCAGACAACTTTGAAATCATGTAGGCAAAACTATTGAAAAAGCATAATTATTCACAAGAGTTTAAAACGTTGTGGCAAAAGGAGAAGTTGCTCATCATGAGAAACTTCTCGGTTTACCAGTGTTTTCAAAAGAAGTCCGCTGCTACAGATGGGCCAAAATGTGTCTGCAGGTGGAAAAGAGGTTAATCCTTTCCCTTATATAGACGCTTCTACAGCAGACGGATTTTTTTAAAAAATGGAGACAAGAGAAGAAATTGCTCAAAACAAGCAATTTCTTCTTATGTCACCATGTTTTAAACGCTATTCAATTATTGTACTTTAATTTAAAGGGAGTTACCATTTTTGGGGGGTATATTTTCAAAGTCGTCTGCTGTAGATTTGGTGTAGGTTGGAAAGATGTTAAATAACAACAATAATAATGATCATAATGATTATATTATAGTAATTTAATGTCGAAGGAGTGATCAATGTTTCAGCTCTTCGAAGGATTAAATACAGAATGATGCTTTCTGAATTATTCAATTCATAGGTTTTGGTGCTAGACAAAAGGCTTAACCCTTTCCCTCATACAACAAATCTGCAGCAGGCGACTTTGAAAACATACCCAGAATTGTTTGGAAACTCCTTTAAAATGAAAGAACAATAATTGAATCAAGTCAGAAAGCGTCTATATGAGGAAAAGGGTTAACCGTTTCCCTCATACGACAATTCTGCAGCAGACGACTTTGAAAGTATTTTGTCAAAACATAGAAAATCTCCATAATGGAATGGATAACCTATGACAAAAAGTGGAAAACATTGTGGCAAAAGGAGAAATTGCACGTTTTGTGCAATTTCTTCTTTTGTCACTATGTTTTCAAAAAGCCGTCTGCTGCAGAGGCGTCAGAAAGCGTCTATATGAGGAAAAGGGTTATATACAGATCAAAGGTTACTGAATTGTCCGATTCTTAGGTTTTGGTGCTAGACAATTGTCTTAAATACAGATTTAAGCTTACTGATGTATTCAATTCTTAGGATAAGGTACTAAGCAAAAGACTTAAATGAAGAATAATGCTTACTGATTTATTCAATTCTTAACATACGGTCCTAGACAAAAGGCTTAAATACAGATTAAAGCTTACTGAGTTATTCAATTCTTAGAATTAGGTGCTAGACAAAAGGCTTAAATACAGAATAATGCTTACTGAATTATTTAATTCTTAGGATAAGGTCCTAGACAAAAGGCTTAAATACAGATTAAAGCTAACTGAATTATTCAATTTTTAGGATATGGTCCTAGACAAAAGGCTTAAATACAGAATAATGCTTACTGAATTATTCAATTCTTAAGTTTTGGTGCTAGACAAAAGGCTTAAATACAGAATAATGCTAACTGAATTATTCAATTCTTAGGATAAGGTCCTAGACAAAAGGCTTAAATACAAATTAATGCTTAATGAATTATCAATTCTAAGGATAAGGTGCTAGACATAAGGCTTTAATACAGATTAATGCTTACTGAATTGTCAAATTATTAGGTTTAGGTGCTAGACATAAGGCTTATAACTATAAACATATTGGGCCATTGATGGTAATGCTTATTTACAGAGTTTCCATACTTGTGCATAGATATTTTCAAAGTCCTCTTCTGCAGATTTTTTGTGTGTGGTACTAACTTGACGCAAACAACTTACAATTTTGAAAATATTGTGGAGAAAGGAGAACACAAGCAATTTCTTATTTTATCACAAAGTTTTTCATTCTGTTACAATTTTTAATATACAATAACTTAATCTAAAGATAAATCAAAAGCAATTAATTTGTTGAATTTAGATCCTCCGCCAAAATAACAAGAGCTGTCGCAGGACAGCGCGCTCTACCACTCCACTGCTCTAAGTTACTGAGATATGGACTCTAATGTAGTTGCATGCAAAACATTAACCAGAATTTCTTAAAGGGTCATAACTTGCATTATATGCTGGACAGAATTATCGTAATTGATTGCTTACATAGGTGTTATGGTTGGGAAGTGCTGTATAAATTTCCAATGCAATGCATCAAGTAGTTACTAAAATATGGTCTCTGAATGTAGTTTCATGCAAAACTTTAACCATAATTTCTTAAAAAAAAGGACCATAACTTGCATAAAATACACGAAATAGTTATTTAACTTGATAATCAACATAGTGTGATAGTTGGGAAGGGTTGTAATTTAGTTTAAATGCAATTCATAAAGTAAATACTGAGATATGGACTCATAATTTAGTTGCACACACAACTTTAACCAGAATTTCTAAGTAAAAAAAGGGCAATAACTTGCATAAAATGCAGGACAGATTTATCTAATTTGATACTCTACATAGGTGTGATAGTTGGGTAGGGTTGTATAAAGTTACAATGCAATGCATCAAGTAAATAGTGAGATATGGATTCTTAATTTAGTTGCATGCAAAACATTAACCAGAAAAAAGGACGTAATTTTAATAAAATGCAGGATAGATCGAGATAACAAACTTGATTATTTCTATAGGTGTGGTAGTTGGGAAGCATTGTAGAAAGTTTCAATGTAATGCATCAAGTAAATATTGAGATATGGATTCTTAATTTAGTTGCATGCAAAACCTTAACCAGAATTTTTAAGTTAAAAAAGGGCCATAACTTGCATAAAATGCAGGATAGAGTTATTTATTTTAATAATCTATATAGGTGATATAGTTGGGTAGGGTTGTATACAGTAAATACTGAGATATGAATTCTTAATTTACTTGCACGCAAAACTTTAACCAGAATTTTTAAGTAAAAACAAGATGTGTTTGTGAAACACTGATGCCCCCGAATGGCAACATCTAGGTCAAAGGTCAAGGTCGCCAGGTCAAAAATGTTGGTACTGACAGAAAGGTCATGTCACAAGGAATACACATGTGAAATATGGTAGCCGTACCTGTTATGGTTCAAAAGTAGTGGTCAAGGTTAAAGTTTTTTTCAAGAATGGCAACATCTAGGGCAAAGGTCAAGGTGAAAAGATTTGGTACTGACAGAAAGGTCATGTCACAAGATATACTAATGTGAAATATGGTAGCCGTACTTGTTATGGTTCAAAAATAGTGGTCAAGGTTAAAGGTTTTTTTTCGAGAATGGCAACATCTAGGTCAAAGGTCAAGGTCACAAGGTGAAAATTTTGGTACTGACAGAAAGGTCATGTCACAAGGTATACACATGTGAAATATGGTAGCCGTACCTGTTATGCTTCAAAAGAAGTCGTCAAGGTTAAAGTTTTTATCGAGAATGGCAATGTCTAGGTCAAAGGTCAAGGTCGCAAGGTCAAAAATGTTGGTACTGACAGAAAGGTCATGTCACAAGGAATACACATGTGAAATATGGTAGCCGTATCTGTTATGGTTCAAAAGTAATGGCCAAGGTTAAAAGTTTTTTTTCGAGAATGGCAACATCTAGGTCAAAGGTCAAGGTCGCAAGGTCAAAAATGTCAGTACTGACAGGAAGGTCATGTCACAAGGAATACACATGTGAAATATGGTAGCCGTACGTGTTATGGTTCAAAAGTAATGGCCAAGGTTAAAGTTTTTTTTGAGAATGGCAACATCTAGGTCAAAGGTCAAGGTCGCAAGGTCAAAAATGTTGGTACTGACAGAAAGGTCATGTCACAAGGAATACACATGTGAAATATGGTAGCCGTACCTGTTATGGTTCAAAAGAAGTGGTCAAGGTTAAAGTTTTTTTCGTGCAGACAGACAGACGTGCAGACGTGCAGACAGGCCAAAAACTGATTCCGAGGAGATTCCGGGGGCATAAAAAGAGTCATAACTTGCATAAAATGCAGGATAGAGTTATCTAATTTTATAATCTACATAGGTGTGATAGTTGGATAGGGGTGTAGAAAGTTTCAATGCAGTACAGTTCATGTAGTAAGTATAAGTAATTGCATGCAAAACATTTACCAAGGTGTGACGTGGATGCTGACGCCAACGTCAGGGTGAATAGTATAGCTCTCATATTCTTCGAATAGTCGAGCTAAAAATTGTAAAAGAGCTACTTTTTCAGTTATTGTACCTTTATTTTTAGAGATTTTCCATGCGATTTCAAAACTTTTTGATGCAGATTTGTTGTATGTGGGTTGTATTTGGAATAGGGTTAAACATGCCCTTGTTTCTGTTATTTCTCTTATTACTCTTATTACCCAACAACACCCTATTTTATTGGTAAAAACCACAGAGATGATTCCTATGAGGAACCCCAATATAGGATTTTGAGGTCAAATAAGGATTTTAGAATGTTTAACCCTTTCCCTAATACAACTGCAGCAGATGACTTTGAACATATTTTGTTAAAATGTAGAAAATCTCTATAATTGAATGGATAAACTATGACAAAAAGTGGAAAACATTGTGGCAAAAGGAGAAATTGCACATTTTGTGCAATTTCTTCTTTTGTCACTTTGTTTTCAAAAAGCTGTCTGCTGCAGAGGCGTCAGAAAGCGTCTATATGAGGGAAAGGGTTAATAGTTTTCTGTTTGACAGTTACAATTAAACTTTTCCCGTATAGAACAAATCTGAAGCAGAGGACTTTGAAGTAATCAAGAAAATTGCAGGAAATCTCAATAATAAAAGTATGATTATTTAATAGAATTGAACATACGTTGGCAGATGGAGAAATTGATGAGCAATTTCTCCTTTTGCCAAAATGTTTTCAATGGTCCTCTGCTGCAGTTGCTTCCAAAACGCATCTGCTAGTGGGAAAAGATTAAGAAGCATGAAGGTCAAGGTCATTTAAACTAGTTTTAGACTTGTTTTACCACTTTTGAATTCCTTCTAATCTGACTGCAGCCAGCTTTCAACAACTGAGCCACCTGTTCAATGCGGTGTTTATTGGCTACGATATAGCACTGAGTTTCCCACATCATACTCAGAAGAGTTTTGTTGTCGTTTGTGTCCAATGCTATGTCCTGGGAGAGTTTGGGACTAAATCTGTAGAAGGGTACGTTGATCATACTGCACCATGCTCTTGCTCTGTCTACTGGACACCCTTCAGCTAGAGAGGCCTGTATGAAGACAATGAATAATTATTGATGAACTGCATGATGACGTTTAACCTTTCCCACATAAAAACAAGAGGGCCAAGATGGCCCTAAATCGATCACCTAATTGATAGTAAATTAGTAGCAAATATTTAACTGCAAATATCTGGAAAATTTTGTCAGGGAGTGCAAATGAAACTGAAAGGAGTAGACACTTCTCAAGAAACAGCTTATCAGTAAAGGCCATTTATATCTTGAAATCTAACAAGAACTTTAATAAGAATGGAATTATAAAGTTTTTGTCATTTTGCACCTTTCCTGATGCCGCCTTGCTGCCCTGTTTTTCAACAAAATCAATATGGCTTCAACAGTTTATTTAGAGGGTCACTTAAGAAACATATCTACCAAATTATCTTGCAATCGCACAAGTAGATAATGGAGGAAAAGGATTTTAAAATTTGGGTATTTTTCTCACTTTCTGATGCCGCAGCAACCAAAGTTCTCAATGGAATTTAAATCTTTGAACAATTTTGAAAGAGGACCACCAAAGGAACATTCTTGTGATGTTTTGTGGAAATTGGTCTATTGGAATGGTAGGAGTTGGTTGTCATTTGTAGCTAAAAGTTCAATTTACCCTTTTTGTGATGACGCCTGGTTGATATGATTGTGTAACCAATCAAAACGGCTTAAACAAATTAAATAGAGGATCATTAGAGTAAGATTCGTATTATATTTTCTTAAAATCAGACAAACACTTTCATAAAAATGGAATTTTCAAATTTTGTCATTTTGCCCATTTTCTGATGCCGCCTGACTGCCATGTTTTTCGACCAATCAGTATGGCTTGAACAATTTTTATAGAGGGTCACCCAAGGAACATTTCTACCAAATTATATTTGAATCTGACGGGCAGATTCGGAGGAGAAGATTTTTAAAGTTTGGACATTTTGTCCCCTTTCTAATGCCGCAGCAACCAAAGTTCTCATTGGAATTTTAATCTTTGAACAATTTTGAAAGAGGACCACCAAAGGAACATTCCTGTGATGTTTTGTGGTAATTGGTCTATTGGAATGGTAGGAGATGGTTGTCATTTGTAGCTAAAAGTTCAATTTACCCCTTTTGTGATGACGCCTTGTTGCTATGATTGTGTAACCAATCAAAACGGCTTAAACAAATTAAAAAGAGGATCATTACAATAAGATTCATATTATATTTTCTTAAAATCAGACAAGCATTTGCATAAAAATGGAATTTTCAAATTTTGTCATTTTGCCCCTTTTTTGATGCCGCCTGACTGCCATGTTTTTCGACCAATCAGTATGGCTTGAACAATTTTTATAGAGGGTCACCCAATGAACATTTCTACCAAATTATATTTGAATCTGACAGGCAGATTCGGGGGGGAAGATTTTTAAAGTTTGGACCTTTTGCCCCCTTTCTGATGCCGCAGCAACCAAAGTTCTCAATGGAATTTAAATCTTTGAACAACTTTGAAAGAGGCCAACCAGAGGAACAGTCCTGTGATGTTTCACGGAAATTGTCCTTGGAGTTTGGGAGGAGATGATGTTTAAAGCTAAAAGTTAACGCCGGACGGACGACGGACAAAAAGTGATCAGAATAGCTCACCTTGAGCCTTCGGCTCAGGTGATCTAAAAAGAGACCATGATAGACCATGATGGTCCTTTATCGCTCTTCTAATTTAACAGAATTTAAATAGTTTTGAATGCTCTTACTCAATACATATATGGAAAATTAACTGCCATCTGTTGGCCATGGCTATCAACAGATCACACTCTTGGTAGAGGGAAATCATGCTTACAATGTTCAACATGCTACAACTTATTTACATGCTTAACCCTTTCCAACATATAGACGCTTTCTGATACCTCAGCAGCACACGACTTTTGAAAACATTGTCGCAAATTTTTCCATCTGCCACAATGTTTTCACCTCCATCTAATATTTATACTTCCCTTCATAGAGATTTTCCTTATATATGTGGGTATGTTTTCAAAGTCGTCTGCTGCAATTTTCTGTATGTGGGACCTTTCCTACATACAGAAAGGAATGTGCTTCAAATAAATTTCAAAGAAATAATATTTGCCAAACATGATGTATAGCCATATTGAGAAGTAATGTCTTTAGCCTGGGATATGGCTCGATTAACCAATTAGCTGAATTTCAAAGAATCAAATAAATATTGTTTACTTAGTTTAGACCTTAACCCTTTCCACATACAGACGCTTTCTGGTGCCTCTGTAGTATACAACTATTGAAAACACAATGCGTTCAACTGTATTCAATAAGTGTTCTTTAATTTATTGAGAATTTCCACATTATTGACTTTGTTTTCATCTGCTACTGACTTGTTATATGTGGGAAAATGGTTAAATAATAAGCTGAAGATAATTATTATTTGTTTATGTTTGAAATAGTGGAACAGTCCCTTTAAAATACCATAAAGGATCAATTTCTTATGATAGTATTGAAGATCAAATTTTTGTTTGGTTTTTGAGTATCATACCTGATCAATAAGTAAGGAAACAAGGGCTGTTGTACCCTTTATAACCTCTTTTGCCTCGGACAGTCCAGTAGGTTTGAACACATCAATGTGATTTCTAGCTATAACTGGGCATCTTCCACACCCCAGAGATACAACACAGCCCAGGGGTTGTACTGAATCTTGCCCATTCTGTAATCAAATTATTAAACATTACAATATGCAGATGCACACTGATACATCTGCAGCAGACGACTTTTGAAAACATTGTGGAAAAGGAAGAAATTGCTCATCGTGATCAATTCTTTCTTTAGCCACAATGTTTTCAACTTTATTCAGCAATTTTACTTTCATTTATAGAGTTTGCTCATATTTTTGTAAAGATGTTTTCAAAGTCATCTGCTGCCAATCTGTTGTATGAGCGAAAAGCTTGAATTTAAATGCAATTTTTGAAACATTGTAGCAGACGGCGAAACACTTGTCATCAGCAATATCCCATTTTGCAACAATGTTTTCAATACTTATTAGTCGCCGGGCAGAAGCCTGCGACTTCTATTTTTAATAGGTTTTCAGAAATGACATGGGAGGGGGGATTATTATTAGAAAGAAACACATTTAGATGTCTTGAACATATTACAATTGTGTTTGTTTAACAAGAGGCCCATGAGGGCCTATGCTCTACTGGTATGGTTCTTTGGTCATTTTCAATCCAGAGCATGTATGTATGGTGAAGATCGGATAGTAAATGGAGGCTCTTTTGTGTTCACAAGCTGTATTATAGCAATGTTTACAATTTCATGGACCATAATCCAGTCTTGCATGGGCAGATCTGGCTGATTTTCAAAAGGAACCAAGCTCTCATCAATATTTAACTACTATCTAAGTTTGGTGAAGATCAGATAGTAAATGGAGCCTCTATTGTGTTCACATGCTCAATTATAGCAATTTGGACAATTTCAAGGGCCATAATCCAGTCTTGCATGGGCGGATCTGGCTGGTTTACGAAAGGAACTGAGCTCTCATGGATATCTAACTACTGTATAAGTTTGGTTGAGATACAATCAAAAGTGAAGACTGTATCGTGAAAACAAGCTCTTTTATAGCAATTTTGACCATTTCAAGGGCCATAATCCAGTCATGCATGGGCGGATCTGGCTGGTTTTCAAAAGGAACCGAGCTCTTATGGATATCTAACTACTGTATAAGTTTGGTTGAGATACAATAAAAAAAGAAGACTGTATCGTGTTAACAAGCTCTTTTATAGCAATTTTGACCATTTCAAGGGCCATAATCCAGTCATGCATGGGTGGATCTGGCTGGTTTTCGAAAGGAACCAAGCTCTCATGGATATCTAACTACTGTATAAGTTAAGTTGAGATACAATCAAAAGTGAAGACTGTATCGTGTTAACAAGAAATTGTTTATGGACGGACGCACGCACGCACGGACGCCGGACAAATCACCACGACATAAGCCCTTCTGGCCTCTGGCCAGTAGAGCTAAAAACACTTAGTAATGACACGTCTAAAATAAATAAATATTCCGATGTTTTAGGTATTTTCAGTTTCTTTATTTTGACTCGCATTTATGTTTTTTTGTTTTATTTACGAAGACAAAACAGTCCCTATTAGCTAGACTGAAATACTTTATTTTACACTATATACTACCTATAATCAAAATCTATATGATTTAAAATGTTTATTTGGTTCAAAACAAATGAAGAAAAGAACAAACCGAGATAAAACTGGTTTTAATAGAAAAATGACTTTGAACGAACACTCTCTGCCTATAAAGAGAGTTTCAAGAACGACACCTCTGCGAATAAGAAAGAATCGGGTCTTTCGTACAAAATTATTTCGTCCTTGACAATTTTAAATGTGTCATTTAATTCCCTAAAGGCATATTGCTTTCGATCTGCATATTGTTATGCATCATTGAAACAAGGGCGCTCATCATAATATAATTTTAAAACATGAGTAGTTTGTTATTTTCATTATAAAAAAGGAAGGAAAGAATTAAAATAAATTAACATGTTGTAGGGCTCAGTTTATGTTCGAAATTAAGTTTAAATTATACAACAATTTCAATGAGATTTAACTGTTTAGTTGATATTATATTTCGAAGGTGGTCTAATTTATAAATATTGGACTACATTTCAACATTTGTTAAAGTATGATATAATTAGGATGCCAAGCTTATATCATTTTGAGAAAAAAGAGAAAACTCATGTCTTCAGCGATTTAACCCTTATCTCATTGTTTTTTAAAAGTAGATTGCTGCAAAGGTGTCCACTGTTGACTTTAATAGAGGAAAGGTAAAATGACGTGCTAATGCATGCAAATCCTAAATTGTCTGTTTTGTGGTTTTATTGAAAAATAATAAAATTCAAATATTCTGACAAACATCTTGAAAAGTGTATGTGGAATTCACAAATCTTATAATTATTCCTTAATGAAAGCACTGTATACATACTATGACTAATGATTGGCAAGATTACTCATTTCCATTACTGTTTATGATCAATAATTAGTTGTTATGCATAACTGCACTATAGATATCCGGCGACATTGATGCATTGCATCAACTTTCTCTTGTACTCTCACTTATAGAGATTTTTCTATATCTTTACAGTCATCTGCTTTGAAATTTCTGATTAAAACAAAACAAGATGGCCCTGGATCGCTCACATGAGTAATGCAATGTGATGTCATTCCAACAACAAAAATCCTTTTTTTTTTACCAATCAATTGGCTTGAAGTAAGTATCTCATAAAAGGTAACCCAAAGAACATTATTTGGAAATTAACCTAATACTTTCAGAGAAGATGATTTTTAAAGTTTTCACTATATCCATATAACGCAAAATAGTCCCGACCCTGGCGACCACATTTTTACCACCAATCAACATGGCTTGAAGGAATCAATGAGAAGATCAACCAACGAATATTTTTACAAAATTATTTGGGAATTTGCTAGATAATATCAGAGAAGAAGATTTTTAAAGTTTTCACTAAAGCCATATAAGGCAAAACAGCCCCACTCCCTGGTGGCCATGTTTTCCGACCAATCAATGTGGCTTGTAGGAATCTGATAGAGGGTCACCCAAGGTATATTCATACAAAATAATGAAGAAATCTACAATACACTTTTGGAGAAGAAGATTTTTAAAGCTTTCTTTATAGCCATTTAAGGCAAAACAGCCCCAACCCCCTACCAGCTACATTTTTTGACCAATCAACATGGTTGGAAGGAATCTGATAGGGGGTCACTTAAGGAACATTTTTGCAAAATGATTTGGAAATCGACCACTTACTTTTGGAGAAGAAGATTTTTTAGTTTTCACTATAGCATTATAATGCAATTCGACTAATCAACATGAATTAAAGGAATCTGATGGAGGGTCAGTCACCCATGGAACATGCCTACAAAATAATTTGAAATTTGGCCAAGTGGTTTGGGAGGTCAGGGGAAAGTTTTTTTCTTTTGGTTGCCATGGAAACCAGAATTCTGCTTGGATCAACAAAATTTGAGATAATGCTTTCTGTGAAGTTTCATCTAAATTGACCTGCAGGTTACAGAGGAGACAATGTTGAAGGACGACACAGTCAATGGACACAGGACAAAAGGCCATCACAACCACTAACCTTGAGCACTTCGTTCTCAGGTGAGATAAAATGTACATGAGATATTTCATTAACCCGTAACAGTAGTGTCTGAGATATGAACCTTAACCCTTTCCCTCATACGGCAATTCTGCAGCCGACGACTTTGAACGTTTTTTGTCAAAACATAGAAAATCTCCATAATTGAATGGATAACCTATGACAAAAAGGGGAAAACATTGTGGCAAAAGGAGAAATTGCACGTTTTGTGCAATTTCTTCTTTTGTCACTATGTTTTCAAAAAGCCGTCTGCTGCAGAGGCGTCAGAAAGCGTCTATATGAGGGAAAGGGTTAAGTCATTAATTGTAAAGAAAAAATGTCGCCAAATAGAAATCCTAATACAAGTGAAACCACATGTTAACCTTTTTATCCCGTTCCCACATATTACAAATCTGCAGAAGATGACTTTGAAAGTTTCTTGGGAAAAACATGGAAAACCTCTATAAATGTAGGTATAATTACTGAAAAGAGATGAAACCATTGTGGCAAAAGGAGAAATTGCTTGTTTTAAGCCATTTCTTCTTTTGTCACAATGTTTTAAAAGGGCTGTCTGATGCATAGGCATCAGAAAGCATATATATCAGGGAAAGCGTTAAAGACTTATTTTACAGATGACAGCAGATGACTTTCGAAAAATGTTGGTAAAGAAAGAAATTTCTTATCAATTGTTTTCAACTTTATTCAAAACTATTCTTTCATTTATAGAGCTGGTGCATATTTTTGTCTAGATGTTTTCAAAAACGTCTGCTGCATATCTGTTGTATGTTGGGAAGGGTTAACTTTCAATGACTTGTGACATGTAGTTTAAGTATCTGAGATATGGGCCTTAATGCAAAGGTTAACCAAATAATAGCACCAGAAGAATGGACTGAGCTCCAATGCAAATTGGCCACAAATAGTTATACATGTATCTCCAAAACTGGCACCCGCCGGCTGAACAACAATTTTGATACAGAGCTGAAAACATTGTTGAAAAAGGTGGAATTACATATTTCTAGCTTATTCTTAATTAAACATTTATGATATACCTGTGATCATAGAAAGTGATCGAAATGATGCTAAAAGCCTGTTGTTCTGGAAAAAAAATATCTGACTGAACATGAAAAGATTTAGTGGTAAGTACCATTAGCCATTAATGATTGTCAATGGCCTTAAGCCTTTCCCTCATACGGCAATTCTGCAGCAGACGACCTTGAACATATTTTGTCAAAAAGTAGAAAATCTCCATAATTGAATGGATAACCTATGACAAAAAGTGGAAAACATTGTGGCAAAAGGAGAAATTGCACGTTTTGTTCAATTTCTTCTTTTGTCACCATGTTTTCAAAAAGCCATCTGCTGCAGAGGCGTCAGAAAGTGTCTATATGAGGGAAAGGGTTAATAACTCTGTTCTCATTGACAGTCCTATGATAGTCATATGCATCCCCAGGACAAATCAAGCATCTGTATTACCCTACATCCACCAATTTATAATGGGTTGTTTAACCCTTTCCCACATACAAAATATCTGCAGAAGACGACATTGATTTTTTTTTTGTTACAAACGTGAAAGATTTCCATAAATGAGAGCTTAATTATAAAATAGAGTTAAAAACAGTGTGACAAAAGGAGAGATTGTTTTGAAAAGGAAAATTGCTCATCATGAGCAATTTTTTCTTTTGCCAAAATGTTTTCAAAAGGCGTCTGCTGTGGATGAGTCATAATGCGTCTATGAGTGGAAAAGGGTTAACCTGAATCTTCAAATCAAGTGTTTGTATCTTGTTATGTCTCCAGTTACATGCTCATCTCAAAGGTAAATCAGACTTACTCAATTTGCATTTAGGAGTATCAATTTGTCCAAAGCTGTTCTTGACCTCCATTATAGAACCCTGACATAAGAATAGCAGAAAAGATATCCCAATGTCAGTTAAAGAAAGCTTCAATATAACTTTTGTATATATGAAATATGTGATCACGTGATAGTATTTTAATAGATCTCTTGTAATTATACCATTTCCTCATGTTGTTGTACTGTATGTACCAAGAGATGTAATAAAGTTATGTTATGTTATCTTATCTTATATACATGTATAGTGTTGCATAATTGTATCTACAATAAAATAACTGTATAAAAGATTTTAAAATTCCTACTAAACCAATTTACCAATTATGACCTTTTATATTATTGAACCCTAACACTTTGTATTCATAAGCATAATAAGCATAATAAGCATAATAAGCATATTAACCCATTCCCACAAACAAACAAAATCTGCAACAGAAGATTTTGATTTTCTTTTATACAAAAATGTCACAAAAACCTTTAAATGTAATTTCATGAATGAAAAGATTTAAAAACATTAGAAGCACGTTTTCCCTTTGAAACAATGTTTTTTAAAGAAATACGTCTACGTTTGGGAAAGGGTTAAACCATTACCTGCTGTTTACCTTTTCCAAATTGAGTGACCTTGAGAAGAGATTAAAAGTCTTAGGTAAAATCTTGAGATGAATTGTTAACGAGAGGACCAAGATGGCCTTTAATTAACCCTTTCCCTCATATAGACGCTTTCTGACGCCTCTGCAGCAGAAAGAAGAAATTGCTCAAAACAAGCAATTTCTCCTTTTGCCACAATGTTTTCCACTTTTAGTCATAGGTTATCCATTCAATTATAGAGATTTTCTATTTTTTAACAAAATATGTTCAAAGTCGTCTGCTGCTGAATTGTTGTATGAGGGAAAGGGTTGAGCAATCACCTGAGTAATCACTTATGGTGTTTTGTCAGATTTGTAACTGAGGATGCTGGGTAAAATTTAAACCTTTCCCTCATATAGACGCTTTCTGACGCCTCTGTAGCAGACGGCTTTTTGAAAACATAGTGACAAAAGAAGAAATTGCACAAAACGTGCAATTTCTCCTTTTGCCACAATGTTTTCCACTTTTCGTCATAGGTTATCCATTCAATTATGGAGATTTTCTATTTTTTGACAAAATACGTTCAAAGTCGTCTGCTGCAGACTTGTCGTATGAGGGAAAGGGTTAGCCCCTCTCATTTTGCAACTGTGTTTTCTATTTTTGTGGCGATTGGTTTGACAATCGCCACAATGCTAACAGAAACAACAACATCGAAAAATATTTACATAGTCGGTTTTGAACAATCGGATGATATTTGTTTTCCTTACTGCAAACTCATTTACTCACATCCGTTATAGTTCCATCATTGATGCAGAGACGTGATTAATAATAATTATGTCAGTGCTACTTTGGCACCGGATTGTTACTAATATTTGAGTTTTATCGAGACATTATCTACATATAATTCAAATATGTAAATATTATCTTCGTCATGATTGGGCAGATAATAAATATCATTGCGCGTTCTATCTGCCTTGCAAATAACAGTTGCTGATGATACACAAATCTGGAAATTCCAAAAGGTTCTATAAATAGCGCGCGAGACTAGATGATAAGACTGGTTTACAATGGTTTAAGGACACACAAGGTCAGTGTGTACACACGTTATACATACAGAGTCAATTAGCAATCAATGCTGAAAGTGTAGCCTAATTTAGTTTGGAGATCGAGCATTATAATATATGCCTATATTTTTATAAATTGAACAGTTTGGCAAATAATTAAATTGTGCTTTTTGAGCATGTGTTGTGTTTGTTTTTGCACTCACATTTTTCGAAGCAGTTTAACAACATATAAATATACTGTGTTTATATGTCTCTGACAACCCTCAATCATGCAATGTGAAGGGACTAAATTGATTGATTGATTGGGGTTTAACGCCGTTTTCAACAATTTCTCAGTTATATCACGGCGGCCAGTTCACCTACTCATGCATTTCCTGGTTTTCTCAAACCAGTATTCCACACAACAATCGTCCCAATCAACTGGCTGCTTTTCCACATAGACTTAGCCCATTGGTGGAAGACGAATGACGCATGTCGCATTGACTTTTGTCAATCGTCGGAAAGAAAGTTGGCCGAGCTGGGATTCAAACTCACAACCCCTGGACAACCCCTGGATTGACAGCCCGTGTTGCTACCGACAGAGCTACCGGGGCTCGGCTGGGACTAAATTGAACAGACCTGTTTAATATCGGACATCATTGAAATAAACACCAAACTAATGGATACTGTATTCTTTCCGTCCTTGATAATTTAGTAATTTCTAAATAATGTACAAAATATTTTATCTTAATATGGCCCAGCGACCTGGTGAAGAACATGTGATTACCCGAACAATTTAGATTACAAATAGCCATTCTAATGAGCTAAAACGGTAGTCTATCGAGTACCAACTAGATTTTTCATAAATTTGGAATGGCCTAATTTTGAACACATAACGACCAATTTCAGAACGTAACTAAAAAATCACCAAGACAACATTCTGGCAAACTAACATTATTCTACTGTCAAAAGATGCAGGGTTGATACATTCTCAAATTTACCCGCACCAGAGTCATCGCAAGCCCTACACCGATATACTGCTTGTTACTTTGCAGGATTTTCCATACGATCGCCACTACAGTGCCATTGGCGCTTTGATTTTCAATATAATTATACCTTCATTTACAGAGATTTTTTATTGATTTTGCCTAGGAGTATTCAAGGTTGTCTGCTGCAGATTTCTTGTAGGGGGGAAAGGGTTAAAGCAAGTTCAAGGATTAGACACTGCAAACAAAACAGCATTTCTGTCTTGAACCTTTGTACTAAGGCATTTTAAACAAGTCGTGGAAATCCAATATTAACAACTACGTGTAGTTAGACAGGAAAAATGAAGTTCTGCAGTTTAAGAGAAAAGGTATATGTTACGCTAATATTTGTATCGTATGGACTCTTCAGGGTAGGCTGCAAAAGCAACAAATGAAGGCACTCAGAATTCTAGATAGCTTTATAAGGTCGACGAAGTGCGACTTAGTCGACTGAGTCAGGTGGAAATATAGCAAGATAACATGCAACCAAAACAAATATTATTAATGAACAAATTAACATTTACGAATAAACTTACAAAATGAGACATTCAATGCAGCTGAAAAGAAATGAAGATGAAAATAATGATAATGTATTTACCTGCAAAAGCAACAAATGAAGGCACTCAGAATTATAGATAGCTTTACGAGGTGCGACTTAGTCGACTCAGTCAGATGCAAATATGACAAGATAAGTGTCGTAGAGTGCGCTTCACTTGTCACGATGTTTAAGTAAGTCCCCGTGAAAAGAATGTGCAATGAGGCCCCGATATGTATAATAATGAAATGGTATGTGCTGAAATGTTTTGTCATTTTAGACCCTTTCTGATGTGTCCTTTTATCCAGGATAATTAACTATGGCTTAAAATCTTCTTAGAAAGGGCAACGGAATAAATAGTTCTGTCAAGTTATCCCTTTCCCTCATACAACAATTCCGCAGCAGACAACTTTGAACGTATGTATTTTCACAAAACATAGAAAATCTCTATAATTGAATGAATAACCTATGACAAAAAAGTCGAAAAACATTGTGGCAAAAGGAGAAATTGCACGTTTTGTGCAATTTCTTCTTTTGTCACTATGTTTTCAAAAAGCTGTCTGCTGCAGAGGCCTCAGAAAGCGTCTAGATGAGGGAAAGGGTTATCTGAAAAATCAGACAAACAATGTCATGGAATTATTTTGTCCTAAGTTTTGTCATTTTAACACTTTTCTGACATTGCCTGTTGGTCATGTTCTTCTATCAATCAACAGGACCTGAACACTTTTGTTACAGGGTCATCTCAGGAAGAAAGATTCCAGATTATCATCAAGTCAGACCAGCAGTTTCAGAGCAGATTTTTGTTTAAATTTTGTCATGCCATTTGTTTTAATCATCAATAAGAGAAGCTCAATTTTTGTAGAGGGCCAGCATAGGAATATTTCTGCAAACTTGTCATTTTAATAATGTTTGGATGCTATAGCAAAGTCTTATATGATCATATTTTCTGAAATGTTTTAAAATCAGGTTGCTGTAAACACGGCTGTTATATGATTTTTTTTAATATGAGGTTGTGGTAATTTATAATGTCTTTTTCTTTTCAAAAAAAAGATACATATATCTCTCTTACACCAAATAGTTGCTTGAAATGTAAAAATAGTTTGGTGCAATAAGTCACTTTGTGCACTTAATTGTTTTTTACATAAAAAAAATGTACATATCAATGTCTTAGACATGTATGTAAAAAGTAAAAAAACATTAACCTAATTTGAGTCCAATTTAATGTCATGTATCATTCATGTATGTAAAAAGCAAAATGCATGTAACACTAATAAATTGTAATCCCATGTTATGTCTCATGTATGTAAAAATTCAATGTTTACCCTTTTTGATTCCCATGTTATATTCATGTATTATTCATGTATGCAAAAAGTAAATTGTTACCCTAAATTTGAATCCCATGTTATATTTATGTATTAATCATGTATGTAAAAAGTAAAATATTACCCTAAATTTGAGTCGCATAGTATATTCATGTATCATTCATGTATGTAAAAAGTAAAATGTTACACTAATAAATTGTAATCCCATGTTATGTCTCATGTATGTAAAAATTCAATGTTTATCCTATTTGATTCCCATGTTATATTCATTTATTATTCATGTATGCAACAAGTAAAATGTTACCCTAAATTTGAGTCGCATAGTATATTCATGTATCATTCATGTATTTAACTAGAATGGAGTGATCCGCGGAGCACGTGTGTCACCTGCACCTGCTCATTGAAAGTGTGACGGACAGACAGACGCCTAAGTGCCTACCATGCTACGCAGGGTGACACAAAAAGTAAAATGTTACCCTAAATTTGAATCACATATTATATTCATGTATCATTCATGTATGCAATAAGTAAAATGTTACACTAAATTTGAGTCCCATGGTACATTCATGTAGCATACATGTATGCAGTAAGTAAAATGTTACCCTAAATTTGAATCACATATTATATTCATGTATCATTCATGTATGCAATAAGTAAAATGTTACCCTGAATTTGAATCACATGGTACACATGCTTACCAACCTTTTCTCATTCTCAAGGGGGAGTTTCATGATCTCGAAGTGGGAGATTGGGGTTTGAAGGGGGAGATTTTCAGTGCGCTGAAGTTAACAGTAGAAATTTTCACGATAGAGCAGAATTTAGATAACTATGCAGGAGACAATACTTTCAATATTTATAGGAAAAGAATGAAATAGACTCATTTTGAGAATGTTTTCTATTTAACAGAATATTTTCAACTATATGTTAGCATTTAAATATTATTTTGGCATGTTTTCAAATTCATGCATTGATATTAAAACTAGAATACCCCCCCCCCCCCCCCCCCGCCCAAAGCATCGGATACAATGGTAAAGTTTCTACTTTGCTTATCTTCCCTTGGAAGAATCTGAGGAGAAAAATTTTCCTTCATGCATATCTACATATATTGTGTAGCCTTCATATCTTCATATACAGTTTGAATCAAATCAACTGAGCCCTTTAGGAGGAGTAGTGCTTACAAGAAATGTGGAGGTATGTGCACAGGAGTCTCTCACCGGTAACCTCTAAGTTGTATTATCTCCCCTTGGAAGAATCCGAGGCGTATGATCTTCCTTCATGCATATCTACATATGATGTGTAACCTTCATGTAAAGTTTGAACCAAATCCATTGAGCCGTTTAGGAGGAGTAGTGCTTACAAGAAATGTGGAGGTATGTGCACAGGAGTCCCTCGCAGGTAACCTCTAAGTTGAATTATCTGCCCTTTGAAAAATCTGAGGCGTATGATCTTCCTTCATGCATATCTACATATGATGTGTAACCTTCATGTAAAGTTTGAACCAAATCCATTGAGCCGTTTAGGAGGAGTAGTGCTTACAAGAAATGTGGAGGTATGTGCACAGGAGTCCCTCGCAGGTAACCTCTAAGTTGAGTTATCTGCCCTTGGAAGAATCCGAAGCGTATGATCTTCCTTCATGAATATCTACATATGATGTGTAACCTTTATGTAAAGTTTGAACCAAATCCATTGAGCCGTTTCCGAGAAGTAGGGCTTACAAGAAATGTGGAGGTATGTGCACAGGAGTCCCTCGCAGGTAACCTCTAAGTTAAATTAATTGCCCTTGGAAGAATCCGAGGCGTATGATCTTCCTTCATGCATATCTACATATGATGTGTAACCTTCATGTAAAGTTTGAACCAAATCCATTGAGCCGTTTAGGAGGAGTAGTGCTTACAAGAAATCTGGAGGTATGTGCACAGGAGTCCCTCGCAAGTAACCTCTAAGTTGAATTATCTGCCCTTGGAAGAATCCGAGGCGTATGATCTTCCTTCATGCATATCTACATATGATGTGTAACCTTTCTGTAAAGTTTGAACCAAATCCATTGAGCCGTTTCCGAGAAGTACTGCTTACAAGAAATGTGGAGGTATGTGCACAGGAGTCCCTCGCAGGTAACCTCTAAGTTAAACTAGAATTGTTTTTGCAAAAAACAGATGTCTCCCCTCAAATATCTGTCAAAATCTCTCAAAACATTCCAACCTATAAATTTGGGACAGATATGGAGCGGACACGAAATAAAGCCTCAAACCTTTGACCTTCAAGCGTGACCTTGACATTGACCCTATATTGTCGAGACGCGGGTTCTGCACGTCGCCTTGATGAGGTAAACATGTGACCCAAGTTTCATGAAAATCCTTCAAGCCGTCTGGGAGATATGGAGCGGACACGAAATAAAGCCTCAAACCTTTGACATTCAAGCGTGACCTTGACCTTGACCCTATATTGTCGAGACGCAGGTTCTGCACGTCGCCTTGATGAGGTGAACATGTGACCCAAGTTTCATGAAAATCCTTCAAGCCGTCTCGGAGATATGGAGCGGACACGAAATAAAGCCTCAAACCTTTGACCTTCAAGTGTGACCTTGACCTTGACCCTATATTGTCGAGACGCGGGTTCTGCACGTCGCCTTGATGAGGTGAACATGTGACCCAAGTTTCATGAAAATCCTTCAAGCCGTCTGGGAGATATGGAGCGGACACGAAATAAAGCCTCAAACCTTTGACCTTCAAGCGTGACCTTGACCTTGACCCTATATTGTCGAGACGCGGGTTCTGCACATCGCCTTGATGAGGTGAACATGTGAGCCAAGTTTCATGAAAATCCTTCAAGCCGTCTTGGAGATATGGAGCGGACACGATTTCGGACAGACGGACAGACAGAAGGACAGACAGACAGACGCCGAGGACAAAAACAATATATCTCCCCTGTATACAGGGGGAGACATAATTAATTGCCCTTGGAAGAATCCGAGGCGTATGATCTTCCTTCATGCATATCTACATATGATGTGTAACCTTCATGTAAAGTTTGAACCAAATCCATTGAGCCGTGTCCGAGAAGTAGTGCTTACAAGAAATGTGGAGGTATGTGCACAGGAGTCCCTCGCAGGTAACCTCTAAGTTAAATTATCTGCCCTTGGAAGAATCCGAGGCGTATGATCTTCCTTCATGCATATCTACATATGATGTGTAACCTTTATGTAAAGTTTGAACCAAATCCATTGAGCCGTTTAGGAGGAGTAGTGCTTACAAGAAATGTGGACATACGGACAGACGAACAGACAGACAGGGTGATTCCTATATACCCCCCCCCCCCCCCCCCCCCCCCAAACTTTTTTTGCGGGGGGTATAAAAACCTTTTAATTGTGGTTATCTAGAAAATCAAGCAGGTTGTCTGTTGTGTCAATGACTTCATATTGCATCCAAGAAAGAAAAATCTTAACCACATTTAAATTAGACCTACTTTTGAATGAAATAATAAGTACCAATGGAATCTTTGTTTATCTAATGACACAGGGAAAAATCATTTAGTTGACAGACACACATTGTTTTGAACTTGTTGAAAGAAAGGGCCTTTAATAAGTGACAATTTGTTTAAAAGTGGATGTTACAATGGTTGTAGTAATTTTCAGTACATTCATATCTTCATGATTTAATTTTTTTTTTAAATTTCGAAAATCGTGAGTTTTTACCTCACGATCGTGGGGGTGGGGTTACCCTATTCAAATCGTGAGACTCACAATTGAATCTGGAGGGTTGGTAAGCATGGGTACATTCATGTATCATATATATGTATGTAAAAAGTAAAATGTTACCCTGAATTTGAGTCCCATGGTACATTCATGTATCATATATATGTATGTCAAAAGTAAAATGTTACCCTGAATTTGAGTCCCATGGTACATTCATGTATCATATATGTATGTAAAAAGTAAAATGTTACCCTAAATTTGAATCCATGTTATATTTATGTATTATTCATGTATGCAATAAGTAAAATGTTACCCTAAATTTGAGTCCTATGTTGTATTCATGGATCTCAGTCAGGACATCTAACGTTGGATTGTTTGCCATCACTCCCCCATCCATGAACTGTCCAAATGTCCGGAAATATGTGGGGGCAGCACCTGTACTTCTAGCACTTTTCCATATCAGTTGTTCTATAAATAGATCAACACGTCTCTACTCTATCATTAGCATTGGGTGCAAGACAATTTTTAAAAATATTGTATCAAACCAGAAAAGTTTAGATAATTAATTCTAAAAAGATTGTAGGCAAAGAATAAAGATTCATTAAAAGCAATTTTTCTTTTCAAATCCTAAACAAAAACAAACATCATCCTGATAGACTACAAGGTGCATTTCCCTGATATGCACCTTTCTACACTTCAACAAATTTCTAATTGGCCACCTAGTTTTTATCATATTTTAGGATAAGTATTAGTATTCGGAAAAAAATTACAAACTAGAAATACTATGAGCAAAGCTCACTGAAGAATACCCTCCCAAAGCATCGGATACAATTGTAAAGTTTCTACTTTGCTGTTGAAATTCCAAATGTCTTTCTGATCAAATAAATATAGAAATGTTACATAATATCGATTACATTTTTAATAGTGTTCTTGGTTAGACATGTTTGTTTACCATTTGTGTTTAAAATTTAAATCCAGACACTCAAATAGAAAAATATCATGTCACAATGGTATCTACATATGATGTGTAACCTTCATGTAAAGTTTGAACCAAATCCATTTAGCTGTTTAGGAAGAGTAGTGCTTACAAGAAATGTGGAGTTATGTGCACAGGAGTCCCTTGCAGCTAACATCTAAGTTGAATTATCTCCCCTTGGAAGAATCCGAGGCGTATGTTCTTCCTTCATGCATATCTACATATGATGTGTAACCTTCATGTAAAGTTTGAACCAAATCCATTGAACCGTTTAGGAGGAGTAGTGCTTACAAGAAATGTGGAGGTATGTGCACAGGAGTCCCTCGCAGGTAACATCTAAGTTGAATTATCTCCCCTTGGAAGAATCCGAGGTGTATGTTCTTCCTTCATGCATATCTACATATGATGTGTAACCTTCATGTAAAGTTTGAACCAAATCCATTGAGCCGTTTAGGAGTAGGGCTTACAAGAAATGTGGAGGTATGTGTACAGGAGTTCCTTGCAGGTAACCTCTAAGTTGAATTATCTCCCCTTGGAAGAATCCGAGGCGTATGATCTTCCTTCATGCATATCTACATATGATGTGTAACCTTCATGTAAAGTTTGAACCAAATAAATTGAGCTGTTTAGGAGGAGTAGTGCTTATAAGAAATGTGGAGGTATGTGTACAGGAGTTCCTTGCAGGTAACCTCTAAGTTGAATTATCTCCCCTTGGAAGAATCCGAGGCGTATGATCTTCCTTCATGCATATCTACATATGATGTGTAACCTTCATGTAAAGTTTGAACCAAATAAATTGAGCTGTTTAGGAGGAGTAGTGCTTACAAGAAATGTGGAGGTATGTGCACAGGAGTCCCTCGCAGGTAACCTCCAAATTGAATTATCTCCCCTTGGAAGAATCCGAGGCGTATATGTTCTTCCTTCATGCATATCTACATATGATGTGTAACCTTCATGTAAAGTTTGAACCAAATCCATTGAGCTGTTTAGGAGGAGTAGCGCTTACAAGAAATGTGGACATACGGACAGACAGACAGACAGACGGACGGACAGACAGGGTGATTCCTATATACCCCCCCAAACTTTGTTTGCGGGGGGTATAATAACCAAATATAAGTTTAATACAATAATTCCTAATATGTAAAACAAAACTTCATTGAAATTTGATCATGGGAACAAACTTAACAGAGAGAGTTAACATAGACACCCTTAAAAAAACAGAAAGATCAAGACGTATCGTATGGTTAAGGTGGAATCATACCTTTGAAATAACGTCGTTTTTGACGTCAAAACGTACGTTTTTGCGACAATGACAGTGTTGTTAAAGAAATCTCCATTACTTCCTCATTTCAATTTGGATTCGGATAACATTTACTTTAAACTGAAGAGAATACAATAACCTGTATGATAATATCAATTCTATACATCTGTCATGACAATTAACGTAACATAAAGCGACTTAAAGTAGAAATTTCGCTAGAATATTTTAACAGTAATTTGATTAATTCTGATTTATTTCAAATTCGCCCGAAAGATTTTTTTTAAAATAAAATATAACATAGAACACCTATTCATCTACCATTTGCCAATCTTTCAAGCAAATCTATCGTATCGATTTTTAATAAATCACAATGTCGTTAAACCTCTTGTGAGCGTCGTAACGTTCACTGCGGAATTAAACATTGAGACGCATCCAGGGTAATTAAAATGAATACTTATATTTTCCTTATAATTATCAATTTCATTCTAAGTTTAAGCTATCCCCTAAAGAATAATGGTAGGTAGTATATATGTGTTTCTATTTAAAGAATTAAAGTAATTACGGTCGTAAATAATTTATCAAAAAAAACAACAAAATAATATTTGGATTTGTCATTATGTATAAACTGACTCGTTAACTTTCCTGTTCAACTGATGTTCTATATATGAAATATAATTATCACAAATATTATATGTCACCCTTGTTTTTTTGTATCGTATTTGAGATAACAGTATACAAATGTTCTCAATATTCAATTTTGAGAAATTCGAAGTCTATACCTGTCATGCAAAGCTTTCTTGGTAATCTATCCTTGATAATGTTGTTGTCGTTTGCGGCAAGTTTTTGATTAAATTGTAATGTGTGTTTACACAGCTGCGCAGTTATGTGTGATTAAAGGAATGACCATTACTATCGCATCTTATATTAACATCGATTTAAAGCGAATAATATAAACTCCGTCATGATATATAGTTCACCTTTTTCTTAAATAATTTTAAAGCAAAACTTGGTTTATTTAACGAACTCGCTGACTAATACAGTTATTACCTTACGTCTAATTTACTAACAAAAAAATGCCCTAGATATTGCTTTTAAAAGAAATCATGATAGTTCAGAACACCATTATTTCTCCTATTTACTCAAATTTGTTGGAAATATATCGGGCGGACTTTTAGTAAAACGCTATGCCGTAATACTGATGACGTGCGCCGGTACACGCACTGTGGAACTGAAAATGAAACACAGCCACCCATCCTTTCTTCTATCTTTCTTGTTTTACTCCATATGTCCCCGTTATTTTAAAACTACCGGTACTTCGTTTTGTCTTGAGAATTGTTTTTTACCCTAAACCCAAATTTCAAGACAAGCTATTGGGTTGATTTTAAGTAAATCACAATGCCATAACACCGTAGAAGATCACACCTTTGGTCACATGTTCGTACCTAATTACTAGTGTTGTCGACACACTTCCAATAATAAAACAAAATGTATCATTACCCGACTATACGCTGTCTACAATTTACAGACACGTGTGCAATGACATCGAAGGCTCACTACATAGTGCAGACAACGATGTGATAGCACTCCACGGGATATGTATGTAGACAATAAAATAGTGGGTTAATTACCCAAACTATACAGGAAAATATTGTCAATGAACACCTGTTTTCAAACAGCTCTAGGTTGAATTGAACTGCGGAGCTGTGTTAATACAATCATGTCAAAACTTTCATAACATCTTGTACATAAGGTTTTCCAAAGGGAAGAAAGTCAAATAGTTATTCTCGATGTTTTATCATATAAAGTATTTCCTTAAATAACAAAAGCATAATCATGGATAGAATAGATAGAAAGCTTTGCATGCTGTTCAGTTATAATCTTTGAAGTTCTGAAACTTGCTTTTTGCCTGATTAAGAGAAACGCATTCTGTATTTACTGTTATCTCAAAATACATCACAAAATACCTCGAGTGACAAATATGAAAGTAATATAATATAATATATTAACAATTTCTTCCATGATAATTCTGACGATGCTCTTGTTTGAAGAATCTCGTATCAGAAATGTTATGTAAAATCATGAAACTTCATGTTATATCGAATTACTATTTGATGTTCCCGTATCAATTTGTTTATGTAAATGTATGTATGTAAATGACGAATTACATGTATTCGAATAAGTGAAATAAAATCTATCTATAAGAACTGCAAGCGACGATTTAAGACTAATACTAATACATGGAATGTGAAAAAATGATTTAACAGATAAACAGCGAAGTAGACAGGTCAATTTATATAAAAACATATTTAATATTTAAAGGAGTATAATAGATACAATTTACCACTTTCGTAAAAGAATAAAATTGATTATTTTTATGAAAAATCGGGAGTTCATTTTAATAACCCTGGGTACGTTTCAATTTAAATTCCGCAGTGTACGGTTTGTCGCGTGACAGAGCTTTAACGTCAATGCGATTTACTAAAGATCTGCACGATAGATTTTCTTGAAACTTTGGTAAATGGTAGACAAAAGGTTGTTCTAAATTATATAATTTTTTTAAAAAAATCTCTCGGGCGAATTTTTAATAAATCTGAAATAACCGAATTACTGTTAAAATATTTTGGCGAAAGTTTCATTTTTACTCCCCTTATGTTACGTTAATTGTCTTGGCAGTTGTATGGAAATTACATCTCTACGTAGGTAATTTTATTTTCTACGGTCTGGTGTTAACTCTTTCCAAATACCACTTCAAACGAGACAGCCACGATGATTTCATTAACAACACCGTCATTGTCGTAAAAAACGTACGTTTTGATGTCAAAACGACGTTATTTCAAAGGTATGATTCCACCTTAACCGTGTGTAAATATGAATCACCTATAGATTAATAGAAAAAAACATGTTTCTGTCAATTTTTTTGCACTAAAAAACCAAATAATAAAACATATTGCAACTTTTATAACGATGCATAACATACCTGTCTGAAGGGGGTGCCAGCTTACTCATTCCGTTGGCTTGAGCGCGTTCTGCAATGCTGATTCTTGCCATATTTAATGTTTTTCATAAAAGACAATCCACAAAGAATACCTAATTCCTACCAAATACGACAACTACCATGCCATGCACGAGGAACGCGAGCACATATGGTATTTTCGGACCTACCATTCCGCATGGATGAATTTGTACATGAATACATGTTTTCTTTCTGTAAATTGATAGATTGGTGTGTACAACACAAAAATGACCAAGCTTTAGATCTATTGATTAAATATGTTGCATAATATCATATTTTATATGGTGGCCAATTAGAAATTTGTCGAAGTGTATACACCCAACCATAACCCTTACCCACATACAACAAATGAGCATCCGACCACTTTGAAAAAATTAAAGAATATTTTTAAAACTCTAGAAATGTGATAACAATTATTGAAAACAGTTGAAAACATTTTGATAAAATGTGAAATTGCTTATCTTGAGCAATTTCTTTTTTTGACACAACGTTTTCAAAAGTTTTATCCTGCAGAGGTTTCAGAAAGCATCTGTTAAGGGGAAAGGTTTTAAAGAAAGGAATTATCCCTTCTGTAAACTAATGGTCAAGTGCTCTTGCTAATTTGCATATGCACAGGCTAATCTAAATCTACACTGATGACTATTAAGGTTCCTGTATAATATATTCATAGAATATAACCTAGACGTTCATACCATTAGGAGGTTTAATCGGTCCAAATTTCCCTTTATGTTCTGTGGGCCTATCAAGGGTAGGTAGATAAGTCCTGAATAAATGTAGCTCTGCTGGGAAGCGATCTGCGAGGACTCCTGTCACCATGACCCTGAAAACGATGTTAACCCAACTTAGTCATTTCCCGCAAACAACAAATCTGCAGCAGACAACTTTGAAAATATCTTATAAGATAACAAGAGGGCCATGATGGCCCTGGTTCGCTCCCCTGATTTTTTAATTTCTTTTCACTTCAGCTATATAAGCCCTGCCCACTGGCGGCAATGTTTTTCGACCAATCAACATGGCTTGAAGGAATCTAAAAGTGTGTCACTTAAGGAACATTTCTACAAAATTATTTGAAAATCGGCCTGACACTTTCGGAGAAGAAGATTTTTTAAGCTTTCACTATAGCCATATAAGGCAAAATAGCCCCCCATATATCATTGAAAAGAGTTACCTCTTAGCTTTAAAACAATCCAAAGAAAATGTGGGGTCATGTATTATGCAAGAAAGAACTCACCAGGCGAAAATGGTTACCGTCATTTACGACAAAAAAGGTCCCGGACAAACCGGTGTTTAGCATTCTCTACTTTCACTTTCAGACAAGGTCAAAAAAATAAAAGTCATCAAATCAATCATTTCCAGTGCATCCTATACACATTCACAATGCATTTAAACTCATTGTCATATATTCAATACACACTGGTGATGGTATACACTCATTTCTACACAAACAAAGGTTTATTTAGGGACTTCAGTAGTGTAGATCAAAGGGTCTGCGGATGTATTTAGCGTAATTTGACCTTGAAGGAATCTAAAAGTGGGTCACTTAAGGAACATTTCTACAAAATTATTTGAAAATCGGCCTGACACTTTCGGAGAAGAAGATTTTTAAGTTTTCACTATAGCCATATAAGGCAAAATAGCCCCCCCCCCCCACCCTGGCAGCCATGTTTTTTGACCAATCAACATGGCTTGAAGGTATCTGATAGAGGGTCACCCAAGGAACATTTCTACAAAATTATTTGAAAATCGGCCTGACACTTATGGAGGAGAAGATTTTTTAAGTTTTCACTTAGCCATAAAAGGAAAAAAAGCCCCGCCCCCTGGCCGCCATGTTTTTTGACCAATCAACATGGCTTGAAGGAATCTGATAGAGGGTCACCCAAGGAACATTTCTACAAAATTATTTGAAAATCGGCCTGACACTTTTGGAGGAGAAGATTTTTTAAGTTTGCACCATAGTCATATAAGGCAAAATAGCCCCGCCCCCCCTGGCGGCCATGTTTTTCGACCAATCAACATGGCTTGAAGGAATCTGATAGAGAGTCACCCAAGAAACATTTCTACAAAATTATTTGAAAATCGGCCTGACACTTTCGGAGGCGAAGATTTTTTAAGTTTTCACTATAGCCATATAAGGCAAAATAGCCCCGTCCCCCTGGCGGCCATGTTTTTCGACCAATCAACATGGCTTGAAGGAATCTGATAGAAGGTCATCCAAGGAACATTTCTACATTATTTGAAAATCTGCCAACCAGTTTGGGAGAAGAAGAATTTTGAAGTTTTTTCGGTTTCATTGCCATGGAAACCAGAATTTTGCATTGATTCCAAAAATTTGAAGGAATTCTGGTGAGGTCATTGAGAGGATGCTTTCTGTGAAGTTTCATCCAAATTGACCCACTGATTACTGAGGAAAAGAAGTTAACGAACGCCGGACGACGCACGCCAGACTCCGGACAAAAGGCGATCACAATAACTCACCTTGAGCAAACTCAGGTGACCTAAAAATGTGAAAAATCTCTGTTAATGACATTTAATTATTAAATAGAGTCAAAAACATTGTGGCAAATGGGGAAATTGCGCATTATGACCAATTTCACCTTTCCCACAATGTTTTCTAAAGTCATCTGCTGAAGTTGTTTCTGAAAGCGTCGATATGTGGGCAAAGGTTAATCATAACCCACATACAATAAATCTGCAGAGACAACTTTTAAACACCCTGTGGCGGCCATGTTTTTCGACCAATCAACATGGCTTGAAGTGGGTTGATTAAGGAACATTTCAACAAAATGATTAAGATTTGAAAATTGGCCTGACACTTTCGAAGAAGAAGATTTTTTAAGTTTTCACTATAGCCAAAGGCAAAATAGCCCCGCCCCTGGAGGCCTTGCTTTTTTACCAATCCATATGGCTTGAAGGAATCTGATAGTGGGTCACTTAAGGAACATTTCTACAAAATCATTTGATAATTGGCCTGACACTTTCGGAGGAGAAGATTTTTTAAGTTTTCACTATAGCCATATAATGCAAAATAGCCCCGCCCCTGGTAGCCATGTTTTTTTGACCAATCAACATGGCCTAAAGAGATCTGATAGAGGCTCATCCAAGGAACATTTCTACACAATTATTTGAAAATTGGCCAATCAGTTAGGGAGTAGAAGAGTTTTAAAGTTATTTTTGTTTCGTTGCCATGGAAACCAGAATTCTGCATGGATCCCACAAATTTGAAGGAATTCTGGTGAGATCATTGAGAGGATGCTTTCTGTAAAGTTTCATCCAAATTAACCCACAGGGTACTGAGGAGAAGATGTTGACGGACGCACGGCGCAGGACACACGCCGCAGGTCACACGACGCACACCGGACAAAAGGCGATCCTTATAACTCACCTTGAGCACTTTGTGCTCAGGTGAGCTAAAAAACTGAAAAAATGAAAGTTAAATTATTGAATTGAGTTGATAACAGTGTTTGTTCATTATATATCTAAGGAGCAATTTCTCCTTTTGCACTAATTTTTCCAGAGTTGTCTGCTGGTGTATAGTATATTGGAAATGATGAATAATTTCCTAATACGGGTAATTTTATTAGATACTTTTCGATTACGGAGATGTCGTTTTAAACTAAAAGTTCATTTTAGTTACCCCATTCTGATGCCGCCTGAAGGAACATTTCTTCACAATCTTTTTGAAATGAGACAAGCACTTTCATAAGAATATAATTTTATAGTTTTGTCATTTTGTCCCCTTTCAAATGCCATCTGGCTCCCATGTTTTTCAACCATTCAATATGGCTTAACAACCTTTGTCGAGGGTCACCAATGTATCTATGAATCCGACAAGCGGATTCAGAAGAAAAATGTTTTAAAGTTTGGGAATTTTCATCTTCTTTCTTTTCCCCAGCAACTAAAGTTCATTTAAATATTTGTACAATTTTGAAAGAGGACCACCAAAGGACCATTCCATTGAGGTTTTGTTAAAATTGGTCTGGTGGTTTAGGTGGATATGAGCTAAAATTTAATTTTAACCCTTTTCTGATTCCACCTGGTGGCTATATTTTTCAACCAATCAATATGGCTTGATCAAATTAATTAGAGAATAACTCAAGGAACATTTCTACTTCATTATCTTGAAATCAGACAAGTTCTTTTTATCAGAATGGACTTTTAAGTTTTGTCCTTTTTCCCCTTTTCTGATGCCAACTAATCAATATTGATAAAAAAAAAATTAGAGTGTCAGCCAAGAAACATTTCGGTAAATTATCTTTGAATCAATATCATAGCTTGGAAATTTTCTCCCCTTTCTGATGCTGAAGCAATAAAAGTTCTACATTTTTATGGAAACTTGGAATATTTTTGAAAGAGGACCAACAAAGGAACTTTTCTTGGTTCGGTGTTTTAGGAGGAGATGGCGTTTAAGGATAAAATTAACAAGCAGACTGATGGCAGACAGTCGGACAGATTTCAGAATAGATCACCTTGAGGTTGGCTTTGATATTTTCACACATTGTACAGGCTTATTAACCCTTTTCAACATACAGTTTTCACTATAGCCATATAAGACAAAATAGCTCCGCCCCCTGGCAGCCATAGTGTTCGACCAATCAACATGGCTTAAAGGAATCTGATAGAGGATCAAGCCTAGGAAGATTTCTACAAAATTATTTGAAAATTGAAGACACTTTCGCAGCAGCAGATTTTTTATGTTTCCCTATAGCCATTATAAGGCAAAATTGCCACACCTTCTGGTGGCCGTGTTTTTCGACCAATCAACATGGCTTGAAGGAATCTGATAGAAGGTCACCAAAGGAACATTTCAACAACATTATTTTTCACTATAGCCATATAAGGCAAAATAGCCTGCCCCCTGGCGGCCATGTTTTTTTACCAATCAACATGGCTTAGTGGCATCTATAGAGGGTCACTGAAGGAACATTTCTACAAAATCATTTGAAAATCAGCCTGACACTTTCGGAGGAGAAGATTTCACTATAGTCATATAAGGCAAATAGCACTGCCCCTGGTGGCCATGTATTTCGACTAATCAACAATGGTTTGAAGGAATCTGATGGAGGGCCACCAAAAGAATATTTCTACAAAATTATTTAAAATCGGCCAGACACTTTCGGAGGAGAAGATTTTTTAAGTTTTCACTATAGCCATAAAAGGCAAAATAGCACCGCCCCTGGACTTCGTAAAATCTGATAGTGGGTCACCCAAGGAACATTTCTACAACATTATTTGAAAATCGTGCTGACACTTTCGGAGGAGAAGTTTTCACTGTAGCCATATGAGGCAAAATAGCCCCGCCCTCTGGCGGCCAAGTTTTTCAACCAATCACATGGCTTAAAAAACACTGATAAAGGGTCATCCAAGGAACATTTCTACAAACATTTTTGAAAATCAGCTGAACAGTTTTGGAGTAGAAGAATTTTAAAGTGTTTTCTTTCGTTGCCATGGAAACCAGAATTTTGTATTGATCTGGAATTTAGGAGAGAACATTGAGAGGATGCTTCCTATGAAGTTTCATTCTAATTGGCCAAGTGCTTACAGAGGAGAAGTTGTTTGAAAGATTGCACACACGCACAACGGACAATTCGCCATTACATAAGGCCGATCTTTCATTTAAATGTTTTTAATGTCTTCTGCTGCAGATTCCACCTTCCATGACCTTACTTTGGATGTTCAATGTCTGTCATGACTTTATTCTCCCCGAATTCCAGCTTCAATAGACTTTCAAATGGAATGGAATCATAGGGTCTTGGTCCCTTAAACACCTCATCTTTTAACCTGAAGTACAGGCCCTTTAGATACTGTAGGGGTTTACCTGTAAAAGAAATACCATGAAACAGAGCTCTGTATGCAATGTTCTTAACCCTTTCCCTCATACGACAATTCTGCAGCAGACGACTTTGAACATATTTTGTCAACAAGAGGCCCATGAGGGCCTATGCTCTACTGGCATTGATCTGGCTTGTTTCAAAAGGAACCAATATGTCATCAATATTCAAATACCATCTAAGTTTGGTGAAGATCAGATACTAAATGGAAGCTCTATTGTGTTCACAAGCTGTATTAGAGCAAATTTGACAATTTCAAGGGCCATAATTCAGCCATGCATGGGTAGATCTGGCCGTTTTTTAGAAATGAACCAAACTCTCATGGATATCTAACTACTGTATAAGTTTGATTGAGATACAATCAAAAATAAGGACTGTATCATGTTAACAAGCCCTATTATAGCAATTTTGACAATTTCAAGGGCCATAATTCAGACATGCATGGGGCGGATCTGGCTTGTTTTCGAAAGGAATCAAGCTCTCATGGTTATCTAACTACTGTATAAGTTTGGTTGAGATACAATAAAAAAAAAAGACTGTATCGTGTTAACAAGCTCTATTATAGCAATTTTGACCATTTCAAGGGCCAGAATCCAGTCATGCATGGAAAGATCTGAATGGTTTTCGAAAGGAACCGAGCTCTCATGGATATCTAACTACTGTATAAGTTTGGTTGAGATACAATCAAAAGTGAAGACTGTATCGTGTTAACAAGCTCTTTTATAGCAATTTTGACCATTTCAAGGGCCATAATCCAGTCATGCATGGGCGGATCTGTGGCTGGTTTTCGAAAGGAACCGAGCTCTCATGGATATCTAACTACTGTATAAGTTTGATTGAGATACAATCAGAAGTGAAGACTGTATCGTGTTAACAAGCTCTTTTATAGCAATTTTGACCATTTCAAGGGCCATAATCCAGTCATGCATGGGCGGATCTGTGGCTGGTTTTCGAAAGGAACCGAGCTCTCATGGATATCTAACTACTGTATAAGTTTGGTTGAGATGCAATCAAAAGTGAAGACTGTATCGTGTTAACAAGAAATGTTTTTTGCACGTTTTGTGCAATTTCTTCTTTTGTCACTATGTTTTCAAAAAGCCATCAGCTGCAGAGGCGTCAGAAAGCGTCTATATGAGGGAAAGGGTTAACCTATTTCCACATACAGTAAAGAACATAATGAAATTTACAATCTTATTGGACCGCGTTTGGACCATGAGCGTGATTTGAACATAGTTGGAACGCTTTAAGAGGGAATTGGAATTAAACGCTCTGATTGAAACATTCATATTGAAACAATCCAATAATATGAGCGCTTCGATCATATTGACATAATGAGTGGTTGCAACATTTACAGGTTTTTATTATACAAAATTGTTTTTTAACCTAATTATTTAGAGGTTTGATATTTTCATTTTAATGGAAGAAACAAGAGGCCCAAGAGGGCCAGTATCGCTCCACGGCCATTATGAAGGCAAAAATCAAATCTCCAAACAGCCCTGCCCCCCCTGGTGGCTACGTCTTTTACCAACCACCATGGCTTAAAGGAATCTTGTAGAGTGTCACCCAAGGAATGTTTCTGCAAAATTATTTGAAAATCGGCCTGACACTTACGGAGGAGAGGATATTTTAAGTTTTCACTATAGCCATACCAGGCAAAATAGTCCCACCCCCTGGCGGCCATATTTTTCAACCAATCAACATGGCTTGAAGGAATCTGATAGAGGGTCAGCCTAGGAACATTTCTACAAAATTATTTGAATATCGGGCCGACACTTTCGGAGGAGAAGATTCTTTAAGTTTTCACTATGGTCATATAAGGCAAAATAGCCCCGCCCTCTGGCAGCCATGTTTTTCAACCAATCAACAAGGCTTGAAGGAATCTGATAGAGGGTCACCCAATGAACATTTCTACAAAATTATTTGAATATCAGCCGGACACTTTCGGAGGAGAAGATTCTTTAAGTTTTCACTATAGCCATATAAGGCAAAATAGCCCCGCCCTCTGGCGGCCATGTTTTTCAACCAATAAACATGGCTTGAAGGAATCTGATAGAGGGTCACCCAAGGAACATTTCTACAAAATTATTTGAAAAATCTGCTCAACACTTTCGGAGAAGAAGATTTTTTAAGTTTTCAGTATGGTCATAAGGCAAAATAGCCCCGCCCTCTGGCGGCCATGTTTTTCCACCAATCAACATGGCTTGAAGGAATCTGATAGAGGGTCACCCAATGAACATTTCTACAAATTTATTTGAAAATCGTCCTCACCCTTTCGGAGAAGAAGATTTTTTAAGTTTTCACTATTTTTTCTTTCTGTTGCCATGGAAACCAGAAATCTGAATAGATCAAAAATATTTGAAGTAATTAAGTAGAGGACATTGAGATCATGCTTCCTATGAAGTTTCAACCAAATTGGCCAAGTAGTTAGGGAGAAGAAGTTGTTTAAAGGAAAAAGTTAACGCACGCACAGACGCACGCACGACGTACAATTCGCCATGACATAAGCTCGACTGGTTTTCAGCCAGTTGAGCTAAAAACAGTAGATGATTTAGAAAGGCCCGATCACTCATATACCCTGGAATAAATGATCAAATACATACTGTAAATATATATACACATCGGTTATTTTTTATCCATTTACCCGTTCTAAAAATGGTTGTATTGTTCTACACATTCTACATTTTTCAACACGATTATTAAAGATTACCGATAATCAGAGACCTTGCATGTATACCTTGTATACATGGTCATTTTGTTGAGCAATGGCTAGTGCATCGAACTTCCAATAAGGAAATAATAATATTATAAACTAGAAAGGTTGTTTTTATGAAAAAACATATGTCTCCCCATTGCAGTTTGTCAATGACTATTAAAATATTGAACAAGGGGAGATAACTTTGCAACGAAGTAGCCCAGAGTTATAATTCTTGCAAGGTGCACAACTTCACATTGCCATCTGTCTATATTCCAAGTTTCAATAAATTCCTTTAAGTGCTTTCTTAGTTCTGCTCTGGAGAAAGTTTACACTATTAAAATATTGAACAAGGGGAGATAACTCATAATTATTGCAAGGTGCACAACTTCACATTGCCATCTATCTATGTTCCAAGTTTCAATAAATTCCTTCAAGTAGTTTCTGAGTTTTGCTCTGGACAAAGTTTACACTATTAAAATATTGAAAAAGGGGGAGATAACTCATAATTATTGCAAGGTGCACAACTTCACATTGCCATCTATCTATGTTCCAAGTTTCAATAAATTCCTTCAAGTAGTTTCTGAGTTCTGCTCTGGACAAAGTTTACACTATTAAAATATTGAACAAGGGCAGATAACTTTGCAACAAAGTGGCCCAGAGTTATAATTCTTGCAAGGTGCACAACTTCACATTGCCATCTATCTATGTTCCAAGTTTCAATCAATTACTTCAAGTAGTTTCCGAGTTCTGCTCTGGACAAACAAAAGTTAAGAAGAAGAAGAATAATAATAAGAATAAGAATAAGAATAACTACAAATACAGCATGTCCCCCCTTTCGGAGAAGGGGAGACATAATAATCTGTATGATCAGAAACGTAGATGGTCTTATCTACATGTATGTCCCTGGTAAGATTGACAGAATGAAATAAATACAGTATCGAAATCAATGTGAGAATAGGGTGAAAAACGTTCTCCGATTTCAATAGTGTGTTAAAATCAACATCAGTCAGAGAACATTAAATAAGTGATAACAATTATCGATAAAGGGATATAGTGACTTCGACTTTCCTTTAATTACGCATACTTAACCCTTTCCCTCATATAGACGCTTTCTGATGCCTTTGCAGCAGACTGCTTTTTGAAAACATAGTGACAAAAGAAGAAATTGCTCAAAATGAGCAATTTCTCCTTTTGACACAATGTTTTCCACTTTTAGTCGTAGGTTATCCATTCAATTATTGAGATTTTCTATTTTTTGACAAAATATGTTCAAAGTCATCTGCTGTAGAATTGTCGTATGAGGGAAAGGGTTAATTGTTTTGTTGTGTGTGTAATGTACCTATTTGTATACAGTATATATATTTCTCGATCAACAAGATAATGTAAATAAACTGAAAATCAGGTATAACTTTTCTAAAATAATAAAGAGAGCAAAAGGCAATGTGGCATTCACGATACATGTATATAGAATGTTTAAATTTTGTGGTTACATAAAATGAATTAACAAAATTTCAGCCAATCAAATCGTGGAAAGGACTTTGATCGAACAAAAGTGTTCAGGTCGAGCATAAAAAAGCGATTACTATAAATGGAATGGCAAAAAGCAATCCGAATGATTTGAGCAACGGAAAGCTTTAAGAATGGATTTAAGAAACGTGAGAGGAACAAAATTCGGATCGGATCTGAATGTGAACACAAAATTTGGTAATTTCAAGATATTTTTGAACTGTACATGTACAACAAATCTGCAACAAACTACTTTAAAAACATCTCATCAACAATTATGAAAAATCTCTGTAAAGAAAGTATAACAAGAGGGCCATGATGGCCCTGGAATCGCTCACCTGATATTTTTTTTTTTCACTTTAGCTATATAAGCCCCGCCCCCTGGCAGCCATAATTTCCGACCAATCAACTTGGCTTGAAGGAATCTAATAGAGGGTCATCCTAGGAACATTTCTACAAAATTATTTGAAAATTGGCCTGACACTTTTGGAGGAGAAGATTTTTAAAGTTTTCACTATAGCCATATAATGCAAAATAGCCCTGCCCACTGGCGGCCATGTTTTTTGACCAATCAACATGGCTTAAAGGAATCTGAAAGTGGGTCACTTAAGGAACATTTCTACAAAATTATTTGAAAATTGGCCAGACACTTTTGGAGGAGAAGATTTTTTACGTTTTCACTATAGCCATATAATGTAAAATAGCCCTGCCCACTGGCGGCCATGATTTTTGACCAATCAACATGGCTTGAAGGAATCTGAAAGTGGGTCACTTAAGGAACATTTCTACAAAATTATTTGAAAATTGGCCAGACACTTTTGGAGGAGAAGATTTTTTAAGTTTTCACTATAGCCATATAATGCAAAATAGCCCTGCCCACTGGCGGCCATGTTTTTTGACCAATCAACATGGCTTGAAGGAATCTGAAAGTGGTTCACTTAAGGAACATTTCTACAAAATTATTTGATACTCGGCCTGACACTTTTGGAGAAGAAGATTTCACTATATCCATATAAGGCAAAATAGCCCCGCCCTCCCCTGGCGGCCATGTTTTTCAACCAATCAACTTGGCTTGAAGGAATCTGATAGAGGGTCATCCAAGAAACATTTCTACAAAATTATTTGATTATCGGCCTGACACTTTCGGAGAAGAAGATTTTTCAAGTTTTCACTATAGCCATATAAGGCAAAATAGCCCCGCCCCCCTGGCGGCCATGTTTTTCAACCAATCAACTTAGCTTGAAGGAATCTAATAGAGGGTCCTCCGAGGATCATTTTTACAAAATTATTTGATAATCTGCCAACCAGTTTGGGAGAAGAAGAATTTTGAAGTTATTTTCATTTCGTTGCCATGGAAACCAGAATTCTGCATGGATCCCAAAAATTTGAAGGAAATCTGGTGAAGTCATTGAGAGGATGCTTTCTGTGAAGTTTTATCCCAATTGACCCACTGGTTACTGAGGATAAGAAGTTGACGCACGACGGATGCCGGACAAAAGGCAATCACAATAACTCACCTTGAGCAAAGCTCAGGTGAGCTAACAAAAGGGCCAAGATGGTCCTAAATCGATCACCTGAGTGATATTAAATTAGTAGCAAATATTTAAATGCAAATATCTGGGAACATTTGTTCAGGAGTGCAAATGAAACTGCAAGGAGTGGACACTGTTAAAGAAATAGCTTATAAGAAGAGGCCATTTATATCTTGAAATCTAACAAGAATTTAAATAAGAATGGAATTATAAAGTTTTGTCATTTTGCTTCTTGATATCAGGCAAGAAGATTATGGAGGAAAAGGATTTTAAAGTTTGGATATTTTTCTTACTTTCTGATGCCGCAGCAACCAAAGTTCTACACAGAATGTAATAGGACCAAGAAAGGAACATCCCTGTGAAGTTAAGTTGAAATTGGTCCAGTGGAATGGCAGAAGTTGTCTTTTGTAGCTAAAAGTTCAATTTACCCCTTTTGTGATGATGCCTGGTTGCTATGATTTTGTAACCAATCAATACGGCTTGAACGAATTAAATAGAGGATCACTAAAGTAATATTAATTTTCAATTTTCTTAAAATCAGACAAGCACTTTTAAAATATGGAATTGTAAAACTTTGTCAATTTACCCCTTTTCTGATGCCGCCTGACTGCCATGTTTTTTAACTAATCAGTATGGCTTGCACAATTTTTGTACAGGATCACCCAAGAAAAAATTCTACCAAATTATATTGGAATCTGACAGGCAGATTCAGGGGAATTTTTTTAAAGTTTGGACATTTTGCCCCCTTTCTGATGCCGCAGCAACCAAAGTTCTTGATGATATTTAAATAAATCTTTGAACAATTTTGAAAGTGGGCCACCAAGGGAACATTCCTGTGAAGTTTGGTTGAAATTGGTTCTGTGGTTAAGGAGATGTTTAAAGCTAAAAGTTAACTACAGATGACGGTGTCATTTGTAGCTAAAAGTTGAAATTGGTCCAGTGGTTTAGGAGGAGATTCCCTCTTTTGTCACAATGTTTTCAACAGTAATCTGTATGTGGGAAAGGTTTGAATGTTTTTAGCTGACAGGCAGTGTCAATCAAGCTTATAGTAACAGGCTGGTATAAAGGAAGTATAAATTCCTGTGAAATATGGTAGCCGTACCTGTTATGGTTCAAAAGTAGTGGTCAAGGTTAAAGTTTTTTTCGACAGACAGACAAAGAGACAGACAGACAGGCCAAAAACTAGATGCCCACCGAATCGGTGATTCCGGGGGCATAATAAAGTAGTCCAATATTAGGGATAACACTTTCTCACTTAGAGATGCATTTTGATTCATTTCAAAAGATTTTCCACATTTTTACCTAGATGGTATAAAGTTATTCTGCTGCAATGGAGTCAATAAGTGTACAATGCAAGTACGAAAACTTTATTTGCTTTCTTCGTGTTAATATGATCATTTGTCTGTCCGGCTCAAGTCAAAAGATTTGATTGACTAACAATCCTGCTCTTTCCACTAAATTAAACAAGAGTACCGCAAACGGTACATAATACGCCCGTCAGGAACTTCTTTGTAAGTTTCCTCTTTGTTTTGATATATTGTTTGTTTGTAAAAAGTTAATAAAGTCGTTCAGGAATAAGTTGTTAAAGAATAATGGGAAACTATGAAAAATGCATAACTCATGCAGAAATTGACAAATATTCTAAGTCCAAAAAGGGGCATAACTCATTCAAAAATTAACGAAATCCGAGGAAATGTGAACTTGATCTGTGACACTTGATTACAAAGCCATATACATAATTTCAGCTCAATACATCAAAGCATGTAGAAAAAAAGTGCGGAAAACAAATATTCTAAGTCCAAAAAGGGGCATAACTCATTCAAGAATTGACGAAATCCCAGGAAATATGAACTTGATCTGTGACATATCACTACAAAGCCTAATACACAATTTCAGGTCAATAGCTCAAAGTATGTAAGAAAAAAGTGCGGAAAATCAATATTCTAAGTCCAAAAAGGGGCATAACTCATTCAAAAATTGACGAAATCCGAGGAAATGTGAACTTGATCTGTAACTCATGATTACAAAGCCATAAACATAATTTCAGCTCAATAGATCAAAGCATGTAGAAAAAAAGTGCGGAAAACAAATATTCTAACAAATATTCTTTCTAACAAATATTCTAAGTCCAAAAAGGGGCATAACTCATTCAAAAATTGACGAAATCCCAGGAAATATGAACTTGATCTGTGACACATCACTACAAAGCCTTATACAAATAGCTCAATAGCTCAAAGTATGTAAGAAAAAAGTGCGGAAAACCCGAACGGACGGACGGACGGAGGGACGGACGGAGGGACATGACCATACCATAATACGGACCGTTTTTAAAAAACGGTCGTATAATAATAGTTAAAAGCTTGCAAACCCCATGTTTCCCAAATGTTAGCACTATACTCTATCTATAACTTTGGTAACTTGGTACATTCAGAAACAGTATGCAATATTATTGCTCAAAACAATTTGGCCAATCAACTGTTAACACTTATTATCCATACATGTATCAGTTGCCTGTCTCAATTTTGAAGTGAAAGTGTTATTCAACCTCTTCCGTGAAAGACAACTAAGAGGAGAAGATTTTAAAGTTTTCACTATAGCTTTGTAAGGCAGAGCATGGCGGCAATGTTTTTCGACCAATCAACAGGGCTTGAAAGTATCTTGAAGAGGGTCAACCTAGGAACATTTCTACAAAATTATTTCAAAAATTGGCCATATACTATCGGAGGAGAAGATTATTAAAGTTTTCAGTATAGCCATATAAGGCAAAAGAGCCCCGCCCCACCCTGGTGGCCATGTCTTTCGACCAATCATCATGGCTTAGAGGAAAAGGAACACTAGGTTTTTAACTTAACGACATGGCCTGAAGTAATCTTATAGTCATCCAAGGAATATTTCAACTAAATTATTTGAAAATTAGCCAAATACTGTGAAGGAATTTTGGAGAAGACATTAAGAGGATGCTTTCAGTGATGATTTATCCCAATTGGCCAAGTAGTTACAGAGAATTGTTTGAAGCCCAAAGTTAATGCACACACAACAAAACAATTGGCCATGACATAAGCTTGATTGGCTTTCAGCCAATGGAGCTAAAAACAATCTCATTATTAGCAATTTCACCTTTTGCAACAATGTTTTCAACTCTATTCAATGTTCATACTTTCATTTAAGAGATTTTTTAAAAAACAATTTCCTTGATGTATAAAACTTGTGTGTTGCAAATTTGTTGTATGTGGGAAAAAGAATAATCATTTATCATTACCTATTCCAATTCCAAGGGCCAAAATTCCCCCTGTACTGGTTCCTCCGATCCAATCAAACAGGTCCTTAACTGGTACCCCGGCTTCAGCCTCTATTGCGCTTAATATTTGGATTAATATTAGTCCCTTTATACCTCCACCATCGAGACACAGGACCTACAATTACAAAGAGTATTAGTCCATTTATACCGACACCATTAAGACACAGGACCTTCAATAACAGTGAGTATTAGTCCCTTTATACCCCCACCATCAAGACACAGGACCTACAATAACAGTGAGTATTAGTCCCTTTATACCCCCACCATTGAGACACAGGACCTACAATAACAGAGTATTAGTCCCTTTATACCCCCACCATCAAGACACAGGACCTACAATAACAGTGAGTATTAGTCCCTTTATACCCCCACCATCAAGACACAGGACCTACAATAACAGTGAGTATTAGTCCTTTTATACCCCCACCATTGAGACACAGGACCTACAATAACAGTGAGTATTAGTCCTTTTATACCCCCACCATCAAGACACAGGACCTACAATAACAGAGAGTATTAGTCCCTTTATACCCCCACCATTGAGACACAGGACCTACAATAACAGAGTATTAGTCCTTTTATACCCCCACCATCAAGACACAGGACCTACAATAACAGTGAGTATTAGTCCTTTTATACCCCCACCATCAAGACACAGGACCTACAATAACAGAGAGTATTAGTCCCTTTATACCCCACCATTGAGACACAGGACCTACAATAACAGAGTATTAGTCCCTTTATACCCCCATCATCAAGACACAGGACCTACACTAACAGAGTATTAGTCCTTTTATACCCCCACCATCAAGACACAGGACCTACAATAACAGAGTATTAGTCCTTTTATACCCCCACCATCAAGACACAGGACCTACAATAACAGAGTATTAGTCCCTTTATACCCCCACCATCAAGACACAGGACCTACAATAACAGAGTATTAGTCCTTTTATACCCCCACCATCAAGACACAGGACCTACAATAACAGAGTATTAGTCCTTTTATACCCCCACCATTGAGACACAGGACCTACAATAACAGTGAGTATTAGTCCTTTTATACCCCCACCATTGAGACACAGGACCTACAATAACAGAGTATTAGTCCTTTTATACCCCCACCATTGAGACACAGGACCTACAATAACAGCGAGTATTAGTCCTTTTATACCCCCACCATTGAGACACAGGACCTACAATAACAGTGAGTATTAGTCCTTTTATACCCCCACCATCAAGACACAGGACCTACAATAACAGTGAGTATTAGTCCTTTTATACCCCCACCATCAAGACACAGGACCTACAATAACAGTGAGTATTAGTCCCTTTATACTCCCACCATCAAGACACAGGACCTACAATAACAGTGAGTATTAGTCCTTTTATACCCCCACCATTGAGACACAGGACCTACAATAACAGAGTATTAGTCCTTTTATACCCCCACCATCAAGACACAGGACCTACAATAACAGTGAGTATTAGTCCTTTTATACCCCCACCATCAAGACACAGGACCTACGATATTAACAGAGTATTAGTCCCTTTATACCCCACCATTGAGACACAGGACCTACAATAACAGCGAGTATTAGTCCTTTTATACCCCCACCATCAAGACACAGGACCTACAATAACAGTGAGTATTAGTCCTTTTATACCCCCACCATCAAGACACAGGACCTACAATAACAGAGTACAAGAGAAAGTTGATGCAACGCATCAATGTCGCCGGAAATGCATACTGCAGTTATGCATAACACTAACATTATAGTAGTTGAATAAACAGTTATCAACTGAGGGGCATATTGAAACATCAGGGGCGGGGTCAAGTGAAAATGTGTTTTGTCAACGAAGTGAATGATAATTGAAGCCTTTCATTGTTTATGATCAATCTCCATTCCAAAGTAGGTTGACCATACACACAGCCAACTAATTATTGATCATACACAGTAATGGAAATGAGTAATCTTGACAATCATTAGTCTTAGTATGTATACAGTGCTTTCATTAAGGAATAATTATAAGATTTGTGAATTCCACATACACTTTTCAAGATGTTTGTCAGAATATTTGAATTCTATCATTTATCAATAAAACCACAAAACAGACAATTTAAGATTTGCATGCAATAGCACGTCATTTTATGTTTCCCCTATTAAAGTCAACATTGGACACCTTTGCAGCAATTTACTTTTAAAACAATGAGATAAGGGTTAAATCGCTGAAGACATGAGTTTTCTCTTTTCTCAAAATGATATTAGCTTGGCATCCTAATTATATCATACCTTAACAAATGATGAAATGTAATCCAATATTTACAAATAAGACCACCTTCGAAATATAATATCAGCTAAACAGTTAAATCTCATTGAAATTGTTTTATAATTTAAACTTAATTTCGAACCTAAACTGAGCCCTACAACATGTTAATTTATTGTAATTCTTTCCTTCCTTTTTTATAATGAAAATAACAAACTACTCATGTTTTAAAATTATATTATGATGAGCACCCTTGTGTCAATGATGCATAACAATATGCAGATCGAAAGCAATATGCCTTTAGGGAATTTAATGACACATTTAAAATTGTCAAGGACGAAATAATTATGTACGAAAGACCCGATTCGTGACCTACATTCTTCTTCGCAGAGGTGTCGTTCTTGAAACTCTCTTTATAGGCAGAGAGTGTTCGTTCAAAGTCATTTTTCTATTAAAACCAGTTTTATCTCGGTTTGTTCTTTTCTTCATTTGTTTTGAACCAAATAAACATTTTAAATCACCTATAATTTACTATTTGTAAGTGAGTGTAAAGAGCGGCTCTCTGCAAAGGAGATTGATCTACGCAGTTGCTATTCGCGAGTCACGCGATCAAAAGTTTTAGCTTAGAAACAGTTCATATTTTAGATATACATGGATAAACATTATAAAATGAATTCCTCACAAATCAAGATATCTCTTTGAACATGAAAATAACATTCAGTAAATTAATATTGCTATTTTAAAGGAGAATTCGACGTGAATTTTACTTGATATTGACACATAACAGTCTGCTTGCTGCAAGTCTCATGGGGACGGTTTTGTCTTCGTAAATAAAACCCCAAAAAAAGAGATGCGCGTAAAAATAAAGAAACTACTAATACATAAAACATCGGAATATTTATTTCTTTTTAGATGTGTCATAACTTAGTGTTTTTAAACAAACGCAATTGTAATATGTTCAAGACATTTAAATTTGTTGTTTTCTAATAATAACTCCTCCTCCCATGTGATTTCCGAAAAACCTATTAAAAATAGAAGTCGCGAGCTTCTACCCGGCGACTAATTAGTCCCTTTATACCCCCACCATTGAGACACAGGACCTACAATAACAGTGAGTATTAGTCCTTTTATACCCCCACCATTGAGACACAGGACCTACAATAACAGTGAGTATTAGTCCTTTTATACCCCCACCATTGAGACACAGGACCTACAATAACAGAGTATTAGTCCTTTTATACCCCCACCATTGAGACACAGGACCTACAATAACAGAGTATTAGTCCTTTTATACCCCCACCATTGAGACACAGGACCTACAATAACAGCGAGTATTAGTCCTTTTATACCCCCACCATTGAGACACAGGACCTTCAATAACAGAGAGTTTTATTCCTTTTCCATGTGTAGAAGCAGTTTGGCACATCTGCTGCAGACGACTTTTCAATGATAGTGACTAAAGGAGAAATTGCACATAATGAGCTTTTTCTGCTTTTGCCACAATGGTTCAACTCTATCAGATAATCATATTTTAACTTATTGAGATTTTTTTCTATGTTTTTGCTATGGTAATTTCATTCATCCGCTACAGATTTGTTGCATGTAGGAATGAGTCAGATAACAACTAGAACTATCACTGAATGTGATTAATACCCCCGAACGTCGCCCTGATAGGAAAGGTAGTGGATATTAAGAAACCCCACCTTAAATTCCATCTTGTAGTTTTAAAGATAATCTCTGGACAAGAAAAAAGTAAGAAAGGGCGATGAAATTTATTCTACAACAAGAAAATATAATGAAGGGCAATAACTCTGTAATTAGCTCAAATAGAGTAATGGTTCTTGTTCACTGCACTTCCTCTAAATGTGTTGTATCATAGTATGAACTTTTATTCAATTCCATCCAGTAGTTTTCAAGTTATTCTCCGGACAAAAAACAGTAACAAAGGGCAATGACTCTGTAGTTAGATAAAATAGAATTATGGTTCTTGTAAACTGCACTTCCTGTTATTGCATGAAGTTTTATTAAATTCCATCCTGTAGTTTTAAAGTTATATATGTCTCCAGACAAGAAACAAGAGTACCAAAATGCCACAAAACACGCCCGTCAGGAAGGTTATGAATGGTACTCGATGCATTCATGAACTAGAACTATCACTAAAGGAAGTTCATACTTATGAAAGGGGCATAGTTTAGGAAAGGGTCATAATTTGTAATAAAAATTGATTTGAGTGATGCCTTTTAAGATACTCATTGATAATAATTTGTCGAAAACGAAAGTGACAGTAACGGGACTTGGTTATCAACTTGGCTTCAGATGATTTAGTAATATCTGATGATTAAATAATATTTAAGTTTTGAAGCAAAACATAATATGAAATATGAATTTTCGGAAATTGTATAAGTCTAAAAAAGGGGAATAATTTTGTCAAAATAACAGTCACATTTATGGAACTTGGTATGTGATGTTGTCTTATGATACTAAACACAAATATAAATTTTCAAAATAATATCTGTAACAGTTCTAGAGATATTGAAGGAAATGGGAATTTTGGAATTTGTTTAAGTCTAAAAAGGGCATAACTCTAGGAAATAGGTACAGAGTTATTTCTACCAAGTTTGGCATCAATATCTTATACGGTGTAGGAGGAGTAGGCCGGACAAAATTGGACGGTCGGACAGATTGACGGACAGACAACGCCTCACCATAATATGTCCCGTTTTTTCAAAAAGTAAGAATGGGCAATAAATCTCTAATGACCTAAAAGTTATAGTTCTTGTACACTGCACCTCCTCTCATTGTGCTCTACTAATGTATGAAGTTTTATTAATGTCCATCCTATAGTTTTAAAGTTATTATCCGGACAAGAAAAAAGTAAGAAAGGGCAATAACTCTGTAATTAACTAAAATGGAGTTATGGTTTTTGTACACTGCACTTCCTATCATTGTTTTCTACCATTGTATGAAGTTTTATTTAATTCTATCCTGTAGTTTTAAAGTTGTTCTCAGGACAAGAAAAAAGTAAGAAAGGGCATTAATTCTGTAATAAGCTAAAATAGAGTTATGGTTCTTGTACACTGCACTTCATTTCATTGTGCTCTACTATAATATGAAGTTTTATTTAAATCCATTCTGTAGTTTTAAAGTTATTCTCCGGACAAGAAAAAAGTAAGAAAGGGCAATTACTCTGTAATTAACTAAAATGGAGTTATGGTTTTTGTACACTGCATTTCTTCTCATTGTTCTCTACCATTGTATGAAGTTTTATTTAATTCTATTCTGTAGTTTTAAAGTTATTCTCCGGACAAGAAAAAAGGAATAAAGGGCAATTACTACGTAATTAACTGAAATGGAGTTATGGTTCTTGTACACTGCATTTCCTCTCATTGTTCTCTACCATTGTATGAAGTTTTATTTAATTCTATTCTGTGGTTTTAAAGTTGTTCTCAGGACAAGAAAAAAGTTAAAAAGGGCAATAACTCTGTAATTAACTAAAATAGGGTTATGTTTTTTGTACACTGCACTTCTTCTCATTGTTCTCTACCATTGTATGAAGTTTTATTTAATTATATCATGTAGTTTTAAAGTTGTTCTCCGGATAAGAAAAAAGTAAGAAAGGGCCATTACTATGTAATTAGCTCAAATAGAGTTATGGTTCGGGAACATTGCACTGTCTCCCATTGTGCTTTACCATCATATGAAAATTTATTAGATTCTATCGAGTAGTTCTCAAGTTTTTCTTCAGACAAGAAAAGGTAATAAAGGGCAATAACAATAAAGTAAAATAGTTATGGTTCCTGTACACTGCACTTCCTCTCACTGTGTTGTATCATTGTATGAAGTTTTATTAAATTCTATCCAGTAGTTTTTAAGTTTTTCTCTGGAAAGGTAAAATTGGTGACTCCAATATACCCTGTTCAAACTTCATTTGTTGGGGGTATATTTAAGCGATTTTTCCTAGTTCAATAACAATTTGTCTTCTATGCTAAAATATAATATAAAACATTCATACTTTTTCAGAGAACTATCAAGTTTAAAGAATAAACACCAAATTTAGCAGAACAGCATTGTTGGCTGATCAGGGACTGGTAAATCAAAGTTTATAAACTTTCATTTAACTAGTTTACTAAATAGTACATTTACTAATGCTGCAACCAAAGTCAACTACAGGATGACAATCTAGTCAGCTTTCTATGGACACGGTCACTGCATGCTAAAAACTCATATCGGGGACGGAGATAATCTAATCCAAAAGATAGAATGATAAGCAAATAATATGAATGAATAGTAATACCCTGTCTCCAATACTAGAAAGTCCATCTGTCATATCGCGAGCAGTATCTCCGCTACCTGAGTCTTCATTCGATGAGCAACTGACAGCAGTACATAACATATCATCAAACAAAGCTGAAAATATATATAATAAGATTCTTGCAAAACTGTTGTAACAACAAATTGTTTAACCTGAAACAATTTTGGAGGTGATGAAATATGAAAACATGTGGAATTAGAAAAAATTGCACACACAACATTTAACCCTTTCCCTCATATAAACGCTTTCTGACGCCTCTGCAGCAGACGGTTTTTTGAAAACATAGTGACAAAAGAAGAAATTGCACTAAAAATGCAATTTCTTCTTTTGTCACAATGTTTTCCACTTTTAGTCATAGGTTATCCATTCAATTATAGAGATTTTTCCATTATTTGACAAAATATGTTCAAAGTCGTCTGCTGCAGAATTGTCGTATTAGGGAAAGGGTTAACGTTTCAATTTTGTATGGCTATAGAAGCAGAATTGCAGAATGGAATGAAATTCTTTGAGAAAATGTAAAAGTTGGACAGTCTTAGCCTCATTTCAACAAGATTTGAGTGTATCATATAAAAGGAGTGAATTTCATTGATATGGGATACTCCTGGGATATGCCCAACTGTGCAGCATTTTTATTATTATTATGAATGTTCTACTATGGACAAAAAGCACTCAGAATGACACAACAATGCAAGAAATATTGAATTTTAACTCATCCGTATTCATAAAATAGCTATTTACCCATTTTATCTAGAGTGAGTAAGGATCTATATTTTCTTTCGGGTTTTCCATTGTTTTTCCCTTCAGGGGAACACCCATCCATACAACCATTTACAGATGTTGAACATCGTCTAGCTCCTGACATGTTTAACATGAATAACATTGTGTCTCTGTGAAGAAAAATATATACAGATGACGTCACCTTTTCCAAGAAATGTCACTTTTGATACAATTGATGTAGATCATTTTAGAAAACAAAGATATGTTGCCCAAAACATGTGGGTCTCACTTTTTACCCATAATGATATTCTCTGTAAGTCTGCTGTGAAATCATCTGAAGGAAATCATCTGTCTGAGGAAAACCATTAACTGTCTGAAATATTAGAAGAATTATCATCATACAGATCTAAAAACATTATGGTAAAAGTAAATTCACTCATTTTGAGCAATTTCTCTATTTTCTATAATGACTAAAATGTGATCTGCTGCATTTGAAACAGCATTTTATTTATAATCGAAACTCTTTCAACTTTGATAACATCTGAGTCAAAAAATCATAATGTCAACATGTATCAACTCATTGAGTTGAAAACATTGTTGGACAAGGTAAAATTGCTTGAACTTATGGAAAACAGAATAAAAGTTATTCATATAATTTAAATCTTTGAACAATTTTGGAAAGAGTACCACCAAAGGATCATTTAAGTGATGTTTGGTTGAAATTGGTCTAGTGGTTTAGGAGGAGATGTTGTTTAAAGTTCAAAGTTAACGACGACTACATAAGACGGACAGTCTAGTCATCAGAGTAGATCACCTTGAGCCTTCAGCTCAGGTAATCTTAAAAAATATATAAGGAAAACAAGTCCTACCTCCTGGCAGCCATGTTTATAACAAATTGGAATATTTAAACAATCATTGTAGAGAGTCACCCAAGGAACATTTGTGCCATATAATTTTCAAACTGGGCCAGCACTTTTTTGTAAAAAATGTTAACAGACAGACAGATGACCGCAGAAGGCGAGAGATTAGAATAGCTCACCCGGCCAACACTTCATGCTCAGGAGAGCTAAAAAGTTGAAAACAGTGAAAACAATTCTCCTTTTCTCGTCTGTTGGCCGTATGATAGAAAATAGTGACAAGAAACAAACCAGTTTTTTGGAACCAATTCTTATCATGTTGAAGTAACGATTAACTCACTTGTTTTCATGCTTGGAAACTGCTATCTGATGTCTCGGAGATAGGTTCAGCTGATTCTTCAGATTAACATTGGCACCAAACACAACAAACGTTCTTATGAGGTCCACATCGTTTTGCTGAAAGATCATTTACACCATTTCCCTAACCACTTAGTTTTCCTCCAGGACGAGAGGATGAAACCTTTTTACAGGTTACTTTGGTTACTTTTACGGGTTACTTTGGCTTAGACCGTAAATAAGCAACAGTGATTTGATAAAATAGTATATTGAAGGTTTGGAAAATATGGAGGGAAAGTTGTCTGATCCATAAGTATACAATATGTAGCTAGGTGTTTGAATAAAGAGATAATAAAAGTCCCAAGCATGAGCAATGCATGGGCATTTCCATATGGGTAAACACTTTTGAAAAAGGAACACCCTAGGCACATTCCTGTGAAATTATTTTGAAATTGCTCTACTACTTTAAGAGGAGAAGCTGTTTGTAGGAAAATGTGAACGGACAGACAGATCATAACGCCAGACAGTGAGTGATCACAAAAGCTCAGGTGAGCAATAAAAAGGCAAAAGAATTAAGAAAAATACGGCTTGCTACAAATCAGGGCTCCGTTAAAAACAAATATATACGAATTTCATGTTTATTGAAGGTAACTTTGCATAGATGGTTGCATAACAGTGTCATCGCTCGTTAATGTCAATGTAGAAGCACTTTACAAATCATAATTTACCACAATTTGCAGACGAACATAACCATGCATGTGTGTTTACATTGCTCGTTCGTACTTAAGATTTGTTCGACCCGTACATACTAGAAAATTATTGGTTGCGCACAGAAGATACATTTCTCTTATCTGTATGGTTAACTTTGTTTTGTCTACATAAAATTAAAAAATTTACTACAAAAAAATTTTTTTTTTTTTTTAATTACCATGACTGAAATAACAAGAAATATGTGAGCTACTGCTCACTAGTGATACCCCCGCTCATGTTTTGAAAGACATATATGTGATGGTCCATAACTCCGTGAAAAATCATCCAACCGGAACGCAAACACGATATGCGCATCTACACTTGGTGGTGATCCTTCCTATGAAGTTTCATAAAATTCCAAAAAGCGGTTGCAGAGAAATAGCCCGGAAATGAATTTAGTCATACATAGCCTGATGGTGGAGTAAAGGGCCATAACTCCGTGAAAAATAATCCAACCGGAACGCAAACACGATATGCGCATCTACACTTGGTGGTGATCCTTCCTATGAAGTTTCATAAAATTCCAAAAAGCGGTTGCAGAGAAATAGCCCGGAAATGAATTTAGTCATACATAGGGGTAAAGGGCCATAACTCCGTGAAAAATAATCCAACCGCAATCTACACTTGGTGGTGATCCTTCCTATGAAGTTTCATCAAATTCCAAAAAGCGGTTGCAGAGAAATAGCCCGGAAATGAATTTAGTCATACATAGGGGTAAAGGGCCATAACTCCGTGAAAAATATTCCAACCAGAACGCAAACACGATATGCGCATCTACACTTGGTGGTGATCCTTCCTATGAAGTTTCATCAAATTCCAAAAAGCGGTTGCAGAGAAATAGCCCGGAAATGAATTTAGTCATACATAGGGGTAAAGGGCCATAACTCCGTGCAAAATAATCCAACCGGAACGCAAACACGATATGCGCATCTACACTTGGTGGTGATCCTTCCTATGAAGTTTCATCAAATTCCAAAAAGCGGTTGCAGAGAAATAGCCCGGAAACGAAAGTGTTACGGACGGATGGACGGACGGAAGGACGGACATGGGTAAAACAGTATACCCCCCCTTTCCTTCGGAACCTGGGGTATAATTAGAGAAAGACATTTTTTAGGTAAGTACATTAAATTTTACTCATTTAAGTAATTATGAACCGGTTTGAACTGGTTCTCTTTGTGAACATGATTCGCGCTGTCAAGCCTGTCATTTGACTTTTTGAACATCGCAAGTTAATTTCGGTGAGCACTTTCAACAATGTATCGAAGGTCACGTGACCTATGGAAATTCCCTAATAACACCAACAGCCAATCAGATGCATGAAATCATTACCGCATGCATTCAATAGGATTTTCTTGGGTAATTCTGTCATCCATTCATCACCGAGGTATTCCGATTGGCATTATCTATCAGTTTACACGATTGTCAAACTTAATTGGATCAATAATCCTATTTACGTCACGGTAAGTGACTATCTCGAAGGTTTACAGATGACACTGTTCTCGTGTACATGTTGCATAATGGTTTGAAACAGCGAAGATCGTTTGTAACAGTTTGAACATTACAAATGGTCCGAAAACGAAAATATAAATAACATATCAATTAGCCGTTCACACCTGACTTGGACCGATTACAATATGTTAAACTGATCAACTAGTAATTAGCAAACACTTTTAAAGAAGCCTTTAACCCATGCATTATCAATCAAACCGAAGGGAGTAATTACATAACCGATTGTCACACCTCCTGGACCAATTACCGGACAGCTTATCACGGTAAGTGACTCTCTCACCTACTCATGCATTTCCTGGTTTTCTCACACCAGTACTCCACACAACAATCTTTCCAAACAAGCTTTAGAAACAAAGAGCGTGTGTACTTGCTAGGATTTTATTGGTTTTTCATTTACACAGTAATATATATAGCGTAGGTATTACCGAGATTTTTTTATAAATATCATAAAATCTCGGACTGATTTTTTTACAAGTTTTTAAGATTGCAATCGGTCTGGCGATTTGAATTCCGGTCTGGACCGGCACTTTTACTGGTCTTCCGAAGCCCTGCTACAAATGGTAAATCCATAAAATTGGAATTAAATCTTTGAAAACATTGTTGGAAATGAAGATATTGCTCATTTTAGGCCATTTTTGCTGCCTTTGCAAAGGCATCAAATGGTATACGAGGAATAAATATTAGAGTGATGTTACCAACCTGTACAGCCCAGTGTAACGGGGTATTCCCATTCAAATCACCAATGTTACAATTTGCTCCGTAACACAGCAGTTCCATTACACACTCAATGCGCTTCTTCTCCAGCATTACTTGTAGGGGGGTATGCTTGGTAAAACTAACAGCATTAACATCACAGTCCATCTTACATAACAGTTCTGTCACCTAGGAAAACCACAGCATTGTATTTAACCCTTTACCTGATATGATAATTGTTCTCTGCTTTGAAAACATCTAGGAAACAAGTAGACCAAGAAGGTTCTGTATTGCCTACCTGAGTACTTTGATGATTATTGTGCCTTTTTTAGTGCTGCAGAGTGGAAACTTTGGTCACCTAAGCAACATTTGTGAGACATTATTTTGAATTGAGCTGAAGGTTAAAAAGGAGATGTTGCTTAACCCTTTCCTGCATGCAACAAAGTTGCAGCAGACGACTATGAAAATCTCCAGGCAAAAATAACAAAAATCTCAACAAATGAAATTATGGAATTGCTCATTATAAGCATTTTCTTTTTTTGCCACAATGTGGCAAAGGCTTAAAGATTATTATAGTTATGGCTCTGGAAATCATCATGAACAGTGAAGTAAAACAGTTTGAGTTGCCATTTACGATACAGCCATTTTGGCAGCAGAGCAGAACTGTGACCAATTTTAGAAGAAAGCCACATAAGAAACATATGCATGCATTTTAATTTTTACATTGGGCTGGTTGTTAAGGAGATGTTGTTTAAAAGTTTGTCTTTTTTTAGCTCTGGTGGCAATTTTAGCAGCAAAGCGAAACAATTTCAGAGGCTATAATATATAGCCACCACGGGAAAATTTGTACGCAAATTTCTTTTGTAAAAGGTAAAGTCGCTCAAAGCAAAACAATGACAGATTTTCAAATGCTGGACACCAAACAATCCCAAAATATCACTTTGAAAATCAACCACATTGTAGAACAAGGGGGCTAAGTTGGCCCTAAATCAATCAAATTGTTGAACAAGAGGGCTAAGCTGGCCCTAAATCAACCACATTGTAGAACAAGAGGGCTAAGCTGGCCCTAAATAAATCACATTGCAGAACAGGAGGGCTAAGCTGGTCCTAAATCAATCACATTGTAGAACAAGAGGGCTAAGCTGGCCCTAAATCGACCACATTGTAGAACAAGAGGGCTAAGCTGGCCCTAAATCAATCACATTGTTGAACAAGAGAGCTAAGCTGGCCCTAAATCAACCACATTGTTGAACAAGAGAGCTAAGCTGGCTCTAAATCAATCACATTGTTGAACAAGAGGGCTAAGCTGGCCCTAAATCGACCACATCGTAGAACAAGGGGGCTAAGCTGGCCCTAAATCGACCACATTGTAGAACAAGAGGGCTAAGCTGGCCCTAAATCAACCACATTGTTGAACAAGAGAGCTAAGCTGGCCCTAAATCAATCACATTGTTGAACAAGAGAGCTAAGCTGGCCCTAAATCAATCAAATTGTTGAACAAGAGAGCTAAATTGGCCCTAAATAAACCACATTGCAGAACAAGAGGGCTAAGCTGGCCCTAAATCAATCACATTGTTGAACAAGAGAGCTAAGCTGGCCCTAAATCGACCACATTGTAGAACAAGAGGGCTTAGAGCTGGCCCTAAATCAATCACATCGTAGAACAAGAGGGCTAAGGCCTAAATCAAAATTACGTTTGTTTGCCCTTTACCGACCGACCCAAAAAAATCCCACCGACCCAAATTAATTTTATTGCAAAAGGTGTTGGAAGATTTTTTTTATTTTGCTCTATTGTTTTCCTTTCGTATGATGAGAAAGAATGAAAGATAAACATGTATGTGTAGACCTTTCTATAAATAACTCACTCAAATACTAGAATGTTGAACACGTGACCAGTGTGTATTTGTTGCTTCATTAATTTGTAATCTCGCGAGACAGTTAAAAGGAGAGATTCATCCAATGGAATCGCTTTCTACTTGAAGAAATAACACCATGTGATATTTTCGCAGGCAAAACAGATCACGTGATTTTTTTTTCGCGCGCTTTCTTATCCTGCACCAAAACATGCGAACAAAATTCCGACGCTTCCAGGGTCGAATCTGGCTTACATGATGTTTGTCACACCAAAATATACATATGGGACAACATTTGACCATTTATTTATCGTATAAAGTAAACACAAACGGTCTTACTCACGTTTTTATGTGTTTTAATCTCTTTTTAATCCACCTCTTAAAGGCCTGACGTTTAATAACTCACAATGTGGTCGATTTGAACTGAGGATAACCGAATACGGTATTGTGGGTATTGTTGTTAAAGTACACCAAAATGGATATTTAACGAAATAGTTATATATCTTATTCAAACAAGTTTGGGCGATATTTCGTTTATTTATTTTTTACCGATTTTGAATTTTCGGAAACAAATTTGTTACAGATTTCAAATTTTCGCCGTTGTGAATTGAATTTTGATGGATTAAAGTGGTAAAGAGGTAAGCTGCATAAATGTTAGGCTCAAATTAATATAATAATAATTATAGATATGGGTTTTTTTTATCGTTGCGATAGCTGTCAAGGATATAAACGGCATAATAACGTGAATCGAGTCTGTCTGAAACATGCTATGGATTTAGACTTCGGTTGACCAATACAGTAAATGAGAAATCGAAAGTCTAAATTATTTGGACTATATTTAACTCTGAATGACTGGTTTAAGCTTTATTGATAACATTATCGGTAATGTACACAATTTTTTTTCCACAAATTGACATTATTAATATTAAAGGGATAATTAAAACAAAGAACAACACACTTGTTTTTTAATGTTTTTTATATCAATCACTTGATAAAGTTCTAATTTGGACCCCCAACATTTATAAGATGACCCTCAACTTTGATGACATGGGGGTCACAATGACCCTCAAGTTTCAAAGCTTAGGGAAAACCCTGTACAGGGTTATTTCTTTGACAAATCGCGGTAATTGCAGTTAATTTTCGAGATTTACCGAGTGGCTGGGAGTATACTTTCAGTTTCGCAATATTAGCGGAATTTTACAATCAATACATGTCTTGTGCGCATGCCTATTCAATGGCCCCAATATTGATGACGTTTACTGCATACATTTGTAAGTCTAAAATTAATATGATTGGCTGAAATGGTCACATGTATGTTTTGGGTTTTCCCAAGTTGTATTCACGACAGAAATAGAAGAAATGGATATTTTTGCATTTAAAGCACACCCTCGACATGATAACAATTGAAGAGCATATGCAAAACAAGAAGGTCACCGATTTAGGTCAGTCACTGAAACAGGGCAGCTTGTACGATTTATATGTCATTCAACATTCATATTAGTTTGTTAATCCTCCCCTCCAAAAAATAAAATATTTTTCCGTCCTACCGACCCACCTCTTAAATATAGGGTCGGTCGGTAAAGGGCAAACAAACAATTTTTTAATGATGGCCTAAGCTGGCCCTAAATCAATCACATTGTAGAACAAGGTTGCTAAGCTGGCCCTAAATCAACCACATTGTTGAACAAGAGGGCTAAGCTGGCCCTAAATCAATCACATTGTAGAACAAGAGAGCTAAGCTGGCCCTAAATCAATCACATTGTAGAACAAGAGGGCTAAGCTGGCCCTAAATCAATCACATCGTAGAACAAGAGGGCTAAGCTGGCCCTAAATCAATCTCTTGAGTGAGGGTAAAGTAGCAAATGAGTAACTGCTTATGTCTGGAATTTTTATCGAGAGTTAGAGAGAAAGACACTGTAAATGAAACAGTATAAGTAAAGCACATTTGTAATAAAGCATACTAAATAAGCTGCTGAAAGCCAAAAGATACAAATATTTACACAAAAATAAAAAGGTAACTAGAGAAGCAGATTCAGGAGAATAATTTGTAAGTTTCCTCATTGAACCCTGTTTATCAACCAAACAATATGGGTTGAATAATTATTATAGAAGGTCACATAAGGGTCATTTCTGTCAAATCATTTTGGAATAAAACCAATAGATTCAGTGGAGAAAAAGATATAGCACATTTAACCCCTTTGAAGATGCTGTTGGTGGCTTTGTCTTTCTTAAACCAATCAGTATTGCTTGAACAAATTATATTGAGGGTTAATGAAGGAACATATCTGCCAAATTATATTGGAATTATACAAGGATTGTTTGTCATTTTGTTTCTTTTATGATGCCTCCTGACTGCCATTGTAGAGGGTCACCAAAGGAACATATACATCACATTATTTTGCAATAAGACAAGTCTATTCAGACAATAATTATCTAAATTTCAGGCACCCCCTTTTCAAATGCTGCAGCAACCAATGTTCTGTCTAGAATTTAAATCTTTGAAATAATTTTGAAAGTGGACCACCAAAGGGACATTCCTGTGAAGTTTGCTGAAATTGGTCCAGAGATGTTGCCAATCTATGTCCTCATTTCTCATAATGATTTAGAAAATCGTCTGCAGAAAAGTGTCAAAGATCATCTGAATCAAAGATTCTGGGTCAAGTTATCTGAACTACTTTATCAAGGAATCTTCAGGAAATTATTTTTTCAAAATTTGTCTGTCTGTGAAAGATTTTTTTTTTCCCAAATACAATCAATTTGCACCAGAAAACTTTTAAACATTTGTTACAAATATGGAATCTCTCTATAAATGATAGAACATATATTGAATAAAGTTAAAAAGATTGTGGAAAACGGAAAAATTGCTTATTATATTTTTTACTGAAGAGGTGTCAGAAAATGTCTGTATCTGGAAAAGGGTTAAAGTTCCTTATATAAAACTGTGGCTTGATACCAAACAGTTGTAAATCTATGCATCCATCTACTCTGTCCCTAACTTTTGACAATTTCGGGTCATTATGACTAATTTCTCAATTTGCTGCAATGATTTCAAAACTCTTCAACTGCAGATATGTCAAAACATGTCTGCATGTTGTAAACTGTCAAAAAACAAAAAGTAAATGATAGTAATTTAAATTATTACCTCCTTTGTATTGGCCCAATGTAATGGAGTACCACCATACTTTTTATCTTCAGCACTCTTTTGGTCATGACATTTCAGCAGTATCAACTCTATACATCTGAAAAGATCCTACATACTACAAATCTGTGGCAGACGACTTTGAAAACATAGTGACAAAAATATGGAAAATAAATAAATGTATAACTATTGAATAGAGTTAAAAACATTGTGGCCAAAGGAAGAATTACTCATTATGTTTTCAAAAGTTGTCTGCTGCAGAAGCGTCAGAATGTGTCTATATGCAGGAAAGGGTTAATGGCTATTGAGTGTCATAGTGTAAACATAGCCCCGTTTCCCAAAAACAATAAATATATAGCAGATGACTTTAGGCAAAAATAAGGACAATTCTCAATTTAACAAGAATTATGTGCTCGCCATCCCCCACTTTGACTATCAATACAAGTGTAAAAGACAAAATGTTTTTGTGCAAAATTTGTAGTCAATCTAACAAGAATGAAATGACCAATTCAAAAACAATCTAACAAAATGTATGTGTTTTCACACACAGGTGCCAGTCCCGTTTAAAATCTAAAAGTAGTACTTGACTATTATTTACATGGAACATTTCCTTTTCAACTATTCTAGACTTATAATTTATTTAGCGTACGCGTTTTCATGTTTGTAGTCTAAAATGTGTCCGTGATTATTTGTTTTTTCTGCGTGATTCACGTACATATATACGTGAATGGAAACTCTGGGCTGAGAAATAATTGTTTGATTGACAATTTTTTGCGGCGCCCTATTATAGTAATTATTCTGTCTGTTTCTCTGTCCGTCACCACTTCCTATGTCGTACGATAACTCAAGTTTCCTTTGACCGATTAAAATAAATAATAACAATGTTAATCTTCTTCCAGTTTTTACTTTTATCTTTGTCATCCTGGTAAAAAGTATTTTGTCCCTAGGTTCTGTCCCATGATCATCATCACACTGAATTGAAGGTTACACAATCCTGCACACACAAAAAATGAAATTTCTTTGATTTCATACATAACAAATGGTAATTTGAAAGATGGAATTAGGTGCCAGGAGAATGCTAGAATGCAGGATTTTGCTCTATTAACCCCAGAGCTTGCTTCTGCAATATTTCAAAAAACAAATTGTACCAAATAATTCAGAAAAACAGAACATTTCAGAAAAAAAAAATCAACTTATTGAAGTGTTAAAACAGTGCTTGAAAATGCTCAAAATGCAGGATTTTGCACCATTTTTTCGTCAGCTTAGGGGGGCCTAGGCGGCCCCCAGACCCCTCGCCTAGGTTTTTTCACCTTGCTACAATGGGCAGTAGCCGCCTACTTTCTTAAAATTGCCCCCTACTTCAAATACTCTGGAAAGCCCTGAGCCTAGATATCACTAAGACAAACATTCTGAAAAAGTTTCAACATTCTCAAGCTAAAAATGTGGCTTCCAGAGTGTTAACAAGATTTTCCTTAAATGTGGCCTAGTGACTAGTTTTTGACCCGACATGACCTATATTCAGACTTGACCTAGATATCACTAAGACAAACCTTTTGACAAAGTTTCAACATGCTCAAGCCAAAAATGTGGCTTCCAGAGTGTTAACAAGATTTTCCTTAAATTTGGCTTAGTGATCTAGTTTTTGACTGGACAAGACCCATATTCGAACATAGCCTAGATATGAAGTTTTTTAAAGTAAAACATATTTTTATTAGAAAATACTTACCAGTCATTTAATACCTGATATATAATCTCAACACCGTTAATTCATCCAGAAAAGAAGCTCGCGCAGCCATGCATAGCCCTCACGCGTGTGTGATACACACGGCCGCCGGTAATACCGGCGCACGGGCCATGTGACCCCCACTTTTAATTTCACCGTTAACTTGCAGCGTTTAGTGTTGGGTGACGACGCGGGGTTGGGAGGCGGGAATCTGAAATGACTGGTAAGTATTTTCTAATAAAAATATGTTTTACTTTAAAAAACTTCATTTTTATGTCAAAAATACATTACCAGTCATTTAATACCTGATGACTTTGCAGCATCGGTCGGGAGGATCGTCCAACACAATGCCGGTCCCGAGAAATCGTAGCACTTGGTAAGAGTACCTACGGTACTACTAAATATAAACACAACTGTTCATGTATTTAGTAATTTGTGTATTAATTAGGTAAGTACTCGCTGAGAGTCCACTTGTGTGTCCAGAGAGGAATAATTTCTGATTGAAACGTTTTAAGACTTTATCAGAAGGCTCTTATTACTAATTAAAGGAATAGGATATCCAGTGTTTGAATACGCTGCTGACATATCCTTCTCCTACCTGAGGTTGAATAACCCCTACTGTGGCTCTTACAGCCCTCGAATGTTTATATATAACTTAAGACCCTTGACAGGGTACAAGATCAGGTTATATCTAAGGGAACACAGTTCACAGAAAGGTTGTGAAATGTGATGGGTTAGGAAGCACCAAAGGCAACTTGGTCTCAGTAGGAATACAGGTTTATAAGAACGGTTGAATAACCATACGGCTGTAAAACCTGATGAAATTCGTTTTTACTGAAAGCAAAGAACTCACTTCCCTGATAGTGTTCGCCAAGCAAGACGAATTTAAGTCTCAGTTTATAACTTAAGCAGCGGCCGCTTCCGAAGAACGTAACAGTTTGGAGAGAAATGGATCTGAACTTTGAAGTTAAGCGCATTGGAGCATCGAACAATAATTGTTGTGTTCATCGCCAAATCTTGAATGCGAGAGGTCGGCAACAAATGTAAGCATAAATTACTGATTGACGTACCTTAAACAACACCAATCGGTAAGAACTGTCTACTTCTAATGAAGATGTAACGGTTATGTCGATAGGCAGGCCAGAAGAACGTTGAACTACGATCTCTGGGCCAATACTGTGTTTCTAAAGTCATTGTCAGGAAGGAATAACGACACCGGAAGTTGACTCATTTGAATTATGGGGGCAATTCAGGGAGTAATAATTATTGCCAATCGAAGGACTACTGTCTACTCTATTGATCATGTACATGTCCTAGTCAGTTAAGCCCTGTACTGTAATGAGTATTTAACACACTGCCCCGAACTGTAAACAATTCGGGTGTAGTATGAAGCATGTATCGGACCGTTTCCCTTAATTACTGATCCTTATCCAGGACATGGTAATCGGATTCTCTTATAGCGAATCGAGTCTGTCCGAAGGGCCAGCTCAACGAGAACCGTCCTACAACGAGTCTCTTGAGGGGAATAGATCCGACTTGCCCGTTTTGGGAATTAATTCTAAACGCAGGTAATCAAAGTGAAGTGTTTGAAAGGAACACTTCCCCGTTTACAAAGAATCGACGGTCAATCCTCGATGAAAAAGCAACCGGTACGTGGTAACAGGTGTCTGTTTGGTCTAAGAATCGCTCAGACAGCCGTTCCGGATTGCGTTCTTGATAAAACGGAACATTCCATTTTATTACTCGACCGTACTAGACGCAATCTGAGTCGATAAGTCTTATTCCGGTCTTCACCGGAACCAGACGAAAGACGGTTGTAGAAACCACCGAATGGAAGGTTGATACCCACTCCATGGCATTCCTGTTAGTTTAATAGAGAGGAGCGCTTCCCTATAGCCGCGGATTAGGGACAGTGCTCTACTTGGTTGTATGCCAACTTTGCTCCCGTACGGGGCTTTGATAAGGCAGGGCCAGCGGAAGCAGAAAGCTAGGCTCGAACTTAGCCTGTCCCTTGTGTCTTCACAGGTTGGGCTTCTAGGAATGCCTTTGCAGAAGTCACTGTACGTTCTGTCCCTGTGAACAATGTTGCCGCATACGCCGAAATGCGCCTATGGACGCAGTGAATGCAGTAACTTCCCACTAATGATAGTTTATTTAGAGTCCAGCTCTAAATTGTAAATCATCCGATGGAGCACTGAACCCGATATGTCTCTTATTCGTCAGACAAGACGGGGTCGTGGGTTTTACCCGACGACGTGCGGATTGACTAAAGCCGGTTCTGGACCGGAATGTCAGTGTCCGATTCGACATGGAGGAATCCTATGATCGATTGATTGTGGTTTAACGCCGTTTTAACAATTTCTCAGTTATATCACGGCGGCCAGTTCACCTACTCATGTATTTCCTGGTTTTCTCACACCAGTACTCCACACAACAATCTTCCCAAGCAACTGGCTACTTTTCCACAAAACTTAGCCCATTGGTGGGAGGAATCCTATGAAGGAGTCATGATCGAGGAATTTATCCCTTTTCCGAAGAAGAATGAGATCGCATGGAATCAACCTTCGGTCCGAGCTCACGTATGAGAGAGTTCACAGAGTGACTATCCTCTGGGAACGGTTGATCCCGGTAGGCCAGCATAGGGGATTGATTTATGAAATCAACTGAATCTCTCCCATGTAATACCGTCGGACATCGACTCGTCCCAACAATTGGTACGATGGGTATTACTTGGGAGGAGTGTAGTCCCTAGAGACGCACTCTCTCCTCCCTGGGGACCGACATAACTATTTGACCGGTACTCCCCATACCCGATGGCCGACTGTTTAATCGGCTATGTCTCAGCATACTGCCCGATTGACTGCCGAAAGGTTATGTCCTAAGACATTACCCGTTTGACCGGTGCCTTACTGGCTATGTCTAAAGACATTGCCCGATCTCCAAATGACTGTGTCCGAGGACATTTGTCAATTGGAATACTGTTGAATTCCGAAGAATTCATAGTTGAATTTTTTGTTTTCACGGTGACCGTTTGCCCGGTAACCGTTTATGCCCAGTTAAGAGTTTGACTGCCCTGTGAACGTTCACGCGACAACCGTTTATGCCCAGTGATTAATTGAGTACTCGGTAGGCATTTGACTCATTCTCTAGCACTATCGACTCATTACATTCATATGAGTGTAAGGAACGACAACTCTGCGAAGGAGATTTTCACTTGGCTGTGTTCGAAAACACCCGGTTGTCCAATGCTTATGTCATAATATTGACAAAACGGTTGGAGTCAACTTGACTTAACGACTGCTCGTTACCCAGCTCTGGGAACGTTCAGTAATGGTAGCTCCCTCTGACCATTACTGACCGGTTGACTAATGATAGGCTGATGTGAGGCTGCTCTATCACTAGTCTCCAAAAACTTCAGACATTATAACTTGGCACTCTGTAGTCTATAATTGAATGGATAACCAATGACTTGAAGTGGAAAACATAGTGGCAAAAGGAGAAATTGCACGTTTTGTGCAATTTCTTCTTTTGTCACTGTTTTCAAAAAGCTGTCTGCTGCAGAGGCGTCAGAAAGCGTCTATATGAGGGAAAGGGTTAAGGTGTCGATCGTGTGATATGAACCTCCTCTCTCCGCAGTAGAGAGAGGTCGCACTGGATCGATCGTCGGAGCCGAACTAACCGTATGGGACGGTCTCGACCTCCCTTTCACGGAAAACCTGAGTTATTCCGATCGGGGGTTTGCCTTCTAAGGACTGCCTCTTCGAAAGGTGTCCTTCCGGGAACAGTGAATTCCCATCAGGTGGGTATTGCTGATCCCGGTAGGCTTGGTTAACCCGCCTATCACCGATCCGTTACATCTTTTGAAACGGAGCTTTGTATCGGGGAAGGAGTGTAATCTCTAGAGAAGTACCATGTTCCACTTGGAGACACGGAAACATTTCTCTGTCCTGTACTACCTATAACTGGATATCTGGGCCTTGTGCGTAATGACCAGTGTTTTGAATATCCGTACTCTTCTATTCTCATTCTTTTGAGGAGTGTAATCCCTACAGAAGAACACTATTCCCCTTGGAGAAAGGAAAGATTTATCTGTCCTGTACTCCTTATAACCGATGTTAGACGGTTGGATATCTGAGCATGGTGCGTAATGACCAGTGTTTTGAATATCCGTATAGACCGGTTGTGCGAAGAACGAGTGGTACTAGCTTAACGACTGATCGTTACCTTGACTGCCCACTGCCCGGTCGCGTCATGTTAAACTGACTGATAATTTGCCCGGTCGCGTCATGGCTTAATGACTGACCGGTCGCGTCATCGCTAAATGACTGCCGGATTTGCCCGGTGACTGGTCGCGCCTAGGCGAAATGACTGACTGGTTGCCCGGTACCCGGTTACCCGGAGTCATATAGGTTTTGCTCGCAAGCATTACCCGGTTGACTAATGATAGGCAGTTGTGAAGCTGCTCTATCACCGGTCTCCAAAGAATTCTGTCCGCAGACATTATAATTTGGCACTCTGTAAGCGTCCGAAGACTGCTTACTGCAGAGTGTGGTGTTAGAGGTGGCCAATCAGTGAGGTTTCCCTTTGATTGACCCATGGCGTCTCCCGAAGGGTCAGCCCCAACACCTGGCGTCAGATAATGTCGTTCAGCAGACGGTTGCTCACTCTTGAGGCCAACCATCACTGTGTCCGTACGGTTTCTGGCCCGAAGGCCTTTGTTTCCCGACGGAATAACAGACATCAGCCGCTGCCATCCGCTCCTCCATGTCCCGCGAAGGACCAGCCGAAGCTGATGGGGGAGCGGTCAGAGCTCCAGATAAGGGGCGTATGCATGTCTAAAATCCTCATTTGACCCTCTTACCCTATGCTGTGGGTATTGAGAACCCACAGCATAGGGTTTGTTTCCTAAGAGGGAATTTGTGGGGAAAATAGCTGATTACACCTCCTAATCTGGACCTCTGAGCGGTTGTGCGGAGTGAAGAAGGAACAGCTCTGACCTTCTGCTCACTCAACACAGCCGCGGAGTCTGATTGTTGGGAGAACCCCTCAAACTCCGCTTCACTCGTAGAGCTAAGAGAAACCTTTTTAGGGGTCTTCTTACTCTTCCAGCTTTTGTGAGTCCTCCTCAACCCAGACTGTTTCCAAATGGAAGCAGGCCAGGAAGAGAAGTACTCACAGGGTGAATCCTGTGTGTACTTAGTGAACGCAAAACAGGACAGACGCGTGTCTCATACAGCCGTTATGAGCCACGCCTCTGATCACCACTATGTGACATAGAATATATATGAAACAAAACAATTTATACGATTCAACAAAAAATATAATTTTTTCTATTTTTTATTTTCTACTATACCCGTTGATCACGGAACGTATTTCAATGAAAAAGATTTTACAAATATTTTCCAAAATTGTTCATGTTTAATTAATATACATAATGTAATACAAGGAGATAATAATATATTATCGCTAATAGGGTCGGTGTAACTATAACTTCGTTGAAAGAATGAATGGCCATTACCGCACCCGATACGTAACTGAAATAGTGGGTGGGGTAACCCACCCGTGACTTCTCAGTTAGTTGTGTTCACAAAAAACAACTTAATTACAATTAGTAATTTACACAATTATGTTGTTAGGTTGTTAATGTAGTTGAATAACTGAATGAAAATAACTTGTTTAAGGCGAATGCCTTAAACAGACCAAGAAATAAAATATAAAAATGAAATAAATTCTTAGCTGTCAGTTGGTGTGTCCAGAAATTAAAAGTGGGGGTCACATGGCCCGTGCGCCGGTATTACCGGCGGCCGTGTGTATCACACACGCGTGAGGGCTATGCATGGCTGCGCGAGCTTCTTTTCTGGATGAATTAACGGTGTTGAGATTATATATCAGGTATTAAATGACTGGTAATGTATTTTTGACATAAAAATCACTTAGACAAACATTCCTAAACAGTTTCAACATTCTCAAGCCTAGTTTTTGACCGGACATTACCCTATTCGAACTCGGTCTAGATATCATCACGACAATTTGGCCTAGTGACCTAGTTTTTGACCCGACATGACCTATATTTGGACTTGGCCTAAATATCACTAAGACAAACATTCTGACAAAGTTTCAACATGCTCCAGCCAAAAATGTGGCTTAAAGAGTGTAAACAAGATTTTCATTAAATTTGGCCTAGTAACCTAGTTTTTGACCCGACATGACCCAGTTTCGAACTTGGCCTAGATTTGATGGAAATATATATATATTCTGATAAACTGTCATGAATATTGGATGCAAAATGCAGCATCTAGAGTGTTAAAAAGCAAATGTTGATGACCAACGACATACAACGAACGAGGAATGACGAACAACGGACAAAAGGCAATCACGAAAACTCACCTTGAGCACTTTGTACTTTGGCGAGGAAAAAACACAAAACTACATATTTTTTCGAAAGGATTTTTTTTTCTGAAATGATGTATAAGGCGCTTTGTCATAAATTGTTACAGCAAAATATGTAAAATAATAATACAAGAGGCCCATGAATGAGGGCCTATGCTCTACTGGGATGGTTCTTTGGTCATTTTCAATCCAGAGCATGTATGTATGGTGAAAATCTGATAGTAATTGGAGGCTCTATTGTGTTCACAAGCTGTATTATAGCAATTTTGACAACTTCAAGGGCCATAATCCAGTCATGCAAGAGCACATCTGGCTGGTTTTCGGAAGGAACCATGCTCTCATCAATATTTAACTACTATTTAAGTTTGGTGAAGATCAGATAGTAAATGGAGCCTCTATTGTGTTCACAAGCTCTATTATAGCAGTTTTGACAATTTCAAGGCCCATAATTCAGTCTTGCATGGGCGGATCTAGCTGTTTGCGAAATGAACCGAGCTCTAATGGATATCTAACTACTGTATAAGTTTGATTGAGATACACTCAAAACTGAAGACTGTATCGCGTTCACAAGCAATTGTTTAAGACGCACAGACGCACGCACGCACACACACACACACACGCACGCATGACGGACACCACGCCACGGCATAAGCTCTTCTGGCCTTAGGCCAGTAGAGCTAAAAACAAATGTCACCTCAGTGATGTCCCGGGCCGTAGAATAGGAAATGTACCTTGTCAATATATAGTCAAATGCTATTTTTAGATTTTAAACGAATCTGGCACCTGTGTTTTTAACCAGAAAGTAGGCTAAACTCATCATCTTCAACAGAAAATGTGAAACAGAGTCTAAATATATTCCAAGTTTGAAAGCTTGTGTTGAGATTTAATAAAACTTCCAATGTTTTAACTCAGGCATATAAGTATAAAACCAGCTCAGCCCCCGAATAGCCATAGAAGAGGGTCAAATTATTTTCAAATCATGCCAAAACTTTTGTACAAAAAGATTTTTAAACTTTTAAAGGGACTGAATCCCATATGAGAAAAAAGTGGGAAAAAAAGAAAATTGTTAAAAATTGATATTACCTTGATGTTTTTGCATGTAAGGCATTGAGATTTGCTGACTGATGTACTACAATATATGCACACTATTAATATTGCGGAGATTTTTCGTTATTTTGCATTGTAAAATCTACTGGGTTAGTAACCCAGTAAATCTAAAAATATCGCTGTATATTTATCACGTGATCACTACAACCGAATTGACAATCTCCTTCCCAGAGTTGTTGTTCCTTACACTCACGCATACATAAATGTAATGAGTCGATAGTGTTAGAGAATGCAGAATTGAATCCACAAATTCAAATGAGCAAGAGGAAATTCCACGGTATTTTTAAACAGGAAAACACGGAGTGGACGTTTTTATAACTGCTTATTTCCTATGAAATAATGACAAGAGGGCCATGATGGCCCTTGAATCGCTCACCTGATTTTTTATTTTTTTTCACTTTAGCTATATAAGCCTCGCCCCCTGGCAGCCATAGTTTCCGACCAATCAACTTGGCTTGAAGGAATCTGATAGAGGGTCACCCTAGGAACATTTCTACAAAATTATTTGAAAATTGGCCAGATACTTTTGGAGGAGAAGATTTTTTAAGTTTTCACTATAGCCATATAATGCAAAATAGCCCCCGCCCCCTGGCGGCCATGTTTTTCGACCAATCAACATGGCTTGAAGGAATCTAATAGAGGATCACCCAAGGAACATTTCTACAAAATTATTTGAAAATCGGCCTGACACTTTTGGAGGAGAATTTTTTTTAAGTTTGCACTATAGCCATATAAGGCAAAATAGACCCGCCCCCCCTGGCGGCCATGTTTTTCGACCAATCAACATGGCTTGAAGGAATCTGATAGAGGGTCACCCAAGGAACATTTCTACAAAATTATTTGAAAATCGGCCTTACGCTTTCGGAGGAGAAGATTTTTTAAGTTTTCACTATAGCCATATAAGGCAAAATAGCCCCGCCCCCCCTGGCGGCCATGTTTTTCGACCAATCAACACGGCTTGAAGGAATCTGATAGAGGGTCATCCAAGGAACATTTCTACAAAATTATTTGAAAATCTGCCAACCAATTCAGGAGGAGAAGAATTTTGAAGTTTTTTCGGTTTCGTTGCCATGGAAACCAGAATTTTGCATGGATCCCAAAAATTTGAAGGAATTCTGGTGAGGTCATTGAGAGGATGCTTTCTGTGAAGTTTCATCCAAATTGACCCACTGTTTACTGAGGAGAAGAAGTTGACGCACGACGCACGACGCACGACGGACGACGCACGACGGACGACGGACGCCGGACAAAAGGCGATCACAATAACTCACCTTGAGCAAAGCTCAGGTGAGCTAAAAAACAAGACTTGTACGACCTTCTACAACATTCCGTTACATATATATATCGACGTATTTTGGATTAATTAGAATAAGTATAAAATATAACGATTTTGGACCATTATGGTGTTCAGTCCCTTTAATACACACATTAAAGGTTAACAAGCCCCCCGCCTCCTGGTTTCTCAACAGATCATGCAATTATATCAATCTTAATAGAGGGTCATCCAAGAAACAGTGGTTTCAAATGGTTTTCATATCAAGGCAGTGATTTTGGACAAGAAGATTTTATTCTCTGTTTCTCTCTCTCTCTATTATATGGAAAACTTATGGCCCTTGATTGACATAGGAAATTTGATTTTTAAATTATATATATTTAACCCTTTCCCACATATAGACGCTTTCTGATGCCTCAGCAGCAGACAGCTTTTTGAAAACATAGTGACAAAAGAAGAAATTGCACAAAACGTGCAATTTCTCCTTTTGCCACAATGTTTTCCACTTTTTGTCATAGGTTATCCATTCAACTATGGAGATTTTCTATGTTTTGACAAAATAAGTTCAAAGTCGTCTGCTGCAGATTTGTCGTATGAGGGATAGGGTTAAATGTATGTATCTATTCAGTTGCTTTTACATATAGAGTATATAATATGATATGATTTAATAGTACTTAAGTGCAATATAATGAAATAGTACTTTATTTGAATAAGCGTTATATAGTCGAGCGCGCTGTCCTCCGACAAGGGAAACATGCGGCAAGGTTTTTCGACAAGTTGTAATAATTTGAACAATCACGCTAAAGGGTCACTCAAGGAATATTTGTGCCAATTGTTTTTCAAATGAGGTAAGAAGATCGGCCCTTTTTTCCTCTTTCTGATGCCGCAGCAACTCAAGTTTTACATAGTAAATAATTCTTTGAACAATTTCCAAAGGAACAACCTGAACCATCAGGACAATTGGCCTAGTGGTTTCAGAGGAGATTTTGAATGGAAAATAGCTGTTGAGGGATCACAAAAGCTCCCTCTGAGCTGTCATGCTAAGCTAGCTAAAAACGAAATATTATCTTTGAGCTAAAAGCTAATGTTTATTGTCGCCACAAAAAAAAAAAAATATAGCCTCACTCACCGCGTTACAAAAATGAGAGTACAATTAAAAGATTACGATCAATTCCTCCTTTTCTCAACAGTGTTTCCAACTCTCTTCAATAATAATACAGATTTATTGTATGTGAGAATGGTTTAACCAAAGTCAATGGGTGATTAACAGAAATATACAAAGCAACACAGGATTTCTACATGATCCATGTCAAAACTGACATTAGGTTTTCAAAGTACTGGTAATCAGAATCAAATTAATGATCATATTGTAGATTTTTGGTCATTACTTTTCCCAATACACTTCCGGATTGACGGTATGACTGAGTGGCTTTAATAAGAGATCCTGCACTGAGCAGGAGCAGGTATGACTGAGTGGCTTAGAGGGGAGATCCTGCGCTGAGCAGGAGCAGGTATGACTAAGTGACTAACAGAGGAGATCCTGCACTGAGCAGGAGCAGGTATGACTGAGTGGCTTACTGGGTAGATCCTGCACTGAGCAGGAGCAGGTATGACTGAGCGACTTAGAGGGGAGATCCTGCACTAAGCAGGAGCAGGTATGACTGAGAGTCTTAGAGGGGAGATCCTGCACTGAGCAGGAGCAGGTATGAATGAGTGACTTAGAGAGGAGATCCTGCACTGAGCAGGTATTACTCAATGGCTTAGAGGGAGATCCTGCACTGAGCAGGAACAGGTATGACTGAGTGCCTTACAGGGGAGATCCTGCACTGAGCAGGAGCAGGTTTGACTGAGTGGCTTAGAGGGGAGATCCTGCACTGAGCAGGAGCAGGTTTGACTGAGTGGCTAACAGGGGAGATTCTGCACAGAGCAGAAGCAGGGAAGACTGAGTGACTTACAGGAGAGATCCTGCACTGAGCAGGAGCAGGTATGACTGAGTGACTTACAGGGGAGATCCTGCACTGAGCAGGAGCAGATATGACTGAGTGACTTACAGGGGAGATCCTGCGCATGAGCAGGAGCATGTATGACTGATTGACTTACAGGGGAGATCCTGCACTGAGAAGGAGCAGGTATGACTGATGGACTTACAGGGGAGATCCTGCGCTGAGCAGGAGCAGGTATGACTGAGTGACTTACAGGGGAGATCCTGCACTGAGCAGGAGCAGGTTTGACTGAGTGGCTAACAGGGGAGATTCTGCACTGAGCAAGAGCAGGTTGATCTGTTTCTTTTATAGTGACAAGTCTCCATGATTGGTTTTCATGTACTGTGGCTCAAAAACTTCCAATTTGAAAAGGTCATACAATTAATTCCTTACTTCAGTACTCCTGAATCAATGATTGATAGGTGATTTAAGCCACTTTCAACCATTTTTCAGTTATATCACGACGTTGTTCGGGCAAGTTACCAATACTACTGGTCCATTTATCCTGACACCAGTCCATCAGTCTTTATGCTATCTGAGCACTGAGGAGGGCAGCCATTACTTCCATTTCTAGTTTTTGGTAGGAATTTCTTAATCAACCCAAACCCAAACATTGGTTTTTGTTAAATGTGGCTAACAAGGTACAAAAAATAAATTCCTTACTTAAGTTTGGCTAAATCAACCGCCACATGTATTGGTAGGCGATCAGTACATGTATTGGTAATGGTTGGATCAGCTCCTCCTGCAATCAACTTTTCTACAGATTTATGTTTCTCTTGTGAGGCCCCTGCTGACGGATTTGGCTTCTCCAAGCATGCTATATACAGCGGGGTGTGGCCCTTGGTATTCATCCAATTGTATGATTTCAATTTGTCATGGGCCATTAAAACCTGAAGTGAAGAACAAACAAGAGGTTCTTTATGGAGGTTTAGGTTAGGAAGAATAGCCAGTTAAAGTCAATACCAAAGTCAAAGCATTAACATTTCTGTATAACTGGAAAGGTGCTGTCCACTGGAATACACATGCCTAAAATAAAAGCCCTATCCATAACAGGTAAGAAGTTATGGCCTGTGTTAGAGGTTTTAACAAGAAGGTCAAATATCAATACCAAGGTCACATCAAATACACATGCCTCAAAAAGGTCAAATTTGTTGGCCTGTGTTCGAGTTTGAACAAGATGGTCAAAGATCAATACTAAGGTCACAAGGATATGAAATCCCTCTCCCCATAAGGTCAAATTTTATGTCCTTACAGGGTTATAAGTATATTCCCATTTATGTTCCATTTAGGGGGTATACAAATATCATACTGTTAAATAATTGTTGGATCATAATGCTACTTAAGAAACAAGACAGCATAACAAGAATGGAACTAATATGGACCTAAGGAAAAAACAAGCAAGACAAATTCATTATTATCTGGGAATCTAAATCATCTTAACAATGCAATTTACACTCATCTGGAATCTAGACATATACATGAAAACATCCCCACAATTTACAGGTCAATTTGAACTCGGTAGAGGGTCCCAAATGAATCATTCTTGTAAAACTATTTTGAAATCAGACCAGTTCTTTAAAACAAGAAGACTTTTAAAGGTTGATTATACACACATAGGGGAAATTAGCCCCACCTCCTCTTGAAGTCATGTTTTTCTTACCATTAAAAATTGCTTGAACAAACATAGTCATCCAAGCAACACATTTCTATTAAATTATTTTGAAAATGGATCAGTACTTTTAGACAAAAAGATTTTGCACTGTAGGCATAAAGGGAAAATTACACCTATTCTCTGATGGCCATATCTTTTCAACCAATCAAGATGGCTTAAACAATGTTTGCAGAGGGTCACACAAAGAATGCTTCTGTGAAACTATTCAGAAATCTGATTTGTTATTTCTGAAAAGGTTTACAAGGTTGGCATCATATGCGTAAACCATCCCCATCACATGGGGGCAATGTATTTAGACCAATCAAAAGGATTTGAACATTTTTGGTAACGTTATTTTGAAATCAGACTGGCAATATTAAGGGGGATGCATGATTTGCAAAAGATACTTTTTGAGTTCTGCATTTTTGATAAAGGCCAAACAAGGTAGTCCATTCTAATGAAGTCTAGCTGAAATTGGGACAGTGCTGTAGGATATGTTGTCGGACAGATTTGTTTACAGATAAATGTTGGTCACAAAAGCTAACATTGAATATTTCAAGTTCAGGTGAGCTAAAAATGCATACACACTGGAAAATCTAAGCTACAGCAAGACATTTTTTCACCTGGTGGACCGTAGAAAAGATGAAGTGAAGAGTCTTATACTTACCCTGGAGTTAGTAGGTTTAAAAACAGTTACATACATGTACATCAATAACAAGAATGCCAAACTGGCATAACTCTGGAATGACTTAACCCTTTCCCTCATATAGACGCTTTCTGACGCCTCTGCATCAGACAGCTTTTTGAAAACATAGTGACAAAAGAAGAAATTGCTCAAAACGAGCAATTTCTCCTTTGGCCACAATGTTTTCCACTTTTAGTCATAGGTTATCCATTCAATTATGGAGATTGTCTATGTTTTGACAAAGTATGTTCAAAGTCGTCTGCTGCAGAATTGTTGTATGAGGGAAAGGGTTAAGTGGTTTGGTCAGTCTTTAATCACAATTGAGGTTTTATGCCCATAAACATTCACAGCAAGTTTGATGAAGATTAGATAAAAAATTGTCGAAGTAAAAGAGTGGACACTAACGCCCATTAGGATAATTCAATATTTCCACAACCATGTTAACCAAGTTTGGTGATGATCGGATGAAAACTGTTTGACTTATAGAGAAGAAAAGGCAAATTTGGGATAATTCAACGGCCATATTCCAAAAAAACATTGGGTGATTTGGCTGTTTATCTAAATGGGCCAAGACATTTTTGCCACAAACATGTTCTACAAGTTTGGTGGAGATCGGATGAAAACTTTTCAACTTAGAAAGCGGACAGGGCCAATTTGGCCATTTTTTGCAATAATCCAAAAGTATCTTGGGAAATTTGGCTGGTTATCAATCTTGGCCTAGACATTATTCCCAAAGACATGTTCAACAAGTTTGGGGAAGATGCGATGAAAACTATATAACTTAAGAGTACAGACAACAGGTGGACGCTGCCCGTCCACTGCATGTGATCCCATAATATGGCCTGTATCATATTATGCAAATCAAAAAGTAAGTAAAGGTGAGTTACATACATCAATAACATCTGGCAGGTACTTGACAGCGTAGTGGTACACAGTCATACGGCATCGGTCCGAAACATCTACCTTGGCTTTATGTAGCAACATCTCATTTACACATTTTTCTTGTCCGGCTATCACTCCAGCCATTAAAGGAGTGACCTCTGATTCACTACATGGGGTGTTTATAAGCCTACAACCATAACAGAGAGGAATTGAAAAGCTGAATGAATTTAACTTTGTTTCAAACATTATTTTGGTACTATCATTGCAGTCAGTTCATCTATCAGTACTTCAAACTTCTGACATTTACCACCAGCTACTCCACATCATTGTTCCAAGTCCCCTTCAGGTAGTTCAACATCTTTAGAGAGAAATTGTCAAAGTTTTTGAGAAGCTGTGACTTCTAGCATTTCAAAGATCTATATATATATATATATATATATATATATATATCGAACGAAGGCACATGAAAAAGATGTCATGTTGAATGTCACATGATGCTTTTTGGTCATTCCAGTTGTATAAGTCATGTAAATTCAATAAACAAATTTATTAAGAAAAATGATTTTCTTTGTTAGTGAGATTTTGTAAGCATTTTTGAATCAACAAATTATGTGCCAGGGGAAAATGTTTCCATGAAACGTACAAAGCCTTCACAGACTGTAGCAGGTAAAAAATCTAATGATTGGTTTTCCATGGTAGAAATGTAGAAATGTAGCTATTACAATTTTTTTTCTTTTTTCGTAACATGTTTTAGCCTGAAATTTCCAAAGTATTAAATTCAACACAAAACGGAAACAAGAGGGCCATGATGGCCCTTGAATCGCTCACCTGATTTTTTTTTTTTTTCACTTTAGCTATATAAGCCTCGCCCCCTGGCAGCCATAGTTTCTGACCAATCAACTTGGCTTGAAGCAATCTGATAGAGGGTCACCCTAGGAACATTTCTACAAAATTATTTGAAAATCGGCAAGATACTTTTGGAGGAGAAGATTTTTTAAGTTTTCACTATAGCCATATAATGCAAAATAGCCCTGCCTACTGGCGGCCATGTTTTTTGACCAATCAACATGGCTTGAAGGAATCTGATAGAGGGTCACCCAAGGAACATTTCTACAAAATTATTTGAAAATCGGGCCGACACTTTTGGAGAAGAAGATTTTTTAAGTTTTCACTTTAGCCATATAAGGCAAAATAGCCCCCCCCCCCCCCCCCCCCCTGGCGGCCATGTTTTTAGACCAATCAACATTGCTTGAAGGAATCTGATAGAGGGTCACCCAAGGAACATTTCTACAAAATCATTTGAAAATCAGCCTGACACTTTCGGAGGAGAAGATTTTTTAAGTTTTCACTATAGCCATATAAGGCAAAATAGCCCCGCCCCCCCTGGCGGCCGTGTTTTTTGACCAATCAACATGGCTTGAAGGAATCTGGTAGAGGGTCATCCAAGGAACATTTCTACAAAATGATTTGAAAATCTGCCAACCAGTTTGGGAGTAGAAGAATTTTGAAGTTTTTTTCGTTTCCTTGCCATGGAAACCAGAATTCTGCATGGATCCCTAAAATTTGAAGGAATTCTGGTGAGGTCATTAAGAGGATGCTTTCTGTGAAGTTTCATCCCAATTGACCCACTGGTTACTGAGGAGAAGATGTTGAAGATTTTTTAAGTTTTCACTTTGGCCATATAAGGCAAAATAGCCCCCGCCTCCTGGCGGCCATGTTTTTCGACCAATCAACATTGCTTGAAGGAATCTGATAGAGGGTCACCCAAGGAACATTTCAACAAAATTATTTGAAAATCGGCCTGACACTTATGGAGGAGAAGAATTTTTAAGTTTTCACTATAGCCATAAAAGGCAAAATAGCCCCGCCCCCTGGCGGCCATGTTTTTTGACCAATCAACATGGCTTGAAGGAATCTGATAGAGGATCACCTAAGGAACACTTCTACAAAATTATTTGAAAATCGGCCTGACACTTTTGGAGAAGAAGATTTTTTAAGTTTGCACTATAGCCATATAAGGCAAAATAGCCCCGCCCCCCCTGGCGGCCATGTTTTTCGACCAATTAACGTGGCTTGAAGGAATCTGATAGAGGGTCACCTAAGGAACATTTCTACAAAATTATTTGAAAATCGGCCTTACACTTTCGGAGGAGAAGATTTTTTAAGTTTTCACTATAGCCATATAATGCAAAATAGCCCCGCCCCCCCTGGCGGCCATGTTTTTCGACCAATCAACACGGCTTGAAGGAATCTGATAGAGGGTCATCCAAGGAACATTTCTACAAAATTATTTGAAAATCTGCCAACCAATTTGGGAGAAGAAGAATTTTGAAGTTTTTTCGGTTTCGTTGCCATGGAAACCAGAATTTTGCATGGATCCCAAAAATTTGAAGGAATTCTGGTGAGGTCATTGAGAGGATGCTTTCTGTGAAGTTTCATCCAAATTGACCCACTGGTTACTGAGGAGAAGAAGTTGACGCACGACGCACGACGGACGACGGACGACGGACAAAAGGCGATCACAATAACTCACCTTGAGCAAAGCTCAGGTGAGCTAAAAAAGGAAGTCACTTATCACAAGTGACTGCTCCTCCTATAATAATACTACATTTGTATCAAGAAAATGTTAACCCTTTCCCTCATATAGACGCCTCTGCAGCAGACCACTTTTGAAAACATTGTGGCAAAAGGAGAAATTATGAGCAATTTCACCTTTTGCCACAATGATTTCAACTCTTTTCACAAATGATTCTTGCATTATTATAGAGATATTCCACATTCTTATATTGCTGTTTCCAAAGTCATTTTCCTACAATAAACGGTTAACTTTTATGGTGGTACATGTATCACTGCATATGCAATCATTGAATAGATTCAGACTACAGGCGTGCAAATTTTTTTTTGAGAAAAAACTGGAAACAAGAGGACCATGATGGTCCTATATCGCTCACCTGATTTAATCAAACTTAAAAAGTTTTCATTGTTCTTTGTCTATACATATATACAGAAAACAAGCAACATCCCCTGGTGGCCATGTTTATCATCCTATCAAAATAATTTGAAGTCTTAGTAGAGGGGCACCCAAAGAACATTCATGGCAAATGGACACAAATATTTTTAAAGTGTTTACCTTAACAAGTCTATGTAAAACAAGTGATCCCCAGGGTAGAGCCATGTTTGACACCAGGGCTATAATAATTTGATCAATCTTGATAGAAGTCCACTAGATGAAGTTAGATTTAAAATATTAAACTTTTAGACAAGATTTTTGAAGTTTTTCCCTATACGAGTATATGTAAAACAAGAGGGCCATGATGGCCCTGGATCGCTCACCTGATTTTTTTTTTGATATCTTTTTTTTTTATATTTTTTTTTTTTTACTTTAGCTATATAAGCCTCGCCCCTGGCGGCCATAGTTTCCGACCAATCAACTTGGCTGAAAGGGATCTGATAGATGGTCCTAGGAACATTTCTACAAAATTATTTGAAAATAGGCACGACACTTTTGGAGGAGAAGATTTTTTAAGTTTTCACTATAGCCATATAATGCAAAATAGTCCTGCCCACTGGCGGCCATGTTTTTGACCAATCAACATGGCTTGAAGGAATCTGAAAGTGGGTCACTTAAGGAACATTTCTACAAAATTATTTGAAAATCAGCCTGACACCTTTGGAGAAGAAGATTTTTTAAGTTTTCACTATAGCCATATAAGGCAAAAAAGCCCCCCCCGCGGCCTTGTTTTTTGACCAATCAACATGGCTTGAAGGAAGCTAATTCTAATAGAGGGTCATCCAAGGAACAGTTCTACACAATTATTTGAAAATCGGTCTGACACTTTCGGAGATGAATCAACATGGCTTGAAGGAATCTGATAGAGGGTCATCCAAGGAGAATTTCTACAAAATTATTTGAAAATCTTCCAACCACTATAGCCATATAAGGCAAAATAGCCCTGCCCACTGCCAGCCATGTTTTTCGACCAATCAACATGGCTTGAAGGAATCTGATGGTGGGTCACTTAAGGAACATTTCTACAAAATTATTTGAAAATTGGCCTGACACTTTCGGAGGAGAAGATTTTTTTAAGTTTTCACTATGGCCATATTAGGCAAAATAGCCCCGCCTACCTGGCGGCCATGTTTTTTGACCAATCAACATGGCTTGAAGGAATCTGATAGAGGGTCATCCAAGAAACATTTCTACAAAATTATTTGAAAATCGGCCTGACACTTTCGGAGGAGAAGATTTTTTAAGTTTTCACTATAGCCATATTATGCAAAATAGCCCCGCCCCACTGGAGGCCATGTATTTTGACCAATCAACATGGCTTGAAGGAATCTGATAGAAGGTCATCCAAGGAACAGTTTTTTTCATTTCATTGCCATGGAAACCAGAATTCTGCATGGATCCCAAGAATTTGAAGGAAATCTGGTGAGGTCATTGAGACGATGCTTTCTGTGAAGTTTCATCTCAATTGACCCACTGGTTACTGAGGAGAAGAAGTTGACGCGCAACGCACACCAGACAAAAGGCAATCACAATAACTCACCTTGAGCAAAGCTCAGGTGAGCTAACAAGTGACCTGTGTGGGGCCATTTTTGACCCCATGGCTATAATTTGAACAATCTTGGTAGAGGTCCACTAGATGATGCTACATACCAAATATCAAAGGCCTGGGCCATCTACTTTTAGAAAAGAAGATTTTTTAAGCTTTTCCCTATATGAGTCTATGTAAAACAAGTGACCTGTGTGGGGCCATTTTTGACCCCAGGGCTATAATTTGAACAATCTTGGTAGAGGTCCACTAGACTACATACCAAATATTAAAGGCCTGGGCTCTCTACTCTTAGATAAGAAGATTTTTAAAGGTTTTTCCCTATATGAGTCTATGAACAAGCTCCGCCCCCTGGCGGCCATGTTTTTCAATGGATCGGAAATATTTGAACAATCTTGGTAAAGGGTGCCCCAAGGAACATTTGTGCAAAATAATTTTAAAATCGGGCCAGTACTTTTGGACAAGAAGATTTTTAAATTTTTAACAATGCACATATAAGGAAAATAAGCACCGGCCCCTGGCGGCCATGTTTTTCAATGAATCGGAAAAATTTGAACAATCTTGGTAGAAGGTACCCCAAGGAACATTTGTGCAAAATAATTTTCAAATCGGGCCAGTACTTTTGGACAAGAAGATTTTTTAAGTTTTGGTTAATTTCTCCTTTTTTGTTGCCGTGGCAGCCAAAGTTCTGCATGGAATAGAATTCTTTGAACAAGTTTGAAAGAGATCCACCCAAGGAAAATTCCTGTAAAATTATTTTGAATTTGGTTAATTGGTTAAGGAGGAGAAGTGGTTTGTAGGAAAATGTGAACGGACGGACGACGACGATACTACAAAAAGTCTCCTACGCTAAATTAATAATGACTGTAATGTAATCATATATGGGATCATTCGGGGATTCCCACACAGAACCGTGTTACTATTAATAGCATATCTATATGGTATTAATAACAAGAGGGCCATGATGGCCCTGGATCGCTCACCTTAATTATACAATGTACTGCAATGAAAAACACATCAAGACAATTATTCTGAATGCAACCTCCAGTGTTAACAAGATTTTCCTTCATTCGGCCTAGGGATCTATATTTTTTTTAACTGATATGACCTATATTCCAACATGGACTAGATATGCGGCCTCCAGAGCTTGAACAATATTTTCCTTTATTGACCTTGTTTCAGACCCAATATGACCCATATTAAAACTTAATCTAGATATAATTCAGACAAACATTCTGACAAAATTTCAAGCTGCTGAAGCAAAAAATGTGGCATCCAAAGTGTTAACAAGATTTTCCTTCAATTTGGCCTGTGACCTAGTTTTTGACCCTACATGACCCATATTCGAACTTGGCTTAGATATCATTTAGATAAACATTCTCATAATATGTCAAGCTGCTGTAGCAAAAAATGCGTCTTCTACAGAGTTAACAAGATTTTCCTTCAATTTGGCCTAGTGACCTAGTTTCTGACCCAATATGACCAATATTTGAACTTAACCTAGATATCTTTAAGACAAACATTCTGACAAAATATCAAACAGCTGAAGCAAAAATCGCGGCCTCTAGAGTGTTAATAAGGATTTTCCTTTAATTTGAACTAGTTACCTACTGTGGCCTCCAGAGTGATTACAAGATTTCCTTTGACCTAGCGACCTAGTTTTTGACCTCATATGGCCCAGTTTCAAACTTGTCCAAGGTTTTGATGGAGATGAATGGTCTGATAAACTTTCATGAAGATTTGATGCAAATTGTAGCCAGTAGTGTTAACAAGCACAAATGTTGACGCCGGACAAAAAATGTGATCACAATAGCTCACCTTGCACTTCGTGCATAGGTGAGCTAAAAATCAAGTGAGTATTTCAATTTCCATTACCCCATTAGTTACTTCAAGTAATTCAATATCTCTTACATGATCTTTTGATTTTCATCATAAATAAATACTTTCCTACAGACACAGATAATAATTATACAGCAGACAACTTTGAAAGGGTTTTTTATCCTGTCCCTCTTCACATTTAAGGAGCCTGCAGCAGACTTCTTTCAAAGAATTTGGGTAAAACATTTATGGGGGAAATCAGACAGTGAAACTTAGTCTTATGATTTTCAAAGTAAACAAAAGTATTTGTTCATTGTCAACAGTATTTTCCAAATTTGTCTACTGCTGATAATTGATTATTTAAGTTCGAAATATTTAATTAGTTTGTAGCTGTTCTTTTGCAACATATCTCACTGCAGTGTGGCCTGCACATTATGACAATTTTTATGTTTTATTTTTAGAGCTAAACAATCATGTGAAGCCTTTTTCTAGTAATTATTCTATTGTGCAATTAAAACCGACGTACACAACGTACTTGACCATCAATTTATTTTACTTCACTTTGAAATTCGCCATACAACTTATCCGCAATTAATAATGTCCGAATATACATCCACTTTATCGTGCAAGTTTTATCCTGTGATCTTTCGTTTTTTAATGACAATAGGACTTAATAATGACTAGTATTTTTTAATTGGACTCTAACTTTCATTGCAATGTCTTATTTAACTGTCTATAGCAGTCTTAAAAACGCTCTTTTCACTCTTTTTCAATTTTGTCAATATAATTCAACCAAAATTGCAACTTTTCGTTAACCGTGCATCTATTGGCTCCTTATAAATAGCTCACTTTGTTGATCATGTGACTTGATTATGCACTGATTTAAAATTAATTGGATATTTGACAATTTTAATATTTGACAGTTTTTACGCAAATACGCTGCATATCTGTAGCGCTGCATTTAATGTGAAAGCTTAGATATCAGATATCACACATATCAAATTTGACGGACACTCCATTATTTTCTAGCTTCAACTGTGAAACTACCCTTAGACCATCCAAACTATACCTTAGCTCAACTAAGCTCATCAGCAGAAAATAAATGGCTCTGTTCACAGACTGACCATTGTCAATTGTTGAAAACTGAAAACAATATCAAGTCAACGATTTCCCCGATAATTACTCTACAGAAAACAACTTTGGAAACAAGATGGAGAATGAGGAACAGTTCTTCTCTGTTTCGGATTTTAATTCTATCTAATGCAAAATATTTTGTTCAAATAAAGTTTGTCAAGTGTTTTCAATTTGGACAAGTGTAAAAAACTTAAAGAGCACCTATAAAATTGAAAGTTCATTTTTCATATACATGTAGTTCGAAATAAATTAAATAGAAATTGTTTTTTATGAGCAGTTTCTTATTTATCACAATATGTTTGAAAGTCATCTGCTTGGTGTCAAATGCTGCCTTTATCACCCCTGATATATATTCACTTTTGAAGACTAAGAGATTATCAAACAATCATATACTACAACTAAGCTTACTCTTGTACTTTGGGGATCCCAAATGCCTCAAAGAAGCCGGTATGTGCGGCCACATGGGCACAGTTCCATGTGGGATGTTCACGGGTGGCATCACAAACAGCCTGTACCTTCTCCTCGCTATACAGGGAGCTGGTGGAACCTCCTAATACAGTTAGTATCTCGGTTAGTGCCTTGTACAAGGATTGGGCCTCACTATCCTTTGTCAGCCGAAACAAACTGAAAACAGATGGTAACCCTTTTCCCATATATAGACGCTTTCTGACATCTCTGGAGCAGACAGCTTTTTGAAATCATGGCGACAAAAGAAGAAATTGCTCAAACCAAGCAATTTCCCCTGTTGTCATCATGTTTTCAACTCTATTCAATTATTGTACTTATATTTTCCAAATTTATTTCTGAATGTTTTCAAAGTTGTTTGCTGCAAAATTGTTGTATGTTGGAAAGGGTTAACCCTTTCCCTCATACAACAAATCTGAAGCAGAAAACTCTGAAAACATCCATGACCATGTCAATTTAACAGAACTTAAAAGTTTTCAAAGTTTTAAATCATAAAGATAAAAGAAAAAAGAAAAAAACTGAACTCTGGTGACCCTATTTTTCAGTGGAACTATTTTCAAATCAGACCACTTTTGGTCAAGAAGATTTAATATTTGTAATGTTTTTCACTATATTGTACATACATATAAGGAAAACAAACCCCTCCCCTAAGCTTCCATGTTTTTCAACGGATAAAAATAGATTCAACAATAATCTTGGTGAGAGGTAAGTTACCCAAGAAACATTTTGATGCCAATCATGTTAACAAGAGCTGTGCGCAAGACAGCATGCTCGACTATTTGGCCATTTGATACTATAGTCAACAGTTGTTACTGAGATAGTGGCTTGATAGTATAGAACTATAAATCAAGTTCGATAAGTCTTCTTTGAATAGCATCTGCTGTTTATGAGAAGCCTGAAATGCAACTTTAACCCAAATTTCTTACTTCAACAAGGGCCATAATTTATAATAAACTCAGTCAGGAGTTACCTTACCTGATTGTTTGATACATTTGAATAGTATATTGAAGTTTTAAATCAATCCCTGAATGGTAACTGATATATGTGCATGAAAGTACCATGCATGCAAAACTTTAACTAAATTGTTCAAAGTAAATACAGGGCCATTATTTGCATTATATCCTGGAAAGAGTTATCAAACTTGATTGTTTATATAGGTGTGATGGTTGGGATGGGTTGTATAAAGTTCCATACAATGCATCAAGTAAATTCAAAGATATGGACTCTTAATGTTATTGCATGCAAAACTTTAACCAGAATTTCTAAGTAAAAAAAGGGGAATAATTGTGTCAAAATCTGATATAGAGTTTTGGGACTTGTCCTGCAAGGTCATTTGATGATGTCCAATAAGTGTGTTAAGTTTTAAAGCAATAGCATCTGTGGTTTGTGAGAAAAAGCCTTACATGCAAAACTTTAACCAACATTTCTTAGTCCAAAAAAGGGGCATAATTGTGTCAAAATCTGATATAGAGTTATGGGGCTTGTCTTGCAAGGTCATTTGATGATGTCCAATAAGTGTGTGAAGTTTCAAAGCAATAGCATATGTGGTTTTTGAGAAAAAGCCTTGCATGGAAAGCTTTAATCAAAGTTGCAACGCCGACGCACAATTCAGTGACTGTAATAGCTCTCATATTTCTTGAATAGTCAAGCTAAAAATTTGGCCAGTGATTTTGTACAAGAAGATTTTTAAAGATTTTTACCAAATATATACATACTATGAAAACAAGTCCTGCCCCCTGGCGACCATGTTTTTCAAGAAATTGGAATAATGTCAACAATCTTGGTGGTGGGTTTTCCAAGGAACATTTGTGCCAATTTAATTTCAAATTAGTATTTTTTGACAAAAAGATTTTTAATTTTTTTATTTTACACATAACAGGAAAACAAGCTCCGTCCCGTGGAAAGCATGTTTTTCAAAGGAATAGAGGGTTTTCAACAATCGTGGTAGAATGCCCAATAATTTTCAAATTGGGGCAGTAGTTTAGGACAAGAAGATTTTTGTATTTTACCCTTTTCTGATGCTGCAGCAACCAAAGATCTATATGGCATTAATATCTTTGAGAAACTTTGAAAGAGGACCACCTAAGGAACATTCCTGTGAAATTAAAAATGGTGATCCAAAAATGGCTTATGACGAGCAACTTCTCCTTTTGCCTGGATGTTTTCAATAATCATATTTTCCATTATAGAGATTTTACAAACATTTGTCTAGATGTCATGTATGAAGGAAAGTGTTAAGATGTTGGTTTTACCTGAAGCATTTCGGTGACGCACTGGGATTGGCAAACACGCACTCATAGGCTCCGGGTTTGTTGTACAAAATCACATATTTACTCTTCTGATTGACTGGTATGCTGATAAAAGAATACATAGAATACATTGAACACAATTGTGATTGTTACCTGGGTAAACTTTAACAGGTAAATCATTTGCATGAATATCATTCTGTGTTTAGCATCACCGAATGGTAAGGTGACCACAAAAATACAAGTTTCAGCTACTTCTTTGCAGACATCTTTATTCTGAAAACAAGCCATATAGTAGGATATGTTAATGACATCATCAAGCTCTCTTTCATTTATCTCCCTTTCTGATGCTGCCTGGTAGCCATGTTTATAAACCAGTCATATGTTTAATTCATGTTTGTAGAGGATAACCTAAGGAATATTTCTACAAAATCATCTTGAAATTAGAGAAGTAGATTTAGAAGAGAAGATTCTTGAAGTCATTTTATAGACCCATTTTCTGATGCCATCTGGTGGCCATGCTTTTAAACAAATCAATGTTGCAATCAGACAAACTCTTTCAGAGATTCTTTTCTAATTTTGTTATTTTACCCCTTTTCTGATGCCGTCTGAAGGCTATGTTTTTAATCAAATCAAAATAGCTTGGATAGAGTCACCTAAGGAACATATGATATCTGCTATACTACCTAGAAATCAGATGAACACTTCAACAAGAGTAGACTTTTGAAGTTTTATCATTTTGTCCCCTTTCTATGTTATCTGTTATCCACGTTCAATTTGTCTTGAACAACATGAGTAGAGGGGTTGACATCTATTGGAACATTTCGAGGGCTTGGCATGAAACGGTTGTAACTTAAAACCTATTTTGAAAACCCTGGTTTAAGGGCAATTTTACCCCTTTTGTAAACAATGCAAATTTAGGTGCCATTGCTCAGAACGAGCAATGGCACCTAAATTTCCATTGTTACCAAGAACTAGAATGGAGTGATCCCCGGAGCATGTGTGTCACCTGCCGGCGCCTTGTCAGAAATTTTTTATTTTTGACAGAAAAGGGGCAATAACGCTGATATAAAAATATTTGGATTATCCCCCTTTTGTGAACCCATCACAAAGATTGATATAAACATTTGTCATAAGTTTCAATCCAATCCTTTGAGTAGAACAAAAGTTATTTGAAAACGTGACAAAAAAGTGTGATGGACAGACAGACGCACGGACAGACGCCGGACAAAAAAAAAAAGCAATCCCTAAGTGCCTACCATGCTACGCAGGTGACACAAAAATGATTTAACGCTTATAAAGACTTTATGGCGAGGTGATTAACCTTGGTAAAAAATTACCAATTTTAGTTACAACCGTTTCACGCCAAGTCCTCGATTTCTGATAAATTTTCATGAAATCAGATGAGCAGATTCAGAGCAAACTTATTGTAAAGTTTTGTAATCTTTCTCCCTTTCTGATGCTATAGCAGTTACCAATGTTCTGCATAGAATTAAATCAAAGAACAATTCAGAAAGAAAGATTACCAAAAGAACATTCCTGTGATGTTTGGTTGAAACTGTAAGGAGGAATAGTCATTTGAGGAGTAGTCATTTGAGGAATAGTCATTTGAAGCTAAAAGTTAACATCAGATGGACAGACAGACAACAGGCAGAGAGTAATAAGAATAGATCACCTTCAGCCTTGGTATGAAACTATCTACAGATGAAAGTTTGATGTTAGAAAATAGAGTTGAAAATATTGTGGTAGAGGGAAAAACTGCTCTTCATGAGCAATTTCTAATTTTGCGACAAAGATTTCAAAAGTCATCTGCATTAATGCGTCAAAATGCATCTGCATCGTGGGAATTGGTAGATGTTTACATGCAGACACAGCTGAAGCAGACTACTTTTGCCACAATGTTTTCAACTCTATTCAATATCAATGTTTACAAAAGTCGTCCGCTGCAGATGTGTCAGAAAGCATCTACATGAGGGAAAGGGATAATGTATGAAGAAATTCTGTCCAGAAATGAAAGCGCTATTAAGAGCGATGACGTCATTTCATACAGACAAATTATAGTTACTGTGACCTTGACCGAAATCGGTGAAATGTGAACTTGTACAAGAGACAATGCTTGTGAAATGACAATCAGATAAGAAATTAAGGTGCTAGACATACATACATACATACATACATACATACAGGCAGATCCCTTTATTCCCTCGCTGACTTAAATGTAAAACAACCGCATCTTTTCCCACAATGTTTTAACCTTTTCCCACATATAGACGCTTTCTGACACATCTGCAGCAGACGACTTGAAAACATTGTGACAAAAGGTGAAATTGCTCAAAACAAGCAATTTCTTCGTTTGCCAAAATGTTTCAACATTTTTCAGTAATTATACCTTCATTTAAAGAGATTTTCTGTGTTTTTGTCTAGATGATTCTAAAGTCGTCTGCTGCAGATTTGCTGTATGTGGGAAAGTGTTAATAAGATGTCTCTTAGGCTATCTTTATCAACAAACAGGCTAATAGAAATTCAAAGGTCATTTTACAAAGGTGAAATAAACTAACCCATATCCTAACACAGAGGGCTTATACACATTCACTGATTAAATGTCTACAAGGTTTTAACCCCGACCCTTTCTGACGCCTCTGCAGCAGACTACTTTTTGAAAACGTTGTGACAAAAGTAGAAATTGCTCAAATCAAGCAATTTCTCCTTTTGCCTGAATAATTTCAACTCTTTTCAGCAAGTACATGTACACTTTTATTCGTTTGATATTCCATACTCCTGTTTACATGTTTCTAAAGTCGTCTGCTGCAAAATTGTTGTATGTGGGAAAGGGTTATGGAAAAGAGGGATTCAACAATAATCAATAATCATAAACTTCCCTTTGCAAAGATTTTCCATATTCTTACTGAGAAGTTTTAAAAGCGGTCTACTGCACATGTGTTGCAAGTGGGAACCATTTTCAACTTACTTCTATTTGACCCGATTTACATTGCTATGATATTTGATGTTTTCAAAATGAGCAATACCCAAATTAACAAATCTGCAGAGGTCTAGAGAAGGTGTGTATATCTCGCTCTAAAATCCTTGTGCCACCGACTCTTAAACCCTATGCTGTGGGTAATCAAAAATATCTCAATGAGACAATTCTTTGGAGTATCCAAAACATTGGTTTAGATTGGGTGATAAGAGATATTGTAGGAAAAGACGTTTTCTATGCCTCTAACAAGTCTTGCACTCCTATCTTGTTGGCTTCCACAATGAAATTCAAGAATACCTGTCATAACTTTCTGCTCTAACCAACTGGACTGTGAAAGGTTTTAGGTTGGCATTTGTAATATCGCTCAATGCGGTTATCCCAGTCGCAAAATAATTGTATATTTTGGACATCTTTTTTCTAATTCTGACGATAATTCAGTCTGAAATATATAGACATTAAAGATGGAATAATCCTGAAATTAACATCCATGCTCAGTGTTTGTTTAGCAATTATATCATCGTTTCACTGTTAAATGGGAACTGCAACTGTTTCAACATCTCGTAAATAGTGCATGGATTGAAAATGAAGCATAATCCATTCATCATTGAAAAACAAAAAATATTCTCTTTGTTTATATGCTTTTATAAGGCTTTAACCCTTTACGCTTTCTGACGCCTCTGCAGCAGACGGCTTTTTGAAAACATAGTGACAAAAGAAGAAATTGCACAAAATGTGCAATTTCTCCTTTTGCCACAATGTTTTCCACTTTTTGTCATAGGTTATCCATTCAATTATGGAGATTTTCTATTTTTTGACAAAATACTTTCAAAGTCGTCTGCTGCAGAATTGCCGTATGAGGGAAAGGGTTAAACATTTTTTTGTCACATGACATACACTGCTTTGACGGATTAAAGTACAAGTCTTTTCTAGATATAACTTGTCTTTATAGAAATTGAAGAAATTTTAAGCGTGTAATACATAATAAATAACAAAACCAGCAAACTTTTTTGTTAATAAGTTTTGTTAAACCATTATTTAAATCTTATTTTCATGTGCGAATATTTATCTTTGTAGATTGTATTTATCAGAGTCTATAATCGACCCTGTATGTATCAGAATATTGCTACAGAACTGGTCGCTTATAGTATGATCAATTTATTTTTTAAGTTATAGAACTTACTAGGTCATTTGTAAGAATAAAAAACGCTCACTTGAAATTATCACAGAAATATAACCCGACCTAGCGAGAAAATAATCCCGAAGAAGGTTACCAAATATTTATGTTTAAACTAAATTGGAGATCCAGCATTACAACTCTCGAAAATATCTTTCATGCTTCTTAATTAAAACCTAAGAATGTCCGTCCCTGTGTTAACTTCGTGCATACATGTAATGAAACAAAAATGTAAATGAATCAAATTGAAAGGACCTCAAATTGAAGTGTCTTTTCCATAAACTCAAATGTTACAAAATATGAAAAATCACATTAGCAATCACAATAGCCCATGTCTTATGCAGAGGATTTTTTTAATTTAATGGAACATTGTCTGAAATTAAACACCAGGTTTAGTTTATGACTGAAATATACGCAGATTCACACAAGTTATGGGAGACACTCAAAATTCCCAAGGGTTAAAATTGCCTTAGTAGTAAAAATCCCCATGGCAGAAATGTCTGGGTATTCAAAATCCCCATGGATTTTTTACGAACTATATGTAATCTTCAAAGTAATCTGTACCATTATCGGCTTTTAATCAATATGACGTCACAGGTGGGTAAGCCTTACCGAGGATGTTTTGACAGATAAGCTTGAAATAAAAGATCACACAACTTTGACCACATATATATATCATCTGTTTTAATTTGAGTACTTGAATGTATGTGTACAGTCCTCGACAGTCTGCTTTGTTATATATATATGAAATTTCTTTTAACTTTTTCTTTTCATGTCTGCTTTTACCCTTTCCCACATACAACAAATCTGCAGCAGACGACTTTAAAAATGTCTACTTAAATTGTGGAAAATTCCTATTATTGTAGGTATAATTATTTGAAAAAGTTGAAAATTTGTGGCAAAAGGAGAAATTGCTCAGTTTGATCAATTTCTCTTTTTGTCACATTGTTTTCAAAAGTCGTCTGCTGCAGATATGTCAAAATGCGTCTACAGGTGGGAAAGGGCTAAGTTTCTAAGGATTAACACTTAACACTAGTCTTTTTACATTTTTAGCAATTATGGTAATCACATTGTTCATCCTATTGAAAACATCATATTTGTAAAGTTCATTTAATTTAACCCTTTCCCTCATATAGACACTTTCTGACGCCTCTGCAGCAGACGGCTTTTTGAAAACAAAGTAACGAAATAAGAAATTGTGCAATTTCTACTTTTGTCACAATGTTTTCCACTTTTAGTCATAGGTTATCCATTCAATTATAGAGATTTTCCATTATTTGACAAAATATGTTCAAAGTTGTCTGCTGCAGAATTGTCATATGAGGGAAAGGGTTAAGTAGAGATTTATGATCCATCTCATACAAAAACAGACAATTATACTTTGGTCTGAGAGTGAAAATTCGGAACAGCCTAGGCCTCTGCACAAATTTGCTAATCAAATTTGAATGCCAAAAAAAGATCGTTATGTGTAATTTCACCTTTGGTCACAATGTTTTGAAAAGACGTCTGCTGCTATTCTATTGCATCAAAATGCAGGTGGGAAAGTGTTAACAGATGAGATGTTACTTAACCCTTTCCCCACATATAGATGCTTTCTGACCTCTCTGCAGCAAATGGCTTTCGAAAACATCATGAGCAATTTCTCCATTTGTCACAATAATTTCAACTCTTATAAATAGTTAAGCTTTCCCCACCCTTTCCCTCATACGACAATTCTGTAGCAGACGACTTTGAACATATTTTGTCAAAAACTGGAAAATCTCTGTAATTCAATGGATAACCTATGACTAAAAGTGGAAAACATTGTGGCAAAAGAAGAAATTGCTCGTTTTGAGCAATTTCTTCTTTTGTCATTATGTTTTCAAAAAGCTGTCAAAAAGCGTCTATATGAGGGAAAGGGTTAAAATTAATTTAACACATTCCCACAAACGTCAGATCTTCAGCAATCGACTTTCAAAACTTTGAGCCATTTCTTCTTTTGCCACAATGTTTTCAAAAGTCGTCTGCTGCAGACACAGAAAGTAATATAGTGCATTCCACCGGCCGTATAGATGATCTATAAAACGAAAGTAGAAAAAAATGTTAAATATTGAAAACAACTTCTTTGTGAACTAGATATCGATCCTGATTCACAAAGTATTTGTCTTTAATTGTTGGAGCTGTTCCCCAGAGTTACTGTCATTTACCTGTGTAGATAGTTCAAATGTAGTCGCCTTGTCTGCGTCACAGTGTTCAATCGGAATACTCGGTGATCATGTTTGACGGAATTACCTGAGTAATTCCGAATTATCTGAGTATCGTGTGCGGACCCCAGTTTAACATCGCATGCGGACATGCCAATCATGCCTAAATTATTCATAGATGTCCATACATAAAGAATGTGGTTGTATGGAGAGGGTTTTATAAACAAGAAACTATTTGTATTTAGAGTCTACCATATGTATTTAACCCTTTCCCTCATATAGACGCTTTCTGACGCCTCTGCAGCAGACAGCTTTTTGACAGCATTGCCACAATGTTTTCCACTTTTTGTCACAGGTTATCCATTCAATTAAGGAGATTTTCTATGTTTTGACAAAACACGTTCCAAGTCGTCTGCTGCAGAATTGTCGTATGAGAGAAAGGGTTAATACAAGTTAGGGGATAGCACTTTATCTCATAGATTCTTCTCACACTTCCGGTAATGCATATCTGTTCTGGTTGCCCGTGACGAGCAATCAGAACAGGTCGTGCTGTTACAGAGTTGGCGCATTATCTATAACTTCATGATACAATGATACAATGTGTTTTCCTTTATGTAATGTTTCCAGATACAGTATTGTACCTTACAACAGTACGAGGGAAACAATGATTGACTATATATATTTGTGCCATCTGCTAACATGTCCCGTATTAAAGACTTTATTATACATGACGACCATGCATTGAATATCCATATCCATTATCGTGTGAGATAAAGTACGACTTACAGTACGACCGTCCTGGTAATGAAATTCCAGATACGGTTATATGGAAGACATATTGAATTAATTTATATACTTATCACCTTCCGTAATCTTGCTAAATTTCAAGTGAAAATGATATCGATCAAATATATGAAAACCTTGTAACAATAACAAAAAACACTGAAGTAAAGTACATTCCTAGATCAGTTTTTAAACCCTTTATTAAACCATTCTAGAATAAGGATTTAAGTCTGCTATATAACACAGTTAACGACAAGCCTGCGCAGTGGACTAGTGAAAATAAACCATGTGTATGAATGAATTTATTGCAATATAAGGCTTCCAGCCGAGAATAAAAATAGTTGATTATTTTGATTATCATGTTAAAAAGTATACAATAGATATTCATATTTACATACATGTATACATAGTATACATTTACAGTTCTCTCAGTAGTCGTGGATATCATGCTATCGTTTTCAGGTATACTGTTATTATGAAACGACTTAAGATATGTAGGCTATTCAACACCATTTAAATTAATGCATTGTCCCCTCTTGTCGAATGCATTTATTAAAAAGTTTGCTACAGCCAATACACTGCTAACATTGCTATAAGTCATAATAGCGCTGTAGAAAGTTTGTTGACAAGTTGCTTTACTTAACCAACAGGCTTTGAAACAGTCTAGTCTTATGTCGCTATAAAGTTTACAATCTAGAACAAAGTGTAGTTCATCTTCCACGGTAACAATTTCATATTTACGATAATAAAAAAACATTATCTAAATTCACGATCAATATTCAAATGACGTCCTTTATCTATCATTAAATTGTGACCAGAGCACCTAATATTCGATAGATTTCTTTTCTGTAAACACCGTATGGGAGCGACACCGGATATTGGTACTAAGTGAGGCGAGAGAAAGGCTGAAGCAACTTGACCAAAGGGTAAATTTTATCAAAATTATTACATTTCTAAGAATCTGACATGCCCTATCATATATGTATTCATCCATAACAAGCTCCGCCGTCAATCAAACCTAAAATTATTCAGAAAGAGTGCCAAAAACTTTATATCGCTCGTAAAACATGGCAGCTAGTACCGGAAAAAAAATTGTAGCCTTCAACTTCATTCCCTTTGAAATAGTTTAATTTCAGCTCAATAAGTGCATGTCTGGTCATTTTTTATCCGTCATTATCTACTAATTATGTAGATGTAACTTCTTCTTAGTTTTGATTCCAATCAACGACAAAATCTTATTTTTTTTATTTTTTTAAATGTACGGCGGCTTATACATTGTTGACAAATTGATGTACGGCATACTACTATTGTAATGCACGGCATACTGCATTGAAATGAAACCAAAATGCCATTGTTTTTCTTCAAAACGAGTGGTTCCTTAGTATGCAAATCTGCCCAATCCAAGTTTTTCACGTTTACATAAGTTATGTCTACGTCAATATTAAATATTTTCAATAAACCTCGACCTGGAATCTATTCATCCATCGACCGACTTGCTATATATGTAACGCATGTCAACGTTACACTACAGCTCACGCGGAAAGCGTTTTTCGCGATACTACGATTGACAAATATTTTAGATCGCGAATAACCACCGCAACTCCATCGAGGGTTTAATTGGTCACCGCGATTGCTATTCCGTCAATACCAAGCGTTTATCCAGCATGGCATCACCGCGATCATCTGCACCTGTACAACATTATATATTTTTTGTGCAAAAACAACTTAATTTATTTTTTTATGTGATGAATTTATTTATTTATTAATTGGGGTTTTACGCCGCTTTCAACATTATTTTAGTTATATCACGGCGACAGTTCACTTATTCATGATCCCTGGGTAAACAAACCAGTACTAGACTAGAAAATGTGCCTGGCCCAAGGGCACTCCACCATGACCGTAGTGCCGCGACTGGGGACCGAACCCGGGACACCCGGCTTCGAAATCCCCGACGCTAACCACTCGACCACAGTGGATTCCTTATGTAATGAAACTTTATAAGTTAAATGTGGAAAAGTGTTGTTGTGTTTTTATTAAACATAGGAAAAATTTCAAACCATAAAAACAGTTGAAAACATCATAGTGCGAAGTTATATTATTTTCTCCTTTTGTCATACTGCTATCACATTTTAAGCCATTTGCTGTTATAGTCTGAATATGTCTGAAGATGGGTCCATGTCAAATGAATCTAAGTGTACTTTCTATAAACAGTTTATCCAAGACTTTAAAAAAGACTTGTCTGGGCGCCAGAACCAAACGAGCTTCAGATATCTGCGTCCAGCCGGTGTTCATATAAGCCTGTCCAGTCTGAGCAGGTTGTTCTGTGTTTGCCATCGTTCGTAGTCACACTAGTATCTATGACTCTACATGGGAAGCACACTATCTTTAAAAAAAATGACTGTAGAAGCAGGGTAGAAGTATGAAATTTGATTGAAACTGTCATTGATTTTAAGGTTGGATTTATTAGACGCTGCTCAATGTACCTGGGGGAAAAATTACGTCATTTATCAAAACAAGCTCACGTGGTTGTTTCACAGCAATATAATATGTAAAACGGATTTACCAAGCTTTTATGTTTGGAACAGTCCAAATTAATTGATGTCTTTATTGAGGAAAAATAAATTAACCCTTTCTCACTTACATATAGAATTTGACACGTCTGCTAAATATGATTTTTTTTTAGACTTGTTAGAAAGGGGCATGTGTTTTTGAATTAACGTTTAAAACGTTAAACTTTCAAGAAAGCAGAAATTGTTTTCCTCATATTGTTTAAGCAAAACACTCTAAAATAGCCCTTTAAACACAAAAAGACGCATTCTGCAGCAGATGACTTTTGAAAACATTGTGCAAAAAAGCACCATTAAATAAATATACTTTCATTTATTGAGACTTTAGATTAACTTTCATCAAGATATTTACTAAGAGTTGAAAACATTATAGAAAATTGAGCAGTTACAATCCATTTCTCATCAAAAGCTGTTTGCTGCAGTTGTGTCAAAATTCGTCTTTAAATAGGGTCACATAATTGCAAGCGTACCAACTCATAACTCATTTTCTGCAAATCATTGACCCTGGATTTAGGTCAAATAATTGCATAATTTATTAGTTTACAGCTTAACGTAAAAAGAAAAATAATAGTTGATTTGAGTACACGTACAAACAGCTTTCTGTTTCTATAATGCATTCTATGTAGTTTACATTTGTTTATCGTATAGACTATTCAAAACATTCTCTCGGCATTACTTATAAAAAATCCAAAATAAGCTTTTTTTCATTGCCTAAAAATCACCTGAAAGCATTAACGTGATTGTTCCTTTTACCGTGGTGACTTTTGTTTACTTGTGTGCATGATATAGTGTCGTAACTGTACTTTTAAAGTGTGGAAGATATAAATGCTTTTTTTAAGAAGCCGTACACCTTCTATTTGTGGAATAACAATGAGCCGTACACACAACATGTAAGTACGGTGTTCCGTTAGGGCCATCGTGCTATCGCGCACACGCGATGCCACGATAGCACGATGACACGATGGTGATGACACGATGACACGATGACACGATGGTGATGGTACGATGACACGATGGTGATGGCACGATGACACGATGACGATGACGCGATGTAATATCGCGTCATCGTCATCGTGCCATCGTAGCATCGCTCCATCACCATCGTGTCATCGTGTCATCGCGTCATCGTCATCGTGCTATCGTGTCATCACCATCGTGCCATCGTACTATCACCATCGTGTCATCGTGTCATCGTGTCATCACCATCGTGTCATCGTGCTATCGTGGCATCGCGTGTGCTTGTTGACAGCGCGATAGCACGATGGCCCTAACGGAACACTAGTGTTCCGTTAGGGCCATCGTGATATCGCGCATACGCAATGCCACGATAGCACGTTGATTGGAATCAAAACTAAGAAGAAGATACATCTACATAAGTAGTAGATAATGACGGATAAAAAATGACCAGACATGCACTTATTGAGCTGAAATTAAACTTTTTCAAAGGGAATGAAGTTGACGGATACAATTTTTTTGCCGGTACTAGCTGCCATGTTTTACGAGCGATATAAAGTATATGGCACCCTTTCGGAATAATTTTAGGTTTGATTGACGGCGGAGCTTGTTATGGATGAATACATATATGATAGGGCATGTCAGATTCTTAGAAATGTAATAATTTCGATAAAACTTACACTTTGGTCAAGTTAATTTAGCCTTTCTCTCGCCTCACTTAGTACCAATATCCGGTGTCGCTCCCATACAGTGTAAATGAGATAAAGTGATAGACAAATATCGTTCTGTATTCAAAAGTGTTTTGTAGTGTCTGTCGTATTCGGTTTTTTTAGTCGATATTAGTACGTAGTTTCTGTAGTGCAAAATCTTTTAAACGTTCTGTAAAGGTTCGCATAAACATATTTGAAGCACCTATGTTCTGAGATAACCAGGCATACCCAAAACCGTTCTCAAACAATATATGTTTAACATTTATTGCCCAGGTACGTCTTCCCGATTCCTCTAAGATAACACTGTCGTGGATATTTTGTCCTGTATTGAATACACCTTGCCGTGTATTATACGAATGGCGGAGTTCAGCCGCATTCACTTAATGCAAAGAAATTTGTTACAGTTTGGTTAAGTTCCTATATGCGTTTACAGAAATGTTCGTGAATCCTCTCTGTACACTCAGAATACTGATAGCCCCAGATTTCTGAAGAATAGCAGAGTAGTGGCAATACCATTGAGTCAAAAAGTTCAAAATTGTCATCCACCGGGAAATGCCCAAACTGTTTCTTTGACACCTCATCAGCGAACATATGAGCATATAATTCACCAGTCGTTTCGTTCACATATATTCCTTGATTAGTGTGCCTTTTTAAATATTCAATAAAATCATTGATAAACAGTGAAAAGATTATAGGAGACGATGAGCATCCTTGTTTGGTTCCGATCTTACACAAGAAAAAGTCTGTAATTCCGCCATTTACTTTAATACATGATTTCAATTGCATTTGCAAGAATTTTTCGTTTACACTATTTCTTGATAAGCAATGTATGAGCTTTTCATGTGGGCAACTGTCAAATGCTTTTAGGAAGTCAATATAGAAAACATAATATCTACCACGTTATAACGTCTATAAACGCTTGTAAACTAAAAAATATTGTCGATAGTGGAGTAGTCAGTTTCTCCTAAATCCTGCTTCATTTATAATATTATTGTTTGCACACCAATTAGTAAGTATTTTAGTCAAAATAACAATGAATATTTTACTAATGCTGTTCGTTAAGGAAATTGCTCTAAAAATTGTAGGTTCGGACAATGAACTTTTTTTATGTACATACATGTATAGTGGAGATAATGTTTTCGCTCCACTCACTTAGGAAAACTACCACTGTTATATATTTGGTTAAACAGTGTTTTTAAAAATGGTTGTATAATGTCAACAGTGCATTTAATTATTTCGATGGTAATACCGTCTACTCCCGGAGAACTATTTCCGTTTACAGACGTTATACTGATTCCTATTTCCTATTATTAGAATGGATAGTTCAAGCAGTCTGAATTATCCAAGCCCGGTTGATCACGTGACGGTATATCGGAAACGTTAACGTCATTAGTATTTGCCTTTAGCGAAAACAGTTCAGTGAAGTAGGACAACCATTGATCACCGGATATAGGATTTTCTTCTGTACTTTACACTCTCGCGCGTTTAATTGTTTCCCAGAACAATTTAGTTTTTTTTTCTATTTTTAATCAGATCATCCCGACGTTTACATTGTAGATCAAGTCGTTTAGATTTGCAAGTGTTTTTTAATTTTATGTCTGTGTCCAATATACACTGTATCAAGGGCTTGGCGTGAAACGGTTGTAAATTAAAACCTATTTTGAAAACCCTGGTTTAGGGGCAATTTTGACCCCTTTGTAAACAATGCAAATTTAGGTGCCATTGCTCAGAACGAGCAATGGCACCTAAATTTACATTGTTTACCAAGAAAAATGATTTAACGCTTATAAAGACTTTATGGCGAGTTGATTAACCTTGGTAAAAAAAATACCAATTTTAGTTACAACCGTTTCACGCCAAGCCCTCGGTATAGTCTCACGTGGTGAGAATATATCGTATATTCTATAGAAATCTGCAAAACGCGATTCCCTTAAAACTCACAGACAGAAAGTGCAAAAGCATATACAAAAACTAGAAGAAGAAATTGATCGAACTGCATAGACAGATAGTTGTGCTTTCTGGAAAATAGTGAACAAACGACGTAAATCTAAATCGATTCCAACTTTTGAAATGATGGTTTAATGGCAATCGATGTTATTCACAGGAAGAAATCAACAATGGTTGGGCTGTATATTTTAAAGACCTTTATTTCTCCGATGATAACGATATTACGAATTCCGCTGAAAATACCATGAATTATTCAACATGCTACAGCAGTGAGTACGCTAATAGCCGGAGCTCCAACTTACAAATATCAGTAGACGATGTAAAAAATGCAATTAAAAACATGTAAAACATGTCTTATTTTCGGCGGAAATTCCCTGACGTACGTTCTAACTCATACCTTTAATTAAGATAACGTCGTTTTTGACGTCAAAACGTATGTTATTGCGACAATGATGGTGTGGTTAAGTAGAGAATAGAATTGTCTGCGTGCTGATATCAATTCCATACATCTGCCATGACAAATAAGATAACTAAATGCGAATTAAAAGGAAAGTTTCGCCAAAACATTTTATCAGTTATAAGATTATTTCTGATCTATTAAAAATTCGCCCGAGAGATTTTTATTTAAAAGATAAATAATTTATAACTCATGGTCGTCTACTATTTTCCGAAATTTCAAGAACATATATCGAGCTGTTTTTTAATAAATCAAACTTTCAAAATGCTGTTAAACGTCTGTCACGCTTCGGAACGTACACTGCAGACTTTCATTATAATCATCAATTTCAATCTTTTAAGTAAGCTACCCCCTTATAAATAATGGCAGGTTGTATTTATTTGCTTCTCTTTAAAGATTCAAAGTAGCAACGATATTGCAATTTATATAGTAAATACATTAAAAAAAGAATACTTGCCTTTTTACTAGATAGCGAGAATGATATTTTCAACAATATCGATATGTCCTATCGTGCCTCAGTAACGCAACATATAAAACTTTCGTGAATTAATGAGTATTGAAGGGTTGATACTTATTCATGCGAAGAAAATTGCATTTCAGGTATACAACAGTTACACAGCCCAATATGCATGTACGAGGGAGGATCCAGATGTAATAGGAATTTAGTTATAACTTCGACACAAATCAAACTTGTAGAAAATAGTCCTTAATTTTTTAAAGGTCAACATTTCTCTTACATACATGACAACTATTTGAATAATCGGTTGACAAATAATATTTCTGGGATATTATGAACATGGTGAGTACAATGGGGGCAGGCCACGGTAGTAACGTCACTCTGACGTCGCCGTTTGGAGGGAAACGAGTAGGTTTGAAAACGTGAATAAATATTTTAACAACAGTTATATCAACTCAATTGTATCAGTTGTATCAACTTCCACAGAAGCCATTGCTTAAAGACATAATTACAAATGAAAATTATCAGGGTGAAAAACCGACACTCAAATTGTTCCTTTCAACGTCAGAACTGGCTCCTTTGCAAGTGACATTCGTTTCCCTCGGATTTCACAAAAGTGCATTTATCACATGACAATGCTTGTATCCGATTTTATATACCCATGTGTAATATAACATGACCGAATCACTATTTTTGATTTCATTCGCGAATGTTTACACAATGGCTGAGAACGTGTATCCTATGAACACAAATGTTACGATAGATGGACGAGGTAAAGGGACCATTATCGGTCATAAAAATATGTTTTTTCTTTATTAGTTAACAGTTTATTAAATATTATATGTTGGGACTATTTTCTGACCGCGCAAACCCGATTTTCTTTTTGTGTTTCGTCATGTGATAAAAGGAATCTGACATTCGTTGTCATTTCATAAAGTTTTATTAACCTCGCCAAAGGCTCGCTTAATAACAAATTCGTTTAATAAAACTTTATATGAAATGACAACCTATGTCAAATCCTATATGTATACATCGCTAGTGACTGCTGGACTCCTGGTGACCTCCCCTGAATAAACATACTAATTGTTCATTTGACGTCTTTTTTACGTGACGTTCTTGCACGTCGCTAAACAACTTTACTATTTTGATGGTTATTATGGAACAAAAAGATTTAACTTATGTAATTAGAACAACATAAAAACAAATAAATGTCACGAGCATTTTCGGTGTCTTCTGTTTGTGTATATTTGAAATATACGCAGCTTAAACTGGTTCTTTCTTGTAAATTTACGCTGTGGACCGCCTATGCCTCAACTCGTGTATATGAAATCGCTTTATAACTAAACTAATGACAATATTAGAACTATTAATTCGCTATAAGGTAGAGCAAAAGAAAATATACACATGGTATGAATTTCCGAAATATGTATTAACTAATACAAGAATCATTATTACTTTTGGATTACCCCTCGTATATATATTATATATATATAAACAGATTCCCGTATCCTGTTTTAGGTCTATTTATATACTGTATAATTTGCAATAAAATAACTATTCGGGAAGAAATAAATTAAAATATCCATTTTTAGTAGGGAGTAGAAAGTTGATGATTATTGTGTCAAAAAAGATTGTCAATTTTAATTCCGCTAACTGCGTTGCAGCTAACATATCGCATTGGGCGATGCGACGCGCGACATCGGTAAAACGGCATTCTGATTTACTAAAAATCGGCTCCACAGATTTTCTTGAAATTCTGGTAACTTGTAGTAGAAAGAGTGATCGTAATGATATGTACTTCTTAAAACAAATATCTCGGGTAAATTTTTAGTAAATTAAAAATTATGTAATTTCTTTGAAAATATTCCAGCGAATTTTTCATTAAAAATCGGGTACTTTTATTGGTAGACTTGCGCATGCGCAGAGGCTGCCATAGTCATAGTGAGTTTGAAGTCACGTGATGTATATGCCCTTCACCACCAACAATTAAGTGCAATTTTTGGTTTGACTAATTTACGAATGCTCACAAAAGCAAACATAGAGTAACGAAAAAAATCCGATTATTCAAGCTTATAATAGAAAATAACAAGTCTTGTAAGTGTAAATATCATATTTAAAGTGTACACAATTATTTAGATATCACTACGCCAATATAGCACTGCACCGCGCAATTACCCTTTGTAAATTGTAACCCTTTTTTCCCTCTCGGCAGAGATGTAAACATCCACTCGCCCGCTAGCATAAGCGAGTGGAATGAAAGATCGGCTAGTACGAAATTCTAGGCGCTAGTCCATACATATTCGTTCATGTCCTTATTCATTAAGATAGTATGCATTGCTAAGCATTTTCTTTCTCTTTCTCTCAGTCCATCTATTCCTTCGACAACGATTAACGATGACTTGCATTTTGGATAGGTGCTTTCGACAAGGTCCGCGTCTAAAGAAACAAATTTCATCAAATGATTTGAGCGCTTTAAATCACTTGTTTATAAAGCGTTTAGAATACTTTGATTATAATAGGCAGAACGAATAACGAATAAATCTTGCAAGAAATCGATCATTTCTTTCGGCCAAAATCAGGTAAATGACCCGCGGATATTGGTTGTTACAACATAACTGATTCGTCCTTTTATTCTAAATTTGTATTACACAGTTCAAAATTAGATTTTGACAGTTTGTTCGTTATGATTTTGACGCGATTCAAGATTTTGACGCGATTATTTCGTTCATAGAGTTGATTACTAACAGATGACTAAGTTGATGATGGAAAGAACATTAACAAGTTAAGTTAAGCTAAAACATGCACAGGCAGGCGAGTGTTTCATTAGGATAAGTGCAACACTCAATTCCCAATCCTGCTTGCCCTTTAACAAATCACAACCCACCCCACAATATAAAAACTCTGCAGCAGACGAATTAAAAAAAATCTGAGCAAAGATACAGAAAATCACATTTATTGGAAGTGTAATCATTGAATATAGTTGAAAACATTGTTGCAAAAGGAGAAAGCTTGTTATGAGCAATTTCTTCTTCTGCATCAATGTTTTCAAAAGTCGTCGGCTGCAATTACTTATGCAAGTGGGAAAGGTTTAAATAAGAAACACTTTTTCAAATGATAGTCAGTTGGCTATTCTAGTATATAATGTCCGTCTTAAATAATAATGACAAAACTTTCAAAAAACAAGAAAAAGATTTTTTACAATTTAATTGAAAACATATTTAATCAAAGTTGGGAAAGTTGTCCCTTTCCGTGCTTTTTTTATGATAGTTCAAATCACAAGCAAAACTTATGGGACAGAGTTGACAAATAACACATTGACACAATTTCAGATTTAGGCTTTGTTTCTGTCAAACTGCTGAAGAAGACAACACTGAGACACACATTTTGATTAAAAGTTTATTTAAAAAAAGGAATAATTTTATTTATGATAAACAACATTACAATGATGGTGTAGAAAATACATGTCAACAATACATTTTTCAATTTGTACATTCATTGCACAGACCAAATCTTAGCAAGTTTGAAATTATGGACCTCTCAGCACATTTTGTTCTCAATTCATTACTTCTTGGCAGGATTTTACTGCTAAAATTGATGATTTTATTTTTATTTTTGGCCGGATTGCTCTAGCAATTCCGGTCTATAGATTGGCGATGTCTGTCTCTCCGTCTGTCTGTTCGTCAACATTTTGGTTAAAGTTTCAGGTTGAGGCAAAATCTCAGCACTGGAAAGGGTTACACATTTGAAACTTTGCCTGAAGGTAACTGGTAAAATAAATATTCATATATGCACTTCTGTATCTCTTCTTAAACGATCGCAATTCTACCTTCAGTACTTTGTACTTTGATCTGAATCGTCATGGCAGAAACATTAAATTTATATCATGACAACTTTATACTTTATAATTCGGTGCTATTGGTGTTTGGATACCAATTCAAACAAGACAGAAGTGGCGATTTCTTTAACCACGCTGTTATTGTCACAAAAACATACGTTTTGACGTCGAAAACGACGTTATTTAAAGGTATGAACGCGCCTCTAAAAAAATATTCGAATTTCCTCACGAAATGTTGCATCATCATAATACATACGGAATATTACGTTGCGGGAGCGATAAAAGGGTTTGTATTGCACGACAAGTAGCGTGGAAAAATCGATATCTTACGAGACCGAAGGTCGAGTAAGATATGGATTTTCCCACGCTACGAGTCGTGCAATACGTACCCATTTATCGCTCCCGCAACGTAATATTCCTTTTATTATATACCTACGATCTATGAAGAGCGAAAAAACTATTAAATATACAGATTCAATACATTGTTTATTGGGGATACCTCGCTGAAAGTATTCCGCGCACTGTCTGACGTCACAATCTTGTATTTACACCGCATGTAGATACGGAATTTTAATCTGTCGTGGTGTATTTGCGCATGTCAATCTGCATGTATTTCCACCGGAAAATGTACAGGCATATAATAAACAGCATATGCCCAATAAGATTCTGTTCTTACTTTTTTCGTATCTAAAACAGTTTTTCAAGTACGAGACCTCAAAGTATTCCACTGACGTCACTTTTAAGACGTCTCTCAAATGTCCCTCGTTAAAACAACAACAGCTGATAGTTTGGTCAGTTTTAGGTTGATTGCTGCGAAATTATATCACGATTTGGATCTTAAGAATACGTTCACGTACATGTAGTTTTCTTCTTTGTGTCGTACGTTGAACAAAAAATAACGCGTTTGTAACGTCACTTTTCAGGAGCAAAATGACGTTGCGTTCCTTTCTTTCATTAAAAATAATCTGTACATTTAATTTTTGATTTTTTTTTAATCTAATCATTTATAATTTTATTACAAATTGTTTGATATCAAGAAAAGTAGACCTTACCGACTTCGTTTGTTCACAATATCAATTTATCTAACCCCTACTGTAGTGCATAATGGAGCGTGAAATGCATTAAAACGACAGGTTTGCCTCGAAAGCTACTCATCAGAGATCACTTTGCTTGAAGAAAGTTACCGAGAAACATCAAGCAAATAGAGAACTCGATCATTTACCAAGAAATCGTATTGTGGACATATAACATTTTGTCCAACATTTTGCAAAAAGCTGTCAAAGTTGTGAAAATTATTTGAATATCGTAGATTTTGTAAAGGAAAACACATTTAGACTTTTTAACCAAGTTGTCATTTCGCTGCCGGCAATGCCACGCTGTGTCTGCAATACATACATGAAACCGATCGAAAGGAAGGAAGGGGTCCTTTACAAATAACATCAAGGCATCCTTCAGCAAGGTAAAGCTTTTTTCATTATCTTACTTTATACATTTTTAAATAAGGATATATGTGCATATAACACTCTTTATGAGAGAAAAATAATAATTTTCGTTGCACATGCACTTTCCCGGGAATTAACAATTCTATATTGCAGGAGGACATTCCCGAACAGCCTTCTCTCAAATTTAATCATGACTGTCTCTCCTGTTTGTACCATTTCCAACATACAGCAGATAACTTTTGAAAATATTGTGGCAAAAGGTGAAATTGCTCATTATGAAAACATTCTATATTTCTCACAATAGTTTCGCAATATTAAATAATTATTCTTTTTTCTTTGAGAATTTAAATGTTCTATTTTTTTCGAAATGTTTTGAACGTTTTAAGCAGCACATTTATTGTATGTGGGAAAGTGATTTGTTTAGGAATCTAAATACATCCTATAAGTTACTCAATTGAAGTCCCAATTGTATCGCCTCGATACATTACACTGTAATAAAATTCTTACCATCTTTCAGGAATGTTGACCTACTCACACGAATGGTTTCCACCAAATAACTTTTAAAAAGAATGGAGCAAATAGTACGGCCGATTGTAGAGACAAAGGCACGTGAATCTTGTGAAAGGACGTGCGCTCGAAAACACTTTGATGAGATCGGCTACCCTTTCTACATTTCCAGCGGTAGACGATTTACGTTGTTATTATTATCATTATGTTTTATTATTATAAGCGTTAATGAATATAAAAACGCAAAACGTGAATGGTCTCTCGGACCAAACAGTGTTGATGAAGGAACTGCATATCTTCACTTAGGTATCCACAACGAAAAGAAGATGAATGTGTTCAGGAGTGTTGCACTAAACGTAGAAGAACGCACTTCAGTTTGAACGATTCTGGAATCAGCCGAAAAAGCATGCACCCACTGTCTTCTATCGAAGGCGCTTTACGGTAGTGAGTTGTGGAACTGTACACTGTGACACATATTCAGTCTCTAGAACGAGCAGTGTATCAAACACATGCAGGGCATTCCGCGTTCAACACATACTGTGATCGCCTTCAGCTGTTTAGGCATCATGTCTTTAGACAGTTATATAGGCAAGAGAAAGCTAGTTCTCTTTGGTCAATTATGTAAACTGTATGAGGATAATGGGATCAAAGATATGTTTAACTACATACGTCAATGCTTTATGCAGAAACCAAGTGAAGCAAAAGGCTTTATGCCCGACATCTACCGAATGTTGGGAAAGTACGGTTTAACAGATATATTAACGGAATATTTGTCAAGTTTGTACTTTCCTAACTCCTTATTCATGGAAGAAAGTTGTTAAGCAATCTTTGAATGCTTTCATGAAAAACAAAAAAATTACCACAATAGAAAACAAGACGAATTCTTATGCAAAGTATCAAAGACGCTGTGCATGATTTTGAAGCATGACTTAAAGGAATCAGATGCAGTTCAGTACATTTAAATAACCTGTGCAAACAGCAGGATGTAAATATTTTGAACAAGAAGGCCAAATGTCTCTTTATTTTAAACAAGAAGGCCAAATGTCCCTTTATTTTAAACAAGAAGACCAATCTGTGCCTTTATTGCTCACCTGGCTACCAATGTCTATAATGAAAGGTTATCAAGACCAGAAAATGTCAATTTTGACGTAGGGATTAGACGTTTTATATGCTACGATATATGTGTTATTCAGCATGTGAAGTTTAGTCGTGAAATGACAAGTTTAGTCCTGAAACCATTTGGTTTACAGTTTGCTTAATATTGACTGCAACTATAATGTCATACAAGCTGAAGTTTCTTAATCTTTACCAATAAACGGTTTTAAATCTGCTCTAACTAACTCAATTAGATAAAAAAAACAACATAAGTGCTGAACTATTAACAGATATTAACTTACGGTTTACTGCCTCTAGTTATAAGTTAAGTGTGACACAAGCTTTGGAAGGAGAGGGGTAAGTCTATTCTCCTTCCAGTTTAGCAGAAGTATGATAGCAAAATCGGGAGAATATAAACAAACAAGAACTGTCCATAAGACAGCATGCTCGAGTATTTGCCATTTGATTCGATAGTTATCAGTGGTTAATGAAACATGTGCAAGATAGTACCTTGCATGCCACACTTTATCCAAATTGTCAAAGTCAAACAAGGGCCATAATTTGTACTGAATTCATACAAGTTATCTAACTTGACTGTCTGACACTCCTGAAGACATGAATGAAGTTTCAAGTCAATATCATTAGTAGTTACTGAGATATGACCATGATAGTAGCTTGGATGCAAAATGTTAACCAACATTTCTAAGTCCAAAAAGGGGCATAATTGTGTCAAAATCTGATATGAGTTTTGGGACTTGTTCTGCAAGGTCATTTAATGATGTCCAATAAGTGTGTGAAGTTTCAAAGTAATAGCATCTGTGGTTTGTGAGAAAAAGCCTTGCATGCAACACTTTAACCAACATTTCTAAGTCCAAAAAGGGGCATAATTGTGTCAAAATCTGAAATAGAGTTTTTGAACTTGTCCTGCAAGGTCATTTTATGATGTCCAATAAGTGTGTGAAGTTTCAAAGCAATAGTATCTGTGCATCCAAAACTTTAACCAACATTTCTAAGTTCAAAAAGGGGCATAATTGTGTCAAAATCTCGCAAAAAGTTCATATGTATAGTCAAAATATAGCAAAAATACATTGGTTTGAATGAACAAACTGAATGGGGAGGAACGTTTTAATTTTAAAAAAACAACATAATTCCATAAATAGGCAACTTATTTAACTTATGCCCGGATCGTATCGTCAGGGTCGTAAACCATACCATTTAAAAAGCGTAGCCTAGGAAATTGGGGAAAAGTGATTTTTCTTTGTTCTGAGCTTTTAAGACTCGGTTGTCAGGGCTGTAAACCAACATATTATAAAAGCGTAGCCAGGGACACTGTATTAGTAATTTAGTGTCCCTGGCGTAGCCTAGGAAGTTGGGGAAAAGTTATTTAATACAAATTAAATGTGTCTAAAGTTTTGTAAAAACGGTAGAGGACACACGTATTTTGTATCTTGTTGTTTCTTAAATCAATTAATACAATTTATTGATTCATAAAGGTTGTTTCTTTTCAACCATATAACACTTTTTCTTTACAATACTAATGTTGGTCGCTCCCTAATCGATTACGCAACCCCATGGTACAAAATTAAAACCTATTTAATACTGAATGAACAACAACAACAAGGCTTTAAACTTTTACACTATGAATTTTCACCATGCAATATAAGATAATTCCGCAGACATTATAGGAGTCATTTGAAATACTGCTATACGGTAATACATGTAATTTCCAGGTTGTTTTCTAAAATGTATAATACATACTGTCCAAACTGTAAAGAGTCTGTTTCATGTGTAGCTACACACCTACTACTATTTTGTTCTCAGTGTAAACGAACCAATAAGAGAGAAGCTTTGGGTTAAGCTTTTCACTTACTTAGGAGAAACCGATTTCAACTCATTTATTTGTATGAAACCCGATCGAGCAAATCCTTGAGTTGTTATCTGGCTGTATGTTATTTCTTCTCGATGATATCTCCCGAGCAACATGTTTTAAACAGTGCCTGAAGTATGTACATTACCTGAGTAAAATATTGTGTTTCTACATCTATTTCTTAAAGGTATGTATGTTACAGTCAAACTGTGTAACTAAGTTTTTCATGAAATTCCTGAAAAATCAGGAAATTCGTGAAATGACCAATTCACTTAGGGATTTCATGAAATCCCCATGAAATTACTGAAAATGAAACATCTATTCGAGAAATGACCAATTCACTTAGGGATTTCATGAAAATGAAACATATATTTTACACAACTTTGCTATATAATTCAGGAAATGTGTAAAATAGCATTCACAGCACCTGTTTATCACAACTTAATGCATTTACTGCTATTTGTGATTTAAACGCTACACTTATCAATTCAATTCAATTCAATTCAATTATATTCAAAAAGCATTACATATGCTTATGGCCTTAATACAAATATTCAAACTAGATGTGACATATATATAGTATAAACATGAGAAATAAAGATTTGCTTAACAATTGTGAGAGAAGCGTTGATATATATTAAGAGGAAATGCCATTTTTCTATAACTTAGGGCGAACTTATTTCTAAGAACTATTTTTGAAAAACTATTAAGGCTATTTAGGTAATCAATTTACTACAGACCTTTTCACATTATAAACTATCTCCGTGGCCTTCTAATTTCACTCTAAATCCCAGATTAAGACAGCTTTCTCCCTAAGTGCTACGCCTTAAGTAAAGGGCGAATATACGAGTCCCTTAAGTCGTTAAAACTCCCCTCAAGTCGGTTTCTAACTATAAAAACAGCATTATGACGAACATTTAAAATTGCATATCTTCTTGTATTTAATGAATATTTCTTAGATAAGTTTATTGTACGAATTTCTGTACAGAAGACAAACAGCATCTACCGTTTCTGCAATTTTCTCTTAATTGAAGTGAATTATGCATCAAATGAGTATTTTCGACCTTACTTTCCTACGCTACTCTTTTTAGGTCTACTGGCCGAAGGCCACAGTTTATGGGATGGCATTGTTCCTGACGTTCGTCATTGCGTCTGTACGTCCATCCATCCGTTTGTAAACTTTTTCTTGTTACACGACACAGTTCACAGTTTTTAAACTTGCACATATTGATGAGGGTACTGTTGACGCCATTGATGACCAGATGTGATCCAGACCAACTAACAGGACGCCAGTGATGACCAGACCGACTATCAGACGACATTTATGACCAGACCAACTACAACTAGCAGACGCTAGTGTGGACCAGACCTACAAACAGACGCAAGTGATGACCAATCCAACTAGCAAACGACATTGATGACCAAATGTGATCCAGACAAGCTACCATACGACATTGATGACCAGACCAAATCATAGACGACATTATTGACCAGACCAACTACCAGACGCCATTGATGACCATAATGTGATCAAGTCAAACTACGAGACGCCATTGATGACCATAATGTGGTCAATCAAACTAACAGACGACATTGATGACCAGATGTGATTCAGGCCAACTAGCAGACGCCAGTGATGACCATATGTGATCCAGACCAAGTAGCAGACGCCATTGATGACCATACCAATTATCAGATGACATTGATGAAAAGATGTGATCCAGACTAATTAGTAGACGCCATTGATGACCAGATGTGATCCAGACTAACTAGCAGACGGTATTGATGACCATACCACTTAGCAGAAGCCATTGATGACCATATGTTATCAAGACCAACTAGCAGAAGCCATTGATGGCCAGACCAACTTGCAGACGCCATTGATGACCAGACCAACTAGCAGACGCTATTGATAACTAGATCAACTGGCAGATTACATTGATGACTAGATGTGATACTGACCAACTAGCACACGTCATTGATGACCAGACCTACTAGCAGACGCCAGTGATGACAAGATGTGATCCAGATCAACTAGAAGACGCCATCGGTGACCAGACCAACAAGCAGACGCCATTGATAACCAGATGTGATCCGGACCAAGTAGCAGACGCCATTGATGACCAGATGTGATCCGGACCAAGTAGCAGACGCCATTGATAACAAGATGTGATCCGGACCAACTAGCAGACGCCATTGATGACCAGATGTGATCCAGACCAACTAGCAGACGCCATTGATAAACAGACCAACTACCAGATTAATATTAATGAACAGGTTATTGTTTCATAGCTTTCTATTAATGGTGCAACTGTGGTTTGAAAGCGTTCCATTAGTAATCCGATAGTGCTGCATTAATTTTTTGACTATGGTTTGGTATTGTTCAACTGTGCATGGCATTTATGTGCATGTCAAAACATGTATCAAACCACGTTCCATTAGCTCATTTGCATGCGAAATTTTCCGCGGTTTGTTTGGTGTTCGTTAATGATGTTTGTTAGCCCTATCGAACCAGGTTCCATTAGCTCATTTGCATGTGAAATTGTCCTCGGTTTGTTTGGGGTTGGTTGAGGTCAATGGAACACTAACACACCGCAGTTCCTTTGATGATCGTTAATGATGTTTGTTAGCCCTATCAAACCGCGTTACATTAGCTCATTTGCATGTGAAATTCCGCGTTTTTGTTTGGTGTTTGTTGAGGTCAATGGAACACTAACAAACTGGAGATTCTTTGGTGTTCGTTAATGGTGTTTGTTAGACCTATTCAACGGCGTTCCATTAGAAGCGCGAACGGTAACTCAACAGGTTGAAGCCGAACGGAACGACCCAGCTGTATGGGATGCCCTTTAAAACAAGTCCGTCAACATGGCCCATATAGTTAGTGTTGAACCATCGCACCCAAGGGCATACAACAATCGTTGTCAGCAGCATCGACAGAACGCGCCTGCAGACACTATATCAGAGTACTGGCAGCGAAACCTTTATTTACCATTTGTTGATGACCTATCAAATCAAAGCGCTGAAGGCACTGCATTTCTTTGGGTACACCTACCTGTACACTTATTGAGTTTCCATGATATATTACATTAACATATATGTATGCATTGTAATGGAAATGGTTGGAAACCATATACAATTAGGTGGAAGTTTAAACAGCACTAAGTAAAATCTCATGCCAATGCCAAATTCATCAGTGTATATAAAAACAAGAGGGCCATGATGGCTCTATATCGCTCACCTGGTTTAATAGAACTTCCAAGTTTTCAGAGCTTTTACCCTTTACATAATAAGGAATGTAAGCTCAGCACGCTGGCAGCCATGTTTTCAATAGATCAGAATTATTGGAACAATCTTAGTTCATACAATTTTTAAATCAGGCCAGCACTTTTGGACTAGAAGGTTTTTTAAGATTTGGCAATTTTCCCCTTTTCTGATGCCGCAACAGCCAAAGTTCTACTTGAATTAAATTCTTCGAATAACTTTGGAAGGGGGGCCACCTAAGGACCATTCCTGTGAAGTTATTTTGAAATCTGTATATCGGTTTAGTAGAAGAAGATTTTTTAAAGTTTTAACAATGCACATATAAGGAAAACAAGCCCCGCCCCCTTGCGGCCATGTTTTTCAACGGATTGGAAATATTTGAACAATCTTGGTAGAGGATGCCCTAAGGAACACTTGTGCAAAATAATTTTCAAATCGGGCTAGCGCATTTGGACAAGAAGATTTTTTAAGATTTTGCAATTTTCCCCTTTTCTGTTGCCGCAACAGCCAAAGTTCTACTTGGAATTAAATTCTTTGAACAACTTTGAAAGGGGACCACCTAAGGACCATTCCTGTGAAGTTATTTTGAAATCTGTCCATTGGTTTAGTAGAAGAAGATTTTTTAAAGTTTTAACAATGCACATATAAGAAAAACAAGCCCCGCCCCCTTGCGGCCATGTTTTTCAACGGATCGGAAATATTTGAACAATCTTGGTAGAGGATGCCCTAAGGAACATTTGTGCAAAATAATTTTCAAATCGGACCAGCACATTTGGACAAGAAGATTTTTTAAGATTTGGCAATTTTCCCCTTTTCTGATGCCGCAACAGTCAAAGTTCTACTTAGAATTAAATTATTTGAACAGCTTTGAAAGGGGACCATCTAAGGACCATTCCTGTGAAGTTATTTTGAAATCTGTCCATTGGTTTAGTAGAAGAAGATTTTTTAAAGTTTTAACAATGCACAGATAAGGAAAACAAGCCCTGCCCCCTTGCGGCCATGTTTTTCAACGGATCGGAAATATTTGAACAATCTTGGTAGAGGATGCAATAAGGAACATTTGAGCAAAAAAAAATTTAAATCGGGCTAGCACATTTGGACAAGAAGATTTTTTAAGATTTTGCAATTTTCCCCTTTTCTGATGCCGCAACAGCCAATGTTCTACTTGGAATTAAATTCTTTGAACAGCTTTGAAAGGGGACCACCTAAGGACCATTCCTGTGAAGTTATTTTGAAATCTGTCCATTGGTTTGGTAGAAGAAGTCATTTGTAGGAAATTGTTAACAGACGGTCAGACGACGACGACGGACATTCAGTGATCACAAAAGCTCACCTTGCACTTCGTGCATAGGTGAGCTAAAAACATGAGGCACATGTGGAAATAATATTTGATAAACAAGTATCATAAGAAATGTGGAGTAATAAGATGGCCACGAAATAGCACAGACTCACTTGTTAAGTTTTGGCATAATTGTTAACCAAACAATTTAAAATGTAATCAAAATATTGTAACAAGAAGGCCATGATGGCCCTCGATCGCTCACCTAAGTAATAACAAGATTTTCCTTAAATTTGACCTAGTGATCTAGTTTATGACAGGACATGAGCCAGTTTCGAACTCGGCCTAGATATCAATAAGACAAACATCCTAACAAAGTTTCCACGCAACATGCTCAATCCAAAAATATAGCTTCCAGAGTGTTTACAAGGTTTTCCACAAATTTGACCTTGAGACCTAGTTTTTGACCGGACATGACCCAGTTCCAAACTTGCCCGATATTTCATGGAGACGAATGTTCTGGCAAACTTTCATGGTGATTGGAGGCAAAATGTAGCCTGTAGTGTGTTAACAAGGGTAAAATGGACGCTGGCCGGACGCCGGACAAAATGTGACCCCAATAGCTCACCTTGCACTTTGTGCATAGGTGAGCTAAAAATATGGAAAATCTATGTAAAAATAAAGGTAGCATAGAAGAAAAGAGTTGAATACATAGTTGCAAATATATCACCACTATGATCATTTTATATCCCTTTGTGACAATGTTTCCAGATGTCTTCAGGTGCAAATGTATTAAATGCTCTGCAAGTTGAAAAAGGGTTTTGCATTTCTGGGAACAAAGATATTTTTTACAAGCATACTCAATTAAAAGCTGTGCTTTATGAAGTAAAGAAACTATTAGTTTCCCTCCTTCTTACATACAAATAATATTTAAGATTCTCTCAGTTTTGTCAAGTGAAAACATTACCCAATAAACTGTCAATCAAACAGACAAGATTACTTCAGCAGATGACAATAAGAAAGTATCTGTGATGTGGCATCTGATCTTTTTCAAATCAAAACATCTCATGCTCAGACTAATATTGGTGGTAATAAACCATATAGTGAGTCGATCAATTCTTAACACATAAACACAGAGAATGAATTCACCAATCTTTTATATTTTTATTATTATTTTTAAATATTACTTTTGGGAAACAGGCTGGATACATGTATCACCATTACTCATTATAATAAGGTGACAGTCTAAAACACTGACAAATTAAGTAGACCCAGATCAGAAAGCAATACTCCTCTAAAATGGGTATGCATACTGTACCAATTTCAGTTCATACTACTTGTGTCAACACATTTTAAAATGCATGCATCAACCTTGAACAATAAATTGGGTTTCATGCCATTTCAACAGTATATGGGTTATATCTAAGTATAACTGTGCTTATACATACTACAATTAAATTAGTATTGCTAAGAAATGTGCAGTACACTATGACCTGCTGTGGACAGAAATCCAGACTGCCTTTTCAAAGAGCAATGCAACAGTTCTAGTTATTCACACATGCGAATAATTAGAACTGCTGCATGGCTGTTTCCTTGATGCGCTATTAAAATGTGTTTACTTTTCATAACAAGAGGTTCATGATGGCCCTATATTGCCCACCTGATTAATTAGATTGTTAATGTGCTTAAAACAACCATGTTTTTTAAGAAACATTTGTGCCAAATTTTAACAGTTTACAATTTACATATAAGAACAAGAGGCCCATGAGGGCCTTTGGTCAAAAGGAAACAAGCTCTCATGCATACATAGATACTGTATAAGTTTGGTAATCATTGGAATGAATGTATATTGTTTTATGGCGCATAGACAGCTAAGGTCATTTAGCGCACAATTAAATTTTATTATTCATGATCCCTGGATAAACAAATCAGTACTAGGTTAGAAAATGTGCCTTGCCCAAGGGCACTCCACTATGACCGAATTGCCGCAACTGGGGATCGAACCAGGGACACCCTGTTTCGAAATCCTCGACGCTGACCACTCGAGCACAGCAAATTCCTAGTAATCATTGGAACGTAAATGATGACTCTATCATGTTCACAAGGTCAATTATAGCAATTCAGCCAATTTAAAGGGTCATAATCCTGACATGCATAAATGGTTTTCGAAAGGAACCAAGCTCTCACAGATATCTAGCTACTGAATAAGTTTGGTAAGCACCAGGTGATAAATAATGATTTATTGTGCTCACAAGGTCAATTATAACTATTTTCCTGATTTTAAAGGGCCATAGTCGTGTCATGCATAAACATATCTGGCTGATCTACGAAAGGAGCCGAGCTGTCACAGATATCTAGCTATTGAATAAGTTTGATAAACATAAGATAATGAATGAAGCTTTTATCGCGTTCACAAGGTCAATTATAACAATCTTGCCAATTTTAAAGGGCCATAATCCAGTTGTGCATTGATGGACCTGACTGGTTTACGAAAAGAACCGAGCTCTGGATAAGTTTGATATAAATCTGATTAAAATAAGAGTTTATCGTGTTATTAAGAAATTGTGGACGTATGGCAGACAAAGTGTGATTACAATACCTCACCTTGTCACTATGTGACAGGTGAGCAGATAAACGCATCAGACAAATGAATAACAGATCTGCCAAAGCAAAAATAATTGTATCATTATATATCTATTGACCACTTGAAAACATCAATAACTCTTTACGATAAACATCAATCTGAGCATGCATATTATCTGATCAATCAGATCAAATTGCACAAAGGTGGAGGTTTGTCTGAATGTATTCTAGTCTCAAAGACCTTTGTTTCTGTTACAGAATGACACTCAACTATGCTACTTAAACTGTTTCATTGTGCGCTTATAGAAATACAGCAAACAGTGTTTATACACATATCCATTTACATCAAAATTTAAGACCAAGATTAGTAAAACATGCAGGTTTACAACATAGGAGCAAGTTTTAGTGTTACTCAAAATGAACATTTGTTTTCAAAGTGACTCTAAATGTTCATTTTTATAGCATTGCAAGCTTGTTATTGAGGAAAAGGTTTTGAAAGTTTGGGTACTTTTCTCAATTTCTGATGATGCAGCAATCAAAGTTCTACACATAATGCCTACACAGATTGTAAGTTTTTGAAGAGATTGAAAAACACCCATCAAAGAAAAATTCCTATAAAGTTACCTTGAAATTGGTAGAGTGGAATGGTAGGGGTTGTCATTTGTAGGTAAAGGTTCAATTTACCCCTTTTGTAATGACGCATGGTTGCTATGATTTTGTAACCAATCACAACAGCTTGAACAAATTCAAAAACTGTATTATGGTAAACAATTTTTTTTATCCAAGGACACGTTGTTCAATAAAAATTATTATAAGCAACATGTCAAAGTCCATACAGCAAACTTAAAACAAACGTACCATGTTTCGGTTATAATTTGGATTTACACCATTTCAACAGTATTTCAGTTATATACGGAAACCATTTAACTTAACCCTTTACCACTGCAACAATTTTGCGGCAGATTGACTTTGAACATTATTTAAAAAATATCTCTATCATTGCATCAGAATGGATAAACTATTACTTAAAGTGGAAAACATTGTGATGAAAGGATAACTTGCTTGTTTTGAAATATATGTTTGCAAGTGTTTATGAAGGTCACGTTATCGTTACTTTTAGTAAATTAATACAGTGATTGTATTAAGTAGTAAATCGTATTGGTTTTGTTTGTGCAAGTATTGAATTTGAGAATGAATTCTCCTTTAGTATAATATAGTCTCTTTCATCACAACATAATGTCTACAATTTATCACAGTTATTAAATTTAGATGGTTCAATGTTTTTAATAAATATCACTGGCGATGCTTTAGTATCTGATTTGGCTCTTGTATGATTCAATGAGGAAGTTAGCGATTGATTTAGAGTCAATATTTCTCATCATTGTTTTTAGAGTGTTGTTATCACTGTCCTGCCCTAAGATGTCACCAAAATGTTTATGTCGTAGTTCCTTGTAGCCTAGGCACGACACAAGGAAGTGTGTCTTGTCTTACGTGTCCTTGGTTACAGGTCCTTCTATCTAGTGGTACTCGGGTCTCCTGTATCACTCCAATTCTATGGATAGTGGGAAAACACAGCATCTGAATCACACCAATGCGGATCTTTGTTTTATTGACAATTGTCTATCTACATATTGCTCAGTTTTAAAGCAGTCTTTGAACAGTTTATACGTCTGCAGCTTTCGCGATTGATGTAACCCATCTCTCCAGGTTGTTTCCAGCTTGTGTCTCATACTAAGGTTCAAACACTTAATTATGTATTCATGTGACACATCTTTTATGGTATAAACATCAAAAAGGTTTATGAGGTAGTTGTCCTCCAGTATTTGCTTAACGTCTGCCACGTGTCCCCTGAAAGCGTTGTTTTGGCTTTATCCCAGACAAAACGCAATGTGCAACGCGTGAAACAGGTAAGCAAGATAGTCTATGCCAAAGACAAATTATATCAGTGTCTTCTGTAGAGTGGGCTATTAAGTCCTGTTTCACCGTCCAGGGCAATAAAAGAAGTTTGCTTTCGATGCCCAGAAATGTTTGTATAGCCATGTGTTGGAGTTTGTTCATGTCGTCACAGTTTTTAAATCCCCAAACACCAGCTGTGTAGGGAAACAATTGGAACAGTTTGATTGTTTACAGCCTTCAGATCCAATGGACCACAATTTTCTGACTTTGGCTATGATAGCTCCATCCGATCCATCCTTCTGGGAACTTCTGTCACATTGGAAATTTATAAATGATGTGTTACAGCACTGGAAAATAAAACAAAAGGTTAATAAATTAAATCTTCAAGACACTTTTTCGCCTTTTTACCCAATTGTGTGAAATTCAACAGGCGACTCATAAAATATTAGTGACTATATAGCATTTCCCAACTCTGATTAGCGTAACTTAGGCCTCAATGATAAAGGGGAAAGCAGCTGGGTTTTTTAACTACAATACGTGTGTCCAGGCACGTAGCCCAGATACAAAAGAAAGACGACTTTATTGAGGTGTTATTAAGGCATATTTCTATAAATGAAAGTTATTGAAAGGAGTTTGTAACACTTTAACGAAAGTAGAAATAGCTGTCAAAATGAGTACAAAATAACTAGGGTACGAAGATAACTTTGTTTCAAATAAACAACATGGCAGATTGACAGTTCAATTGAACAATCACATTTCACATATAAAAGCAAAACACAGAAATAATACTTACAGAGAGGCTATGCAACTTATTTCAAAACACCGAAATTGCATATAAAAGGAAAAACGAAAACATAACAGGTTTGCACGCTCGGGATACGTGGGAAATACCGGAATACATTGAAATATACCGAAATATACTGAATATATACCGAAATACTCTGAATTACACTCGTGTAGTACACAAATAAGCAGTTTTGAATCGACATACAGCACAGAAAAGTATGGTCTTTCATTACTTCATATTTGTTGAAATTTTCCCGGGTTGGATTCCATCTTGTCAGCTGACAACTTTACACCCGTTTTATCCTTTTGACAGGATTGTGTATTTCACACTTTACTTGTTTTATTGTTGTGTAGTGTTAATTCATTTTTTAATCGGACTGACCAACAACTCTAAGCGGTATTGATACATATAAAAGGCCATGAATCGATTCAAAAATGCTTATTTGTGTAATTACACAAGTGTATTTCAGTATATTAAAGTCTATTTCTGTATATTCAGTATATTCCGGTATTAACACGTACCCCATATTTGAAGTTACCTACTACATATGGGAATTTCCGGTAGCATATGTTAGTATATTCTTGCGCTATAAAAGACCATCAATTATACATATGTCAATGCGCTTTTGAAGATTAATTAAATCCTAATTATATTTTTTTCAATTTTCAGCAATTACTGGGTTCCTTTGATTGTACTTCAAGCGTAAGCGTTTAAAATCAGGTACTACATTGGGGGTCCAGACGTTTCGTAACCTCTCCGTTTCGTAACCGAACAAAAATGGCCGTTTAGTAACCGAACCGTTTCGTACCCGGAAAATGTTTGGCTGTTTCGTAACTGATACTGTTTCGTACCCGAAAACAAATTGGCTGTTTCGTACCCGACAAGAAATTGGCTGTTTCGTACCCGAAAATAAATCGGCCGTTTGGTAACCGAACCGTTTCGTACCTGAAAAATGTTTGGCTGTTTGGTATCTGATACTGTTTTGTACCCGAAAACAAATTGGCTGTTTCGTACCCGAAAATAAATTGGTTGTTTTGTACCCGAAAATATATCGGCTGTTTCGTAACCGAAAAAGAATCGGCTATTCGTACACGAAAAAGTATTGGGAACAAATTGGCTGTTTCGTACCCAAAATAAATTGGTTGTTTCGTACCCGAAAATATATCGGCTGTTTCGTACCCGAAGTACTTTTTTTTTTTTTTTTTTTAGAACGAAAAAAATATCATGTGACAAATATGAAATGAGATACCATTTTAGATGTATTTTCACTGTGTTTATCTAATATGTTAATAGGCAAAGCCTAGGTCGTGTGAAAGCAAGAACAATTAATTAAGCACTGTCAGTCCCACAACAAGAAGGTCGAGTGGTTAGCGTCGGGGATTTCGAAACCGGGTGTCCCGGGTTCGATCCCCACTCGCGGCACTACGGTCATGGTGGAGTGCCCTTGGGCAAGGCACATGTTCTAGCCTAGTACTGGTTTGTTTACCCAGGGATCATGAATAATTAAATTTAAATGCGCGCTAAATGACCTTAGCTGTCGATGCGCCGTAAAACAATATACATTCATTCCCACAACAAGAAACAAATTAATAGGCAAGTTGTAGAAAGTTACCAAACAGAATTTGAAAAACATATTGAAAAAACCCAAACTTAATATGTTAATAGGCAAAGCCTAGGTCGTGTGAAAGCAAGAACAATTAATTAAGCACTGTCAGTCCCACAACAAGAAACAAATGAATAGGCAAATTGTAGAAAGTTACCAAACAGAATTTGAAAAACATATTGAAAAAACCCAAACTTATCATGCATTTAAGTTTAATTAATTTGTACATATCTGTTTTATTTTTTATTAGGTCAGAATTGTAACAGACTGTAAGATTTCCAAAGATGTTGATGGAAAACAACACTAGAAGGCATTGAAGAATGTTCTGATTTATTTTTTACAAATGCTAGTTATTTGTAAACTGGTAATACATATAATTGGAAACTGACTCTTACCATGGTTGATTGAATGACTTGAGCTTAACATTACTTTCGATGGTACTTCAGTTCACCTAACATTTTCCCCTGGCTTTCTAGAATACTAAAATACTCCACACAACAATCTTCCAAGGCACATGGCTAACTTTGCATGATCTGGCGGAATGTTTTTAAGATGAAAACACTATGCATACAGACTGAGAAAACTGTAATTTTTGACAAATATTTTCAAAAGTCCCATTTATAATGATGTATGTTGGAAAGGGTAAAGTTTAGCCCCTTGCCTGATGTAAATTACTTGATTTCTGTGACTAATCTGAATACATTGTCAGAATGGTGTAATTGATCCAAAATGAACAATATATGTTCCTATTCAACAACATTTCCCTTTGAACCCCAAAAACAGACAAAAACAATACACACTATGTGACGTGACGCGATGTGACGTAATCATCGTGGAACAGATACAGACAAAAACAATACACACGATGTGACGTCACGCGATTTGACGAAAGCATCGTGGAACGGTTCTCAACTAACAAATAAATTAGAAATGAAGTTATATTTTTAAGCAAATTATTGATATAATAAATATCTGACCTTGAAATGAAGCTATGTCGATACAGAAACAGAATTGTTCGTCCTTTTCAGTTTAAATAATATCCGAGGCCAGTGTAACGAACGATAACTTAATTCCGTTGAAATATTTACAATCATTTTCAAGTGTTAATTGCTTCTCTATATTGCCAAGATATAAAATCCATGAAATAACTATGACAGGTACAAAAGAATAGTCGACTTACCCTTTATAAAGTCCTTGCAGTGAATGAAATCCATTTGTGACGAGTCAAACTATCTTTTCCTACCATTCCTGTCGTTTTCCTTTTGTTAACTATTTATTACTTGCCTTACAATGACGTTACTTTCGTTGCAATGACGTCACATTTGGATGTGTTTACTTCCGGTTGAGAAAATATCATTTTAAAAATAGAAAACGATTGCAATTACACGCAAATTATCACGTGTCAGATTCCTTGTTTTCTTTCCTTTATCGAGAAGGAATTTAATTTAATTTTTCTCTCTAGTTCTTAGTATTTTTGTATTTGTCAAAACATACGAATATCGAAATGGGACAAAAAACTAGACGAAATGGGATTAGACGAAATGGGATGTTACCGGTCAAGCGAATTGACCTAATTGTGGAAATACTTTCCTACTATTATTATTTTCATATTTGCTTTTATAATTATTATTTAGTTTTTTATTTTCTTCTATTTTGAATGATAAACATTCGTTTTTGTGTATATTTCATGTAATTGTAATTAATAATATGTTTTTTTGTATTGTATATAGCAATATGATGAGTTGTTTGACTAGAAACTATGTAGTTTACGTCATTAAAATTATCTATCTATCTATCTATGTAGAGACACCAAAGGTATTGAGTAGGGGAATAATGTGTGACTACCTCGATTAAAGTAAAAATGAAGACAAATAAAACAATTCTTGTAACCAACCCCTCTGACATACATCAATTCTGCAGAAGACGACTTTAAATACATAAGAGCAAAAATATGTAAAATCTATTAATGTCAGGGCAGTTTTATCTTCAATGGCTTTAGACAAATTTGCTTTTATCGCCATTATTCAAACAAAAATGATTTCTTGTATTCAAATTGGTATGCTTAGTAGCGTACTACAGGTTTTTTTTTTACCAACGGATATGAACTGTCGCCCTGATATAACTGACAGTATGGTCAAAATGTAGTAAGTACATTAGAATATCGGTCGAAAAGTATCGTATTAAAGTACATACCTACCCAATTTATATATAACTTGTATTGTTTCCCAATTGATTATGGCTTTACTTTACTTTTCCAAATTCGCCCCAATTTTCTTTAGGACATTAATGGGAAGCTATTGTCATTTGTAACAATACATGTTAAATGTTCAAAAGTATTATCCTTTACCAACTGTAGCACAATACTCAGAGCGGGAGTGGTCTGTGTTAGTACCTGATTGATATAGATCTTGAAAGTTTTATAAATTAAATATTTATTGTTAAAACCGTGACTATGTACTCTTCGAATAAAGTTTACGTTAACAAACAAGTTCTAGGCTGGTACATGTGTCTTTTATCTGTCAACATGTATTTCAGACGTTCGGCAAATGGCACAACTAAAAATTTTGGAAAAATTCTAGTTGCATAATTATAAAAAAAAAAGTCTCAAGTGAGAGTATTTTATACATTGAAACAGGAAATGATACTCCGTTTCCACCACTTTTGGTAAATGACATATCTCACATAGTCTTAGTCTTTCTTCAATTTTTAAATTCTTAAAGCGTCCTGTTTCAATTCGAAGAGGTTATGTTCCAGTCCTAACTTGTGCTATGAAAGAGCGAAGGTGTTTCGGTAGGAACATTAACGAAGTTTTCACATGAAAATTCATTTTTTAGGAGGTCTCTATATGTGCTTAATTTCAGTTGTTCTTGAAGTTTTTCTGTCCATTGTAAATAGTTCATGTTTGTAAGTTTCAAATGTAAGCCGTAAAATCGTTTGCAATGATTTACCTCCCATAGATAGACTTTGGTAAAGGTCCTGGAGGTTTAGTTTTTCAAAGATGTTTTTAATATCTGAACACCAGCTGCGTGGTTGATCATAGTCCCAGAGTAACACTTTCTTTGTTAGCCTGTCATCAGGCATCGTAACAAGTCTATGCCATAGTATTATGATTGCTGAATAGTTTCGTGTAAACATTAAAAGAAAGTTCGTCTATCGATCTTGCCTTGTTAAGGATCCCACCCAGAGCACGGCGAGTGTATTTGCTGTCGAAGTATAGTCTAGTGATTCAGTAAGAATACAACCGAGGTACTGATATTTGTCAACTACAGTTATAGTTTCCTGTCCCACTTTGTAATTAAACACAGTGCGATCTTGACTAAGTCTTCTAAAATGCATAACACTAGTTTTTGTCACGTTAATTTTCATAAGCCATGGCGTTTTTGCAGCAGGCGACTTGAAAACATAGTGGCAAATTATTTAACCATTTCTTTGAAAAACAAATAAAATCTCAACTCTTAACCCTTTCCCTCATATAGACACTTTCTGACGCCTCTGTAGCAGACGGCTTTTTGAAAACATGGTGACAAAAGAAGAAATTGCTCAAAACAAGCAATTTCTCCTTGAGTTATCATGTTTTCAACTCTATTCAATTATTGTACTTTCATTTAAAGGCGAGTTTCCAATTTTGTTCAGGTATGCTTTCAAAGTCGTCTGCTGCAGAGTTGAGTTGTCGTATGTGGGAAAGGGTTAAAAGTACGTCTGCATTTGACACAGATAAAAAGTGTATAATTCTCAACATAGTGTGGACTCTTTCACACATGTATACGCATTTTCAAACATTTGTAGCAGACAACTTTAGAGAAACATATTGGCAAAAGAAGAAATTTCTCAGAACCAGCAATTCTCCGTTTGTGACAATATTTACTATTCTGTTTAATTATTATACTTATATTTTTAGAAAATTTCCATTACTTTTTCTAAGATGTATGTAAAGTTCTCTGCGACACTTTTTTTTTCTTTGTGAAATGATGTATGTGATAAAATAAAATTCAAAACAATTCGGCTTGATTATTGATAGTCTTGGACTTGTTCTAAGTTTGTATATTTTCCACCTAAATAAAATGAAACTTTTTAAAAGAAATATTGTTATTTTCATTTTTTAACTAAGGCCAATAATCTTACAATACTCATATGTATATATATATATATATATATGTACTTTCTTGCTACATCCCAACTAATAAACGTTTCATCGCTATGAAACAATGCAAATTTAGGCAAACATCTTCAGCAAAAAAAAAATTGGCGAAGCATAGCCATATGAAGAGAATTATCATGTTATTTATATAAAAAAAATAAGGTTTGAAAATGAAACATTTCGATGATTAGCCTCTGCCTTAAACCTTAAACACTTAAATGGAAATCATTTTTTTTTCAAGAGGGACTACTACCCCCCCTTATAAGTATTAGAAGGCTAGATAAGAACAATATGGATTATTATGAATCTACGAAGATAGTTTAAATTTATGCTGATTTTGTTATTTCATTGCTGATTGCAAATTGTATTGATATATCTTAGAAGTCATACCGCACCGCACATGTGACATACTGTTGTTAATTTGATCCTAATTCTCTAGTTAATGACATCTGCGATACCCCTTTCTCCAACAATTTATCAATAGTTTCGCAAACATGATTGAGAGAACGATTGAGAAGGATAAACTTTTATTGGATATTATTTTTAAAATGAAAAAAATATAATGTGACAAATATGAAATGAGATACCATTTTAGATGTTTTTTCACTGTGTTTATTGATTAAATAAGACATGATTAGAAGTTTCTTACATTTTTTTTAACTTTGCGGATTAAGTGACAATGAGGACTACAGGTATGTGGAAGTTAATCTTGATCTTTAAAATTCGACAAAAGGAGACCTGATTCAGCGTCTTCTAGATACAACATACCATTTATCAATACAAAAGTTTAATTTTTAATAACATGCTGCCTGCCATCAAAATTTTCAATTACAATTTTTGGTTAAATGTTATAGGGTACGAAACAGCCGATGTTGGTTTGGTTACGAAAGAACCTATATATTTTTGGTTACGAAGCAGCCAATACGTTTTCGGTTACGAAACAGCCAATACGTTTTCGGTTACGAAACATCCAATATATTTTCGGGTACGAAACAACCAATTTATTTAAGGGTACGAAACAGCCGATTAATTTTCGGGTACGAAACAGTAACAGTTACGAAACAGCCGAACGTTTTCTGGTTACGAAACGGTTCGGTTACGAAGCAGCTGAAACAGCCGATTTGTATTTCGGGTACGAAACAACCAATTTATTTAAGGGTACAAAACAGCCAATTAATTTTCGGGTACGAAACAGTAACAGTTACGAAACAGCCGAACGTTTTCTGGGTACGAAACGGTTCGGTTACGAAGCAGCTATTTCTTTTCGGTTACTAAACGGACAGGTTACGAAACGACGCTACTTCCTACATTGCGCGTAGGCTAATCATTTGGTACCGGTGTATCGGCAAATCGGTTGTGTGTACTTCGGTCGAAATAAGTGTAAGGATCAATTCTACCGCGTTCGATTATTTAAAACACTCTATTACATATCAATACGAAATTCCTTTCCAAAAACTAGACGACACTATACAACTCATAAGATAACTATTGTGTTTCTTTATCAATAATGCTGAATTATTTGAAAATGCAGTGCATATTGGTAGAACTACATTCAGGCGTAGGCAACATGAGAACTGGAATTAACGAGGTTAGCCCTGAGTTTCCCGTAACTATACTTCTTTGGTAAACCAAAGAAATAATCAAAGCACTGAAAGTGCTGTGGGACGGTACCCATTGTATGAGGGGGAAAAAGATGGTCAACTGTTCTATTTTTTGGAAAGTTACAACACAAGTCACATAATTTCAAACAAGAGCACCGCCCGCGAGTGCCTGACGCTCGTCTGATACCTAGTTTCTGACCCAATATGACCCATATTTGGACTTGACCTAAATATCTTTAAGACCAAATTTCAAGCTGCTGAAGCAAAAAATGCGGCATCCAAAGTGTTAACAAGATTTTCCTTCAATTTGACCTAGTGACCTAGTTTTTGACCCAGCATAACCCATATTCGAACTTGACCTAGATATTTTTAAGACAAACATTCTGACAAAATTTCAAACTGCTTAAGTGAAATTGCGACCTGGAGTGTTAACAAGATTTCCCCTCAATTTGACCTAGTGACCTATTTTTTGACCCGACGTGACCCATGTTCGAACTTGACCTACATATCATCAAGACAAACATTCTGATAAAGTTTCAATTCGACCTAGTGACCTAGTTGTTGACCTCATATGGCCCAGTTTCGAACTTGTCCAAGGACGGACGCCAGACAAAATGTGATCACAATAGCTAACAAGAGGCCCATGAGGGCCTATGCTCTACTGGTATGGTTCTTTGGTCATTTTCAATCCAGAGCATGTATGTATGGTGAAGATCGGATAGTAAATGGAGGCTCTTTTGTGTTCACAAGCTGTATTATAGCAATTTTAAAATTTCATGGGCCATAATCCAGTCTTGCATGGGCGGATCTGGCTGATTTTCAAAAGAAACCAAGCTCTCATCAATATTTAACTACTATCTAAGTTTGATGAAGATCAGATAGTAAATGGAGCCTCTATTGTGTTCACATGCTCAATTATAGCAATTTGGACAATTTCAAGGGCCATAATCCAGTCTTGCATGGGCAGATCTGGCTGGTTTACGAAAGGAACTGAGCTCTCATGGATATCTAACTACTGTATAAGTTTGGTTGAGATACAATCAAAAGTGAAGACTATCGTGTTAAAAAGCTCTTTTTATAGCAATTTTGACCATTTCAAGGGCAATAATCCAGTCATGCATGGGCAGATCTGGCTGGTTTTCGAAAGGAACCGAGCTCTCATGGATATCTAACTACTGTATAAGTTTGGTTGAGATACAATCAAAAGTGAAGACTGTATCGTGTTAACAAGCTCTTTTATAGCAATTTTGACCATTTCAAGGGCCATAATCCCGTCATGCATGGGCGGATCTGCCTGGTTTTCGAAAGGAACCGAGCTCTCATGGATATCTAACTACTGTATAAGTTTGGTTGAGATACAATCATAAAGAAGACTGCATTGTGTTAACAAGCTCTTTTATAGCAATTTTGACCATTTCAAGGGCCATAATCCAGTCATGCATGGTTTTTGAAAGGAACCGAGCTCTCATGGATATCTGACTACTGTATAAATTTGGTTGAGATACAATCAAAAGTGAAGACTGTATCGTGTTAACAAGCTCTTTTATAGCAATTTTGACCATTTCAAGGGCCATAATCTAGTCATGCATGGGCAGATCTGGCTGGTTTTCGAAAGGAACCGAGCTCTCATGGATATCTAACTACTGTATAAGTTTAGTTGAGATACAATCAAAAGTGAAGACTGTATCGTGTTAACAAGAAATTGTTTACGGACGCACGCACGCACGACAAACAAATCGCCACGACATAAGCCCTTCTGGCCTTTGGCCAGTAGAGCTAAAAATACAAGAAATGAAAAAGCAAAAAATCCAAATGTTTGACCCAAAATCCCATTTGACATGTTGAAGTATATTATTTATGAAATATGTGTGCACAATTTGAAATCATTCTAACAAAAAATGAGGGAGCTTTGATCAAATCTCAAAGTCAACCAAAAACCACCAAAATCATGTTTTTTACCACAAAAATAAGGTCAAACTCAGTATCTTTAGCATTCAATGTGAAGAAGGGTATTAGATGAACAAGTTTTCCAAGTTTCAAAGTATTATGTTTGATATATGTTTGATAGTTTCCATGTAAGTGAGCTAAACGCAAAACTTAACCAACGCCGACGCAGACGACGACGATCAAGTGACGACAATAGCTCGTCTTTTTTTTTCAAAAAATCAGACGAGCTAAAAATGTAAACAAAAAAGCAAAAATGCATACAGTTCAAAAATTTATTTAAGACAGGGTTAACCCCTTATTTCCAGAGATCTATAATTAAACTCTTGACTTGTAGACAGTAGATACAGTTAGATAAACAAACACATTTGGGATAGGTAATTTATCACATGGATAAACCCTACAGCAGATGATTTGAAAATGTTTAACTAAAGATATTGGTAAATCTGTATTGATGAAACTAAAAGTCAATAAAACATTGAGAAAACTGTCGAAATTTCTCATACCATCCATCTGTTGAAGATTAGACAACATGTGTCTGTAGTGTAGAAAGGGTAACATAGTACCTATAGCAAAGCTATTTATTATCTATAGTATCTAAAGAATCAACTTAATTTTAACACTCTTAGTAAAGAGGCACGCAAGGAACATTTGAGAGAAATGTGGTGACTACAGTGTTTACAAAATATTTCTCAATATTGGCCTAGTGACCTAGTTTTTAGCCAGACCATATTCGAAGTTAGCCTAAATATCATCAAGATAAACATTCTGGTAAAGTTTCATCATGCTAGAGTTAAAAACATGGCTTCCAGAGCATTAACAAGATTTTTCTTAAATTTGATCAAGGGACCTAATGTTTTACTCAACATGACCAATGTCTAAATTGGCCAGTATATCATCAAGAAAAACTGTCTGACACAGTTTCAAGCTGCTCAAGTCAAAATTGTGGTCTCTTAAGTGTTAAATCAAGATTGTCCTACAACTTGGCATAGTGACCTAATTTTTTAACAAACATTACCCATATTCAAAATAAATATAATAAAAACAATCATTCTGACAAAGTTTCAGCATGCTCAAGCTAAAAGTGCCGCTTCCAGAGTCTTAACCCTTTCCCTCATACGACAATTCTGCAGCAGACGACTTTGAACATATTTTGTCAATTGATACAAAACCTCTATAATTGAATGGATAACCTATGACTAAAAGTGGAAAACATTGTGGCAAAAGGAGAAATTGCTTGTTTTGAGCAATTTCTTTTGTCTCTATGTTTTCAAAAAGCCATCTGAAGCAGAGGCGTCAGAACGCGTCTATATGAGGGAAAAGGTTAACAAGATTTTCCTCCAACTTGGCTTAGTGCCCTAATGTTTTATCCAAAATAACCAATATTTGAAATTGGCCATCATCAAGACAAACTTTCTGACAAGGCTTCAAAATGCTCAATACAAAAATGCAGTGTCTATAGTGTTAACAAGATTTTTCTACAGTGTTTGGCTAAGTGACCTAGTTCTTTACTGGATCTGACACATATTCAAACTTAGGCTAGATATCATACAAGCAAATATTCTGAGAAAATTTCAACATGCTCAAGTAAAACATGTGGCTTCCAGAGTGTTAACTAGATTTTCCTTTAATTTGAGCAAACCAACATTGTAGACTCTGCATAAAGTATCGATCCAGATCAGCCTAAGCATGCCACACAGGCTTACAAGGATAGACAAATTTCTCCTGTGGATTTTCTGTCAAATTGACCTGTAACTTAACCAACAATGTCCAATTCTCTAATACCACCAAAATACATCAAAATTTATACTTTTTACCCCCAAAAATAGGTTAACTCAGCCTATTTAGTATACAATGAGAAGAAGGATATTAGATGAACAAGTTTTCCAAGTCTCAAAGTATTAGGTAATAAAATAGTTTGATTGATTAATTGGGGTTTAACACCATTTTCATCAATCTTTCAGTCATATCACGGCAGCCAGTTCAACTACTCATATGTTTCTTGGCTTTCTCATACCAGTACTTCACACAACATTCTTTCCAAGCAACTGGCTGCTTTTCCACATAGTCTGAAAGCCCATTCGTGGTAGTCATGTCAAATGTTGGAAGGAATGTAGGCCAAGCTGGTGTTCGAACTCACAACCCCTGATTAACAGCCCATGTCTACTGACTGAGCTACGGTAAACTGAGTAATAAAATAGGAAACATGCTGTACCAAAGTGAGCTTGCAAAGATATTTTCAAAGTTGTCTGCTGTAGATTGGTTAAATTTGGGTAAAGTTTTTTAAAAAGAGCCTGTGATATTGTTTCCGTTCAAATATTTCTTCCAATCCTTGAAGTTTGCAAAAAAATCAACAGGTCAAAATGTACAGTTGTGTTAAAAATTTCAAACTTTTCTTCCCATTACTATGTTCAACAATTGAACAATTGGGGACATATTTTGTACATGTAAATTCTGTTGCATGATGAGTACATATCAACTTGAATATACATAGAAAAAAATAGTAAACTGACCTTTGAATGTATATAGGCTGTAGACAATAATGATGCAATAGAAAATCTTTAAACTTTATGTTAGAAGTTAAATCTTAAATTAAATGTGCTTTTTCCTTTTGTGATCAATAATTTCATTGTGAAATTAATTCTTCTTATGAACATGTACCAGTACTCTATGGAATCTAGACAGAGAAAGCTTTGATCCAAAAAAATTGAATGAATTTAGTAGAGGACATTAAGAGGATGCTTCCTAGGAAGTTTCATCTTAATTGGCCAAGTGGTTAGGTAGGAGAAGTCGTTTGAAGCAAAAATTTAACGCATGTACGACGGACAATTCGCCATGACATAAGCTCGACTAGCTTTCAGCCAGAGGAGCTAATTATAATATTTCAATCACCCTTTCCCTCAAATATACCCTTTCTGACGCCTCTGCAGCAGACAGCTTTTTGAAAACATGGAAGCAGAGGAAGAAATTGCTCCATACGAGCAATTTCTCCTTTTGTCACAATGCTTTTTACTAGGGATGGCAACGATTAATCGGTTACCCGGTTAACCGTACGTTTTCCGATTAATCGGTTAGTAATTTCGGTAACCGAGTACTCGGAAGAAAAGATAAAATATATACACAGTTGTGTTTCACCTTTTGTTCTTTTCAATTTGTCACACGTATCTGACATGAGAGGTTAATTATTCACACCTCGATCGGTCAGTGTTTACATTACTGCGATAACAGCCGCACTCGATGTTATTGATGGTCGTTTGTTTGTGTAGTGTTAAGCGAACAATTGTCAATTAACTTTTAAAAAAAGTTTGATGTCTAATAAAGGCAGAAATGATAAGATTATGACTTATTAATTATATTCGGCGTTTGTTTTGATAATACAACTAATTGGAGTGAGTATGATACATTTGAATTGTTGTTTTTGTAAATTATTATTTACCAACACGATTAGAAGATTTAAAGAGTAATTTGGAGTTTGTAAAACATTTTCCCCTTCATTGGTATTTAAAGATATGCAGCTTTGTACTTTTTCATTCGACATAATATAAATCGTATAACAGTCACTTCGTTAACAATGATCTACAGAATATATTGACATAATGCCGCCTGTTACATCCTTTGTCTGGAAGTATTTCAAACGCTGTGCTAATGATAACATAGTCAAGTGCAGTTTGTGTGGTAATGGACTGGTGGAACCAGTAACATGCGCAATCATATTCGACTAAAACGGAGGATAGTTATTGTCTATGAATCTATACGGTTAACCGGGTAACCGGTTACAAAATTGTACGAGTAACCGGTTAGTAATATCGGTAACCGTTGCCATCCCTACTTTTTACTCATGCCTCTTACTGTTGACAAATGCTAGTAAACTTACAGTTTTACATCTTGGGTCATTTAACAAAACAAATGATCTGCCTGATCAAAATTATCAACAGGTTCACCCTGTGTGACACAATATGTAGTTCAAAATGATCTACTTGAATGTCTTGTTCATAGTAATTAGTTAATTACACAGTTATCTTCCTGTATTATAGTAAACAAAAACAGATCTCATTGTGCATCCTTGATTCGTATTTGTATCGTTTACAACATTCCATTCCGTTACTGTTTTCCGAGTTAAAACAAACACTTTCATTCAGAATACTTGTCACAACGACTCGCTTATGTTACCAGCTTTGAAGAATGTCATTAACGTCGTTTTGTTTTTGTTTTCTACCCGTGTTGTTGCGTCCAGGACTTGCCATTTGTCTTTTATTTCTCTGATTCAACTAAAAACGAAACCGGAAATAACAGTAAATATACCCCAACTTTTCAAATACATAAAAGTTGGTTGTAAAAATGTTCCATACACTGACATTATGAATCTTCTTCACAAGTAATGCTGCGCATTATAATCTGTCAACATTTCCATGATCTGAAACGAAACAAAAATACATACAGTTACTGATTGCACAATAAAAATAAAATCAAGATGTGTATACATGTCTGCACAAAACCATTTTTATCAATATATATGTATGCTATGATTTGAATAATAAAATAGTCCATTTATATATCCAGTGAAGACTCAGAGGAGCCTATGTATCATATTATGCAGTCTCACCAGTCTTAACTGACCATACACATGTAATTTAGACCTAGAAACAGCGTAGCCTCACTACTTTTATGTCAATATAACTATGTCAATATAACTTTATAAATGACGCCAAGGCAAAGTGTCAGTTAGACATGGATTCACTAGACAATTTATAACATACGTACACAAATATACATATGTTTTTGTGCGTTAATTGAAAAATATTTTTGGCAAAGCATCATGCATATGCTCCCTCTAAGTATAGACAAAATCTGGAAAATTCATTTATCAATATACATTGTATTTCTTCATTCTTTTCAATAATAAAACTTGTATACATAATATCATCAATACAAATAACTGTACACACTTAAGTTTGAAAGCAGTTTTCACATCACTTAACCACTTTTGTCTCCTAAGTCCTTAAATGAGCCTAAATAGTGTATACATACAAGAACGATGATACACTTGTACAATATATGTACGAAGTCTCCGAGTCCGAAGTCCTTTATTTATTTTTTATTTTTCATTTTCCTTCATATGCCACCCTTTTTAAATAATTAACAGGTGTCAATTGATAAAACGAACAAGCGAATGTCTACAGGAATTGGGCTATTGTCAGACATACGTGTACATGAAATACATGTGAGCTTATTTTCATATTCGGTTACGATACAGCACAGGGCGAAAAAAAAAAAACAGTTTTCCACTCCAATTTACAGTTTAATTGACAGACCTACCTCGAACGTTTTACGGATTGATGACTAAATGAACATGCACACATTTCTTTCCTGTCAGTCTTCCTCAATATAAAACTTCATGTGTCTTTTCTCCATAAAAACAATAATCTATCGTCAGGGCAGCGTGTCAGATTTCTACTTTCATTTTGAACGGAAGTTGCATGTTCTCCTTCGCAGAGTTGTCGTTCCTTACCATCTCTTTCAGTAAAATGAATCGATTGGCTAGATAATTAATTGGGAGATAGTTTTTCATCGACGCGTTTGACATTATTGTTAATACTACCAAAAATCACTTCTGATTATTTCGTTTCTAAAAAGTATATTCTTTATGATTGAACATTAAAACAAATTGGTATATATTCATACATTAATTATGAATATATTTATTCAAACTTCAACTCAATATTGTAAACGTTCTACTTCAACTTTCAACCACTAATGCTTCCTTTTTACAGTCTTTTTTCAATATTCAGATATCTTGATTCACCAAGGTTTTCGAAAATGCAGTTTTATTGCCTGATAATTGACACTACTTTTTTGTTGACGGTTAAATAAATCCCTCTTTTTCGGCTCCCAGCTTTACACTGACGTTCTGTTTATAGTCGGGGAGCCAGCTGTTGTACGATTTCTCAAAATGCACATGACTATAGACAGTACCCTAAGGGGTACCGTCCAAAAACGGAATTATCAGACCGGCTAATTGAAGATGGCAACAGGTTCAATGCACAATCCCAGTGAAATCGGTCACCTCAATGATGTCATAGTGCAGTCAATATATGTTACGTTTGAGCGTTATCTACCGGCAGAATCTCTAGAAGATTTCCAGCGTGAAGTATGTCGTTGGAGAAATAGGTGTGATGGCGATGGCCCTGTGTATGACACTATAGGCGATACATTGGCACAAATAAACACAAATTTATACCCAAACGTGTCAACATGCCTCCACATTTTACTGTCAATGCCCGTTTCGATCGCCACTGCGGAACGTTCGTTTAGCACTATGAGAAGGGTGAAAACATATCGACATAAACACTGATTTAGTGATGGATGTGTTTGCAAGAAGAAAGGAGCGACGACTATCCCTTCTATTTTGCGTGTAGGCTTAACAGAAAGACTCGAACACCTGCATTTTCGAATTCACGAACTAAAACACAGTCCCTTCGGTTGCATTTAAAGCTCAACGTAGATATGGATAGGTCGAACGGATAATATATCACCTTTCAGTCGACTATTTTCAAATCTTTATTATTATTATTAATTATCTCGTAACTTGTTTGTTTGATTGATTAAGTCAGTGCGTATTTTTCACTCGTTTTATATGCTGTAAGCGCGCTTTATTTTGCGTGTATTCATTGATAATAACGGCTTGTGGATACATGTTTACGATTTACACATCTTATTGTATTGGCCATGTATACAACCCTTTCACACATACAACATACATGTATATGCAGCAAACGTCTTTGAAAACGTCTAAGTACAAGTATGGAAACTCTCTATAAATGAAAATATAATTACCGAAAAGCTTTGAAAGTATTGTGGCATAAGGAGAAATTCCTTGTTTTAGGCATTTTTTTCCATTTGTCAGAATGACTTCAAAAGTCATCTGCTGCAGATGCGTCAGAAAACGTCTGTTTGTTGGATAGAAATAATACAAATATAGAATAGAACTGTGGATTACTCTTTTATCTGCGTAAGTACTTTATTTTTTCCCGCCATAAAAATGTCTACGATCAAAGAAAAAACACAATGGTATGATTACGTATGCGTTTTCATTTCGAAAACACTTACTACATGTATATTTTCAGGATAAACATCTTCTTCATCATCGTTACGTCTGAAATTGAATACCTACCGATAGGTCGAACTATTAACTGTGGACCCTTGTTGAAGTGACAGTCAATATTAGACTACGGATCCCATATAATTGTGCGTAGTCTTCATTTACATAACGACTCAGTGCTGTTTATGCGTTAGCAGAAATACTTAACGACTCAGTGCTGTGTATACGTTAGCAGAAATACATAACGACTCAGTGCTGTTTATACGTTAGCAGAAATACATAACGACTCAGTGCTGTTTATACGTTAGCAGAAATACATAACGACTCAGTGCTGTTTATGCGTTAGCAGAAATACATAACGACTCAGTGCTGTTTATACGTTAGCAGAAATACATAACGACTCAGTGCTGTTTATACGTTAGCAGAAATACATAACGACTCAGTGCTGTTTATACGTTAGCAGAAATACATAACGACTCAGTGCTGTTTATACGTTAGCAGAAATACATAACGACTCAGTGCTGTTTATACAATTTTTCGGAAATACAATGTAACGACTCAGTGCTGTTTATACGTTAGCAGAAATACATAACGACTCAGTGCTGTTTATACGTTAGCAGAAATACATAACGACTCAGTGCTGTGTATACGTTAGCAGAAATACATAACGACTCAGTGCTGTTTATACGTTAGCAGAAATACATAACGACTCAGTGCTGTTTATACGTTAGCAGAAATACATAACGACTCAGTGCTGTTTATACGTTAGCAGAAATACATAACGACTCAGTGCTGTTTATACGTTAGCAGAAATACATAACGACTCAGTGCTGTGTATACGTTAGCAGAAATACATAACGACTCAGTGCTGTTTATACGTTAGCAGAAATACATAACGACTCAGTGCTGTTTATACGTTAGCAGAAATACATAACGACTCAGTGCTGTTTATACGTTAGCAGAAATACATAACGACTCAGTGCTGTTTATACGTTAGCAGAAATACATAACGACTCAGTGCTGTTTATACGTTAGCAGAAATACATAACGACTCAGTGCTGTTTATACGTTAGCAGAAATACATAACGACTCGGTGCTGTTTATACGTTAGCAGAAATACATAACGACTCAGTGCTGTTTATACGTTAGCAGAAATACATAACGACTCAGTGCTGTTTATACAATGTTTCGGAAATACAATGTAACGACTCAGTGCTGTTTATACATTTTTCGGAAATACAATGTACGGTTCAACATTTGTTTATCTTAAATACGACAAACTAGCAGTCTAGAGTAATACTTTAACATACTTAACCGATCGTTCCAGCACATAATAACAGAACATGTATTTTCTTAGAACACAGTATGTGTATTCAAATGTTAATGTATATATACTGTTTGGCTAGTGGTTGTTTATTTCCGGTTTTTAACTCGTAGTTGGTACGGTTCGGGTGAATTTGTGGCTTGAAAGTTTCTGCTCTTCATTGAATGTTTCACGTCCTCGATCTGTCGTCGAAAGTTGAATCGCTGGAGCAGGTTGGCAAAAATCAGAAATAATTCCATTTTGGCAAGGGGCTCTCCAAGACATTGACGTGGGCCTGATGGTAAAAATGGATGTAAACAGTATCCCACATACAACATGTATGTAAACAGTATCCCACATACAACATGTATGTAAACAGTATCCCACATACAACATGTATGTAAACAGTATCCCACATAAAACATGTATGTAAACAGTATCCCACATACAACATGTATGTAAACAGTATCACACAAACAACATGTATGTAATCAGTATCCCACATAAAACATGTATGTAAACAGTATCACACAAACAACATGTATGTAATCAGTATCCCACATAAAACATGTATGTAAACAGTATCACACAAACAACATGTATGTAATCAGTATCACACATACAACATGTATGTAAACAGTATCCCACATAAAACATGTATGTAAACAGTATCACACATAAAACATGTATGTAAACAGTATCCCACATACAACATGTATGTAAACAGTATCACACATAAAACATGTATGTAAACAGTATCCCACATACAACATGTATGTAAACAGTATCCCACATACAACATGTATGTAAACAGTATCCCACATAAAACATGTATGTAAACAGTATCCCACATACAACATGTATGTAAACAGTATCCCACATACAACATGTATGTAAACAGTATCCCACATACAACATGTATGTAAACAGTATCCCACATACAACATGTATGTAAACAGTATCCCACATACAACATGTATGTAAACAGTATCCCACATACAACATGTATGTAGACAGTATCCCACATACAACATGTATGTAAACAGTATCCCACATACAACATGTATGTAAACAGTATCCCACATAAAACATGTGTGTAAACAGTATCACACATACAACATGTATGTAAACAGTATCACACATACAACATGTATGTAAACAGTATCCCACATAAAACATGTATGTAAACAGTATCCCACATACAACATGTATGTAAACAGTATCCCACAAAAAACATGTATGTAAACAGTATCCCAGTATCCCACATAAAACATGTATGTAAACAGTATCCCACAAAAAGCATGTATGTAAACAGTATCCCACATAAAACATGTATGTAAACAGTATCCCACATACAACATGTATGTAAACAGTATCCCACATAAAACATGTATGTAGACAGTATCCCACATAAAACATGTATGTAAACAGTATCACACATACAACATGTATGTAAACAGTATCCCACATAAAACGTGTATGTAAACAGTATCCCACATAAAACATGTATGTAAACAGTATCCCACATACAACATGTATGTAAACAGTATCCCACATACAACATGTATGTAAACAGTATCCCACATAAAACATGTATGTAAACAGTATCCCACATAAAACATGTATGTAAACAGTATCCCACATACAACATGTATGTAAACAGTATCCCACATACAACATGTATGTAAACAGTATCCCACATAAAACATGTGTGTAAACAGTATCCCACATACAACATGTATGTAAACAGTATCACACATACAACATGTATGTAAACAGTATCCCACAAAAAACATGTATGTAAACAGTATCCCACATACAACATGTATGTAAACAGTATCCCACAAAAAACATGTATGTAAACAGTATCCCAGTATCCCACATAAAACATGTATGTAAACAGTATCCCACAAAAAGCATGTATGTAAACAGTATCCCACATAAAACATGTATGTAAACAGTATCCCACATACAACATGTATGTAAACAGTATCCCACATAAAACATGTATGTAGACAGTATCCCACATAAAACATGTATGTAAACAGTATCACACATACAACATGTATGTAAACAGTATCCCACATAAAACATGTATGTAAACAGTATCCCACATAAAACATGTATGTAAACAGTATCCCACATAAAACATGTATGTAAACAGTATCCCACATACAACATGTATGTAAACAGTATCCCACATACAACATGTATGTAAACAGTATCCCACATAAAACATGTATGTAAACAGTATCCCACATACAACATGTATGTAAACAGTATCCCACATACAACATGTATGTAAACAGTATCCCACATAAAACATGTATGTAAACAGTATCCCACATACAACATGTATGTAAACAGTATCACACATAAAACATGTATGTAAACAGTATCCCACATACAACATGTATGTAAACAGTATCCCACATACAACATGTATGTAAACAGTATCCCACATAAAACATGTATGTAAACAGTATCCCACATACAACATGTATGTAAACAGTATCCCACATACAACATGTATGTAAACAGTATCCCACATACAACATGTATGTAAACAGTATCCCACATAAAACATGTATGTAAACAGTATCCCACATACAACATGTATGTAAACAGTATCCCACATAAAACATGTATGTAAACAGTATCCCACATACAACATGTATGTAAACAGTATCACACATACAACATGTATGTAAACAGTATCCCACATAAAACATGTATGTAAACAGTATCCCACATACAACATGTATGTAAACAGTATCCCACATACAACATGTATGTAAACAGTATCCCACATACAACATGTATGTAAACAGTATCCCACATACAACATGTATGTAAACAGTATCCCACATACAACATGTATGTAAACAGTATCCCACATAAAACATGTATGTAAACAGTATCCCACATACAACATGTATGTAAACAGTATCCCACATAAAACATGTGTGTAAACAGTATCACACATACAACATGTATGTAAACAGTATCACACATACAACATGTATGTAAACAGTATCCCACATAAAACATGTATGTAAACAGTATCCCACATACAACATGTATGTAAACGGTATCTCACAAAAAACATGTATGTAAACAGTATCCCAGTATCGCACATAAAACATGTATGTAAACAGTATCCCACATACAACATGTATGTAAACAGTATCCCAGTATCCCACATAAAACATGTATGTAAACAGTATCCCACAAAAAACATGTATGTAAACAGTATCCCACATAAAACATGTGTGTAAACAGTATCACACATACAACATGTATGTAAACAGTATCACACATACAACATGTATGTAAACAGTATCCCACATACAACATGTATGTAAACAGTATCCCACATACAACATGTATGTAAACAGTATCCCACATACAACATGTATGTAAACAGTATCCCACATAAAACATGTGTGTAAACAGTATCACACATACAACATGTATGTAAACAGTATCACACATACAACATGTATGTAAACAGTATCCCACATAAAACATGTATGTAAACAGTATCCCACATACAACATGTATGTAAACAGTATCTCACAAAAAACATGTATGTAAACAGTATCCCAGTATCGCACATAAAACATGTATGTAAACAGTATCCCACATACAACATGTATGTAAACAGTATCCCAGTATCCCACATAAAACATGTATGTAAACAGTATCCCACAAAAAACATGTATGTAAACAGTATCCCACATACAACATGTATGTAAACAGTATCCCACATAAAACATGTATGTAAACAGTATCACACATACAACATGTATGTAAACAGTATCCCACATAACACATGTATGTAAACAGTATCCCACATACAACATGTATGTAAACAGTATCCCACATAAAACATGTATGTAAACAGTATCCCAGTATCCCACATAAAACATGTATGTAAACAGTATCCCAGTATCCCACATACAACATGTATGTAAACAGTATCCCACATACAACATGTATGTAAACAGTATCACACATACAACATGTATGTAAACTGTATCCCACATACAACATGTATGTAAACAGTATCCCACATACAACATGTATGTAAACAGTATCACACATAAAACATGTATGTAAACAGTATCACACATACAACATGTATGTAAACAGTATCACACATACAACATGTATGTAAACAGTATCACACATACAACATGTATGTAAACAGTATCACACATACAACATGTATGTAAACAGTATCACACATACAACATGTATGTAAACAGTATCACACATAAAACATGTATGTAAACAGTATCCCACATACAACATGTATGTAAACAGTATCCCACATAAAACATGTATGTAAACAGTATCCCACATACAACATGTATGTAAACAGTATCCCATATACAACATGTATGTAAACAGTATCCCACATACAACATGTATGTAAACAGTATCACACATAACACATGTATGTAAACAGTATCACACATACAACATGTATGTAAACAGTATCACACATACAACATGTATGTAAACAGTATCCCACATAAAACGTGTATGTAAACAGTATCCCACATACAACATGTATGTAAACAGTATCCCATATACAACATGTATGTAAACAGTATCCCACATACAACATGTATGTAAACAGTATCACACATAACACATGTATGTAAACAGTATCACACATACAACATGTATGTAAACAGTATCACACATACAACATGTATGTAAACAGTATCCCACATAAAACGTGTATGTAAACAGTATCCCACATACAACATGTATGTAAACAGTATCCCACAAAAAACATGTATGTAAACAGTATCCCAGTATCCCACATAAAACATGTATGTAAACAGTATCCCACATACAACATGTATGTAAACAGTATCTCACATAAAACATGTATGTAAACAGTATCCCACAAAAAACATGTATGTAAACAGTATCCCACATACAACATGTATGTAAACAGTATCCCACATACAACATGTATGTAAACAGTATCTCACATACAACATGTATGTAAACAGTATCACACATACAACATGTATGTAATCAGTATCACACAAACAACATGTATGTAATCAGTATCACACATACAACATGTATGTAATCAGTATCCCACATACAACATGTATGTAAACAGTATCCCAGTATCCCACATAAAACATGTATGTAAACAGTATCCCACATACAACATGTATGTAAACAGTATCCCAGTATCCCACATAAAACATGTATGTAAACAGTATCCCACAAAAAACATGTATGTAAACAGTATCCCACATACAACATGTATGTAAACAGTATCCCACATACAACATGTATGTAAACAGTATCCCACAAAAAACATGTATGTAAACAGTTTCCCACACACAACATGTATGTTAACAGTATCTCACATAAAACATATATGTAAACAGTATCCCACAAAAAACATGTATGTAAACATGTATGTAAACAGTATCCCACATAAAACATGTATGTAAACATGTATGTAAACAGTATCCCACACACAACATGTATGTAAACAGTATCCCACATACAACATGTATGTAAACAGTATCCCACATACAACATGTATGTAAACAGTATCTCACATACAACATGTATGTAAACAGTATCACACATACAACATGTATGTAATCAGTATCACACATACAACATGTATGTAATCAGTATCCCACATACAACATGTATGTAAACAGTATCCCACATAAAACATGTATGTAAACAGTATAACACATACAACATGTATGTAAACAGTATCCCACATACAACATGTATGTAAACAGTATCACACATACAACATGTATGTAAACAGTATCCCACATACAACAGATCTGCAGAGGACGACTTTGAAAACATCTAATAAACAATAGGAAAACATAACTGTAAATAAAAGTATAACAATTAATTGAAACTCATTATGAGCAATTTCTCATATTGTCACAGTGGTTTTAAAAGAAAGTCGTCTGTCGGAGATGCGCCAGTAGGCACCTGCATGTGGGAAATGGTTCAATCGGCAGACAACCGAGCCCTGGAAGTAGCGATTTAAATAGCATTTAGATCAAGAGACACACTGTAAGTCGGTTGTGGATCATAACCGTTTTCAGGAGGCTTCTAGTTTCCATTTACTTCTAAGGGCAAATAGGGAAGATATTTATCGGCCCTATGAGGAGACACAGGCTGATCTTGAACTTGTCTGGTCGATGGCACTGTATATTGGTATCATATGGTAACGATAAGGTACCATCTTATTTGTGCTAGCAATTGATTCCTCAGTATTGGAGAAGCCCTTTCAATTATAAAGTAGCAATACGAGTGGACTGAGCTAAGCGAAAATCAAAGGTTTTGCTTTCGTCCTAATACATTTGTTAATTATGGTAAATTACGAGTGGACTGAGCTAAGCGAAGGTCAAAGGGTTCTGCTTTCGTCCTCATACATTTGTTATGTTATGGTAAATCTGAATACACCATGGCTCTGACCAAACACCGAAGATCCAAATATGCGATTGGATCTAATATCTATTAATCTTACACCTCTTCGGGTCAATTCTCGTGTGACTTGTCGTAAAGGATGGAAAGTTGTTCACATTTGTTCTAAAGATCATGCAAACTAAATTAGTTTATATATGGTATGGTAAAAAAATCCAAGATATGTGATCGAAATAATTGGTATGACTTTTACCATAGAAAATCTCATTTCGTATTTACATTTACTAACATCTCGTAAATCTAAAAACCTTAAATGCATACCTGTAGAAAATGGTATGAAAGCCTCAGCTTTGATAATTTTTCCTTCTTCATTCAGGAATCGTTCAGGTTTGAATTTTTCGGGTTGGTTCCAGTATTTCGAGTCCATACAGGCAGAATAGAGATTTGGAATGATCATTGAATTGGCAGGTATTTTGTACCCATACAGTTCTGTATCTGCTCGACCACTATGTGTGACAGACAGCGGGGCTGGAATATACATATAAGAGCTCTAGATAACAGGTATTTCTCATGCTCTATCATCCTTATATGACACACAAACATTGTGATGTGGGTACGGAAAAAGAATCTTCTCATTGAGATGATTCTTTCGAACAGTCATAAGAGATATAGTGTAGGGAAAAGACCGGTTTACTCCGACTTATCTAGTCCTCTGTCCTAAATATAAGGAGCTCTATCTGACGATAATCGGTCTACCCGAGGCATTTTGATTGCAAATAAAAACTTACTACTTACCAGAATTATAGGATATTTAATCAATCGGTCTAATAAAAGTTAAATGCAAACCATCGGCTAAAACAAATATAATCCGTTAAACAACATATATCTGTGTTCAAGAGTGTCAGCCATTTTTCTTGTCTTATCCGATTGCTCCACCTTCTTTCTGTGATGTCATACCACGCGCCATGACTCAACGAAAAACGTTTGCAATTTAAACAGTTGATTGGTTGGTTATTCGTAGTAACGGAATGCAGGAAACTCAAAATCGTTTTAGAATATAGAATGAAGTAACATACGTTATGTTAAAAAAGTTACAGATTTGTCGATTAGATGCAATGGATGGTTAATAAATACCAGTTTATTCAGGATTGTTCAGTGTCTGCGGGTTGACGCCCTAACTTCGAGTTTTTTTTAAGGGGAGTCATGCTCAGTTACGCGCAACTGCGAAACTCGCGAGACTATGATATATACGAAAATTAAATAAGGAGCGATGAAACAATTGGAGCGAATTATAGAGCATTGACGATATTGTGCCATGGAACTGTAAACATTTGGCTAAAAGTGTTTTGTCAGAAGCTACATTCATGTCTGAACAAAGGCAGGAAAAGAAGGCTTTGTACAGACATATCTCAGTCTCCATACTTCTCGTAGACACAACTGTATCACTTTCAACTTATACTCTCAACTCTGATCCTTTTGACCATAGAAAATCTTTTTATCATTTTAGGAAAAGACCAATAGTTTTTGTCTGTCTTAATGTAGCATCAATGTTTGTCAAGATCTTAGGTTTAATGTTCTATCTGATTAAACAAAAAAATCACTGTATTTTAACAAATTGTAAATAGCTAAAAACAAATACACATACATTAAACAGATATCCATACTCGAAAGATGCGGTTCAAAAATATTCTTACCGATGGATGAGACTCTTTGTATTTCCAGTAAAGTTGCATTTAGATAAGGCAGTTTATCTCTGTCTGTATACTGAATAGGTTTGTCACCCAGCATCTGCATCCAAAAAATGCATAATAAGGCAGTATTTAGAACAAATAGATATTAGAAACGCTAACGATGTGGGGTGTCTTAACTCTTTCAGCGCCAAAGGCAATATTGAGCATTTTTCAAACAATGCAGATTCAGGTGAGTCAGCTCGTAACGAGCTGTCTCACCTGAAATCTGCATTGTTTGGCTGTGAGTTATAAAAATATTCCAAAAATCCTATAACATGAACATAGAGTCGTCCGAGTTTGAACATGGAAGAGTCTACTTTAAACAATTCGGCGCTGAAAGGGTAAATGATTCTCCGATTTGGCATCATACAAAGTTACGTTGACGTAAAACTAGTTGGGTTACATTTCAAGTCTTATTGTCGCAATATGATTTGATCTATATATTATACAGGCGGCCGTAGAAGATTCTGAGACAGTGTGAAATACACAAACGCATATGAGTATTCACTTTACGCAGATGCAACAACACCAAAAATTGCACGAGGCGGCTCATTTGCAATGCTTTCGAGACGTTGATCGGCTCGGATGTGGATCGGGTATTTCTGTTTATATAATATGTACAACAGTATCCTAACATGACATAAAGGAATGCATGGGTGTCAGGTTACTGGGGACATCCTAAAATACAATCATAAACGCGTTCTGACGCTTCTTTAGCAGATAACTCTGGAAAAAAAATGGAGACATTGTTCATGATTGTTTGTAATACAATCTTCATACATAGGTGTTTTCAACGGCGTCTGCTGCAGATGTGTTGTATGTGGGGAAAAGGTTATATCACAAGTTTGCGATTTTATTCAGGAGCAAACAAGCAAAATCATGAGGTAAGATAAAATATACCTCTTGGATTTCGTCATGGCATTTGTTTTGTACATCCGGGTATTCCGCCATGAATAGAAATCCCCAGTCAAGGGTCGTGGACGTTGTTTCCGATCCAGCTATAAATAGATCTCTGATAACACGGAAAAGGCTGCCCCCTGTGAATGATTCAATTCCATTGGATAAGACTATAATATTTATATCTTCAGCAAGCACAAGTTCAAAACTTAAATTTCGATCATTTCAATGAACATGTAGCTTCCTTAGTAATTTAAATGTAGATAATGCAGACTAGTTTATAGTATTGAAACCATCATATTTAACCGAACTCGGACAATCATTTTTTGAATAGAAAGAAAGTATCGTATTTCTGGTTATGTAAAATTGCTTGAACGTAAATGAAATGATATTCATTTTATTTAAGAGTGTCAGTTACATACATAATTAACAAATATATCTGATACTTTACATTTATCGGTATGTTGTTCATTGTACTGGTCAATAAACATGATAGCAATTTCCCCATTATAATAAGACTCCGTGATTCGAGTTAAAACCTTTCTAAACTATAAATAGGCTTTAATTATAAATCAACACCATGCTTTATCCTTAAACTTTTTAGTAATATTTTCATTTCGTTTTAAGTTTCCTTTTTTAATACGTCATATCTTTGATCTGATAAATAAGGCCTATCAACGACTTCGTGTTTTTTTTGGGTGGTGCTTTTTTAAGAGAAAAAAGATAGACGTGGGCCTACTTGTGAAGTCAGTTGAGTCGTCATCCTTGTGGTCACGTGATGTTTTGATATGTAGGTCAACAAAATCCCGAATGTTGTTCTCGTCGAACGATGCTTCGTGCTGAGCGACGTTTTCTTCAATAAACTTTGATATTTTGTTGAAATTGTTGATTCGCTCCACTGGAGTAAGTTGCCTCGACTTAAACGACATATTATCAAGAGGTCATATAGATGACAACACATTTAACAAGACGATTGGCGATATATTACACGAATGTACACTTGAAATGAGGCTTTAAACTTGAAGTCTTCCTTCCTACTTATTCATAAGACCAATTCGTATCATATAAGTACACATATCACGTTAAGTTTAATCTCTGTTCACCATTAAGGATAGAAGTAGAATGAAGGTTCTTATGGAAGTCAAATTTAGCAAATTTATCGTTATAACAACGTTTGATCACGAAGTGTAAGTCGGTTTTCGTGTGACATATGATTGAATATGGGGACGAAAACAGAAAGTAGTGATTAGAAATAATTTCAATAATCCTCTTATAAAATATGAGTAAATGAGCGTTGCTCCGGGAAAACCAACCTTAACGATATTAATACACGTTTGCGCATGCATGGCTATGATCTAAATGGATACACATTTGCAGAGGTTTCTTGAAACCTACTATAACTTTTCAAAGAATATTGCAGAGTCAAATCAGACTCTACAGATGCGCTTGTGCTAGTCAGGTTCTATACGTGTGGCAAAATGCTAACGGTTGGTTTTTGCAGAATCACTTTATGTACTTACAAGCATTCGAATAAAGGCGAAGATGGGTGTAGGTAAATAACTAGCTAAATTAAAAGCACCATCACCACTCACAACCGCATTGGTCAATAGACGGACCTTGTTGAACTCTGGGTCATCGTAATTGAATCTAATAAAAGATGGACATATAGAGTAACATCAAATGCAATTAAGTGCTGCCTGGCGAAGTACATTAAGGTATGTTTGCGTCTCGGTTTTGATATCACATATCAGATCAATTGATGTAATTCTAATGTGGCTACACACAAGAGATAACTGTCAGAACTATATCTAGAGATACACTGCAAGTAGGTGGATAGTAAATGCTCTTGTCAGAATGTGTTTATGGCCACCTAGAATATACATAAATACATCAATACGCTTAATTGCCGTACGCTGACTGTTAAAATTAAATGAGAACCATCAATATGTTAAACTCATTAACGAACATGCCGTTAAGGCAATGTTAGAGAGAAGTTTTACAGCGATGTGAACTTAATGATTTTACTTTTTCATTTAGCAATGCATACTCAAAAGCGAAGGATCATGTGCAATATGTGAATTGTCTGAAAGCAATGTGCATAGATTTGCTAACAGACTTCCATTCTTCTACCACATTGCTTTACCTGTCTTATACAATGGAGGCGTATATTTACGATTCGAAACCATTTGCGTTTGTTATCTTTGTGTTCCTAATTATTTATATTAAATTAGTTTGATAAGGTTTTAACTTAATTTACATCAGCATTTCAGTCCTATCACGCGTGTTTTCCGTGCCTTAGAAATGGGCGGTGATGTCAAGAGTCTGAGTACTGGCTTAAAGGATTCAGTGTGTGTATACCACGTGACTTTGACGTCACAAATGCTACGGCGGACAGAAATATTTTACTTCGGTTCAGATAACCTTTTTATTTCTTCATCATTTTTAATGAAACATGGCGCAGTCTACGCCGCTTACAGAGCCCTATCTCCTGTTTTTCAACGGAGTTTGATTAGTGATTTAGTTTCTTCAAACACTTCAATGAACCTTTTCTCAAAATGAATTAATATCGCCGACAGCCGGAGCATTATCAAAACTGGATTTTGAGAACAGGTTCGTCGAAGTGTTTGAAAAAACGAGAACACCAATCAAACTCCTGTAAAAAACCGAAGCTAGGACATTGTAAGCGGCGTAGACTGCGCCATGTTTCAATAAAAAAGGGTGAAGAAATAAAATTGTTACAATTGTTTTTACATTCTTATCAAGAGCAATTAGTGCTGTCTGACCATAGCAAATATGACGTCAAAAGTCACGTGGTATACACACACTGATTCTAAAGCAGTCATGATTTTTACTCCAACAATAAACATCCTCCTACCCTTGTACTGCTTAAACATCTGTTGACTATAGACGATCTTCATATACTATGCCATGAATGTTAATGGAAATAACATACAACCAGAGCTCTAAATAAGGGGCGTTTGGCATGTTCTAAAACCCTTATTATACCATATAACCCTATGTTGTGGGTACTCAAAAGAATCGTCTCAGCGAAAAAAAGAGTGGGGAAAAGAGCTGAATACCCCCATACCCCCACCCCCCCCTCCCCCCCCCCCATTCTTATCTGGACCTCTGTACAACCCATAAGTCCAATACTTGCATACCTGGCACCCGAAAACGATTCCAAAGATAACATTTCCGACCAGATTCTGCATGCTAGCGTTTATATCCACAGGCTCATCCCCACGAGTTCAATAAATCGACTAGAAACCGCATCTATTTCTGTTACAATCTTTTCCTCGAGAGAAGATTTACCTACACCGAGAAGTCCCCGCAAAGCCTGGAGTGTGAATCGACGACGCAGAACTTTCTCCAGTTGTGGTTGTAGTTGTTTAAGATCAACACCTGCAAAATGTAAAAATAAAACTTTGCTTAAGATTTTAAAATCCCCTAAAAGAGGAATTACTGCAGTTAACGAGTTGTGTGTTCTCATAGTGTGTTGTCCGCTACTGTGAAAACGTCTCAATTCTCATTTATGTTAACAAGGGAAAAAGTACAATTTTATAATAATACTATAAATGGAATTAAATTCGTTGCGAATTTATGAAGTTCTAATACAACGTGGTTGTAAAAGACTGCATTTACCTGCACCATCCTTTGTCAATTCTTTAAAGAGCGGTAAATGGGACGGCCTATCACTAAACGAATCAGATCTCTTCACCAGAGCTTCGTGGATAGAATCGTAACCATTTAGTATAACAAACAGCTGCTTTCCCAGACAAAAACTAAACACTGGTCCATACTCTTTTGCCAAATTTTGCAGTGCAATGTGAGGCCTTTTTTTCTTTACTTCTCTCATGACATGAATGCTGCCAACAATCGGGTAACTCCGAGGCCCGGGTGGCAGGTTTTTATGTCGACTTAAAAATAGATAAGAGAACAGAAAAACGATCACAAAGACAAGAATAATCCACAGGTCCATCATGGTTGGTGTCAGGCATTAACTAATGATAAGTCAACTTGGTCCCTATTTTATAGGGAAATGTACACTATACTCCTCTATCTTTAAAGGTACAGCACCATGCACGTAGATAGTTTAAGCTGTTATTTTCTTTAGCATCGTTTGCAAAACAGGCTTTTTACAACTTACGAACACCCACAGTGGCTGTAACCCTGACCAGTAGTAATGACGAGGGTTTGAGAAGGTCACACAGGTTGACCCGCCCATTGGATCACGAGGCCGGCGCTCTCTCTCTCACTCTGATCCACTTTCTCAATTACGAATCATGTATATATATATGGATGCACATTAACAAAACGTAACATAATGGCATGTGCAACTTGTGCAGCACAAGAGGATCAAGGCTTATATTAAATATTTCAGAGGGACAAGAGATCTAAACTAAACAATCTACAGAGGTTTAAGTAACTGAGTAGAAATAATACTGTATAACCTAATTTGTTGCTCAAAAAGTAATTGATTTCGAGCAATTTTAAACGAGTTTAGCAATGTTTCATTCACAAATGTTCCATTCCTTTCTACACGTGTAAAGTGTGTTCGCTTAGATTTGACCTGAGATATGGTGGTAGGACCCTCGAATGTGAGAAGTTGGGAGATCCTAGGTTCAATACACGGCTGGTTCATCCTATCACCCTAATGGCGTTCTGCGTTACCAAAATACCCATGTGGGAAATTGCAAGCATTATTGTGGAAGGGTGTGGGCATTATAAGACAGTATCCCCTGTCCATGCGCTCGTGGTTGAAACAGAAACGTTAATCTCGACCAACGAAGTATCAAATGGTTTGACAACCAGGTTTCGGAAATATATCTCGGGTATTGGAGATCACGGTTTCGATCCACGTCCTGGTCATACCAAACGATTTAAAATGGTAGTAACGGCGTTCCCTTCTTGATACTCAGGATTGTGGTGTAATCATTACGACGGATAAATGGTGTTACCAAGGAAACAAAGTGCTATAGCTGAAAATTGTTGAAAGCGGCGTAACGAACATTCAAATAATACTCAAACATACTCCTCCTTTTTTCCGCACAGAATGCGGGAGCATTCGTCGTGTTGTTGTGTGACCTTTCTATTGGAGTATTGTAATCATTATGTCTGGACATATGGTTTTCAATTGCTAATTTATTCAAAATCACACATGACATGCTTCTTTAATTAAAACTATAGTGACTTCAATGCATAACGGCATAACGGTCCTGCTCCAAACATGAAGTTACAGCTGTTTAAACTCCTTTCAATCACAAAACAGCTTTTCTGCGATGACATCCATTCTAACGCAGACTGTTTTATGAACTGTGTGATGGTATTTGATAAACAGCGTTCATTAAAGTTACACGACCACATACAAACAAATTGCGACGAATATGAGCCTCGTCTGTCGATTTGATGTCTTAACCCTTTCCCCTTATACGACAATTCTGCAGCAGACGGCTTTGAACATATTGTGTCAATACATAGAAAATCTCTATAACCTATGACAAAAAGTGGAAAACATTGTGGCAAAAGGAGAAATTGCACGTTTTGTGCAATTTCTTCTTTTGCCACTTTGTTTTCAAAAAGCCGTCTGTTTAACCTTTTTCCTCATACGACAATTCTGCAGCAGACGACTTTGAACATATTTTGTCAAAACATAGAAAATCTCTATAATTGAATGGATAACCTATGACTAAAAGTGGAAAACATTGTGGCAAAAGGAGAAATTGCTCGTGTTGAGCAATTTTTTCTTTTGTCACTATGTTTTCAAAAAGCCGTCTGCTGCAGAGGCATCAGCAAGCGTTTATACGAGGGAAAGGGTTATTGCATCAGGGTTTAAGTCGAGTCGCCATAGACAATGGCATATTAACCCATTGCTCGTGAGTTCCAACCCCTGCTCGGCCATTGGTTATGTCCGAATGGTTGACAAATTGCAGTATTTATGGCGTCATCCACCTTCCTCCAATCTGATGAAAAATAGTGTATGTATGACGATAGCCAGTTGCCTGGTGGGGAAGAATGTTTCGTGGAGTACCCAAATCGCTCTGTTTAATACTTTAAAAGAAAGACTGCTTTGTATCACAGTGTTTAGTGAATTGCAATCGTTAATCGCTTGATCAACGACGGTGAACAGACTGAGTTGGTCTAGAAGCTAACAAGAGCTGTTAGAAAGATATCGTGCTCGACTATTACACCGATTATTTGTTTCTGAGATATGGACTCTAATGTAGTTGCTTGGAAAACATAAACCACAACTTCTAAGTTAAATAATAAAGCGCAATAGTTTGCATTGTATGCACCATAGAGTTATCTAACTTAACTATTTACATAATTACATCCGTGTGATAGTTTAGAGGAATTGTATAAAGTTTCAATGCAATGCATAGAGTAGTTACTGATATAAGGACTCTTAATGTAGTTGCACGCAAAACCTAAACCAGAATTTCTAATTAAAAAAGGGTCGTAATTTGCATTATATGCAGGATATAATTATCTTTCTTGAGTTGGGAAGGGTTGTATAAAGTTCCCAAGCAATGCATCAAGTAGTTACTGATATATGGACTATAAGGTAGTTGCACGCACAACTTAAACTAGCATTTCTAAGTTAAAAAGGGGACATAACCGTCATCATAAGCAGGATAGAGTGATCTAACTTAACTATTAACATAGGTTTGGTGGTTGGGGAGGGTTGTATACAGTTTCAATGTAATGTATTAAGTTGTTAATGAGATATATACTTTTAATGTAGTTGCAGGTGAAACTTAAACCATAATTTAAAGGTAAAGAAGGGGCCATAATTTGCATTAAATGCAGGATAGAATGATCTTACTTTAATTGTTGTCATAGGTGTGATGGTTTAGAAGGGTTGTATACAGTTTCAGTGCAATGCATAAAGTAGTTACTGAGATATGGTCGCTAATGTAGTTGCACTCAAAACTTTTAACCAGAACTTTTCTAAGTAAAAACATCTATCGTTGAAACAGTTTCAGGAGCAGCGCAGTGCGTACATGTTGTTCGTAGACTGCTGTTCTTATACGCCTGCAAACAAATTGTGTCAACGAATTGCCCGTTAGGATTTATGGTTGGATAATGATCAGCTTACAGATGCCTGTATTGTGATTTGGTGACACAAGGCTCATTCATTGTGAAAGGAACGTAGATAATCTACGTTATTCATTGTAAAGGCTTTAGTTGGTCGTACATAACTGTTTAATTAACCCTTTCCCTCATATACACGCTTTCTGACGCCTCTGCAGCAGACGGCTTTTTGAAAACATAGTGACAAAAGAAGAAATTACTCAAAACGAGCAATTTCTTCTTTTGCCACAATGTTTTCCACTGTTAGGCATAGGTTATCCATTCAATTAAAGAGATATTCTATTGTTTGACAAAATATGTTCAAAGTCGTCTGCTGCGGAATTGTCGTATGCGGGAAAGGGTTAAAACGATGAACCCAGGACATGACTTTCTGTTGTAACGAAAAGCTGTGCTGTTCTGACTATATATACGAATTGAACTACTTTAATCAGAACAAGTTGGCATATTCATGCTGAACAGAAAATCTCAGTATATTATATGGAAGAGAGAGAGAGAGAGAGAGAGACAGAGACAGAGAGAGAGAGAGACACACACACACACACAGAGACAGAGAGAGAGAGAGACAAAGAGAGAGAGACACACATAGAGAGAGAGAGAGAGAGAGAGAGAGAGAGAGAGAGAGAGAGAGAGACAGAGAGACAGAGAGACAGAGAGAGAGAGAGAGAGAGAGAGAGAGAGAGAGAGAGAGAGACAGAGAGAGACAGAGAGAGGAGAGACAGAGAGACAGAGAGACAGAGAGACAGAGACAGAGAGAGAGAGAGAGAGAGAGAGAGAGAGAGAGAGAGAGAGAGAGAGACAGAGACAGAGAGAGAGACAGAGAGAGATAGAGAGAGAGAGAGAGAGAGAGAGAGAGAGAGAGAGAGAGAGAGAGAGAGAGAGAGAGACAGACAGACAGACAGACAGACAGAGATACAGAGATACAGAAAGAGACAGAGACACAGAGAGTTTACGCCGTTTTCAACAATCTTACATATATAACTTGGTGGAGTTTAACGCCGTTTTCAACAATATTACTGTTATAACACGGCGGAGTTTACGCCGTTTTCAACAGCATCACAGTTATGCCACGGCGGAGTTTAACGCAGTTTTCAGCAATATTACAGTTATACCACGTCAGAGTTTAACGTCATTTTCAACAATATTACAGTTATACCACGGCACAGTTTAACGCCGTTTTTAACAATATAACAGTTATACCATGGCGGAGTTTAACGCCGTTTTCAACAATATTACAGTTATACCACGGCGGAGTTTACGCTGTTTTAAACAATATTAAGTTATATCACGGCGGAGTCAATGTCGTTTTCAACAATATTACAATTATACCACGTTGGAGTTAAATGCCGTTTTCAACAATGTTACAGTTATACCAGGGCGGAGGTTACGCCGTTTTCAACAATAATACAGTTATAACACGGCGGAATTTACGCCGTTTTCAGCAATATTACAGTTATACCATGGCGTTTTCAACACTATTACAGTTATACCACGGTGGAGTTTAACGCCGTTTTCAACATTATTACATTTATACCACGGCAGAGTTTACGCCGTTTTCAACAGTATTACAGTTATACAACGGCGGAGTTTATGCCGTTTTCAACAATATTACAGTTATATCACAGCGAAGTTTAACGCTGTTTTCAACACTATTATAGTTATACCACATCGGAGGTTACACCGTTTTCAACACTATTACAGTTATACCACTGCCACGGCAGAGTTCAGCGCCATTTTCAACAATATTACAGTTATACCGCGGCGGAATTTTCACCGTTTTCAACAATATTACAGTTATACCACGGTGGAGTTTAACGCCGTTTTCAACAATTTAACAGTTATACCACGGCGGAATTTACACCGTTTTCAACAATATTACAGTTTTAACACGGTGAAATTTACGCCGTTTTCAACAATATTACAGTTATACCACGGTGGAGTTTACGCCGTTTTCAACAATATTACAGTTATACCTCGATGCAGTTTAACGCCGTTTTCAACAATATTACAGCTATACCAAGGCAGGGTTTAACGCCGTTTTCAACAATATTACAGTTATACCACGGCGGAGTTTATGCAGTTTTCAACAATATTACAGTTATACCACGGCGGAGTTTACGCCGTTTTTAACAATATTACAGTTATACCACGGCGGAGTTAACGCCGTTTTTAACAATATTACAGTTATACCACGGCGGAGTTTACGCCGTTTTTAACAATATTACAGTTATACCACGATGGAGTTTACGCAGTTTTTAACAATATTGCAGTTATACCACGGCGGAGTTTATGCAGTTTTCAACAATATTACAGTTATACCACGGCGGAGTTTACGCCGTTTTTAACAATATTACAGTTATACCATGGCAGAGTTTACGCCGTTTCCAACACTATAACAGTTATACCACGATGGAGTTTACGTCGTTTTTAACAATATTGCAGTTATACCACGGCGAAGTTTAATGCCGTTTACAACAATACTACAGTTATACCACGGCGGAGTTTAACGCCATTTTCAACAATATAACAGTTATACCTCGATGCAGTTTAACGCCGTTTTCAACAATATTACAGCTATACCAAGGCAGGGTTTAACGCCGTTTTCAACAATATTACAGTTATACCACGGCGGAGTTTATGCAGTTTTCAACAATATTACAGTTATACCACGGCGGAGTTTACGCCGTTTTTAACAATATTACAGTTATACCACGGCGGAGTTAACGCCGTTTTTAACAATATTACAGTTATACCACGGCGGAGTTTACGCCGTTTTTAACAATATTACAGTTATACCACGATGGAGTTTACGCAGTTTTTAACAATATTGCAGTTATACCACGGCGGAGTTTATGCAGTTTTCAACAATATTACAGTTATACCACGGCGGAGTTTACGCCGTTTTTAACAATATTACAGTTATACCATGGCAGAGTTTACGCCGTTTCCAACACTATAACAGTTATACCACGATGGAGTTTACGTCGTTTTTAACAATATTGCAGTTATACCACGGCGAAGTTTAATGCCGTTTACAACAATACTACAGTTATACCACGGCGGAGTTTACGTCGTTTTTAACAATATTGCAGTTATACCACGGCGAAGTTTAATGCCGTTTACAACAATACTACAGTTATACCACGATGGAGTTTACGTCGTTTTTAACAATATTGCAGTTATACCACGGCGAAGTTTAATGCCGTTTACAACAATACTACAGTTATACCACGATGGAGTTTACGTCGTTTTTAACAATATTGCAGTTATACCACGGCGAAGTTTAATGACGTTTACAACAATACTACAGTTATACCACGGCGGAGTTTAACGCCATTTTCAACAATATAACAGTTATACCACGGCGGAATTAGTGCACATCTTTCGCAAATGCAGCTATAGGTCATGCATTATGACACGATTTTAGATCCGTCTTCAGAAGACACATTTTTAAACCATTCTTGCAAAATACGAAATTGCTCAAATGAGCAACGGGTGCCAAGGATTGCAGCCATTTCTACAGTTTTATTTTTTTTTGATACGACTGTGTAGAATGTGTAGTATGATGTAAACATAAGACAAGGGGTTGTTTTCATGTTCACAGATCTTGATTTGAGTCGATACTTTTCAGTACCCACAACAAAGGGTTGGTTGCGAATTAAGAGAGATATTACAGGGAAAAAGACCAGTTTACTCAGAGAAGGGGAAAGGAAATTATCTGGAACTAAGCTTAAAAAGATCCTATAAAGTATCAAGCAGGATCCTAAAACGTTGTATGATTATACTTGGTTTGACGAGGAAAAGAAGCGGAAGAAGGGCGATGTGAACGAAGATGCAAATGGAACGGAAAATAACGCTGAGAAGGAAGAGTCTACGGACAAGGCTGGTGAGCTCTATAATTTTGAAACTAAAACAACTGAAGTACGAAAATCTGAGATGAATATCCTTTATGAAACGGAGAGTTAATTAGAAGATTATACCACGGAGGAGTTTAACGCCGTTTTCAATAATATTATAGTTATACCACAACGGAGTTTAAAACCTTTTCTAAAATTATTACAGTTATACCACGGCAGAGTTTAATGCCGTTTTCAATAATATTACAGTTATACCATGGCGGAGTTCTACGCCGTTTTCAACATTATTACAGTTATACCACGGCGGAGTTAAATGCCGTTTTAAACAATATTACAGTTATACCTCGGAGTTTAACGCCGTTTTCAACAGCATTATAGTTATTCCACTGCGGTATCAAATATGAAATACCTTCATGATCGACATAATATTCGTAATATCAGGGACACTAGTCTCCCTCGTAATATCGAAGAAAATTGTTTGGAATGAAATCTATAAATTATTTTAAATTCCCAATCACGGCTTTGTTCACCAAAATTAATAAGCATAACCGGCGTTTGTTTTTTTAATTATTATTCTATTCATGATTTTTGTAATGTTTGGCGACTTAAACGCCCATAGGGCCTGGTGTTCTTTGTAATTGTAAATGTATTTGTATATAAATCGGTAAATATGCACAAGTCGCAGTAATAAACGATTTACTTACTTACTTATTCAAAATAATGACATCAAAAGTCTGACGTCAAACACATTACACAATAAAAGGATATTAATAACACTGTTCGCTTTGATGACATCATTTAAATTCGAGGAGGTAAAATGTATTGGATATATTTCAATTTTGGTTTGTAGGTTTGGTTTTATTTTCTTGTAAGAAAAGCATTGTTTGGAAAGGAGGAATTGCTCATTGTCAGCAATTGCTCCGTTTGCAAATACACTTTCAATATTCGTATGTAACTAAGTAGCTATAACGGAAACGGTTCAACCCTTTCCCGCTTACAGTCGCTTGTTGACGCATGTGCAGCAGAATTGTTTATCGCGACCCATTTCCTCTTTTTCCACAAAGGTTTCAACTATATATTTTTCCCCTTGATGTAAGGCAAAATTGCTCATTATCATTCATCTCTATCATGGTATTCAAAATGTGTCGAGCAAAAGAAAGTCCATAGTAGACAAACGTTCAAATATGAAAAGAATCAATTTGAAACGTGTTTGAAAGCATTGTGTGAAAAGGAGAAATTGCTCATTGTCAGCGATTAGTGTAGTTAATTCACAAGTGTTCATTTGTGAAACAACACGGACTGAAGCCATTTCATTTCAATCTCTATAAAGGAGAGTATAATTGTCAAATAGTTACAATGAGCAATTTCTCCATTTGTCACAATGATTTCAACACTGTTCATTAATCATACTATAATTTATAGAGATTTACTATATTTTTGACTTGATATGTTCAGTCACTTGCTGCAGATTTATTGTAGTGTGGGAAAAGATTTGTAATCATTATATTCTTGAATTCCAGACTGTTTAAAGGGCTATTTTGAAAATGTTATTGAATAGAGATGAAAACATTGTGACAAAAGGAGAAATATCCAATTATAAGCAATTAAGTCACCTTTTGCCACAATGTCTTCTATATCTAGTCTGCTGCTGCAGTTTGTATTAAAATGCGTCTGCATTAGAGATGGGTTTCCTTTTTAACGAGATTTTCTTGCTCCATTGTTATTTCGTCTGTTCATTTACATCTATGGGCATACATCACCGTGAAATTATTGCAATTGAAAACAATGAGCAATTTCTCCATTTGCAACAATATTATCAAACGTCTACTGCTAGTGGGAAATTAACGGCACTTGAATTTAAAATATCTATAAATACGTGTTTGAAACATTGTAGCAAAACGAGAATTTGCTCATTATTGGAAATTTCTTTTTTTGAGTACAAAGGTCGACTGCTGCATTCGAGTCGGAATACATCAGCATATTAGAAAAGGTTACGGAAAGGGTTTACCCGTTATACAAGATTGAATAAGCAGTGAACCCTTTACTACAAAAGAAAACGGGTTGGCAGATTTCAAATAATGTTGAAGAACTGTTCCTTGCCTTGTTAAAATATTGAGACTAAAACAGAGGAAACACATGCGTGCGAGTGTGTATGAAGAGGTAGTTCGGTTATGACTGAAAACTTAAACCAATAAATCATTTGGTAGAACACTTAGTTTCAAGTATATTTTTCGGCATATACAGTTTATATTACATTGCCATAAAACATATCTAAATACATGTTTAACAAATGAACTGGACCAGGGGGAAAACAGAGATAAACACATTTTATGACAAAAGTATTTTATGAAAAGACTCTGGAAACCTCGTGCAGTCAAATCGCATATTAACCATTCCATACGATTCATCAAAGCTTCATCAGCTTTGATGAATCGCACAACATTAGTGAAATACATAAATATCTATTAAACTCGCATATTGATACTGAATTCGGATCGATAGAAATTGTAACTTTAATAAAAAATTCGATGTAACGTCAAATATACATATATACATAAACAGTTGACTCAATGAACATACATACAAACTAAATTCTTAAACCGTTTCCCAATTCGACTTTTATTAAAGTGGTTCTTTTCAAGAAATTGTCGCAAAAGAAGCAATCACTCACATTAAACCATTCCTGCTGTTCACACAACAAAGCGCTGTACATATTTCACTCGATAGATTAAAGTTCATACTTGCACCATATTTATAATGTGGAGTAAAAACATGACCATTTAATCATGTTTTCAAAAAAGGAGTATTCTGCAGAGGTTGAAAGGGAAAAAGCTTTAAAGTGCAAACAAAAAAACATGAAAAAGGAACTTATCTTTGAACTACAATTGAACAGTATTAACTAAACTAAAAAAAGAAAGCATAATATCTTGGATAAAATGGCAAAAAGTGAGACTGAGCATTCTAAAATAGCATAACCGAACATTCTTCTTTTGCTGCAATGGTTTCACTCATAAATTACATTATTATTTTCAATGAATTTGTTAATGTTCTTCAATAGTAGATTGACAGAAATTGACAAACTACATTTACAAATGATTGCGGACGTCTTTTAACATCTATGCAACGGACAACTTTTGAAAACACTTGTAGCAGAAAAAAGGGGGAAAAAAAATTGTATGGATAGCATGGAACTGTTTACGCACTTGTTAACAATGCTAAATGAAGTTTACCGTTACACCCGGTGTCACAAGTGTGTATACATTCAACATACAATGGCATTTATTCAAAGACTGCTGTTCAATAAATAAGAAAATGACAAGCTCTACATATGGGAAAGAGGGGTCAAATTATCATTTATCGTAACCTAACAAGAATTAATCATAACATAATTTTAAGAACCGTCAGCATATTCATTAAAATCATTAGAAACAGATACAAATATACATGAAACATTAAACTAAATAAATAGTCATTGTATGGATAGCACGGAACGGTTTACGCACTTGTTAACAGTGCCGAGTGAAGTTTACCGTTACACCCGGTGTCACAAGTTTGTATACATTCAACGACATTTATTAAAATCAACTGATTGCAGACGTATTGACACCTATACGGTGACAACTTTTGAAAACACTAGTAGCACGAAAAATGGATGAGCAATTTATAAGAATACTTTATGCGTTCTCTTTGGCGAGTTTCATATTACAGAAATCGCTTTCATCTAGATATTTTTTAACATGATATCTGCTCTCAATAGGAGACGCAGAAATTGACAATGTATACATAAACTACATTTACAAATAATTGCGGAGGTTTTTTGACACCTAGGCTATGCAGTGGACTACTTTTGAAAACACTGGTAGCAGGAAAAATGGATGAGCAGTAAGAAAACACATCACACAAATAAAGAAATCGAAATTAAATAAATGGTCATTGTATGGATCTGTTTACCATTTGTTAACAATGCTAAATGAAGTTTACCGTTACACCCGGTGTCACGAGTGTGTATACATTCATCATACAATGGCATTTATTCAAAGACTGCTGTTCAATAAATAAGAAAATGACAAGCTCTACATATGGGAAAGAGGGGTCAAATTATCATTTATAGTAACATAACAAGAATTAATCATAACATGATATTGAAGAACCGTCAACATATTTATTAAAATCATTAGAAATAGATACAATATACATAAGACATTTACAAATGATTGCAGACGTATTGACACCTATACGGTGGCAACTTTTGAAAACACTAGTAGCACGAAAAATGGATGAGCAATTTATAAGAATACTTTAGGCGTTCTCTTTGGCGTGTTTCATGTTACAGAAATCGCTTACATCTAGATATTTTTTAACATGATATCTGCTCTCAATAGGAGACGCAGAAATTGACAATGTATACATAAACTACATTTACAAATAATTGCGGAGGTTTTTTGACACCTAGGCTATGCAGTGGACGACTTTTGAAAACACTGGTAGCAGGACAAATGGATGAGCAGTAAGAAAACACATCACACAAATAAAAAAATCGAAATTAAATAAATGGTCATTGTATGGATCTGTTTACGCACTTGTTAACAATGCTAAATGAAGTTTACTGTTACACCCGGTGTCACAAGTGTGTATACATTCAACATACAATGGCATTTATTCAAAGACTGCTGTTCAATAAATAAGAAAATGACAAGCTCTACATATGGGAAAGAAGGGTCAAATTATCATTTATAGTAACATAACAAGAATTAATCATAACATGATATTTAAGAACCGTCAACATATTTATTAAAATCATTAGAAATAGATACAATATACATAAGACATTTACAAATGATTGCAGACGTATTGACACCTATACGGTAACAACTTTTGAAAACACTAGTAGCACGAAAAATGGAGGAGCAATTTATAAGAATACTTTAGGCGTTCTCTTTGGCGAGTTTCATATTACAGAAATCGCTTTCATCTAGATATTTTTTAACATGATATCTGCTCTCAATAGGAGACGCAGAAATTGACAATGTATACATAAACTACATTTACAAATAATTGCGGAGGTTTTTTGACACCTAGGCTATGCAGTGGACGACTTTTGAAAACACTGGTAGCAGGACAAATGGATGAGCAGTAAGAAAACACATCACACAAATAAAGAAATCGAAATAAAATAAATGGTCATTGTATGGATCTGTTTACGCACTTGTTAACAATGCTAAATGAAGTTTACCGTTACACCCGGTGTCACAAGTGTGTATACATTCAACATACAATGGCATTTATTCAAAGATTTAGAATATTGTATATGGCATTTATTCAAAGACTTAGAAATAGATACAATATACATAAGACATTTACAAATGATTGCAGACGTATTGACACCTATACGGTGACAACTTTTGAAAACACTAGTAGCACGAAAAATGGATGAGCAATTTATAAGAAGAATACTATATGCGTTCTCTTTGGCGAGTTTCATATTACAGAAATCGCTTTCATCTTGATATTTGTTAACATGATATCTGCTCTCAATAGGAGACGCAGAAATTGACAATGTATACATAAACTACATTTACAAATAATTGCGGAGGTTTTTTGACACCTAGGCTATGCAGTGGACGACTTTTGACAACACTGGTAGCAGGAAAAATGGATGAGCAGTAAGAAAACACATCACACAAATAAAGAAATCGAAATTAAATAAATGGTCATTGTATGGATCTGTTTACGCACTTGTTAACAATGCTAAATGAAGTTTACCGTTACACCCGGTGTCACAAGTGTGTATACATTCAACATACAATGACATTTATTTAAAGACTGTTGTTTTAGAAATAAGAAAATGACAAGGTCTGCATATATGAAAGAGGGGTTAAATTATCATTTATACTTTTGTAAATTATTGATCCTCATTAGATGGATAAAATAAAGATAAATAAATTATTCTTATAAATTGGTCATATTTTCTCCATATAATGAAGATCAATAATTTACAAAAGTATAAAGACAATGTTAAAAACAAAAAGAACGGGGGAAAATGCATATAAATACGAATATAATACAATTGTACATGTATGTCGCTATGTAAATACCACTGTCCCCTCAAGCGGTCAAATTAACATGCCTTGGTTTTTTTCTGTGATCATACGATAAACAAACCCATATATGCTTTGCGCATGCAACCTGTTCAAACCGAAGGGGAATTGTGGATTATAATTTGCCAATGACTATGAGACCCCTAATAGAATACTTCACCGAAACGAGATGTGTTCAATAAAGGACAGACATATATTAAGTAATTATAAAATTACAAATGCATCAGTTAACTGATAAAACATGATACGATATTGAGTCGTCTGCTTAAATTCCTACCTGTGACCTAGTTATCCTTTTCTCCCAATGATATCTGTCTGTTATGCAAAACTAATGTACATGATATATACAATATGTTTGAATGTAGGTATTCTTTGTTCTATACATATGTAATGTTTGTAAAAAACACTTTATATTATGTTATATGTATATATGTTATATGTTATATGTATAAATGTTATATGTATAAATGTTATATGTTTTTCTATGTATATATGTTTGCCATATTTATATAATTTGTAAATGGCCAAAGGCAAAATGCTTTGCCGAAAAACAGTCAATAAAGTATTGAATCTTGATATCAAGAGTTTGTTACCCGTAAGTGGTTTACTGTTATTGCGGTCAATAATCACACAGAATCAATCATCTGTATAATCTGGCATTGTTATCTTTATTGCATGTCTATAACAATTCCATGCATTGCGAATTAAAATAATAACTTTGTTATAGAAAATGTCGTAGTCATCATGTAAAACGTGAACTAAATTAGTATTTAAACCAAACAGAGACCTCATATATTCCTGACAGTTCAAGGAACGTAACAAGTTACATAGAATCATACGACAATTCGTTCAAACGAGTCCCTGCAGGTCTGAACCACATAGCACAGTTGATCAAAATATGTTCTGTTAACATAGTCTTGCAATATTTGTGTAACAGGGTCGATACATCTGATATAACGTAATTTGAATAGAACAAATGCGTAGTAAAAACATCTTTTTTGTTGAACAGTCCCTCTCTAACCGGCACAGCCAAAAAGGTCCCTGGGGAGAACTACAGCGTTATATATTTTTTAGACTAGTCATAAAATTTAAACCATTTCTATGTAATCCCTCTTTAATCATACCGAATTTCGATCAACATGTTTAATTATCGAGGTTGAACTGCTGTATTTGTCACAAAGAATGCCTAAGTGGACGAACTCGTCTTTCTCTTGAATTTCTTCGTAACCAACAAACCAGGACGGTGACCTACGTGCAAATGCTCGCTTAAATTCGTTAAAAGTGACAATGGCGCACTTAGTTGGATTATATTGGAATCTCCATACACAAGAATACTGATGGCACATGTTGATCATATCTTGTAAGGATTTACTAGACAACGATAAAAGTGAGATATCATCTGCAAAGGACGGAGCACAAAAACTAGACCCTTCTATGGCTTTCATCTTGATATTTTTTAACATGATATCTGCTCTCAGAACCCATAATCTGAATCATATTGTCAATTCTATATTATCATTAGCTACACTAGTTCCCACTTCCTCGAATTTCAGATTTTTTTTCCAGATGGATAATGTTGCTGACTAATGTTATTAATCTCGTTATTTCTTCCGATTTCCAATTGTCCTGGGAATCTATCGGTTTATCATGTAGGTTACTGTACTTCGGACGTTTGATCTTCGTTGAATTGGTGAAGCGGGTACACCACCAGGTTTGGGTAGCATTGTCGGGTGTTTAATCATCCAAGCCAAACTGAAAGTACATACGAAGTATCTCATATTATGCAATATTACTTAAAGATAAAAAGGTACATGCTTCTCTATACGTCCACATGGCTCGATTGCAACGACATTTGAAACGTTAAGGGCTTCCACTAGCTTTTGAAATGAAGTTATTTTGAAACAAAATGGTCACGTTAATCATGTCCATGCACCAAATTATGATATTCATTTTACTTTAAAAACTTTTCCCACAATGACAACAGCTGTGGAATACAACCTTAAAACACCTGGGTAAGAATATGGACAGCATCTGAAAATGCCAATTGAATAGAGTTGGAAACATTATTGTAAAAGGAAATTGCCGATGCTGAGCATTTCTCCATTTACCACAATATTTAAATAGTCATTTTTATCAGTCACGAAAACCCATGACATTTTTGTGACCAACATTAGCGTACCTATCCTAGTTTACCATGCAGTTGTCCGACGTCTGATCTTGAGATGTAGTATGGATACACAAGGTGGATTTGTACGTAGGTTGACTTTCTCGATAGCTTTCGACTATTGCAGTACATGTATATCCTCTAGATGTCACTAAAAATAAGGAAGAAAATGAATATGGCTATATATGTTCATCCGATTCGATGAAAACGACATTGGACATATATGAGAACCATAAGTCAGAGTTTATTACAGAGTTATTGCCCTTTATTACTTTTTCTCCTCAGTACAACTGCTCAATTACCCAATGGGTTTTAATAAAACAAAAACTATTACCATTTCCGATCAGGGCGGCTTTCGGGGTATTAATCACATTCAGTGATAGTTCTAGTTTATTATTGAAATGTACCTACCCTACCTACTAGATCTTTGTTACATCTGTAAATTGACACTTTTCTATCGAGTAGATTCACCGACTTGTAGAACAAAGGCAGCAGACGACTTTGAAACCAAAAATATGGGGGAATATCATTTACGAGTATTACTGGTCCATTTAACACCTCACAACCCTGAATGTCAAAGAAGGTTTGCCATTACCAACTTGTAAGGTATTTGGCATGACCTGAGCGGGGATTGAACCAACTTGTAACGTATTTGGCATGACTTGAGCGGGGATTGAACCAACTTGTAAGGTTAATCACCTGCACCAGACTGTCGCTCGTTGTTGTTTGTGATTATATGGTCGATTTAAATCGGCTAATCATTTAAAATCACCTTGAATGTCACTATGATCAATGTTATAGAGAGTGCCACTATGTATCACATGAATCGCACAATATCTTCAAACGAATATCCTATGCATGTTATCACTCAAGCCTATTCAATAATTGTGTTTTAAAGGGCAAATATTAACGTATTTGAAAGGGGTTAACCCTATTCATCATGCAAACTTTTGAAAGTAATTCTTATCCCAAAACCATAAATACCAATTAGGGAATACCTTTTTTAAGGATTGTAGTGACCAGGCATAGAGATCAGACCCCGTTGTTTGGTCCCGTTGTTTGGTGTTTCTTGCTGCTTACTCGCTGAGCTATGTGCGATAACAATCATAAAGTTATCTGCTGATTATTAATTTCACTTTGAATTTACTTTTAAAAAGAGACATTTTAAGCTAACGTTCTATTGTACTTCATTTAAGGGTGTAACTGACAAACAGAAAATTAACTTTATGTCACCGTATAAATGCATTCATGTAACATTTAAAGGGTCACTTGGCAAATGAATTGCACAATATCTTCAAGCCAAGACCATAGGAATTTCAGTTATTTCATAGCGCTTCCTGGGTAATTTACCAGAATTACTACTGTTACTACTCCTTATGATACATGTTATGATGTCACTCTGGTCCATGTTATTTATGTCTAACACCAAATTTAAACAGTATTTCGCTTATATCTGGGCATAATTAATGCTTATTCATGATAAATGCAGGGGCAATTAACAGTACTAGGCTAGGATTAATATTTAGTGGAATCCAAAGCCTTCTTTGCATAATTAACTATAATCCACATGTAGATCTCGAGGCTTTCTGAAGCCTCTGCAGCAATCAACTTTTGACATGTTGGCAAAAGGAAAAATCGCATAATATCTTCAAGCCAATAACCTATGAATTTCAGCTATCATACTCTCAACCCTATTCAATAACTGTTTTAAACGGCAAATATTAATGTATTTGAAAGGGATTATCCCTATCCATCATGCAGACGACTTTTGAAAGTAATGCTTACCCCCATAACCATAAACACCAAGGAGGGAATAGCATTTTTAAGGACTGTAGTGACCAGGCATAAAGATCAAAGCCTGTTGTTTGGCGTTTCTCGCTGCTTACTCGCCGAAATATGTGCGATAACAATCAAAGTTATCTGCTGAATTATTAATTTCACTTTGAATTTACATTTAAAAAGAGACTTTTTAAGCTAACGTTCTATTGTACTTCATTTAAACCGGTGTAACTGACAAACAGAAAATTAACTTTGTCACCGTAGAAATGCACGCATGTAACATCGCAAATGAATCGCACAATATCTTCAAGCAAGACCGTAAGAATTTCAGTTATTTCACAGCGCTTCCTGGGTAATTTACCAGAATTACTACTGTTATCCATGTTATGATGTCACTCTGGTACTAATGTTATGTTTAACACCAAATTTAAACAGTATTTCGCTTGTATGTGGGCATAATTAATGCTTATTCATGATAACTGCAAGGGTAACTAACAGTACTAGGCTAGGAAAACAGATTAATATTGAGTGGCATTCAAAGCCTATTTGGCGTTTCTCGCTGCTTACTCGCCGACGTATGTGCGATAACAATCACAAAGTTATCTGCTGGTTATTAATTTCACTTTGAATTTATATTTAAAAAGAGACATTTTAAGCTAACTTTCTATTGTACTTTATTTAAACCGGTGTAACTGACAAACAGAAAATTAACTTTGTCACCGTAGAAATGCACGCATGTAACATTTAAAGGATCACTTCGCAAATGAATCGCACAATATCTTCAAGCAAGACCGTAGGAATTTCAGTTATTTCACAGCGCTTCCTGGGTAGTTTACCAGAATTACTACTGTTATCCAAGTTATGAAGTCACTCTGGTCAATGTTATGTTTAACACCAAATTTAAACAGTATTTCGCATTTATCTGGGCATAATTAATGCTTATTCATGATTACTGCAGGGGTAACTAACAGTACTATGCTAGGAAAATAGATTAATATTGAGTGGCATTCAAAGCCTTCCTTACATAATTAACTTTATCCCACATGTAGATCTCGAGGCTTCTGCAGCAATCGACTGTTGATGTTGTGGCAAAACGAAAAATCGCACAATATCTTCAAGCCAATAACCTATGAATTTCAGCTATCATACTCTCATCCCTTTTCAATAATTATGTTTTAAAGGGCAAATATTAATGTATTTGAAAGGGATTAGCCCTACCCATCATGCAGACGATTTTTGAAAGTAATGTTTACCCCAAAACCATAAACACCAAGGAGGGAATACCATTTTTAAGGACTGTAGTGACCAGGCATAAAGATCAGACCATGTTGTTTGGTGTTTCTCGCTGCTTTCTCGCCAAGCTATGTGCGATACCAATCACAAAGTTATCTGCTGATTATTAATTTCACTTTGAATTTACATTTATAAAGAGACATTTAAAGCTAACTTTCTATTATACTTCATTTAAAGCAGTGTAACCGACAAATAGAAAATTAACTTTATGTCACCGTAGAAATGCATGCATGTAACATTTAAAGGATCACTTTGCAAATGAATCGCACAATATCTTCAAGCAAGACCGTAGGAATTTCAGTTATTTCACAGCGCTTCCTGGGTAATTTACCAGAATTACTACTGTTACTACTCCTTATGATCCAGGTTATGATGTCACTCTGGTCAATGTTATCTTTAACAGCACATTTAAACAGTATTTCGCTTGTAGTGTGGGCATAATTAATGCTTATTCATGATAACTGCAGGGGTACCGTACCTAACAGTTCTAGGCTAGGAAAACAGATTCATATTGAGTGGCATTCAAAGCCTTCCTTGCATAATTAACTATATCCCACATGTAGATCTCGAGGCTTTCTGAAGCTTCTGCAGCAATCGACTTTTGACATTGTGGCAAAAGGAAAAATTGCACAATATCTTTAAGCCAATACCCTATGAATTTTAAGCCATCAAATCATACTCTAAACCCTATTCAATAGTAATGTATTTGAAAGGGCAAATATTAATGTATTTGAAAGGGATTAGCCCTATCCATCATGCAGACGACTTTTGAAAGTAATGTTTATCCCAAAACCATAAACACCAAGGAGGGAATACCATTTTTAAGGACTGTAGTGACCAGGCATAAAGATCAGACCCTGTTTGGTGTTTCTCGCTGCTTACTCGCCAAGCTATGTGCGATACCAATCACAAAGTTATCTGCTGATTATTAATTTCACTTTGAATTTACATTTATAAAGAGACATTTAAAGCTAACTTTCTATTGTACTTCATTTAAAGCAGTGTAACTGACAAATAGAAAATTAACTTTATGTCACCGTAGAAATGCATGCATGTAACATTTAAAGGATCACTTTGCAAATGAATCGCACAATATCTTCAAGCAAGACCGTAGGAATTCTAGTTATTTCACAGCGCTTCCTGGGTAATTTACCAGAATTACTACTGTTATCCATGTTATGATGTCACTCTGGTCAATGTTATGTTTAACACCAAATTTAAACAGTATTTCGCTTGTATGTGGGCACAATTAATGCTTATTCATGATAACTGCATGGGTAACTAACAGTTCTAGGCTAGGAAAACAGATTAATATTGAGTGGCATTTAAAGCCTTCCTTGCATAATTAACTATATCCCACATGTAGAAAGCCTCTGCAGCAATCGACTTTTGACATTGTAGCAAAAGGAATCAAAGCGCTGAAAGAGCTGATGGTATAGGGCATATGTAAGTTGAAAATGAGTTATGTTTCTTTTTGCAATGCACATCTGTAGCTCTGAGTTCCCAATACAGTCTTAAATTGATACATTGGACATCTATTGAGACAATATCCGAAAAATGAAAAAATGAGTTTACACCTAAAAAAACAGATCAGATTTGTGTTCAAAATATTGTATCGATCTCCTAATCCCAATGTATACGTGTGACGACTTTGAAATGGATCCGCGAAACAGAAACAAAGTTTTTACCCATTAATGCAAACCGTAACGGACAGACGGACGGATGGATGAACACAAAGAGGGACAGACAGTCAGTCGCTCCGGACAAAGTACACAGCTTGGGGAAGCACCCACTAACGAACAAGGGCATTTCACGGAACGCATGTATTGCATGCGAAAGTCATATAATAAGTGAGACCATGGAAAGACAAAAAGATACACACTCCAAACGCAGCATGCTAAAGTTATGGTAATGGTGCACTGCAAATCTGTAGGTCATAAGTTACCTACAAACCAAGTTTGAAATGGATAGAATTGAAATTAATTGAGACAATCGCTGAACTAAATAAGGAAAAATGAAGATAACTAAAATAAACAGACCAGAGTTATGTACCTAGTACTTTGCCGTTCTCCTGATCACACGGTATAAGTGTATCCACTTTGAAATAAATCTGCCATACAGTTACAACGTGTTGACCAATACATGCAATCCATGACGGACGGATGAATGCACATTCAGGCAGACAACCGGCCGGACGCCAGATTATACCTCCAAGCTTTACAGACAGAGACAACTCATAAAGTATTGATTACAGAAGACTTGTTCGATGAGTCTCCGAAACGGGACCGTACAAGGTTAATTTACAAAAACCTATTTAGACAACATTTCTAGTTTATTTGTCAACAGATACATCTAGGACTATATTACACGTTGACGGACGTTGAGTCTTCAATTAACGCAAATGCATATACATTATAAATTGTGTCCCAAAATCGCTAGAAGCACCTTAATTATAAAATAAATAATGACCTTGCGGTTATAAATCGTGTGTATGTTGACATTTTCGGCCAAATTTCTTTCTGACGTTTGACAAAATCAATTAATTTCTATTGCCTATTTTTAATAGTGATGAAAACATTATGGAAAAAGACAAACTTGCTGTTTATTATTTATCTGTTAAGGTGAGTCAAATGTGTCTAAAAGAGGCAAGGGTAAAAATAATAACTGTAGACACTATCAACATTCGTATGTAACTAAGTAGCTATAACGGAAACGGTTCAACCCTTTCCCGCTTACAGTCGCTTGTGTACGCATGTGCAGCAGATGGCTGCAACATTGTTTATCGTAACTCATTTCCTCTTTTTCCACAAAGGTTTCAAACTATATTTTTTCCCCTTGATGTAAGGCAAAATTGCTCGTTATCATTCATCTCTAGCATGTTATTCAAAATGTGTCGCGTAAAAGAATGCCTATAGTAAAACGTTCAAATATGAAAAGAATTAATTTGAAAATACAGAGGGGGAAACTGTGCCACATTAAGTCTGACAAGAACTTTTCCTGCTTTCCTGTTTTGAAACATATCTGCTTGGAAAATATAACAATAGTGCCAAGGAGTGCACGCCATTGCTCGTCTGTTGAAAAGTGGGCATTTCTGAATAATCATTAATATTTCACAGAATTTATTATGAGCAATGTCTTCTTTTCCTACAATGTCTTCAGAGAGAAAACTTACCTGTCACTGTATTAATTCCTTGCCAATCAAACTTATGTAATCCTGTTTAACTTTAGAGCACGAGTGTCTTTGTCAGCGTGTAGATGTACAATGAAACATGCAAAGCCTGGTGATTGAACTGAACGCTAACATTCCCGCGAAATTCGTCTTGAGCCAATCAGAAAATTGTTGTTTATGCAAATTAAGATGTTTCTTGGTTACCATGCACGTGAAATGTCTTAATCCTTTTCATCATTTAGACAGCGTGTTACGCCTCTGTAGCAGACGATTTTAAAACAGGATAAATTGCTCATGTTTATTATTTTTTCCTTTCACCAAAATGTTCATCTCTATTCATCGAGTTTGCAGATATATTATGTGATAATATTCAATAATTCTTTCCCATATATGCCAAATATGCAGCAGACAACTTTGAACATATTTAAAGTCTACTGCCGAAAAGAAAGTTTTAAACCGTGCTTATCTCTTTCCATCAATTTTGTAAAGTAAAGTTTATAAAGTTAAACACACCATTAACATTACGTGAGTCTGTCCAAGCAATGTGAATAGTAAAGCTCAGAGCAGAGTGAATCTGTTCAGCTTGATCAAAGCCTCCACATAATAATTTAAAATGGTATTTGGGACATAGACAGACAGATAAATAGTCTACCATTTCCTACATGTAGACGCATTTATATTTATTTCATGCAGGGACACCTCCAAAAAAGAGGGTTCTTACAAAATTGCAGAAAAGTAATTATATGAACCATACCAAAGTGCTTATAAACTAATATGTTTCCTTATTTAACGCTCCTCAATGCATTTCAACATAAAAGTTCATCATTTTCATAAGGAAAGCATGCCATCCACGGTATTGATACAAATTATAGCAACAATAGTGCTGCTTCAATGAGTCTCAATACAACCTAAATAAACACTACTGCAAAGTGTACTAGTCCAAATCGAATAAAGCAGGACCACAGGATTGACCACAGCGTAAGTAATTAACAATAAGTGAAGGCATAGATCACTGTTACAAAGATTGCATTATGATTAAATATGTGTACATGTATGCAGCAAATAGTGTAGATCAAAACATGTACTGAGCAAACAGTATAGATCTAGATGAGTTACAATGCAATTAAAAGAGTATTCAGATCTTCACTTTTACATGTAATTGAAATTGAAATTCATCCGACATGTAAAAGTAAAGATCCGAATCAGCTCAATATGTATTCCTGCTACACGTCTGCAGCATACAAATTTGTTAAAAAGCTAAAAAGCTTTGTGGAAAAAGAAAATGTTATCATAATGAGCAATATATTTCTCATTTTGCCAAACTGTTTAACACATTTCATACGTGTTCTCTTATGCATCTGCTTCAGATTTGTTGTATATGGGAAAGACCTCTAAATATTGCATTCTTTAGTCTTAGAGATGCATCAGTATTTTCTTTTGGCCAAACTGTTTTCAGCACATTTCAATAGTTTTCTAAGTCGTCCGCATCAGATGTGTTGTATGTGAAAAAGGGTTAGCCTCTATATATGGGAGGATTAGGTCTATCCATGGTTAATTTTCCAATATTCAACTCAACACAGTTTAAGTTGTTGTGTAATTCGTGATATGTGTTCGCTCACCAATTAAATCTCCAGTATTTAAATTTAAATAAAACCATAGGGGGGTGCAAAGCAAAGACATATGCACACACCAACAGGGAAGCAGTCAGAGAAGTGACCTATATACACGACACAACTGTTCATGTTAGAGCGCATGAATATTACAGATTTAAGAAGTTTAAGTTGAACACCTAGTTCTCGCAATTTGTAGAAGAAACCGTCATGCCACACCCGGTCAACTGCTTGACGCGCATTTAAAAGACAAAACACCGGTTTAATATTGGCTTTTCTAAAGTACTGTATACTCTCTTTCAAAACGAAAGAAGTCATTCACCTACCCATGTTTGATTGAAAATCGCCCTGTAATGAATGTAACGGTTTATCAATTGACACGTGCAGTCCCCTGAATAAAACACGTTTCATATAATTTCAACAAAGACGAAGAAAGGGTAATGGCTGGATAATTATTCGAATTACTGTCTCCACTTGTATATATAAGGTCAAAATTATACCCGGTTTAAGAACTGTAGGAACATAAGCATAACAATGCACCAAATCAAATGAAAATAGTACGTAATGTTTTAACATTAGCCGATCATGTATAAGATGTTAGTTGTAAAAAAACCCCACATTTTGCCAGTTTTTAATGATGAAACGGCAGATAACAGTTCATTTTAGGAAATGTGATCCCCATCCACACTAATAGACTCTTCCTTAATGTTATTAACACAATCTGTGACGGACAAGTAGTACATTCGGTCATAATGTGTGCTCTCAGTACCGGAGTAAAGGGTTGCAAATTGACTCCCCCCATTCACGGCAAATTTTTACAGGGTCACGGAAAAGAGCATCATCAAATTCAATTTCATTAGAAGCATATTTGACCGGTTTTTATACGCCCGTTTTGAAATCAAAGCGCTGAAGGCACTGAATTTGTTTGGGTACATAAAACTGTTCAAACATTTGCATTTGCATAGATGTGTGATTTATAAACTGCATTGTTTATAAATATTACAACTTCGGGTAAAAGAATAAATGACGCATCCGTTAAAATTAAATGCCATTTTAGTTGTCTATAAAAAATAAATCATGAGACATACATGTGAATATTATATTTAATTTCCAAGTTTCAAAAGACATGTAAAAACAAGATGTGTTTGTGAAACACTGATGCCCCCGATTGGTAACATCTAGGTCAAAGGTCAAGGTCGCCAGGTGAAAAATGTTGGTACTGATAGAAAGGTCATGTCACAAGGAATACACATGTGAAATATGGTAGCCGTACCTGTTATGGTTCAAAAGAAGTGGTCAAGGTTATTTTTTTTTTCGAGAATGGCAATATCTAGGTCAAAAGTCAAGGTCGCAAGTTGAACAATTTTGGTACTGACAGAAAGGTCATGTCACAAGGTATACACATGTGAAATATGGTAGCCGTACCTGTTATGGTTCAAAAGAAGTCGTCAAGGTTAAAGTATTTTTTCGAGAATGGTAACATCTAGGTCAAAGGTCAAGGTCGCAAGGTAAAAAATGTTGGTACTGACAGAAAGTTCATGTCACAAGGTATACACATGTGAAATATGGTAGCCGTACATGTTATGGTTCAAAAGTAGTGGTCAAGGTTAAAGTTTTTATCGAGAATGGCAACATTTAGGTCAAAGGTCAAGGTGAAAAATTTTGTACTGACAGAAAGGTCATGTCACAAGGTATACACAAGTGAAATATGGTAGCCTTACCTGTTATGGTTCAAAAGAAGTGGTGAAGGTTAAAGGTTTTTTTTGAGAATGGCAACATCTATGTCAAAGGTCAAGGTCGCAAGGTCAAAACTGTTGGTACTGACAGAAAGGTCATGTCACAAGGAATACACATGTGAAATATGGTAGCCGTACCTGTTATGGTTCAAAAGTAATGGCCAAGGTTAAAGTCTTTTTTCGAGAATGGCAACAACAAGATCAAAGGTCAAATTCGCAAGGTCAAAAATGTTGGTACTGACAGAAATGTCATGTCACAAGGAATACTCATGTGAATTATGGTAGCCTTACCTGTTATGGTTCAAAAGTAATGGCCAAGGTTAAAGTTTTTTTCGAGAATGGCATCATCTAGGTCAAAGGTCAAGGTAGCAAGGTCAAAAATGTTGGTAGTGACAGAAAGGTCATGTCACAAGAAATACACATGTGAAATATGGTAGCCGTACCTGTTATGGTTCAAAAGTAGTGGTCAAGGTTAAAGTTTTTTTCGTGCAGACAGACAGTCAGACAGACAGACGTGCAGACAGATGTGCAGACAGACGTGCAGACGTGCAGACAGGCCAAAAAACTAGATGCCCACCGAATCGGTGATTCCGGGGGCATAAAAATGGATAACCATTATGGCCCCGACTCACTCATTTAAGTATTTACCAATTTGTGTTACAAAAAAAAAATCACAATTGACCAAGGGTTTTCTAAAATCTTACTCAAAAGCTTCCTGCTTAACAAGAGATTTTTCAAGTTTTCACTATAGCCATATAAGGCCAAATAGCCCTGCCCCCTGGTGGCCATGTTTTTCAACCAATCAACATGGCTTGGAGGAATCTGATAGATGGTTACTATAGCCATATTAGGCAAAAAAGCACCGCCCGCTGGCGGCCATGTTTTTCGACCAATCAACTTGGCTGGAAGGAATCTGATAGAGGGTCACCCTAGGAACATTTCTACAACATTATTTGAAAATCGGCTTGACATTTTTGGAGGAGAAGATTTTTTTGAGTTTACACTATAGCCATATAAGGCAAAAAAGCCCCGCTCCCTGGCGGCCAAGGAACACTTCTTTAAAATAATTTGAAAATCTGCCAATCAGTTTGGTAGAAGAAAAGGAGATCACAATAACTAACTTTCAGCACTTCGTGCTCAGGTGAGCTAAAACAAAGAAACATCTATCCAAATGAAAGAGTAATTGAAATCATGTAGAAAATATTGTGGAAAAAGGCAGTACTAATATTTATATGAGCACTTTAAAAGAAACATGCTTCAGACTTCAGAGGCTTTTAAATTCATTTGCATTATAAAAGGATTAAATGCTCCAGAGAAAACCAAGAAAAGTACCTTTGCCGTCCGCATTTTACTCTACAGTATACACCTAAGCTGGCCGCTGTTTCCTTTAAAGGGTGTTTAAGCTTACCAAATTAATTAAGGATGCGTGACCATTCACTGTTAATTACCATTGTGTACGAGTGTCATTCCAAACAAATTATAAATGTAACCCCTTTTCCCAATAAACCTATCATATACATTTATGTATTTGTAACTTGCCGGGATGTGTCGATACCGTCATGGTACAATGTGATATATGCACAGTTGGTTTCACAAATCTTGTGTTAATGCACCGGTGGATATGTTGACAACAGATGCGGAACTTTAATTGTAACTTTTGTTAATTATTTGGCTATTATAAGGATAAGATATGTGATTAAATTGGCAACATTTAAGTTTTTTACTTATAACAGCCTTCAAATACAAATTTGGTTTATACGACGGTAAAGAAAGGTTATGGGAATTAAGAAATTGTTTAAATAAGCAAATTCTCCTTTTCCCACAATGTTTTCAATATATGTTGCTTTTTACTGTTTACACAGCAAGAAAAAAACATTGAACTTATTTGTTATAGATTAGTATTATTGTTGTATATATATATAATTACTAGAAACAGTGTTGTATATATATATATACTTATTGTTTATTTGTTATTTAAATTGTTCTGCCCCTTCCAAGTACCCTACAGAATAGAATGTTGCATGGATCATTTGCCTCGTAGTATGGCACATGGAAAAACTATTGAAAGTTACAAAGTAGAAAATGAAAAACAATAACTAGAACCCATGACCCTTCAATCGATTGTAAAGGAGAGGATATAATTGAAGCAAAACCTATGGCTAGTTACTAGCAACCTATTCTATTCTTGCAATGTTTTCAAATTTCGTCCGCTGCAGATGCGTCAAAAGACATTTACTTGTCGGAAAATCAATCCATCAATTCTCGTTATTGATATCTATAGATATGATATAAAGAGGAAAGTCGTTAACATACTTTACAAAGAGATTCCATTTCAGCATGATCTCGATTTTTGGGTTAATCTATATCACTGATAAAAGCAATCAAACACATTATATATTTAAAGAGAAAACCCCGGATATGATCATATGTTAACAAATTATACACATTTGCCCATCTTTAATTAATCATTTTTTACAACAAATCATAGCGTCCGCAGATTTGCTCTATATTCTATAGCGTCCGCATTTTCCCTCTATATTGCATTTGTCCGCATTTTCCCTCTATAATGTATTTGTCCGCAGATCGCGTCCGCACTTTAGACCCTCCCCCCATACCGTCGTATTTATAAATAGAATTCGACGATCACGATTTCTCTGCAAATGTGTTACTCTCATTTTAAATGCATTTTATGACGCACATATTTGCTTTTTAATTCTTTATACTATATTTATATGGCCGACAAGGCACAAAGAAAATATTTTCAATTCTGTTTTTATCTACATTTTCAATGCGTGATTGAAAATTCAAATACCGTATCTGGAGCTTAAATCGAAAATAGTTTTCCCTGTAGCAGTTCACTCATTGAGATTTATAAATCTCTCCGCGTTCATGTTTTAAAATACAATGTTTCATTTTATTTCCAAATTCTCTTTGAATATAAGAACCACATAAGAAAACAAAGACGATATAAATATATCAGTATTTCAAATATCGTGATACATTTGAAATGTAAGAGCAAGTATTGAGTACTACTTTCACGTGTATGAAATTCATGGACTTTTCCATAAGACGAACGGCTTCAGAATTGCAGTAACTAAATTTGTTTGTTCCAAACAAATAAAAACGGATCGTATTATAGTTTTACCTGCGGCGTACGGGCGGGCGGGCGGCGTACGGGCGGGCGGGCGGGCGGCGTACGGGCGGGCGGGCGGGCGGCGTACGGGCGGGCGGCGTCCAGTATGTTGTCAGCTCAATAACTTTAGAAGCCTTTGTCAAATGATCACCAAATTTAGTCAGAATGTGTATTGGGATAATATCTCGGACAAGTTCGATAACTAGCCATATCGCTCTAGTCAATCAAGAGTTATTGCCCTTTTATTATAGAAATTACCCTAAGTTGGTCTTGTCAGCTCAATAACTTAAGAAGCCTTTGTCCAATCATCACCAAATTTAATCAGAATGTGTATTGGGATAATATCTCAGACAAGTTCGATAACTAGCCATATCGCTTAAGTCAATCAAGAGTTATCGCCCTTTAATTATAGAAATTACCCAAAATTGGTCTTGTCAGCTCAATAACTTTAGAAGCCTTTGCCCAATCATCACCAAATTTAGTCAGAATGTGTATTGGCATAATATCTCGGACAAGTTTGATAACTAGCCATATCGCTTAAGTCAATTGAGAGTTTTCGCCCTTTAATTATAGAAATTACCTAAAATTGGTCTTGTCAGCTCAATAACTTTAGAAGCCTTTATCCAATCATTACTAAATTTAGTCAGAATGTGTATTGGCATAATATCTCGGATAATTTTGATAACTAGCCATATCGCTTTAGTCAATTGAGAGTTATCCCTCTTTAATTATAGAAATTACCTAAAATTGGTCTTGTCAGCTCAATAACTTTGGGAGCTTTTGTCCAATCACCACCAAATTTAGTCAGAATGTGTATTGGCGTAATATCTTGGACAAGTTCGATAACTAGCCATATTGCTCCAGTCGATAGAGAGTTATTGCCCTTTAATTATAGAAATTACCTAAAATTGGTCTTGTCAGCTAAATAACTTGTAAAGCCTTTATCCGATCATCACCAAATTTAGACAATATGTTTATGGGCAGAATATCTTGGTTACGTTTGATAACTTACAACGTTATCTTAGTCACTACACAATTGTGTCCCTCGAAATGGCCAAAACTGTACTAACAGTGTCCGCTCTCTAAATTTGGCTGACGTACAACCAATTACCACTATACTTGGTCTCAAAAAAAAAGGACGGGCGTATTTTGTGACATTTGGCGCTCTTGTTCAGGAATGCAAACATTGTGGATTGTGGGATCCTCCATTGACTACTGGGCTGACATGGCGGCAAGACAAGCTTTAAATAAGCACTTGGGTCTAACAGATGTAACGATCAGATATATTTGGTAAAGGGGATTGACGCTCGATATGCTGAATACTACGTTTGACACACAGTTCACAAAAGAAAATGTGAATACTAATAAAAATTATGTGTTTGTTCTTTAAAACAGTTGTTTTTAAATATGTGATGCCTGCTATTCTCCTGCATAACCCAAAGTATTACGGGAACCATGAACTAAACATGTGAATCAAGTGAACTGCAGACTTGTGAAATTGGTAGAAAGCTAGAATGTATACAATATTGGTTTAAAGCATTCAGGCAAAATTATTGAACATCTCTATAAATGGAAGTTATTTTTATTTCATTGAGTTGAAAACATTGCGGCAAAATAAGTCCGTTGCAGATACATCGGCAACTGGAAAATGTTCACCTATGATCACAATGTTCTCAAAACAGTGTAGGACTTAAACTTCCATACTACCCCTTTTCCAACAGAGAAAAGTAGGGAGTTTAACCCCTTTCCCAACATAGAAAAGCAGGGAGTGTTACCCCTTTTCCAACAGAGAAAGGCAGGGCGTGGCGTTTAACCCCTTTTCCAACAGAGAAAAGCTCCCTAGGGATTTAAACCCCGTTTTCAAAAGTATTGCATTGACATGGAGCCGTTTTTGGGTAAATATTTCCAGCACACCGATGCATATGGTTTGATTTCAAGACTATATATACACATGTCTGAAATGTCGACTTAACATAGCCAGATTTAAACTGCGTGCATGCTTTGATTGTGAGTACTGATCAATATACAATCGAAACAATGTGATTTCCGTGACTTTACAGAGGCGGCGATACTAATTTATATATTTGGGCGCAGACACAGATGACTTTTGACGCATCTTAAACGGTGAAGGGGGTTACGGAATTGCATCATGTTTTGCCCGGGGAAAGAAGTCTTGATAAGTCCGCGGTATCGGTGTAATCTGACCATCATACACTGTAACAAAAGCGCGTTTAAAAATAAATAGGAACTTGCCTGTTTGGTGGTGTAGACTGGAGTGTAAGAGTTTCCTTGGCACTCGGGGTGTGTGGGGTTAGCATTATGACCGACTCGCTCGTGTCAGGATGAATGGACCAGTAGGCCTATAAAACTACGAAGGTAACGACGTAGTTTAACTAATAACACCAGAAAACAAATTGATTTCTTTCGGGGCTGTCTCAAAGGCGAGAGTAAACCCTGTTAACGTCTCAAACACATATAGGTGCTCGAATCTAAAACCCCAAATATGTACATGTTATCCGCCCCATCAAGATACACTATTAAGACTCTAAAATAAATCAAAGCGCCGATGGCACTGTTGTGGCGATCGTATAGAAAATACTGCAAAGTAACAAGCAGTATCTCGTTGTAGGCCTTGCGATTTTCAATATTAGTGCACTCGGTGCGGGTAAATTTGAGAAAGGCTGCATCATTTGACAGTAGAATAATGTTAGTTTGCCAGAATGTTGTCCTGGTGATTTTCAAGTTACGTTCTAAAATTGGTCATGATGTGTTCAAAATTAGGCCATTCCAAATTTAAGAAAAATCTAGTTTGGTACTCGATCGACTACCGTTTTAGCTTATTAGAATGTTTGTCTTGGTTATTTGTAATCTAAATTGTTTGGGTTATCACATGTTTATCACCAGGTCGCTAGACCATATTAAGATGAAATATTTTGTAAACTTTAGAAATTACTAAATTATCATAGAAAGGAGAGAAAACAGTATCCATTAGTTTGGTGTTTGTTTCAATGATGTCCGATATTGAACAGGTCTGTTCAATTTAGTTCCTTCACATTCTCCATAGAAAAGTTAAACTGCTTTGAAACATTTGAGAGCAAAACCAAACACAAAAAAATGCTCATAAAGCACAATTTCTCTATTTGCCAAACTGTTCAATTGATACAAATATAGGCATATATGATAATGCTCGATTTCCAACTAAATTAGGCTACAATTTCAGCATTGATTGCTAATTGACTCTATAACGTACAGATGGTTGAAACCTTTGTAAACCAGTCTTATCATCTAGACGCTTTCATATAATGCAACAACCACAAAATAAAGCGTTTATAATATTGAGATTTAAGAACAATCGGTAACCAGTCTCGCGAGTTATTTATAGAACCTTTTTGAATTTCGTTCAGGTGTGTATAAATTAATCACTCAGGCCATTCGTTCTTCGTGATTAATTACTACACACCTGAACTCCCAATCGTGATATACGAGCCGGTATATCACTCAAAATGAGATCTATTTCCTAAATATAGGATGCCGTTATTTCACGCTGGCGACGTCATTTATGGTCGTATTGAATGACCACTCATGTAATATCCTCTATTTATATATATTAAATAGAATATAACATTCGTGGTCATTCAATACAACATTTCATTAAACTCGTTTTCTAAAATTGCTAAATATATTCTATTTATATCATTTACATCAACACTTTTCGAAGTAAAATACTTCTATCAAGTTATAATTTGTAACCGAGTTGGAAATAAATCGACAATATTTTGATTCAATCGGAGGTAATATAGAGATGCTGAGATGTTTCCTTACATAATTGAAATTAACTGAAATTGATACTAAGAGGCAAAAAAAAAAGCAGCTTTTCGCTAAATCTTGTTGCTTGTAAGATCATGACAATAGATTCTCGGCCCATACACTTGAGAAGAGGCCGCAGACATCACCTGCCTGTGCAAGCTTGTGCCGAAATTCGCATACATTTAAACCTTCTAACAAAAGTAATAAACCAGCTTCTCGTCAGAAAGCGTATGTATGTGGGTACGGTTTAAGAACTACATGTTCCTTTCTTACTTGAGCATACCATCCATGGGCAGAGAAAAATCAGGTGGTTTTAACCCTTTCTCACATACAACACATCTGCAGCAGATGCTTTTGGTAATATCCAGGCAAAAACACGGAAAAGCTCTATAAATGTAGGTACTGTAATTACTAAAAAGAATTGAAAACATTGTGGCAAAAGAAGACATTGCTAGTTTTCAAAAGTTGTCTGCTGCAGAGACGTCAGAAAGAATCTGTATTTGGGAAAGGGTTACTTATAGGGTCATTTGTGCAGAAAATGAGTAATTGGGACTTTAGCACAGGTGTGACTGTATATGAGAATAATTTCAGGGACAGACTCACTTACAAGTCAACATTCTCCAGTTATGCCAGAGCTATATCCCCTTAATTAGTGAAATTTAGTTTGATATGATTTGTCTGATCTCTAACTGGAGCACTCCTAACCCAATCCAGGGGTTGTAAGTTCGAACCCAACACGGTCAACATTCTGTCCGACGTTTGACAAAGGTCACTGTGACAAGCGGCATTCGTCTTCCACCAATGGGCTTACAGTCTTTGTGGTAAAGCAGTACTGGCGCAGCTCTTCCTTTGCAAATGTGTTGAATGTTGGAAAGGGTTGTTCAGTAGCCTGTTGTTTATTGACTGTTGATAACCATTTTACTGTCTGAAATCACTTTTTATCGAGTCTGCTTTTGGCGAGCTTGACATATAGTTGTCACAATGGCTGTTCGGTTAGTGTGTCCGTGCGTCCATGAGTATGTCTGTTTAACCCGCATCGTTACCATGCATAATAGGATTTCTAAGAAAGTTTGCACAAAGGTGTACCATGATGAGGTGGTGTGTCGTGCACAAGAGTCATGCCTGTACCTCAAATGTTAAGGTCACTCGTATAGGTCAAAAGTCAAAATGAGTACTGTTTGATAGGACTGACTTCTCCGGCCCTCATCTTAACCATGCAGCATAGGATCTCCAAGTTACTTGGCACGAATGATCATCATGATGAGGTGGCGTGTGGTGCAATTCGAACAATATTCTGACACAGGGTTTCAACATGCTTAATTCGAAAATGTGGTCTCTAAAGTGTACACAATATTTTATTTAAATATAGCCTAGCGACCTGGTGATGAACATGTGATAACCACTAAAGAATAGCTTACATAAAACCAAGACAAACATTCTAATAAAGTTCCACCATTCTTGAGCTAAAACGTAGATCTATCGAGTTCCAACTAAATTTTTCTTAAATTTGGTATGGCCTTATTTTGAACACATCAGGACCCATTTTAAACCTAAACTTAAATATCACCAAGACAAACATTCTGGCAAACTAACATTATTCTACTGTCAAATGATGGAGCTTTTACTCAAATTTACCCGCACCGGAGTGCACTTTTATTGAAAACCGCAAGGCCTACACCGAGATACTGCTTGTTACTTTGCAGGATTTTCTACACGATCGCCACTACAGTACCTTCGGCGCTTTGAGTAAACGCAAATCACTACAATTGTTCGAAGATCTAAATGTATGTAAATGTTGGTGTCTCAGTGATTTTGCTACCATACAATCTCTGTCCCACCATTCAGGTTGTAGTAATGTGTTTTCCATGAATTTACGCTGTTTACATTTTATACCTTCCGCACAGGATTGTAGTATTTGTATTCATTGCGTTTCTGTACTGAGACGTTCGTATTAGAGACTGACTGGTAAAACTGGTCGTATGTCGCATTAAACTGGATCATACACTCTGAGTCCTTAGTGGTATTCCACTTATAGCGAGTATATTGCCTTAAATGATCGTGGATTTTGTGCTGGCATGTTATAACTTTACAGTAGCTCGCAACTTAATGTAACATGATCTGAAATCGAAAGGTTAAAGTCTAGCATATATGAGAACATTTCCGCGGATGTTAGCATATAGTCAACCAAGCTTTTGCCTCTATTAGACGTACATGTAAATGCACATTCAGAATCACTGGGGTAAACGTCCGTTTACAATGTGTATATCATGGGTGCAACACAATTCGATTAAGGAATGACCACATTTATTTAGAACCGAATCTCTAAATGTACGAGGCATGGAAAAACTATCACTGAGGTAATCAACATGTTCATTAACACATAGTCTAGGTTATCATCTGGTATAAAATCGAACATATCTTTCACAAGCGCAATCATGTCACCTGCCAAAATAAATGAGACATCATTCAAGTCAGATGATATGACAGTTATTTGATCATTTAAGACTGAGGATCACTGCTGTTGTTTGATTGTGGTTCAACGCCGTTTTTAACAATTTCTCAAATCACATCACAGCGGCAAGTTCACCTACTCGTGTGTTTTCTGGTTTTCTCACACCAGTACTCCAAAACAACAATTTTCCCAAGCAACTGGCTGCTTTTCCACATAGACTTAGCCCATTGGTGGATGACAAATGACGCATGTCGCATTGATCGCTGCGGTGGATCATATGTGAAAAATAATATGATATCATACTGAATATTATAATTGTTTTGTCTACACAGTCATACTAATATACTATCTGTATATTCTTCGTATTAGACCAGATTAGATGCGACCTAATGAAAACAGTTAATCCCCCCCGGAACCGCGTTTACCAATTTGATTTCTAGGACAGTCAAAGACATAGACAATAACTTTTTTTTTTAAAGGGTACCAATATCGTTAACAATTTTTTTCACTATTAAACTAATACATTTATTATAATTGATGTATTAGTAAATAGTTAAGAAAACAATATGGTTTTTTATTTGTATATAAAAAATCTTATTTAATATGTACACAAAACTTCTGCTCCAGGTGAGGCTCGAACTCACAGCCTCCGCATAGCCAAATCCCTTGGTGATCAAGGGGAAGGTACTGTCTATAAGTACGGCGCGCTAACCGATTGCGCCACTGGAGCAGTATGACCTTTCTGTTGAAAAACTTTATATATAAAACTAGGTTTTATGTTAATAAAGTGGGTTACTTGATTTCATTTGCAATGGTTGTCGTTGATGTGCTCAAATGAATTATGATTGATATGAACGTTGAAATATTAAATAAAACTGTATTTATTGTCTATAACTTACATAAAACAACTACCTGTCTATTGTTTAATGAAAAAATCAAAGTGTATCGAATGAATCCGGAAGTTGGAACGTCACCAGCACTGGTAATAAAATATTGTTTACAAATACCTGTTTTTCTCAAAACAATATGCTTAGCTTATATTTCCACACATACTGCTCTGAAATTGCTTATTTTGATCTTATAGTAAATATAATATCAAACAATATCAAAACTACCTCTGAAATGATGATTGAATTGCATGACGAAAAAAACCTTGTATGTACTTACATTCGGATGTATTATTGATTTCGGATATACGAAAGTCGTCTAAAGTATAGTGAACTAACTATACATAATTGTCGGCGAAATTGGTTATTATTTTTAGGCAATAAACTGAACTACTTTTCTTGAAATTAAGACTTAAAGTTTGTCAGTCCTATTTTAAAAATAAAAGTTAAAAGGAAAAAATAAAAGTGCAAGAAAATCCATTCCATGTCCTAACTCCTTACAGGGTGAGTGTATTACAGGGTGAGGTCTCATTACACTCACCCTGCTCCTTATAAGTGATCAATAGTTTTCAACAGCGTATATATCCACAGCTTAAATAGTTTTCATCTTCTTAATATGGATCATTTTGCTGTATGGAATTGATTGTTATATTTGTTTTGTGTATAGGTTGAAAATATTTCTAGAAGTACTGTCATTTTTGACAGCTGACAATTTATTATTATTTTATATATTATAGTTGAATGTTGATACCTGACAAAAAAACTGACTACTTTAGTTAAAGTCAAGAATATTTTGCGTACATTTTGGCAAAACTTGATCATTATGAGCAATTCCTCATTTTGCCACAATGTTTCCAAAATGTGTCTGCTGCAGAGGCACCGGTAAGTATTTCCAACATACAGCAAAGCTGCAGCAGATGGCTTTGAATAAAGTTGGCAAAAATATTATGAATCTATAAATGAAAGTATAATTATTGTAAAGAGTTGAAAACATTATGGCCATGCAAAGCAGAAATTGTTCATAATAACTTCATTATATTTCAAAAGTTGCCTGCAAAGGAGAAAGGGTTAATAAAAATTAAAAAACCTAGTTTGTTATGGTTCCATTAAAAAAAATTACTTGAAAAGATTCTTTTAGTACAACAACATGTGATTTGGAGGTCAAATATGGATTTCAAGCATAAAATATTCCTATCTTTTTCATCGAAAATGATATAATAAATCCTACAAATCAGGCCTCCAGAAAACCGAAAATTTGCCGGTCAGGACTGTTTTTAGCTCTACTGGCCAAAGGCCAGAAGGGCTTATGTCGTGGCGATTTGTCCGTCGTGCGTGCGTGCGTCCGTAAACAATTTCTTGTTAACACGATACAGTCTTTACTTTTGATTGTATCTCAACTAAACTTATACAGTAGTTAGATATCCATGAGAGGTCGGTTCCTTTCGAAAACCAGCCAGATCCGCCCATGCATGACTGGATTATGGCCCTTGAAATGGTCAAAATTTCTATAAAAGAGCTTGTTAACACAATACAGTCTTCTTTTTTGATTGTATCTCAACCAAACTTATACAGTAGTTAGATATCCATAAGAGCTCGGTTCCTTTCGAAAACCAGCCAGATCCGCCCATGCATGACTGGATTATGGCCCTTGAAATGGTCAAAATTGCTATAAAAGAGCTTGTTAACGCGATACAATCTTCACTTTGATTGTATCTCAACCAAACTTATACAGTAGTTAGATATCCATGAGAGCTCGGTTCCTTTTGAAACCAGCCAGATCCGCCCATGCATGACTGGATTATGGCCCTTGAAATGGTCAAAATTGCTATAAAAGAGCTTGTTAACACGATACAGTCTTCACTTTTGATTGTATCTCAACCAAACTTATACAGTAGTTAGATATCCATGAGAGCTCGGTTCCTTTCGAAAACCACCCAGATTCGCACATGCATGACTGGATTATGGCCCTTGAAATGGTCAAAATTGCTATAAAAGAGCTTGTTAACATGATACAGTCTTCACTTTTGATTGTATCTCAACCAAACTTATACAGTAGTTAGATATCCATGAGAGCTCAGTTCCTTTCGTAAACCAGCCAGATCCGCCCATGCAAGACTGGATTATGGCCCTTGAAATTGTCCAAATTGCTATAATACAGCTTGTGAACACAAAAGAGCCTCCATTTACTATCCGATCTTCACCATACATACATGCTCTGGATTGGAAATGACCAAAGAACCATACCAGTAGAGCAGAGGCCCTCATGGGCCTCTTGTTTAACTAGCCGGACCGATTTCAATCTTAAAACTTTAAAACTTGTAAATCATCAAAATATTTTCATAAATCTCACTAACACCTACGTTATATGTCATTTTGTAAACGAGAACACAATCATCTGTAAACCTTCGAGAGAGTCACTTACTGTGACGTAAACAACATTTTCGATCCAATTAACTTTACAATTGTGTAATCTGGTAGATAATGCAAGGGTAATCATGGGTCTTAACTCTACTAAACACCTATTGCATGGGCAAGACAGCGATTTATTCACAAGAGGAAGTAAGCAATTACAATCTGTGCTTACTATATAAATATCAAATTGTTCTGTTGTCTGATCAGAACTTTAAACATAATGACTACGATATAGAGATAAAAACATTTTATGAAAAGACTCTGGAAACCTGTGCAGTCCAATCGCATATTTATCATTCCTTATTCAATTCTTCCAAGCATATAACACAGTGAAATATCTATTAAACCCTCATATTGATACCGAATTCAGATAGTGAGAAGTTAACTGTTCGAAGTCTTGCTAGAACTGACCAAAACCCGTCAAACCGGTCTTATATACTCAGCCATCGCACGGCGATCACATGCACACATCTCCGATATGTGTATTCGTATATGCTAAGACAAACGTTCTCCACTATACTGCGTACCGAGGAGAACTTTGAATTTTGTGCATCTGATGGCTGTTGGGGTTTTAGGGATTTTTTTGTGAATTTGAATAAATTTGCATAGGTCATTGTGACCTTTGTAACCTTTCAAAATAGCTTGAGTGGCATGGAAAAAGATATATTTACGAAACGTTTTGTAAAAATAAATATTTCAGAAATATTTCAATCATGATAATTCCAAAACAAAGACATTTTTTTTTAGTAAAAGGTTTATTTTTATGTAGACAAAACAATGTTTACCTTACAAACAGAACAGTAAATAAGAGAAATGTATGTGTTGTACGTGACCAATCATTTTCTAGTAAGTACTATATTGGAGTATGGGTGACGGTCAAACTTTCTTTAATACAAAGGAGCTATGTAAACATGCGTGGTAATGTTCGTCTGCAAATTTTGGAAAATTATGATTGAAGTACTTCTACATTGACAATATCGAGCGATGACATTGTTATGCAACCATCTATGCAAGGTAACCTGAAAAAGAAATGAAATTCAGGTGAATTTAATCAATTTGCTTACCATAAAAACAATGTGTCCATAAATTATTTAATGACTCTCACACTTCTAAGGTCCAAATCTGTGATATTTATGGCAACATGTAACAGTTACATGCATATTTAAAAGTTTAAAAGTTTAATTTTTTGTTTGTTTCTTTTTCAGATAATTTTAAGATGAAGGTAATTTAATGAGTTGAAAATGAGTTGGTTTAACAGTTCAAACTTCAGTGATTTGGCATCAAAGGCCTTGAAAAATGCACAAAAACAGATCGACAAGGCCCTTGATATTAAAGACGGAGAAAGAAAAGCTGATCCTGAGAAAAAAGGTAACAAATAGAAATCATTATGACCTCTTTGCAGGGCCTATTTCTAGATTTTAGTATTGGAGAAAATTGCTTTCCATGAAATTAACTTTTCACACATAGAACAAATCAGAAGCAACTGTGAAAATATCTACAGAAAAATATTGAACTTCTCTGTAAACAAAAATATAATTATTGAAACAATGAAGAAGAAACTGCTCATTATGATGTATTTCTCCTATTGCCGCAATGTTTACTATATATATAAGTTGTCTGCAGTGGATGCATCAAAATGCTACTGCAAGTGGCGAAGGGTTAATCCTTTCCCTCATAAAGACGCTTTCTGACGCCTCTGCAGCAAACAGCTTTTTGAAAACATAGTGACAAAAGAAGAAATTGCTCAAAACGAGCAATTTCTCCTTTTGCCTCAATGTTTTTCCTTTTTAGTCATAGGTTATCCATTCAATTATAGAGATTTTCTATTTTTTTACAAAATATGTTCAAAGTCGTCTGCTGCAGAATTGTCGTATGAGGGAAAGGGTTAATAAAATATATACCAAGGAGAGGGTAACAGCTCGCATGACTTCTTCTTTATGACTGAACATACTTTACTATCATTATTATTTATTGGGGTTTTAAGCCGCTTTCAACACTATTCAATTCTGCAGCTGACGACTTTGAACATTTTTTGTAAAAAAATTGAAAATCTCTATAATTGAATGGATAACCTATGACTAAAAGTGGAAAACATTGTGACAAAAGGAGAAATTGCTCGTTTTGAGCAATTTCTTCTTTTGTCACTATGTTTTCAAATAGCCTTCTGCTGCAGAGGCATCAGAAAGTGTCTGTATGAGGGAAAGGGTTAATCCTCCTTTACAGAAAATACATTGTACAAACATAATTCAATCCAATACAGACAAGTGTAATCAACTTTTTGCAGAATGAACATGAAATTGTAAAAGTAAGAAAAACAGGACAGACAAAAAGATGGGGAATGAATGAGAGTATTATAAGGCTATGCAACAGATGACAAAGCTTAATTGAAATTTTAAAGCATTGTCATCTAAATGCATATAATACAGAAACAGTAACACTAAATGCAGCTTTAACTTTCTACTGAAACGAAACGTAGACATGTACAGCATTAATGATTAATGATTAAAAATCGTGAAATACATCGACGAATGTATGAGATGGTGAATAGCTGAATGGATGGATTGGTGGATGTGTGAATTAAAGAATATGTGCTCACACATATGTATACATAAAGACAATTAAATAAGTAAATAGAGCATGACAGGATAAATATACATGAACACAAATATAAATGAGTACATAATTAATGTTCATAGTTCATCACTTATTGCGATGTGAACCCCGCATGGGGACCAAGGTGAATCAAAGTACTGAAGTACTGGTAACAAATTATTTTGAGCATTTGTAAAATCTAATTTATGAATGCAATTGATCATGCTATTGCACAATTTAGTCTATTTTATTATTATTAATATTTTTGTCCAGAGATTTTTTTTTATCAGTTGACAGTTTTAGTAAATGTAGCATTTCAACGGCGATGCGAGCGTTTAACATCACATGCACACTAACTCTTTCACTGAGCTCTGCGTAAAGTCTGTCAAAACACCCATGGCATATTTGTGAGATTTACATTGTTAGTTCGATTTGTTTTCGTCACCAGGATTTCGGCTTATATTATAACTATGTTTCATGTGAGTGAATTAATTATTATAAATCTATAATGTTTAACAAATCGCATAAAATAAGAATTAAAAAAAAAAAAAAGAACAGTTCCTATTAGGTACTTTGATACAACGTTTGAGCGTTACTTTCGTATATATATTAAGCTAACTGAATGCGCGCGTATGTAAACCATGATCTATAATTAGAAAGCCCCTTTGATCGACGTTATCATGTTGGAAAAAGGAGAAACAACGGCGATGCAAGCGTTTAAAATGCACACTGACTATTTCACTGAGCTCTGCGTAGTGGCATATTTGTGAGATTAACATTGTTCTATACAGCGTGGGGTCGACTTCTAGTGAATGGGCATACGACTAAAATTCATACTCGTGGCTTATACGTACCTGCCGACAAATGAAATATATATGCGCGTACTGTTAATTTGATATTTTCTAGAAAATTGATTATCTATGATGATTCGATAGTATAATTATGACTTCACTGTATTGAAATAACACGTAGAAGTCATTTTAATATCGAAAAAATACTAGGACTATTTAGGTACAGCGAATGTGTATTCTAAGCGGAAGTGTAGTTTAACCGTGACTTCCGGAATCAAACACGATCGCGTCAACTGTATTATTTTTTGAGAAAAAATAATTCGTTAAAAATGGATGAAATCTTTGTTGGTAAAATGAGAAATAAGAAAAACTTCTATTTTTTAACAAAACTTTTAATATTACATTATCCCTTTCCCTCATACGACAATTCTGCAGCAGACAACTTTGAACGTATTTTGTCAAAACATAGAAAATCTCCATAATTGAATGGATAACCTATGACAAAAAGTGGAAAACATTGTGGCAAAAGGAGAAATTGCACGTTTTGTGCAATTTCTTCTTTTGTCACTATGTTTTCAAAATGCCGACTGCTGCAGAAAGCGTGTATATGAGGGAAAGGGTTAAACTTGTGTATAGCCGTGTACATCAGTGGAAGTATACAAGATGATGGTTTATCAGTACAAAATACATATAACTCATGCTAGGCTTGCACACAAAGCACATTCTCTTTTTCCCAGTGTAAATGTTTTAACCCTTTCCCACATACAATTAAACTACAGCAGACAACTTTGAATTATCAAGTCCAAAATATAGAAAATCTCTAGTATAAATGATGGTATCAATATTGAATAAAGTTGAAATTATGGTGGCAAAAGGAGAAATTGCTCATAGTGAGCAATTTCTCCTTTTGCCACCATAATTTCAAAAGTTGTCTGCTGCAGATTTGGTTGTATCAAACTGATGCTTGCAACTCTTAATAACAAATTATTTTAATTTTTTTTAAGGAGCTCATGGATCCACTGCGAAGACAGAAAAGGGAGATAATGCAGACTTTTGGAGTTCATGGATGGGAGATTCAAGTGAAAAAAATACAGATGAGAAAGCAAAGTCATCAAGTGATGCATGGTCAATGCCATGGGGTGCTGGTGCCGGCCAGGAGGCAAAACAAAGTAGTGAGATTGCTCCTGAAAAAACAGCTGAAGAAATTAAGAAAGAGGTTCTGAAAGCTGCAAAAGAAAGAACAAAAGCAAAATCTAAACTATTTCCTCAGAAATCTAATATGGATGCAGAAAATAAATTAATGGAGCCTGATAAGAAATCTGTGGAATTATCTGACAAAACAGATCTGCCAGTGAAAGATGAATGTGAAGTAGATAGACATGTGGAAACTGTTCCAAAAGATGAAGAGAGAAAACCAGAAACTATTCCGACATTGGAAGTTAAGAAAGAACTGGTGAATAAAACTGTGAAGCCTATTGACACAGTCTCAGTTCAGAAATTACAAACATTGACTGACAAAACCATGGACCATCACAAATCAACTACGGAAATGGAAGACTCTAAGAGGTCTGATCATGGAGAAACAGGTAGTGATTTTAAAGAAATATCAGAAAATGATGCAGATTTGAGTGTTGTTATGGTCACATCTACTCCTGATGTATCTGTTACTGATACTGTTGATGAAAGTGTGCATTTGGAGGCTGCTTCTCAGTCGGAGTCAAGTATAAATGAATATTTAAATGTGGCCGAGGTTAAGACTCAACCAAAAGATTCAACTGCAGATATTCTTGCAGAGAGCAAGTTTGCAGACATTTCACCAGATGCGAGTACTACAAGTGTGTGTTTTGACAATTCTTCTTTATTAATAGACCCAAGTGGAACTGACATATCAAGTTCAGTTGAATTTGTAACCAAACAGGACATTGAATTGTCTAAACCTGTAAATGTTGAACCTGTTGAAAGCTGTGATAATGTTGGTAGTGATCCAGAAATGGTTGATATTGGTGATAAAATGGATATAACAGATACATTTATGATAGAAGCAGACAAGGAAGAAGTGATTGAAAATGCCATTCAAGTTGTTGAAGGCAATGAAGTGACTTTTAGTATTGCGGAAATTGAGTCAGATATTGTTGAAGGAAAAACGTCTATCATAAACATTCCTAATGATGATTCTAAGTTACATGGTGATGCTCTTGCTCAAAATTCCATATCTCCAGACTTCTGTGATAATTCCGTGGAGCTTTTGCTAACCGACCAACCTGATCCAGAGAAGTTATCCAACATTGTAAGTTCAGATTCTGAATCCAGTATGAGCAAGCTAGATCTGAGTATGGATACATGTACATCGGAGGAGACTCTTGTAGAAGTCAGTGCTCCACTAAATGAGGAGGATACTCAAAGTCATAATACTAGTTACACTGAATTCACAGAAGGACTGGAAGTAAAGCTACTCGAACTGGGTAAAGATCAAATGGCAGATAGTGATGTGAGTACAAATGACCTACTTCAGATAGCTCACAAAGATGATGCCTATGAAGTGAATGAAGACTCAGAAGGTAGTGTATCAAATGATAAGTGTGAACTCTCTCCGGCGAACTCCTTTGTGAAGTGTATGTTGGAGGATGCTATTGATGATAGTAAACAAGACGATAATAGTGATAGTCTTTCCGCAACAGAGAAATCCGACGGTTCTCGAAGTGTGTACAGTAACCATGAATCCAGTGACGAAATTGATACAACAACATCCTCGGACATTGAAATCATTTCCATGCCAACACCAAATGGGGAAAACAGACAGGTAGGACAATTGAGCAAGTGTATGAGAAAATGTACATTTCTGAACGGTGTAGGTTCAGATCATCTTGTCCTGCTTAGTCTTATCAGGATCTACACAAGTTGACAGAATCTATTATAAAGCTTGTAGGTGAAATAAGAACCGTGTGGATCTTGATCAGACTGTAGAATACACAATGACAGACTTATCTAGATCTAATCTGTTCACAATAGACTATTTGTAACTTTTTCCATGCATGAACTCAATTATCCTTTTTATTGCATCTTCAGTTGAGAGATTTAATCTTTAATCTTTTCAAAGATACAACAAAACTGCAGCAAGTGATTTTCATATCATCTTAATAATAAATATATATTTCTCATTTTGTCGCAATATTTTCAAAAGGCGTCGAAGTGCATCTACACTGTAAATGGTTATAAGCTTTTGAAAGGGGATAAGCATCCTCAAAGAAAACTTTCACTTTTGGTTTCCCACAATTTTTCCAAATACATAACATGTATAACTGTCAGTTTTAAATTTCATATATTTCAAATTATACATTCACATTGACTTAATTCTAGGTAAATGCTTAAATGGTTTAAAATGGTATTTTTCCTTTTTTGGGCGGGGCTAGAATTATGATTTTTCTTTTGTTATCATATAAAAATCTTATCCATTCAAGCTCTTCATGAAATTGATGGAATTAATGTTAACATACATTGTCATTTTCTTCAATCAGTTGACAAGATTTTCTACATATATTCGTATTTAGATTTTTAACGAATTATTTTTTCTCAAAAAATAATACAGTTAACGCGATCGTGTTTGATTCCGGAAGTCACGGTTAAACTACACTTCCCCTTAGAATACACATTCGCTGTACCTAAATAGTCCTAGTATTTTTTCGATATTAAAATGACTTCTACGTGTTATTTCAATACAGTGAAGTCATAATTATACTATCGAATCATCATAGATAATCAATTTTCTAGAAAATATCAAATTAACAGTACGCGCATATATATTTCATTTGTCGGCAGGTACGTATAAGCCACGAGTATGAATTTTAGTCGTATGCCCATTCACTAGAAGTCGACCCCACGCTGTATAGAACAATGTTAATCTCACAAATATGCCACTACGCAGAGCTCAGTGAAATAGTCAGTGTGCATTTTAAACGCTCGCATCGCCGTTGTTTCTCCTTTTTCCAACATGATAACGATGATCAAAGGGGCTTTCTAATTATAGATCAGGGCTCTCACGAGGGGGCGATTTGGGCGAAGTGGTCGCCTAAAAGTTTCTGACTTCGCCCATTCACTTGATCAAAGCGAAGTCGACTTCGCCCAAAATCTCAGTCAAAGCGAAGTTGACTTCGCCGATAATTTTGTCCTAGCATCGGACACTGTTAAAATGATCACGGTCACGCACCATGTCGAATCGATGTAGGCCTATACAGTTCGATATACACAGTTGCGTAATCAGTTATTTGACAACTGAGAGTGTATATTCATTAAAAGCTGATGAAGAATCGAATCATTTAACACACACAATGACGTAGAACCAATCAAAATCGTGCACTTTAGTCCAATTTGCATAATCAAAGTACCGATTGTCATATCAAATAGTATGACGCCCCCTGATAAAACATTAAATACGTATCCGATGTAAATGAGATGGAAGTCGAATTATGTTTTAACCCTTTCAATAGTATAAATAATATTATGAATCTATTCATGGTTTAATGAGATAATCGTCTTCAATAATTGAGAAAATGAGATTTTTTAGAGATTTTTTTAGGGGTTTCATAATAAATGCTGTAGCATGGGGGTGTCATACTATTTGGAATTAACCAATCAAAAGACAATACCTCAATTCTACTTGTAAAGAGTGTGTATGTTTAGCCGATACAAATAATTTACGTTGTTTATGACACTTACGACAGACTAATTTACAAAATGCCTGAAACCTTTACACGGCGAGTAAAATGTAGCTTCATTAATTATATTTCGGCGACTTTAGAACACAATGTTCGGATCGCAAACCCGATACAAATAATTTACATTGTTTATGACACTTACGACCGACTTCTTTATAAAATGCCTGACACACGGAATGGCGAGTAAAAGGTAGCTTCATTAATAATTTCTGCGACATTAGAACATAATGTTCGGATCGCAACTACTCTTAGGGAAAAACAATTTTAGAACTTCATGTGATAATCATAATTAAAATAAAATAATAAAACATTCATCTTTGTTTAAGTAAATGTGTTCTATCCCAAACGATGCGATGCGGTGCGGTTACGACGCGTAACGACACAAAAAGAGATGTAATTTCTCCCTTAAGTCTCCCCACTTCGCCCTAAATTGCCCGGAGGGGGAAGTCACTTCTCCCTAAAATTTAAGCCTAGTGAGAGCCCTGTAGATCATGGTTTACATACGCGCGCATTCAGTTAGCTTAATATATATACAAAAGTATCGCTCAAACGTTGTATCAAAGTACCGTGGTGCAATGGAGAGCGTGTAGAACTACTAATCATGGACTACTTATGGACGCGAGTTCGAGTCCTAATAGGAACTGTTCTTTTTTTTTTTTTTAATTCTTATTTTATGCGATTTGTTAAACATTATAGATTTATAATAATTAATTCACTCACATGAAACATAGTTATAATATAAGCCGAAATCCTGGATCCGCCCCTGGTGACGAAAACAAATCGAACTAACAATGTAAATCTCACAAATATGCCATGGGTGTTTTTGACAGACTTTACGCAGAGCTCAGTGAAAGAGTTAGTGTGCATGTTAAACGCTCGCATCGCCGTTTAAATGCTACATTTACTAAAACTGTCAACTGATAAAAAAAAATCTCTTGACAAAAATATTAATAATAATAAAATAGACTAAATTGTGCAATAGCATGATCAATTGCATTCATAAATTAGATTTTACAAATGTTCAAAATAATTCGTTACCAGTACTTCAGTACTTTGATTACATAGACATTCAGTTGTAATCACCTGTAATATTCCTTTTATTGTGAGTGAATATCCAAAATGCATGACTGATAGATAATAACAGGTTTTTATACATCTGTTTTATTGGAACACCTGCGGCAGGCGGGGTCCACATGTTGTTTGCTCTCTTACGACTTAGTGACACTTAGTCGAACAGTTTTCATCCAATCTTCACCTAACTTGTTGAACATGTGTGTGAGCATAATGTCTGTGCGAAGGTTAACCCTTTCCCTCATATAGACGCTTTCTGACGCCTCTGCAGCAGATGGATTTTTGCAAACATAGTGACAAAAGAAGAAATTGCTCAAAACAAGCAATTTCTCCTTTTGACACAATGTTTTCCACTTTTTGTCATAGGTTATCCATTCATTTATAGAGATTTTCCATTTTTTGACAAAATATGTTCAAAGTCGTCTGCTTTAGAATTGTTGTATGAAGGAAATGGTTAATAACCAGCCAAATAGTGCATGCCACTTTTTGATGATGGCCCTTGAATTATCAAATATTTGTCAAATTAGCTTTGTCCGCTCTCTAAGTGACGGTAAGTAAACAAGTTTTCATCCAAATTCCAATCTTCAACAAACTTGTTGAACATGTTAGTGGGCATTATGTATGTTCCAAGTTTGATGATATATATGGCATGTTGCAATTTTGTTGAAATACGTCTTTATCTCCTGGACATAGTCAATATAACAATTGATTTAGTTGATGAATACAAGTGTAATTTAACCCTTTCCCACATACACTAAATCTGCAGCAGATGACTTTGAAAACACCTCAACAAGAATATGTAAAAACTCTATAAATGGAGAAACAATTATTGAATAAAGTTAAAAATATTATGGCATTACTGAGGAATTTCTCCTTTTGTCACAATGCATTAAAAAATTGTCTCCTGCATAGGCGTCAGAAAGTGACCCTATGTGGTAAAGGGTTAATAAAATCAAAGTACTACAACAGTATTTCTTTCCCATTAGGTTTCCCCTATAGATCCAGTACCGCTAAGGATAGCTCTTCAGAAGACCAGTTGGTCAAGTCCCACACACAGACGGACAGACAGTTCAGACTCGAGTAACACCAGTAAAGATGGAGGTTATGCGGAACTGAGCCCAGGCAGGGATGTCTACGACTCGGACAATGGTAGTAAATCTCAAACGGAGACTGTTGAAGGTAAGATGATCTTTTTTTATTATACCCCCCGGCAAACAAAGTTTGGGGGGGTATATAGGAATCACCCTGTCTGTCCGTCCGTCTGTCCGTCTGTCTGTCCGTCCGTATGTCCACATTTCTTGTAAGCACTACTCCTCCTAAACGGCTCAATGGATTTGGTTCAAACTTTACATGAAGGTTACACATCATATGTAGATATGCATGAAGGAAGATCACACGCCTCGGACTCTTCCAATGGGAGATAATTTAACTTAGAGGTTATCTGCGAGGGACTCCTGTGCACATACCTCCACATTTCTTGTAAGCACTACTCCTCCTAAACGGCTCAATGGATTTGGTTCAAACTTTACATGAAGGTTACACATCATATGTAGATATGCATGAAGGAAGATCATATGCCTCGGATTCTTCCAAGGGCAGATAATTCAACTTAGAGGTTACCTGCGAGGGACTCCTGTGCACATACCTCCACATTTCTTGTAAGCACTACTCCTCCTAAACGGCTCAATGGATTTGGGTCAAACTTTACATGAAGGTTACACATCATATGTAGATATGCATAAAGGAAGATCATATGCCTCGGATTCTTCCAAGGGCAGATAATTCAACTTAGAGGTTACCTGCGAGGGACTCCTGTGCACATACCTCCACATTTCTTGTAAGCACTACTCCTCCTAAACGTCTCAATGGATTTGGTTCAAACTTTACATGAAGGTTACACATCATATGTAGATATGCATGAAGGAAGATCATACGCCTCGGATTCTTCCAAGGGCAGATAATTTAACTTAGAGGTTACCTGCGAGGGACTCCTGTGCACATACCTCCACATTTCTTGTAAGCACTACTCCTCCTAAACGGCTCAATGGATTTGGTTCAAACTTTACATGAAGGTTACACATCATATGTAGATATGCATGAAGGAAGATCATACACCTCGGATTCTTCCAAGGGCAGATAATTCAACTTAGAGGTTACCTGCGAGGGACTCCTGTGCACATACCTCCACATCTCTTGTAAGCACTACTCCTCCTAAATGGCTCAATGGATTTGGGTCAAACTTTACATGAAGGTTACACATCATATGTAGATATGCATGAAGGAAGATCATATGTATCGGATTCTTCCAAGGGCAGATAATTCAACTTAGAGGTTACCTGCGAGGGACTCCTGTGCACATACCTCCACATTTCTTGTAAGCACTACTCCTCCTAAACGGCTCAATGGATTTGGTTCAAACTTTACATGAAGGTTACACATCATATGTAGATATGCATGAAGGAAGATCATACGCCTCGGATTCTTCCAAGGGCAGATAATTCAACTTAGAGGTTGCCTGCGAGGGACTCCTGTGCACATACCTCTACATTTCTTGTAAGCACTACTGAGTCAAACTGTATATGAAGGCTACACATTATATGTAGATATGCATGAAGGAAGATTTTTCTCCTCAGATTCTTCCAAGGGAAGATAAGCAAAGTAGAAACTTTACCAATGTATCCGATGCTTTGGGAGGGGAGCGGGGGGTATTCTTTAGTGAGCTTTGCTCACAGTATTTCTAGTTTTATATATCTCAGCCAAAGGAAATGATGTGGGAATTTAACCCTTTCCCTCATACGACAATTCAGCAGCAGACGACTTTGAAAATATTTTGTCAAAAATTAGAAAATCTCTATAATTGAATGGATAACCTATGACTAAAAGTGGAAAACATTGTGTCAAAAGGAGAAATTGCACGTTTTGAGCAATTTCTTCTTTTGTTCTTTTGTTACTATGTTTTCAAAAAGCCGTCTGCTGCAGAGGCGCCAGAAAGCATCTATATGAGGGAAAGGGTTAACTCTTTCCCACTTATAGCAAATTTGCAGCAGATGACTTTGAATATATAATGAAAACATAAGGAAACTCTCTAAAAATGAAAGAATAGTTTTTTGAATATAATTTAAAACATTGTTGCAAAAGTAGAAATGCCTCATTATGACCAATTTCTCCTTTCACTACAATGTTTTCAAAAGTTGTCGTATCTAAAAGAGACTTAAAAAATCATGACGTCAAGTGGTGACGTGAAAGTAGTAGTGATACAGTTTTGTGAAGCGCTCGGGAAAACGCCTACTTAGACGTTTAATATGATGAAAGAGTCCGGCAAGAATTGCAGCAGATCTCTTCTGTTTGAGTGGCATAGACGATTTAAGGACGGGCTTCAGTCTATCGCAGACGATGAACGTTGTGTATCACTGCCAGTAGTTTCACGTCGCCACCTGACGTCATTATCTTTTTAAGTCTCTTTTATATACGACGTTGTTTTTACGATATTTTAGTACATGCAATTGTTACAAACATTAAAATAACAGGATATGACATCGTGATGTTGTATTAACGGCAGACGAAATTGTGCGTAAAACACATGGCGAGAACTTACTTTTTTGCGTATTTAGGAGAAGACATTGCTTGTAAATAGTAACGTAAAATTGGTGTGCGCCGGTTGGATTTTACTAGATTTCCATAGAAACGTATCATAGTTATAATATAAATGCAAATGCACCAATTTCACATTTATTTCATTCCATGAAGACCAAAGATTGTTTAATATTAATAACAAGTAATTCTATCTGTTAAAGCAAAACTTATGAGAAAAGTCCGCAAACTTCTGAGACACCCCTCGTACAAGCAAAAGTTCTCCCTTGTCTGTAACATTTTCAGTTCCTGGTAGTGTCACATAAAAGGATAAGGGATCAATTTTCCATCATTTGTACGTCTATCCATCACATTTTCACATAACCCTTTCCCCCATACAACAAATAGCAGATGGCTTTGAAAACAGCAATATTGTAATATGGAAGTATAATTAGTGATTATAGATGAAATAATTGGGCAAAAGTTGAAATTATTGTGGCAAAAGTTGAAATTAGTTGAAATTGCTCATGATGAGCAATTTCTCCTTTTGTCACAATAATTTCGAAAGTCGTGTGCTGCAGAGGCGTCAGAAAGTGTCTTTATGTGGAAAAGGGTTAATGACAGACATATTGGCGAGAGACACATCTACACATGTATATATTTTTAATATTATACAAGCAGATTGTGTTGGGCGCCAGCTACTTCATCAGATTTTTTGAAAGAAGAAATACAATACATGCATGTATCTGATAAACGGTTGAAATGCTAAAAAGGGGCAACAATAACGATATTCGGCCTCGACGCCAATTGTGACAAGTAACGACTCCTTGATATTGAGGTTTCCATTTTGTTTACCAGATTAGTATTGAGTTTTCAGACTTGTTTATAAAATCATTATTCTGAATACAAACAGATGGTCTGAATAAGTAAACATGTGAATTAAATGTCAGGTATCATAACTGGAGTGGATAGACAAGTGATGATGTGTCAGCAAGAAACATGATTGTTATTTGATAACAAAACATAGTGAAAAAGAAATGGATGATAATAACTGTTTGACTATTCTTTCATCTAACGGTACATTTAACCCTTTCTCACATACAGACAGTCATTTTGAAGTCTCTGTACTAGACACATTGTGAAAACAATGTGATAAATGGAGAATTTCTCCTTTTGCCACAATGTTTTCAACTCTATTCAATAATAATTCTTATATTTACAGATATGTTCCATAGTTTTGCCCAGAAATCAGTAAACCTGTTCCCACATAGCACAAACTGCAGTAGTTGACTTAATGATATTTAGACAAACATATGAAAACTCTCTATAAATGAAAGAGATTATTGAAAAGTGTTGAATACACTGTGGTATGCTGCAGATTTGTTGAACATGGGAAATGGTTAACCCTTTCCCTCATACGACAATTCTGCAGAAGACGACTTTGAACGTATTTTGTTAAAACATAGAAAATCTCCATAATTGAACGGATAACCTATGACAAAAAGTAGAAAACTTGTGGCAAAAGGAGAAATTGCACGTTTTGTGCAATTTCTTTTGTCACAATGTTTTCAAAAAGCCGTCTGCTGCAGAGGCGTCAGAAAGCGTCTATATGAGGGAAAGGGTTAACTTATTAGTAGAAGGTTTTGTTATCCTGGTTTCATTTTGACTGTTTAATCTTTTCATTGAACAGAACAAACCAAATAGAAATTTTAATTTCATCTGAAGTATTTACAGCTCATGAATGGTATACAAGTACAAACATACATGCTGAAATGGTTATGGCAAAATAAATTACTGTAGCAAACATCATCAATTAAGTCTCATTTCAAAATGTATATTTATAAATTTCAATATGAAATTAATTAATTCATGTTTGTGGTACTGTTAAATGCAGCACTCGATAGCTTAACTTTTTTTGTTCTTAAAAGAGAGGTTTTATCATTTCTAAAGCCCAGATACAGAATGAAGAAAGGTTACATGAATACATTTTGTTTCCAAATTAAGGGGTTCCATAAACTTAATCATATTTGTATGTCGTGCAGAAAAGGGGATCTCAATTCAATGAATTAATTTAACCCTTTCCCACTTGTAGACGCAATTCAATGCATCCACAGCAGGAGACTTTTGAAAACATTGTGAACAATATTTAAGAGTTTCCATATTTTTGATAAAACATTTTCAAAGCCGTCTGCTACAGATTTTTTGTATGTTGGAATGGGTTACCGGTAAGCAGACGACTTTGAAGCATACTTGATAAAAATTGGTAACTTGCTTTAAATGAAAGAACAAGAATTGAATAGAGTTGAAAACAGGGTGACAAAAGGAGAAATTGCTTGTTTTGAGCGATTTCTTCTTTTGTTGACATGTTTTCAAAAAGCCGTCTGCTGCAGAGGCATCAAAAAGCATCTATATGAGGGAAAGGGTTAAACTGGACCATAAACTCTTGAGTCCTTAGTGGTATTCCACTTATAGCGAGCATATTGCCTTCAATGAAAGTGGCTGGATTTTGTGCGGGCATGTTATAACTTTACAGTAACTTAATGGAAAATGATCTGAAATCGACAATTTTAAAGTCTAGGATATACGAGAACATATCCGTGGATGCTAGAATATATGTTGGAAAGGGTTAACCTGATTCAATCTTTTATCCAGGTTACAAACACGGTACAGAACTGCCGGTTCTCAGCGAGGAAGACGACCCACTTCATCCACAGAAATTACTGAAGGTGAGTGGAATTTATACTCGAGTCATATGTACACACGTATTTTATCAATAACCACTTGGCATGGCAAAACTTGGGAATGATCATTGTGTGTGTAAACTGTTCGCCTGATATGAGAGTAAGCATATGTAATTAACCCTTTCCCTCATATAGACGCTTTCTGGCGCCTTTGCAGCAGACAGCTTTTTGAAAACATTGTGGCAAAAGAAGAAATTGCTCAAAACGAGCAATTTCTCCATTTGCCACAATGTTTTTCAATTTTTTGCATTAATTAAACCTTCATTTATAAGAGATTTTCTGGGTTTTTGCCAACATGCTTTCAAAGTCTACTGCTGCAGGTTTGCTGTATGGGGGAAAGGGGGTTAAGAGTCATCATCTTGGAAAAGGTTAGGTAAAGCAAAGATTTTGTATTTTTGTGGAATCTGGTGAACATAAACATTTTTGGAAATACATGTACTCTGTCTGAAATTTATATTTCCAATTTAGATTCAGATTTTACTCTTTTTTCATGCATGTTTTAACTGTTTCCAACATACAGATGCTTTATGATGCCTCTTCAGCAGATGACTTTTGAAAACATTGAGGCAAAAGGAGAAAAAGCTCATAACAAGCAATTTCTCCTTTTGCCACAACGTTTCCAACTCTATTAAAAAAATAGTCTGCTGCAGATTTGTTGTATGTGGGAAGTGTTAAAGCAGACAATTCTAAAAGAAATGAAAATAAGGTATTTGTGATAAGAACACTATGATCAAACCATATTGATATGCAGACTGATTCAAGTCTTTACAAGACACCAACGCATTTGTAGATTTATTAATAACCCTTTCCCTCATATATAGAATGCCTCTTCAACAGACAACGTTTCAGAACGCTGTGAGGGAAAAGGGGAAATTGATCAAAACAAACAATTTCTGCTTTACTCTTAATATTTTCACTGAGATATACATGTTATTATTTAAAAGTGTTGTAAATGTTATATATTATGATAAAAGGAGACATTGCTCATTATGAGTAAATTATCCATTCGCGAAAATGTTTTCAAATGTTGTCTGCTGCAGATGCTTTACTTCCAATTTTCCCTGTATTATATATATTCTTCAAAGCAAATCTATAAACTATCATAAAAGGTGAATTGTTAGATGTTTGTAGAACTGGTGATGTTGATGTTGCTTCTCCTTATCTTCAACCTGTTTATGTTTACCCTTTCTAACATAAAACTAAGCTACAGCAGAAAACTTTTAACACATGTAGACAGAATAAATGATAATAACATTTCTTGTATCAAGTTTAAAACATTGTGACCAAGAGAGAAATTGCTCATGAAAATCAATTTCGCCTTTTGTAACAATTTTTCAAAGGTCATCTACTGCAGATGTGTCAAAATGCTTCTGCATGTTTGAAAGGGGGGAGGGTCAATGATAGGTAGTCTGTGGAATGGAATGATGACTGATCTTACTATGTATTTTATGTGTGTTGATGACATATGAGTCGTTCCACGAGAAACCAACTTTATGGACTCTGCGTAATGTATCGACCCAAATCATCCTGCGCATTCCACGCAGGCTAATCCGGGCCAACACATGCCCTCTCAGGGGAATAAAGGTATAGAGTAATGATTCTCATGACATATGCAGAATTTACAATTAATGGATGAACCAGGTTTAATTAACACTGACAACAAATGAGGTTTAGTATTTGTTTTACATTTTACATCCCATATTATATTGTTTATAGAGAAATTTTAGTATTATTAGAAGATACATTTGTTTTTTTGTTAACTCTCTCCCCCTTGTAACAAATTTGCTGCAAACATCTTTGAAATCATGGCAAACATATGGAAATTCTCTATAATTGAAAGTACTATACAAATGTAATTAAATAGAGGTGAAAACATTGTGGCTAAAGTAGACATTGCTAATCACGAACAATTTCTACATTTACCTGACTGTTTACAAAAGCCATCTGCTGCACATGCGTCAACTCTCGTTTGCATATGGGAATGGGTTATGTTTTATAGGTCTATGCTATGTAACCACTGTAAAAGAAATATTGCATTGCTAGTGCATGAAAGTGTATTTATGCATGATAACTTGATAAGCCATAATGTGAATTGTTCAACAAGTATCATGCAACTATAATAATCTAGACTGTAACTTCGTGTTATGTGTGTGTCCAGCTGGGATGCTTTTTAACCCTTTCCTTCATACAACAATTCTGCAGCAGACGATTTTGAAAAAACATTTAGACAAAAATATGTAACTATTGACTACAGTTGAAAACATTGTGGCAAAAGGAGAAATTGCTTGTTTTGAGCAATTTCTCCTTTTGTCACGCTGTTGTTAAAACAAATCTACTGCAGAGGCGTCAGAAAGTGTCTATATGAGGGAAAGAGTTAAACCTTATACATGTTTGTCTTATGTGCATTACACAATGTCATGGTCTTTCTGAGTGAATAAGAAGGATGATGTAATTCTACAGTAAAAACAGTTAGGAATGATGAATATGAACTCAAAGAATAAATTGATTTCTGAGTTTTCTTTTCTTTAGCAATGTAACCTTCCTGTTGCAATATTTTATAGATTATTTGCTGGAAAGCAGCTAATTTATAATTTTGATTTTATTAAAATAAAGGATATTGCCTTCTATCAAAGTTTGTTAACCCCCCTTTCATACATACAACACATCTGCAGCAGAATAATTGGAAAACATCTGGTTAAAACTATGTTAAACAGCTTTAAATGAAAATTTAATCATTAAAAAATGTTGAAAACATAATGGTAAAAAAAGAAATTGCTCATTAGGAACAATTTCCCATTTTGCCACAATGTTTTAGAAAGTTGTCTGCTAGAAAGCATCTGTATGTGGGAAAGGGTTAATGAAGAGAAATTCATATCTCTTTCCCCCCGAAGGTATTTTTGTGAATTTTAACTTTGTTCTTTCAGGAAAGTGACAATGAGGAGTCACATGACATTGGATCACTTGATCATTTGTCACATGACCTACACACTAACTCTGAACAGGTTGGCATTGTGGGAAATCTTTTATAACTTCCTGGGCTTTCGTTTTACTCTTTTCGAGGGAGATGGTAGATTTAACACATATTCCATGACAATTTATTGTAACAAAACCTGCTTCATTAACCCTTTCCCGGATATAAACATGCCCCTTATACAGTGCGATACAATATACAGTTTAATTTATTACATTCAGGTAAATATCAAACATTTATGTACAAATAAACAAAACGAAAATAAGAGGCGCCATATAACTTCTTGTAAAAAGAGAAATTGCTCTGGACCGACACTATCTCCTTTTCCCAAAACATTTTTAATTGTATTTTAAAAGTTTACCTCAAAATTGCGGGGTTTTCTTCTGTCATTTTCAATCCAGATACATCTGAAATAGTGTCTTTCCCACATGTAGTCCCTTTCTGAAAATGTTGTGGCAAATGGAGAAATTACTCATCAATTCTCCATTTGCCACATTATTTTCAACTCTTATGATTATACTTATATTTACAGTGAGCACGAAGTGTGGGGTGAGCTATTGTGTTCACTACTCACTGTCCGACATCCTTTGTTGTCTGTCTGTTCACAATTACATACAAACATCTCTTACGCCTTAATCAATTGACCAATTTTAAAACAATTTCATAGGAATGTTCCTTAGCTGGTCCTATATCAAAGTTATTTCAAGAAATTTAATTTAGTTAGAAAGAGACTTTACAAATATTCTTGTCCGAAAGTAATGGCCGTATTCCAACATTATTTGGCACAAATATTCCATAGGAGACCTTCTAACAAGATTGTTCAAATTCGATCCGATAAAACATGACTATTACTTGTTTCCCTTATAAGTGTAACGAAAAAAACTAGAAGGAACTTCTTGTTCAAAAGTAGATGTCAGATTTGAAAATAAATTGACACAAATGTTCCAAGATTGCGAACATTATTCCGATCTTTTGAAAAACATGGATGCCAGAGGGAGGAGCGCGTTTTCCTAATATGTATATATAGTGAAAACTTATAAATCTTCTTGCACAAAAGCACTAGCCTGATTTAATTTTTTTTTAGCACTAGTCTTTATTTGGTGACTCTCTACATGTACTTAGATTATTCAAATTAGTCTGATCCGTTGAAAAAACATGGCTGCCAGGGGGCAGGGCTTCTTTTCTTTATTAAGATGTATGTTACTATATATATATATAGTAAAAGCTTTATAAAAATATTCTTGACCCAAAATATAGGTTGAATAATTGGTAAAAAACATGACCACCACCATTAGGTGTTGCTCATTTTGATTATATGTATGGACTGTAAATTTAGAGCAATGATAACTAAAAGCTCTATTAAATTGGTGATCATGGTCCTCTTACTACATTTTGTATATTTATGCCTTGATGTTTTCAAAGTTGTATGTGGGATAGGGTTGGAGGTCAAATTTACAGTTTAACCCTTTCCATCATACGACAATTCTGCAGCGGACAACTTTGAACGTATTTTGTCAAAACATAGAAAATCTCCATAATTGAATGGATAACCTATGATAAAAAGTGGAAAACATTGTGGCAAAAGGAGAAATTGCACGTTTTGTGCAATTTCTTCTTTTGTCACTATGTTTTCAAAAAGTTGTCTGCTGCAGAGGCGTCAGAAAGCGTCTATATGAGGGAAAGGGTTAAAAAAAAAATTTGGTTTTCAGCCATTTTGATCTTATAATATATTATTAAATAATACCTCACCATTTAAGTACAACTAGATGTGAACAAATGGTTTACATAACACCCTGTGTTTGAGTGTCAAAGGTCAAGGGCACACCTGGTAGCAATTAAAGGTCAAAATTAGATGCAATTATGCATTCAATAATTTTTTTTCTTAAGAACTTGATGTTAAAATTGACATGAAATCTTCATTGTCAAATTTCTAATAATTGATTTTGAACTTTGAACAGACCAATATACTACATGTACATAATTGTATTTGCTTACAAGACATTAAACAATTTATGACCCATTGGCAATACCATAAACTGTTTACCTGATATGAAAAGTTGTCTGCTTTGAAATCAATACTGAACAAAATGGTATACAAAGTGATTTTAGCCATTAGCTCTAGTGTGTTCTAGTTGACTGTTTCTTATGAAAAATCACTAAAGAAGATACAAACTGCAAATTCTTAACCCTTTCCCTCATACAACAATTCTGCAGCAGACGACTTTGAACATATTTTGTCAAAAAATAGAATATCTCTATAATTGAATGGATAACCTATGACTTAAAGTGGAAAACATTGTGGTAAAAGGAGAAATTGCTTGTTTTGAGAAACTCTTCTTTTGTCACTATGTTTCAAAAAGCCGTCTGCTGCAGAGGCGTCAGAAAGCGTTTATATGAGGGAAAGGGTTAATTAAGGAAGTGTAATTTTGCGAAAAGGAAAGATTGCACATTACAAGCAACATCTCCTTTATTACTTACTTGCTATCCGTTATGCCCTATGACTGTTAGGGAAGCCTTTATACATAATGCCTTCTAATGTCAGGTATGAAAAGGGCAAACGATGGAATAATGGGAAAACATCGTATTTATTTTATTGCATTATTAAATTTGACTAATTATTGGACAATTTAGTCTTAAGGTTACATAGGAAGAGATATTTAAATTGGTTCTCATCTCTTTTAACTTATAACCCTCTAAATGCCATACATCATTTGACACAGGTCTGTAACAGCAAAAAACCTATTTAAAAATTGTGGGCAATTAGCATTTATTTCTTTTCAACATCTTTTTTTAACTCTGTACCTTGCCCATACTTAATTTAAAGATGTTACATAAATTTTTCGTCAGACATTCTCTAAAGAAGATTACAAGTCTTTCCCTCATATAGACGCTTTCTGACGCCTCTGCAGCAGATGGCTTGTTGAAAACATAAGTGACAAAAGAAGAAATTGCTCAAAACGACCAATTTCTCCTTTTGCAACAATGTTTTCCACTTTTAGTCATAGGTTATCCATTCAATTCTAGAGATTTTCTTCTTTTTGACAAAATATGTTCCAAAGTCGTCTGCTGCAGAATTATCGTATGAGGGAAAGGTTTCGTTAAAGTAATTTATTTGAGTAAATTATTATGAGATTACTTGTATTTCCCAAATCCCCTTTGTCATATGTTAAATCTGCAAATTTTGTTAAGTTACCATTTCCCTCCTCACAGTTTCCGTATTTATTGTTTTTACTCACAAGTTGCGTTTTTCTGTACAAGTAAACTCTACAAACTCTGTTTTAGACACCTTCATGAAAACCAACACTTTATGACAAAATTAATGAAGATAAAGATGTAGCTGGAAATTCATGCTATATGATAAAAAGACAAACTGTTTATCAGAAATTTGTTGAAAGCTGCTGTAAATAACAGTGAAGATCTAATTTAGATTGTGCAGCTGCAAAGGTGGCAATTGCCATAGGGTTTGGTTGTACTGGGGCACCACCACTCATATACATGTATACTTTTGTCTCAGGCCTATTGCATTCTTCTATCAATCTCCTTCAGTAATGTTTGTCATTATACCCCCACCCGGCCGGGTAGCTCAGTTGGTAGCGTATCTGACTTGTGATCTGTAGGTCACGGGTTCGATACCCGGTTGAGGCGAACATTCTTTCGGGCGATTTTTTCCATTGCCTCTCACCTCTGATTTATGTGAGAAAGTAGTCAGTGGCTTCGAAAGAATGTTGTGCAAGTACTGTGTGTGGGAAAGCCAGGAAAACATGGGTAGGTGCACTGACCGCCGTGATATGACCAAAGCTGTTGAAAGCGGCGTTAAACTCCAAACAAACAAAACAAAACAAACATTATACCCCCCAGATACATCGTATATGGGGGCTATATAGGAGTCACGCTTGTCGGTCAGTCAGTTGGTCGGACGGTCGGTCAGTCCATTGGTCTGTAGACATTTCTTGTGAACACTCTTTCTCAGCAACCCTTGGTCAGAATTCAATATAACTTCACAAGAATGATTGATACCAAGCCTAGTAGTGCATATTGTCGGCGTGTTGCACTGGAATTATTTTTTAAATGAGTTATGGCCCCTTGAATTTCTCATACATATGTATATTGTCAGGCACCAGCTGGGGGTATTCATCACCTTCAGTGATATTTCTAGTTTCTAATATTTAATACTTCTGTAGTGCTGTTTCTATAGTGAACTGTCCTTGTTGCAGATTTTAGACGGTGATCCCTCCTACAAATGTGGGCAACGTTTTATGCATCTTCAGCAGATGACTTTTGAAAAAAAAAAAAATGGATAAAAGAGAAATTGCTTGGGAAAAAATATTCTTCAGTTCCTCTTAGTATCAACATTATTAACCCTTTCCCTCATAGAGACGCTTTCTGGCACCCTCTGCAGCAGACAGCTTTTTGAAAACATAGTGACAAAAGAAGAATGTGCTCAAAACGAGCAATTTCTCCTTTTGCCACAATGTTTTCCACTTTTAGTCATAGGTTATCCATTCAATTATAGAGATTTTCTATTTTTGACAAAATATGTATAAAGTCGTCTGCTGCAGAATTGTTGTATGAGGGAAGCCTTTCCCACATCAGCAAATCAGAAACAAATGACTTTGGGAGCATGTATGCAGATACATGTATATTGGAAATCCCTATACATAACAGTACACTGATAGAATAATAGTCAAGAACATTGTGGCAAAATAGCTCATTATGAGCAATTTCTCCCCTCTGCCACTTTGTGTTTAAAAGTCCTCTGCTGCATATGCTTCAAAGTGCATCTATATGAGAGAAAGTGTTAAAATGAATTGGGTATTATGGAAGTTTTGACTTCCCTGGTTTGCACTCAGAAGTAGGGATGCTGGGATTGTATAACATCTAATATACATGTGTTACGTTAACCCTTTCCCTCATACGACAATTCTGCAGCAGACAACTTTGAACATATTTTGCCAAAAAATAGAAAATCTCTATAATTGAATGGATAACCTATGACTCAAAGTGGAAAACATGGTGGCCGAAGGAGAAATTGCTCGTTTTGAGCAATTTCTTCTTTGGTCACTATGTTTTCAAAAACGCCATCTGCTGCAGAGGCATCAGAAAGCTACAGCAGTTGACTTTTGAAAAGAATTGAAGAAAAAAGCAGTAAACCACTACAGATGACTGTTTAATTTTCATTTACAGTAGAAAACATTGTGGCAAATTTTGTCACATTGCTTTCAAAACTCACCTGCTGCAGAGGCATCCAAAAGCGTCTCAACGTGTTGGAAAGGGTGAATCTGACAGACGTATCGAAAATACTGAAAGTAACGTTCTGGTTCATTCCAGAGTTGCAGCCACTGTCCAGCAAGTTTCCAAACACCGCTCATATTTATAAATTTGAAATCCTTTCCTACCTGCATACGTGCTCTGGCCTTATCGGCAGCAGACCACATTTGAAAACATTCTCCTTTTGCCACAATGTTTTCAATTCTTTTTGAATTATACATTTTAATTATTTATAGAGAAGTTGTATGTTGGAAAGCATTTTCATTAAAATCAGACCAAAAAACTTCCATATATCAGCATTTGATACATTTTAAATTACTTTGACCATGGACAACACAAATGGAAGCCTGGAAGCTGTGTAGCTCTGTTATTTATTTCACTGTTTTGTTGAGCATTTTGTTCAATTTGATATTACATATATTTTATATTATTAAGGCACATTAATAATGTGAATGTGAATACACTGGTTTAATCAATTATTTAATAAGCTATTGTAAGAGTCGCCCGCAATTGAAGACATTTAAGTAAAATATGCAAAATTTGAAAAATAAATAGCATAATTTTGATGCAAAGAAGATAACATTATTGGAAAACAGAAAATTGCCCATGTTGAGCAATTTTTTTCCTTTTTCAACAATGTTTGCATAAGTCATCTGTGCCAAAGGTGTTTCGTATAAATTTGTATCAGTAAAATGATTAACCATGTTAATTCTTGCACTCATGCAAAATATCTACAGCAGATTACTTTGAAACAGTAAGTCACAAATAATAAAACTCTCTATAATTGAAAGAATAATTATTGAAAAGAGTTGAAAACATTGAGGCAAAAGGAGAAATTGCTCATTATGAGCAATTGCTCCTTTTGCCACAATGTTTTCCAAAGTTGTCTGTTGCAGAGATGTCAAAAAATGTCTCTTAGAGTTGAAAACATTGAGGCAGATGGAGAAATTGCTCATCATGATACATTTCTCCTTTTGCCACAATGTTTTCAAAAGTCTTTTGCTGCAGAGGTGTCAGAAAGCGTCTATATGTGGGAAAGTGTTAAACAAAACAACGGTAGATGACTAATTCAGGGGCTGTCCATTGCCCGACAGTGATTATATCTGGCGGTTTTCTTTTTGCGGGGATTTGCGCACATTGAGTTTGCATGCTGTTCTCAATAGATTCTTCATAAGATTTTAATTTAAATGTAATGCTATTTGAAAGATCTATATAATTTTATGCATCAACAACTCAAAATGTAATTTGTTATACCCCCTTCGAAAAAGAGGGGGTATGTAGGAGTCACTGTGTCGGTCGGTTGGTCGGTCGGTCGGAAGCAATATTTTGTCCGGCCTATTTCTTACAAACCACTTGGTGGAATTCAATAAAATTTTACATGATATACCAAGAGGAGATGTGCATAACCTAAAGGGGATACAATTGCATGATATTTTACAGAGTTATGGCCCTTTTACTAATTAAGTTATGGTGTAGGTCAAGGTGCTGTTTAGGTGTTTTTTTTGTCCGGCCTATTTCTTACAAACCACTGGGTGGAATTCAATAACATTTTACATGAAGCTTCTATACCAAGAGAAGATGTGCATATCCTAAAGGGGTTACAATTGCATGTTATTTAACAGAGTTATGGCCCTTTTACTTATTAAGTTATGGTGTAGGTCAAGGTGCTGTTTAGGGGGTATTTATCATCTTAAGTGATAGATCTAGTTTTTATTGCAAATGCTTTGCACAACAGGAAAACCAACCTAAGTGTATTTATTGACATCACAGATGTAGTTTGGTCTGGTTTTGCATTATTTTTCAATTGGTCACTGGAAAATTCAAGACGCCTCTGACAGACAGTGTTCATTTGGATTAGAAAGCATGAAAGAGCTGTCAAATCTTTATCAATGTTTGTCAATGTTTGTCAAATATACCTGAAGGGTTTTAATTTACCACAGTAAACTTGTAATTGTTTTCCACTCTCTGTAATACATACATCATTTTTACATGTACATTTTAAGGTCAATGATAAGGCAAAAAAAACCAACAACAGTTATTGACTTAGAAGCCATCCACCAGATCAATCAACCTAAGCATCTGTTATGAAACTGCACAGTTGCACAAGTTAATCTAGACATACACCAGTTACAAAGTCCCTATGGTTGGTTTTCCTGGAGCACTGTTCAAACATATATTTGTCTGTTGTTCGTTGAAATATTTGTTAATAATCTTGTATATATAATTCAGAAATTAGCCGAGGTTTCCCAGATCTTACAAGCAAGAGAGGATAAGTTGTTCCAATTGAGTAAGGACAATTGTGACCTGACTGAAACAAACAACATTCTGAGAAAGTAAGTTATCCTTATCTTAACCCTTTCCCACCTATAGACGCATTTTGATGCCTCTGCAGTAGACGACTATTGAAAACATTATGACAAAAGAAGAAATTACTCGAAACAAGCAATTTTTCTCCTTTTGTTACAATGCTTTCAATGTTTTTCTGTAATTATACCTTTGTTTCTAGAGATTTTCCTTATCTTGAGTAGATGTTTTAAAAGTTGTCTGCTACAGAACTCTTTTCCCACATCAAAACAAGCAATTTCTCCTTTTGCCGCAATGTTTTCACCTTTTTTCAGCAATTATGCTTTCAATTATAGAGAAATGCAACGTTTTTGTCTCAAAGTTATCAGCTACAGAACCGTTTCCCACCTATAGATGCATTTTGACACCTCTGCAGTAGACGACTATGGAATATTGTGACAAAAGAAGAAATTGCTCATTACAAGCAATTTCTCCTTTTGCCACAATGTTTTCACCTTTTTTCAGTAAATATACAAATTGGTCTGCTGCAGATTTGTTGTATGTGGGAAATGGTTAATTCCTTGCAGAAATAAGCCAAGGGTTTCCCAGATATTACAAGCAAGAGGGGATAAGTTGTTTCAGCTGAGTAAGGTCAATTATTAACCCTTTCCCTCATACGACAATTCTGCAGCAGACGACTGAATATATTTTGTCAAAACATAGAAAATCTCTATAATTGAATGGATAACCTATGACAAAAAGTGGAAAACATTGTGGCAAAAGGAGAAATTGCATGTTTTGTGCAATTTCTTCTTTTGTCACTTTGTTTTCAAAAAGTCGTCTGCTGCAGAGGCGTCAGAAAGTGTCTATATGAGGGAAAGGGTTAACTGACTGAAACAAACGACATTCTGAGAAAGTAACTTATCCGTATCTTAATTCCTTGCAAAATTAGACAGATGAGCTGTCACAGTAGACATATGATGAAATGTGACCCTTTTTCATGTGAAGTGGCGCATTTGTAACCATATCTTGATTTATGTGTTTACTCCAGATAATTATTCCCCTTCGAAGAAGAGGGGGTATATAGGAGTCACTGTGTCGGGCAGTCTGTCTGTCTGTCTGTCGGTCAGTCGGAAGCCATATTTTGTCCGGCCTATTTCTTACAAACCAGTGGGTGGAATTCAATAAAATTTTACATGAAGCTTCTATACCAAGAGGAGATGTGCATATCCTAAAGGGATTACAATTGCATTTTATTTTACAGAGTTATGGCCCTTTTACTTATTAAGTTATGGTGTAGGTCAAGGTCCTGTTTATCAAGGGGGTATTTATCATCTTCAGTGATAGTTCTAGTTTTGGACTATTTTTAAAAACATATTAGTTTTGTTGGAAACAGGAAAATGCTTTATATTGGGGTTTTTTCAACACTGAAACATTAATTTTGTCCTGAATAAGATTATTAACCCTTTCCCACATTCAACAAATCTGCAGGAGATGACTTTCAAAATATCTAGGCAAAAAATTAGAAAATCCACATAAATGAAGGTATGATTACTGAAAAAAGTTGAAATCATTGTGGTAAAAGGAGAAGTAATTTGTTCTTTTGTAACATTGTTTTCAAAAGTCATCAGAAAGCATCTATATGTGGGAAAGGGTTAAAGTCAGACAATTCACATGGTATTTATTGTCACAGTCTCTAGGTGGGAAATTCACCTAAGTAAGTAAGTAAAGATGTTTTGATGTGTGTATGCATTACTTTTTTCTTTAAGTCAAATGAAGCAAGATGAAGAAGCTAGGGAGGCGGAGATGACCGATATCAACGAGCTGACGACGGAATTTACTCAGCGGCTTACTGACTCAGAGAAACGAGTGGCTGTGGTATTAAAGGTAGAATACTCAACTGTACTATTTCACTTTTGATGACATATGCAACTTGTAACAATTGAAAACTTTGTGGATATGGCTCCTTTCTCCTCATTGTTTTCAATACTAACAGCTGCACAATGTTCTGAGTGTTGTCTGAATCAGGTAAAGAATGCATTGTTACTACTGATCAGTCAGATTCTAAGCTTTCTGTTAATTCTTTCCCACATACAGCAATTCTGCAACCTGATGACTTTGAAAACATTTTGATAAAATTATGGTCAATTTCTGCAATGGATAGTTTCATTATTGAAAACATTTGAAAAGATTGTTTCAAAGGAGATGAGCAATCTCCTTTTGTCACAATGTTTTCAAAGTTGTCTGCTGCAAAGGCATCAGAAAGTGTCTGTATGTGTGAAAGAGTAAACTAAGAGTTGATCACGATGTAATTTATTTTGATAAAATATCCTCTTACTGATGTATTAACACAGCTCTAGATAAGTTGCATGTTGCATCTTCTAAAATCATGACTATACCTACAAACCTAGGCTTTAACTCTTGCCCACATACAGACGCTTTCTGAAGCAGATGACTATTGAACATATTGTGACAAAAGGAGAAATTGCTTTAGCCCTTCCCGACATACAGATGCCTACTGATGCTTCTGAAGCAGATGACTTTTGAAAACATTGTGACAAGGAGATTATGAGCAATTTCTCCTTTTGCCACAATGTTTTCAACTCTGTTTAATAATTAGACTTATGGTGATTTTTCACATTTTTGCAAATATGTTTTCAAAGTCGTCTGCTGCAGATTTGTTGTATGCGGGAAAGAGTTTAATAAATAATTCATATGTGGTAGGGCAAAAAAGGCACATATTTACTTACTATTCTAAAATACATGTATCCTTACTTTCTTCTTTTAACTACACATGTTATTTTTTCCAATCAGAAATTGAGTTACTTTGAAATTTAGAATACTATTGTAGGGTTGGTGAATACAGACCGTGCCCAGTTTTCTATAGCCTATCTAGGTCTCTGTATTTCTATGTGTTTCAGGAGAAGGAGATATTAAAGAATCAGCTACAAGATGCTCACGCAGAACTCGCCAAGCGTGCAGGAGACATAAGTCTGAAAGAGATTCTGGGAGAAAAGGAGGAACAGATAGCGGAACTCCTTCAAGAAGGTAAGATTTGTCAGCGGTTGTTTTCATGTAGGTAACCAAATACCTGATGTGAAGTTATAACCAGAATTCAGTGTTAAACTCCAATCAATCGATGATACTTTAACCCCTTTCCATATACAACAAATTTGCACAGAAAATCTCTTTGAATGAAGGTATAATTACTGAAAAAAATTGAAAACATTGCGTCTAAAGGAGAAACAATTTCTACTTTTGTCATTCAAAAAAGCGACTGTATGTGGGAGTCAAAGCTTTAAAAATGATTAAAAGCAAAAACCCTACATCTTGAAAATTGGAAGTATGATTTGATACAGGGTTAAAAGCATTGTTGAAAATGCAGAAATTGCTAACGTGAGAAGAAACGTCTTTTTCACACAATCTTTTTAAAGGTCATCTGCCCCAAAAGGCATAAAAAACTGTCTTTGTGAAAGGAAAGGGTTTGAGAAATACTATATAAAAACTTCGCCTGATACAGAAGAAAAAGTTTTCCACTTTTAGTCATATGTTATCCCTTCAATTATAGAAATTTTCTATTTTTTGATAAAATATGTTCAAAGTTGTCTGCTGCAGAATTGTCTTTCGAGTGAAAGGGTTAAATAATTACTTGGAAGGATATTGTATAATGTAATGGGCACATGAAGTTGTAATGAAATATACATACATGTTCTCTACACATGAAGTTGTAATGAAATATACAAACACGTTCTCTACACATAAGGTTGTAGTGAAATATACAAACATGTTCTCTACACATGAAGTTGTAATGAAATATACAAACATGTTCTCTACACATGAAGTTGTAATGAAATATACTAACATGTTCTCTACACAAAAGCCACAAATATGCTGCATGTAATTTGCATATAAATTGGTAAACAATATTCACGCCAAAGCGTCTTTTCCACAATGTTTTCAAAAGGTATTAATTGCAGTGTATCAAGCTAAGGGTTCATATAAAGATTTCTCTGCACAATTTTTATAAGTAGTCTGCTTTTGTTACAAAATGGTAAATATATCTGGGAAAAGATTTAACCCTTGAAGACTTTCACACATACGACAAATCTGCAGCAGATGACTTGGAAAGCATCTCTGTAGAAATACAGATATCTGTATTTGTGAAATGATATTTATTGAAAAGAGTCAAAAATATTGTGGCAAAAGGAAAAAATGCTCATTATTTCTCCTTTTGCCGCATTGTTTTCAAAAGTCATCTTCTGCAGATGCTTCAGATGTTTCAGCAAATGGGAAAGGGTTACAATTAACGTTAAACCGTTCATATTATTTATCTCTTTTTTACTTTTAGGGGTGAAGTTGTCCAAATCGCAGTTACAGAGTAACAACATTATTAAAAAGTTACGACAAAAGGAAAAAGACAATGATAGCACCATTACATCACAGAAGTAAGTGATTTCTGTTTGTCGTCCGGAGATGGAGCTATTTTAATCCTTACTCTGATACAGACACTTTTTTACATTGACTGCAGATTCTTTGTGTAATAATTGCTTAACCCTTTCCCTCATATAGACGCTTTCTGACGCCTCTACAGTAGACGGCTTTTTGAAAACATAGTGACAAAAGAAGAAATTGCTCAAAACGAGTAATTCCTCCTTTTGCCACAATGTTTTCCACTTAAGTCATAGGTTCAATAATCCATTCAATTATATAGATTTTTTATTTTTTGACAAAATTTGTTTACTAAAGAATTGTTGTATGAGGGAAAGGGTTAATTAATTATATGCTCATTGTAATTGTAGAAAGAAGCTGGACACACAGACAGAGGAGTTGGATCACCTTCATACGGTCCTCGAATCGAAAGAGGAGTTAGAGAAAAAACAAACAGGTACTCTCAAGTTATTTATTTTTACTTCTTACTGGAATCCATCATCTCATTAACCCTTTCACACATATAGATGCTTTCTGACACCTCTGAAGCTGCCAACTTTTAAAATCATTGTGGCAAAAGGAGAAATTGTTCAAGACTAGCAATTTCTCCATTTTGCCACAATGTTTTCAACTCTATTCAATAATCATACTCTCCTTTATAGAGATTTGATATACTTTGAAATTGATCATTTCAAAGTCATCTGCTGCAGATTTATTGTATGTGAGAAAGGGTTAAACCCCTGCAAACAAAGTTTGTCAGGGATTCAGCAAACACCATATCTGCTGGTTTGTCAGTATGACAGATGAACTTTGTGAAGCTATTATGAGACCCTTGGCGCCATCATCACAAAAATTTAACCCTGACTCAAAAACTGTTCAACATTTTCAAATGCAACTTGGTACACATATCCCTAGGAACAATATGCCATGTCAATACCAAGTCGCATAACTCTGGCTTTAGTAATTATTCAGTTACGCCCCCTTTTTTCAGAAAAAACAGATGAGCATTGGCCATTGCTCTGCGGCGCTCTTGTTAAGATATTTGGATCTAACTTTTTACACATTATAATTATGAATTGAAGATGTGCAAGACATTATTTTGAATCATATTCATTCAGGAATTATCTCATTTTGCCTGTTTACCTTTTATACTTTAAAATCATAATTGCCCATTTCTAAACCATAGAAAACATGTGAAAGGGAGAAATTCGCTCAATATGAGAATTCTCATTTGCATGCAATGTTTTTTTTTTTATAAAGTTATGTGTGTCACAGGCAACAAAAGATGCATTTAACAGGGAACATGGATGAAGTAAAACAACATCATTTTTCACACTGCCTTTTACATTTGGTATTTCAGAAGCCATCACTCAGTTGAATTCTGCTGTTAAAAAACAGGAGCAGGAACTTTCCAAGGTCAAGGTTAGTGTTCCATTTTGATTGTAATGGTAACCTCAGTCTGTAAATTTTTGCTGAAATTTGAAACTCTCTGTAAAGTATGATGTACAGTTGATTATTTGTGAATTTACATCTTATGCCCCAGTCAGAGTGTCACGTTTTGGCTGCCACGTTTAGCAACTTGGCTATAACGTGAGCAAATGTAGAACAACTTGGCTTACATGGGATCGAACGTGACAAAACATGAAGTGGAAATTTTAATTTTGGACATGTTCAAAATTCTCTCACGTTTCCGCATAACGTACTACAACATGGCGAGGAACGTGGTACAGCGTGGTAAAACGAATAGAAACATAGCAAAAATATAAGAGAACATAGCTTGTCCTGCCGTTTGATACGTTCTGTTGCATTTTCTGACAGGTTGTGCTGCGCTATGCTACGATGTGGACTCATTGCTACTTGGCGGCAGCAATGCATAACGAAGCACAGCTTGGCGAAAGCGTGGCATCACGCGAGACATAACCTGACTTTGATATTTGTTGTCACCTTTGAATTGTGTCACAACGGGAATACAACGAGGCGCCAACGTGGCTAGGACATGGCAACAACGTGGCACATCGTGACACCTGGCTGAAATTTCCAGATCGATGGTGTCAGAAACGGGGCACAACGCTGAGACCAAAACGTGACACTATAACTGGGGCATAACATACATTTTTATTTCTTAAAAATTTAGAAATGACATCTTAGATTACATTTTTATTACTTAGAAATTAAGAAATTACATCTTACATTACATTTTTAGTAAAAAGTATGGAAGCCCTCTTTAAATGAAAGTTCAATTATTGAATAGAGTTGAAAACATTATGGCAAAAGGAGACATTGCTTTTCTTATGCAATTTTTTTTTTTCAAAAGACGTCTGCTGCAGAGGTGTCAGAAAGCATCTGTATGTTGGAAAGGGTTAAACTGTAAGATATTCTAATAACAAAAGAACAAAAATATTACTTTAATCCTTTCCCACATACAACAAATCTGCAGCTGACAACTTTGAAAATATCAAGGAAAAATTATGGAAAATCTCTATTAATGAGAGAAGAATTATTGAATAAAGTTAAAACATTGTGGCAAAGAAGAAATTGCTAATGATCAGCAATTTCTCATTTGGCTGCATAGGCATCAGAAAGCGCCTGAATGAGGGAACAGGTTTATTCTTAATTCAAATTCTTAATGATTATATAATATTGTCTTGTAAATACAAGATAACACAAATGATAACTGTTTTAGGAAGAGAATTCTGAAAGAAAATTGTAAAGAAATTTCCTGGTTTAAGTTGGCTGAGATTGTGTCCAAAAAAGGGCTAATGTTGTCTTCTGTGTTGGCATATGTGTTGTCAGCAATATTTTTAAGTTTTGTGTTAAAATTTGAGCATACAAGAATTGTACTAATATTTGTGTGGTTCAATTAAGCCCCCACCAACTAATAATGCTGTCCTGCAACAGGCCTTGTTAGCCTTTTCTAAATATAACAAATCAGCAGCAGACGACTTCGCTAACTACTTGGCAAACAAGTGGAAAATATTTCTGAATTAAAGAATAATAGGTATATAGAGATGAAAATATTGGTGCAATAGGAGATTATGAGCAATTTCTCAATTTGCCACAATATTTTCAAAAAAAGAGTAAACGACATAAATATTTGAACTAGAGATTAGTTATATATTAAGTTAAAATGTCACTTATCTATCGAAGGCTGTAACCAGTTTCATGCATTTTGGTGAAATTTGAATTATTGATTCTAGCACTAAAGTGTTTCCCCTTCCCCTCTTACAACATTTCTGCAGCAGACGACTTTGAAAACATATTGACAAAAATGAGAGTTCAATAGTTATAAAGAGTTGAAAACAATGTGGCAAAAGGAGAAATTGCTATTTCTTAGCAATTGCTTCTTTTGCTACAATGTTTTCAAAGGTTGTCTGCTGCAGATGCGTCTAAATGCTTCTACAAGTGGGAAAGGTTATATAGTTGATATTTAACAAATCTGATTTTAGAGTGATTATGAAGAAGCAGCAGAAAAAATGAGAGGTTTACAAGCAGCCCTGGATAACTCTTATAAGTAAGTTCTTACTTCAATTTGTTTTTCTTACCACATATTCGTAAAACACAGCATTTCAGGTCAAACATCCAACATTAAATTGTTTATGTGATACAGAACACTTGAAATGTCTGTCCAGCAATTTCTACTTTTCCCACAATTTTCAACAATGTTTTCAACTCTTTTCAACAATGTTTTCAACTCTTTTCAACAATGTTTTCAACTCTTTTCAATGATCAACATTTCTTACAAAGATATTTCAAATTTTGTCATTTGCTGCAGATTTGCTGTATTTAGGAAAGGGTTATCTGATTTTTGTAATATAGGAATATTTTCACTTACTGACATATTAGCAAGCACCACATATCTTCCTTTCAACCTACTTTTATTTTTCCACAGAGAAATGGCAGAGTTACATAGAAATAATGCTGCACAAGATAGTAAAGCTCAAGGAATCGCATTAAGTGCTGAAATGCAAGTAAGAGAGGAGCTCAAATTTCAAATTGAGAAACAACAACAACAATACAAGTGGGAGAAGGAAACTTATGGAATGCAGGTAAATAATTTGCAGTCTGTAATAATCATTGATGGAGAAAAATATGCTGCTGTTGTTTAACCCTTTCCCACATACAAGAAATCGGCAGGAGACGACTTTGAACATATTTTGTCAAACAATGGAAAGTCTCTATAATTGAATGGATAATCAATGACTAAAAGTGGAGAACATTGTGGCAAAAGGAGAATTGCTCGTTTTGAGCAATTTCTTCTTTTGTCACAATGTTTTCAAAAAGCCGTCTACTACAAGGTGTCAGAAAGCGTCTATATGAGGGAAAGGGTTAACTCCTTCCCACATACAACAAATATGCAGTAGAAAACTTTGAAAATGTCTACTAAAAAAATGGAAAATCTATAATTGTAGGTATAATTACTGAACAAAGTTGAAAACATTGTGGCAAAAAGAGAAATTGTTTGTTTTAAGTAATTTCTCCTTTTGTCACAATGTTTTCAAAAGTCGTCTGCTGCAGATGCGTCACAATGTGTCTATAGGGTGGAAAGGGTTAACTCCTTCCCACATACAACAAATCAAATCTGCATCAGATAACTTTGAAAACACTTGGGCAAAAAAATATGAAAATCTCCATAAATGAAAGCATAATGATTTAAAAGAGTTCAAAACATTGTGGCAAAAGTGAAAATGGCTAATGTCTCCTTTTGCCAAAATATTTTATGTTTTTAAACGTAGTCTGCAGCAGAACAGTCTAAAAGCATCTGTTGGTGATAACGCGTTAAGAGCAGATTCTCCCTTCCCATCATATGTTAAAAATCTATCTCTACCACATTTGTATTATTATAAAAGACTTCATCATTTTTTTTCAATCCTAGGTTTCTTTTGGACAAATGAGATAATCCATTTCACAAATGCAGACATGTTTTGCTACATCTGCAGTAAAAGTCTTCTGATAACATTGCCATAAAATAAGAAAATATTCCATATTATTTCCAAACCCTCATACGACAATTCTGCAGCAGACGACTTTGAACATATTTTGTCAAAAGATGGAAAATCTCTATAATTGAATGGATAACCTATGACTAAAAGTGGAAAACATTGTGTCAAAAGGAGAAATTGCACGTTTTGTGCAATTTCTTCTTTTGTCACTATGTTTTCAAATAGCCGTCTGCTGCAGAGGCGTCAGAAAGCATCTATATGAATGAAAGGGTTAAAGGGATTTTTGAAACTACAGTCTTTACAAGTAATGGATATGAAAGATGTGTGAATAAGAAAAATATATGGCAATTTTGATTTATTCAGATCGAAGACCTCCAGATGACCATGACTAAAATTGAGAAAGATCATAGTCGAAGAGAAGACTTATTGAGACAGGAAATAGCGGATTTACATAAAGTGAGTAGTAATATCTATAGATAGAGCCCTTTGCTTGATACATACACTTGTAGAGTTATTTTACAGTGGAACTTACCCCTTTGTCACACAGGGAAACGGTTAAGTGGAATGATCAGATTCTAAAATTGTTTTTAAAGAATAAATTGCTCATTATGATAAATTTCTCCATTTGTCACAATGTTTTCTTCTGTGTTAGACGATAAAACTGTTTGAGACCATCCTGTTCACTTTTGATGATGCATAGGTAATAGATGATAAAGGTGTTTCTAAAAAAAAAAAGTATGTAAGTATCTTACACATGCTCCAAGTCAGGAGACGAATATTGACTTTGCATCATAACTTAAATCAACTCAACTCAATTTTATTAGGCATTTGAGAAATAAAAAATGCTGTTGGCCATAATCCTTATTATGCCAAGATAACTCCATGGCAGACAACCAATCTACATGTGATCTTTCCATCCATTTATGCATTGTGTGATCCTGACCAGTCTACATCTCAGCAATCTCTGATTGCACTGATCAGCAATGAAACCAAGCTTATAACTTGAGTGTGTTCTGAGGAACATGTGTTGCTTGCCAATAACAAGTAACTGTAACTAAGCTCATGATATGACATATAGATGGACGGACAGACAGATAGACAGACAATGGAGAGTTGGTCCCTATGTCTTACACTGTGGAGACAGGTAACACAACAAGAAGACATGCAAAGTAAGAGTGGTTTCAGGCTTAGTGATTTTGAAAGGGTGACTGCACTTGTGTTGAATGGTGAGAAATTGCTGACATGACTCATCATAATTAGCAATAACTCCATTTGCCACAATTTTTTCAATGCTTTGCAGTTATTACACTTTCATTTAAAGTGATTATCCCAAGATATTTTTAGATCTCTTTTGCAGATTAGTTGTATGTGTGAAAGGGTTATTACTACATATATATTGGTGTTTATTTCAGCAATTACAGGAGGACGAGGCAAGAACACAAGAACTTACACAAGGAGTCTCACTTGGTAATTAGAATTTCAAACTCCTCAATGAATGTCAAACTTAATAGAATGTTCAGTTTTTTATCCTGTCAGATTGGTCAATAATTTGTTGTGTCGCCTAACTGTTAACTTTCGTAACAAAGAGGGATAACTCATCATCTGACGGTGACACTTTATGTTTGGTTATAGTAATTAGCCCCTAGAACACGAACAACAAATGTTTTCTTCAGAACACTCTTGTATAGTACATGCCTCAATTTTGAATTGAGTTAATACATTATTATACAATATCTATTGGTATTTGATTTAAAAGTGAATTGCTTTATCATACACAATGCAGTAAACCATAGATGTAATTTAACTTTCCAAAAAAGTTCATTCAATTGATTGATTGATTGGAGTTTGACGCCGTTTTCAGCTCGACTATTCGAAGAATATGAGAGCTTTACTACTCGCCCCGGCGTCGGCATCTCCATCGGCGTCCGGTTAAAGTTTTAGGGCAAGTTGGCATTTTCATTTTATAAGTATTTGTGCTAGGGCTTTAATATTTGGAATATAGTTACATCTTATACCTTTCTTCACATTGAATGCTGAAGATGCTGAGTGTGACCTTCTTTTTGGGGTAAAAAACCTGATTTTCGGTGGTTAAAGTTTTAGGGCAAGTTGGAATATTTTTTTATTTTTTTTTTCTCAATAAGTACTTATGCTAGGGCTTTTATATTTGGAACATAATTACATCTAATACCTGTCTTCATATTGTATGCTGAAGATTCTGAGTGTGACCTTCTTTTATGGGTAAAAGACGTGATTTTGGGTGGTTAAAGTTTTAGGGCAAGTTGGCCTTTTCATTTAATTTTTATACGCCGCCGGAGGCGGTGGTATATTGGCGTCATCTTCTCCGTCTGTCCGTCCGTACGTCCATCTGTACGTCCGTCCGTCCGTCCGTACGTCCATATCTTGTGAACGCAACTCCTCCTACGTTTCTGACCGTATCTTTTCAAAACTTGGTCAATGTCATAACCATAATGTGTAGATGTGCATGAAGCAGTGATTTTCCGGTTCATTGATATTTGCAAGATTTATGTCCCTTGTAACTTAGTCTCTGTAGCTGATTGATATTGCAGCCTTGTGAACGCAACTGCTCCTATGTTTCTGACCGAATCTTTTCAAAACTTGGTCAATGTCATGACTATAATGGGTAGATGTGCATGAAGCGGCGATTTTCCGGTTGATTGATATTTGCAAGATTTATGTCCCTTGTAACTTAGTCTCTGTAGCTGATTGATATTGCAGCCTTGTGAACGCAACTCCTCCTATGTTTCTGACCGAATCTTTTCAAAACTTGGTCAATGTCATGACTATAATGGGTAGATGTGCATGAAGCGGCGATTTGCGGTTCATTGATTTTTGCAAGATTAATGTCCCTTGTAACTTTGTCTCTGTAGCTGATTGATATTGCAGCCTTGTGAACGCAACTCTTCCTATGTTTCTGACCGAATCTTTTCCAAATTTAGTCAATGTCATAACTATAATGGGTAGATGTGCATGAAATGGCGAATTTCCGGTTCATTGATTTTTGCAAGATTTATGTCGCTTGTAACTTAGTCTCTGTAGCTGATTGATATTGCGGCTTGTGAACGCAACTCCTCCTACGTTTCTGACTGAATCTTTTCAAAACTTGGTCAATATTATGACTATAAGGGGTAGATGTGCATGAAGCGGCGATTTTTGCAATAGTTATGCCTTTCGAAACTTGGTCTCTATAGCATATTCACTTGAGAACGCAACTCAAGTTTCCAAACAGGTAGAAGTGCATAAAGCAGGGATTATCCGGTAGAGTGATTTTTGCAAGAGTTATGCTCAGAAGGAAAAAAAGGATACATATCGACACTGCCATTTGACCTACTTTCATATCGGAAGCCTCTATAGGGTTCTATCTCTGTTTATATGTATCCTATTTTCTTCCTGACTGAAATAATTTGTTGAATGGGACATTAAGCTCCAACAATCCAATACTTTGTTTGCTGTTTCTTTTCCATTAAATGATTGTTTTACCATAATGGTAGTTTTGTGATTTTTTTTTCATGAAATTACCATTTTTCGGTTCGGCCATTTTGATAGAGATTCCAATGGTAGTCTTGTGATACATGTTAAAAGCAATAATTAAAAGGATCAATCTTGATCTTTATATTTTGTGGCGGCGTATATTGTGGCAGCACTGGCACTCTTGTTTAATTTTTCTCAATAAGTATTTGTGCTACAGCTTTAATATTTGGAATGTAGTTACATCTTATACCTTTCTTCACATTGCATGCTGAAGATGCTGAATGTGACCTTCTTTTTGGGGTAAAAAACATGATTTTGGGTGGTTAAAGTTTTAGGGCAAGTTGGTATTTTCATTTAATTTTTTAATTTTTCTCAATAAGTACTTGTGTTAGGGCTTTCATATTTGGAATATAATTACATATAATACCTTTCTTCACATTGTATGTTTAAGATGCTGAGTGTGACTTTTTGGGAATAATGATTTTTGTTTGATTTTAAGAATTTTAGATAAATTCATAATTTTTGGTTACATTCCTTTCTAATTGTGATCATTCATTTATCAAATATATTTCTTCAACATATCAAACGGGTTTTGCATGATGTCAAACATTTGGTAAACCTTTTTTTAAGGTTTTGCTATTTTTGGACTCAGTCAGTTTTAACATTTGCGTTTAGCTCAACGTTAAAGTTTCATAATTCAAATCACTTCATACTTCACACATTTGTTAAGGACCATCGTACAATTAGGTTAGATAACTCCATTGTATCCTAAATATGGAGTAATGGCCCTTGAATTACTTAGAAAATTTTGCCACACTGTTTTCTAGTTTTTGTCATAGGTTATCCATTCAATTATGGAGATTTTCTATGTTTTGACAAAATATGTTCAAAGTCGTCTGCTGCAGAATTGCCATATGAGGGAAAGGGTTAATAGTACTTAAGTGCAATATAATGAAGTAGTGCTTTATGTGAATAAGCGGCATATAGTCGAGCGCGCTGTCCTCCGACAGCTCTTGTTAACATTAATGTTCTATGTATATCACTCCATACAACATTTTTTGCCCAGGCAACTGGCTACATTCCCTATAATAGGCTATTGATATTAAGCCCACTGGTGGAAGACAAATATCGCTAGTCACAATAACTTCATTACTTTTATCAATCATGGCTGATCTGGGGTTCTAACCCACAACGTCTGGATTGATAGCCCTCATCCGTATTGACTTAGCTATTGCGGCTCGAGAGACGCTCGTTTAAGCAGACACAATTATCTAAAATATCAGGTATTTGATAGACGCTTTCTGCTGCAGACAGCTTTTTGACAACATGGCAACAAAAGAAGAAATTGCTCTAAACGAGCAATTTTTCCTTGTGTCACCATGTTTTCAACTCGAATCAGCTAATGAACTTTCATTTAAAGGGAGTTTTCAAAAGAAAATCGTTTATGTTTTCAAAGTCGTCGGCTACAGATTTTTTGTATGTTGGAAAGGGTTAATACCTTTTATATTGAGTTATAACAGGATGCAACATAAATAAAATGAAGTATGAATACTATAACATGAATATTGATATTTCAGCCACCAGGCCCCTCCTCAGACAGATAGAAAATCTTCAATCTACCTACAACATCCAGTCAGCCACATTTGAAAAAGTGGAGAAAACCTTGTCTGATAGACTTTGTAAGTTGGATTAAATTTGTACTTTGAATATTTAATTTAACCCATTTCTCAGAAACAACCATAAGCAGACGATTTGGAAAAGTGGTATTAATGAAAGGAGAATTATGGAATGAATGAAGATGAAAATGTTATGGCAAAAGGAAAACTTGCTCATCATTAGCAATGTCTCCTTGTTCCAATTTTTTTTAAAAAAGTTGTCTGCGACAGATTCGTCAAAATGTTTCTGTTTGTGAGAAAGGGTTAACCCTTTCCCTCATACAACAATTCTGCAGCAGACGACTATGAACATATTTTGTAAAAAAATAGAAAAATCTCTATAATTGAATGGATAACCTATGACTAAAAGTTTTGAGCAATTTCTTCTTTTGTCACTATGTTTTCAAAAAGCAGTCTGCAGCAGAGGCATTAGAAAGCGTCTATATGAGGGAAAGGGTTAATAATCAAAATAGTTCTCTGATGACTGGTACAACATAGATCACTTTATGCAATGTAACTAAAATATTGTTGGAACCAGTAGTAACCTTTTCCCACATACAGAGGCTTTCTTACGCCAGTGCAGTAAACAAAATTTGAAAACATAGATGTAAAAGAAGAAATTGCTCATAATGAGCAATTTCTCCTTTTGCCACTATATTTTCAACTCTTTTCAATGATTAAATTTTCATGTATAGAGGTTTACCATATTTTTAACCCTTTCCCACATACAACAATTTTGCAGCAGACGACTTTGAAAACATATTTGCAAAAATGTGAAATATCTCCATAAATGAGTGTTTAATCATTAAACAGAGTTGAAAACATTGTTGCATCATGATCAATTTCTCCTTTTGCTGCAATGTTTTTAAAAGTATTTTGATGCAAATACGTTGAAATGCGTCTGCAAGCGAGAAAGGGTTAAGCAAATGCTTTTGAAGTCGTCTGCTGCAGATTTGTTGTGTGTGGAAAAGGGTTTACACTCTAATTAGACTTTGGTATTGTTTCTCATCACACAATTTCTTATTTATTGTGACTGAGAATGATCAAGTTATTATTTCAAGCATATTAGAATATCTAACGATATGAACTACATGTTTGTAAGTTTAAACATGTCTTTGGTGTGAAAAGTTTTTCCTTCAAAGAAACATAAACCCTTTCCCACATACAACCAATCATCATCAGACTACTTTGAAAACATCTTGGCAAAAATATTGAAACTTTATAAATGAAGGAATATTTATTGAATAAAGTTGAAAACATTGTGGCAAATGAAGAAATTGCACTTTATGTGCAATTTATCCATTTGCCACAATGTTTTTAAAAGTTGCCTCCTGCAGAGGGATAAGAAAGTATCTGTATGACGGAAAGGGTTTATTTCCTCTCACCAGCTGAAGCACATAACCAACTGGCGATTGTAACCGAGAAGGAGAGGAGTACCATTGAACAGTTGATGGATCTGGGATCTAAAGTCTCCACACTAGAAGCTCAGAATTCTACACTGAGACAGGAGAAGTCGCAGATGACAGCAAAACTTGAAATGCTGAAGAGTAAAGTAGAAATGTCTGAAGATGCCAAACAACAGTAGGTTTATCCCTTTCCCACCATATGCGTCAAGACTAACTATTTGTGAAATCTGTTTCTTATAAAAGCTTTGTGTCATATTCTTATTTTTAGTATTTTAGTATTTTAGTATTTTTATTTGATACTATATTGAGGGGCTATTTATGGTAACATGGTCATATGGGTTTTTCCCAAATCTTCTCAAATGAAATCTCATACGCCTATGTTCTCATATACAACAGATTTGCAGCAGACGAAATTGAAGACATCCATGCAACAGTAAAGAAATCTCTATTAATGAAAAATATAATTATTGGATAAAGTTGAAAATATTGTGGAAAAAGGAGAAATTACAACTTGATACGTTGAAGAGTAAGATAGAAATGTCTGAAGGTGCCAAACAACAGCAGATTTATCCCTCTTAGACATACAGACGACTTTGAAAACAGCCTTGGCATCAATAAGAGAAAATCCCTATAAATGAAAATATAATTATTGGATGTAATTGAATATATTGTAGAAAAATATGTAATTTCTCAGCAATTTCTCATTTAGCCATAATGTTTTCAAAAGTAATCTTAGGCAGATACATAAAAAAGTAACTGCATTGTAGAAAGAGTTGATTCTTGTGTGTTCCTGCACTATTAATTGTTTAACTGATATGAGCCATCCCACAAGAAAACCAACATTATGGCCTCTGCGTAATGAATCGATCCAGTTCAGCCTGCGCAGTCAACGCAAGCTAAACTGGGCAGACACATTCCGTCCCAGGGGGATAGAGTTATAGAGTATTGATTCCTGAAACAGGCAATCCACAGGAGGTGAAAAGTGTCTGTCTGGGTTAGCCTGCTTGTCATGCTTAGGCTGATCCGGATCAATACTTACTTAGTTAGTTTTCTCGTGGAACAGCTAATATGATATTTTTAGACACTGCTGGTAAAACATCTGAGAATTCAATGATTGATATTGATACAAAGTTTATCTTGAGCAATTTCTTTTTTTCTCACCATGTTTTCAAAAGTTATTTGTTACAGAGGCATGAGAATCCATCTATGTCAGGTATAGGGTATATAATGCTTTCAATCAAGTTATCCCAGTATGCGTCTTCAAAATATCATTACATTGCTCTGTCATTATACCCCCAAAAACAAAGTTTTGGGGGGGTATATAGGAGTCACTGTGTCGGTCGGTCGGTCAGTCGGTCGGTCAGTCGGTCGGTCGGTCGGAAGCCATATTTTGTCTGGACCATATCTTAACAATGCAACATAGGATTTGAACGAAACTTCATAGGATGATACAACACATTGAGAGGAAGTGCGGTGTACAGGAGCCATAACTCTATTTTATCTAAATACAGAGTTATTGCCCTTTGTTACTTTTTCTTATTCGTAGAGTCTTGTCCGGAGCATAACTTTAAAACTAATTGTTGGAATTTAATAAAACTTCATAGGATGATACAACACATTGAGAGGAAGTGCAGTGTACAGGAACCATAACTCATAATTTAATCTAAATACAGAGTTATTGCCCTTTGTTACTTTTTCTTGTCCGGAGAATTACTTAATAACTAACAGATGGAATCTAATAAAACTGCATATAATGGTAGAGCATAATCAGAGGAAGTGCAGTGTACAAGAACCATAACTCTAATTTACATAATTACAGAGTTATTTCCCTTTGTTACTTTTTCTTATTCGTCTTGTCCGGAGCATAACTTTAAAACAAATTGTTGGAATTTAATAAAACTTCATAGGATGATACAACACATTGAGAGGAAGTGCGGTGTACAAGAAACATAACTCTACTTTACATAATTACAGAGTTATTGCCCTTTGTTACTTTTTCATATTCGTAGAGTCTTGTCCGGAGCATAACTTTAAAACTAATTGTTGGAATTTAATAAAACTTCATAGGATGATACAACACATTGAGATGAAGTGCAGTGTACAGAAACCATAACTCTATTTAATCTAAATACAGAGTTATTGCCCTTTGTTACTTTTTCTTGTTGCATATTATTTTACAGAGTTATGGCCCTTTTACTTATTAAGTTGTTGGTCGGTCGGAAGCTATGTTTTGTCCAGCCTATTTCTTACAAACCACTGGGTGGAATTCAATAACATTTTACATGAAGCATCTATACCAAGAGGAGATGTGCATATCATAAAGGTCTTACAATTGCATGTTATTTTACAGAGTTATGGCCCTTTTGTTGGTCGGTCGGAAGCCATATTTTGAGTCAAGGTGCTGTTTTGGGGGTATTTATCATCTTCAGTGATAGTTCTAGTTCTATTTATTTTCATCATAAACATTTGATATATAATCACTAAATCATATTTCAGTTTTATACCAAATATATGTTTTTCTCATATACATGTAAAATACATATAAATGAATCTCAGTTGTTGAGCAGCTAAATATGTATCTTTTTATTTGGCAAAAAAAATAGAAAACCTGTGTGTTGATATTAAATCGATTTTGTTGTGTTTGCTCAATTTCAGTGAGGTTGTTCAAATTGAAATAAGGAAACAACAAATGCAACAAGAAATAGCTGATGGGAAAAAAGAAAAGGTATCCCAAGTTTCTCTATTTATTAATCTGCAGTCTAACATTGTTAAAAAGTAAGAAAGCCTGTTCCTATATGTAGAATACTTTTGAAAACATTGTTGCTAAAGAAGAAAATTAGCATTTTCTCTATTTACTGCAATGTTTCAACTCGATTCAATAAAACTGTTTTCAAATAAAGAAATTTTCTGTTTGTGGGTTTAATCTATTTAGCTGACTTGCTATTTCTAAGAATGTCTGATTTGAAAAATATTGTACGATAAACATGTAATATAAGAGTTGGTTTTTATGGTCCAATTGATGCAGGCCAGATTTTTAACAAGTTCCTTCATTATTTAACCCTTTCAAAAAATACATCAAATCTGTGGCAGACGACTTAGAACATGTTTTGTCAAAAAAATAAAAAATGTTTATAATTGAACGGATAACCTGACTAAAAGTGGAAAACATTGTGGCAAAAGGTTCTTTTTTTGTCACTATGTTTTCGAAAAGCTGTCTGCTGCAGAGGCGTCAGAAAGTGTCTATGTGAGGGAATAAAAATGTATAAATATTTCTAGAAACTATACAAGAAGATACATTTAAAAAAATATTGTTATATTAATTAGATAAATTGTATCTTTCTAAAGGTTTTATTAGAAACCCAGCTGGAAGTTGAAAAATCAAAATTAGAGCAGGAGAAAAAGAAATCTGGTTTGCTGCAGGAACAAATCCGGGATCTGGTAGGTCTTTACTGTATTTACGGCAATAAAAAGCTGAATAAAGATGCAACATTGTAAAATTCCACAAAGGCATTTGTCTACAAGCATAATATGTACTTTTTAGCTCACCTGTCGCATAGTGACAAGGTGAGCTTTTGTGATCGCCCTTCGTCCGTCGTCTGTCCACAATTTCTTGTCAACACGATAAAGTCTTCAATTTTTATCCGATGTTTACCAAACTTATTCAGTAGCTAGATATCCATGAGAGCTCTGTTCTTTTCGAAAACCATATAATTGACCTCGTGAACAAGTTAGTCATCATTTATTATCCGATATTTACCAAACATAATTTTCATTAGCTATATATACATGAGAGCTCGGTTTCTTTTGAAAACCAGCCAGATCCGTCCATGTATGACTGAATTATGGCCCTTTTAAATTGGCAAAATATTTATAATTGACTTTGTGTACAGGATAAAACTTCATTTATTTGTCACATGTCCTTTACATTGATTTATAAACATGTGAACTTTTACAATCAAATATCATCTTTGTCTTTGGATGACCTTCACCATGACTTTTTGACCTTCTTTCTTATTTTATTTGGACCCTAAAACACTTACTCAGGTGAGCGATATAGGGCCATCATGGCCCTCTTGTCTTTTGTTTGGCTAACAATCAAGGGGTTGTGAGTTCGAATCCCGGTTCGGCCAACTTTCTTTCCGACGATTGACAAAAGTCAATGCGACTTGCATCATTCATCTTCCACCAATGGGCTAAGTCTATGTGGAAAAGCAGCCAGTTGCCTGGGAAGATTGTTGTGTGGAGTACTGGTGTGAGAAAACCAGGAAATGCATGAGTAAGTGAACTGGCCGCAGTGATATAACTGAGAAATTGTTAAAAACGGCGTTAAACCCCAATCAATCAATGTTTTTTGTTAAACCTGCATTATTTTCCAATGATTTTGTTATATTTAATATATAACTATTTAATCCCTATCCCAAACACAACAAATCTGCAACAAAGTTACATTTACATCTATGTTACACACAGGCTTACTGTGGAGACTGGTGAGACTGTACATACACACACAGACTTGTCTGAGTCTTTTCTGTGTATAGACACAACTCACCTGTTAGGTTTAGTCTCAACTGCTAGCCAATCCCAAAAGAAAGATTATAAATTTTAAGAGGCTCAATTAATGTTAACCCTTTCCCCAATACAACAAATCTGCAGCAGACGACTTTGAAAACATACCCGAAAAACATTGGAAACTCCCTTTAAATGAAAGTACAAAAATTTAACAGAGATGAAAACATGGTGACAAAAGGAGAAATTGCTCGCTTTGAGCAATTTCTTCTTTTGTCGCCATGTTTTCAAAAAGCCGTCCACTGACGAGGCATCAGAAAGCGTCTATATGAGGAAAAAGGTTAAAGTACTAATTTGTTTATTAGCTTTACATGCATCCATTTTTCTAAGGGTATATCTACATATATGATAAAATGTCAGGAACCTTTTTAAGAAATTGAGTATTAGTGTGATTACTAGTCATGGTTTGGATTTGAATCGCATACAATAAATTTGCTGCAGACAACTTTGAAAACATGGAGCTAAAACTATAGAAATTCTTGTTAATTGAAAAGGATTTTTTTTTATAGAGTTGAAAACATAGTGGCAAATAAAGGAATTGCTCAATATTGTTTTCAAAACTTATCTGATTCAGAAATGTCAAAATGTGTCTGTAGGTGGGATTCATTTTTTACATGACCTACTTATCTGTTTCCTTGTGTTTGTAGGAGAGAGATTTACAGCGCAGCAAATCCCAAGGGACCCCAGTGCGGACCACGCCTTCCCCTGTGTCTGTATCGAGACAGGACAGTTTGGTGGGGAGTCTACATGAACAGTCATTCCAGTCTATTACACAGGTAAAACATAATGGTGGCATAGTGTCCCCCTCTGGTGCCCGGTCATACCAAAGAATTTAAAAGAGGAAGTTTACGCTTTCCCTCCTTGGCGCTCAGGATTGTGGAGTTAGCACTATGGCTGACTCAATGGTGTCAGGATAAATGGACGAGTAATACTGGTAACTTACCAGGGAAATGAAATGATATCACTGAAAAACTTAATTGTCACATACCGTACTACAAAACAGAACGAACATATTAATGCATTCATTTTCCTCAAAATCTTATTTTATCCCCTTAATGGAGCTCTCACACTCTGCCGTGTAGGCCTACCGTCCACCTGCCGGGCTATTAAAAAAAAACAGAGTCCAGAACGTTGGGTTTTGAGCGAACTTGTCCCCGGCCGCAAAAAAAATTCATAAAATTAATCTTTTCACCGTTTCGTTGCCATCTTCTGACCGTTCTCACCGGGCGCATACCGGGTGTTGAACATGCTTCTACCGTCTTCACCGCCCAGATTGACTTTTGTTGAAAATTTTGGCCGTTTCCATACCGGGCCCATACCGGGTCTCGAACGTGTGCACCGGGTTTGTAGCAGCCACCTACCAGTCACTTAGCGTCCCCTCACCGCTCGGAGCGTCCTGTGAGCGAGTCCCCGGACTGCTGACGTCATGACACGACTGCCATAAATACCCCGATTTGAACGGCAACGGTCAGTCCGCTCTCCATTTTTCTTCAAGGAAACTCCACGACACTTCTCCTCATCTTTTGATCACATATTTACTGCATTATGCCACTCAAGAAGGGTAAGCTTAGGGGGGGAGGGTCAGGCAGACGCCGTGGAAGCAAAGCAGCGGATGTACCAGCACCACCACAGAAGAGGGCCAAGAGGAAACCTCCTTCTATTGTCTCTGATGTGTCTGTTGATGAAGAAGTTCCTACCTCCTCTAGTTCTGAGGAAAAACAGCCTACTGCTGCTGAGGCTCAGGCTCAGGATCAGGATCAGGATCAAGAACAAGAACAAGAAAATTTACAAATTCCTGCTGCAGCACAAACATCTACAGGTAATAAAAGTACTCGCAAGAAGAAAGGGACACCTAGGCAGGTGTACATAATTGATGACCATCTACTTGAAGAGAACATTTTAGAATGGATGCAGCAACAACTATACTGTAGGTCTGTGTACTTAGCCCCGGAAGCAAGGTGTCTAAGTGTCACGGCCAACTTGAGACCAGGCTCGAGAGGTTCCCGGTACCTGGTGTGTTGCTTGGTCAGACGATGTTCAATCCTGGCAAATATCTCATCGAACATGTCGGGGGGCATCCGCAGAAAGTTCTTGAAAGCCTTCGGATCTTCTCTGCGTAATTCAACCATGAGCTGGTCGTAAATGCCAAACTCACGGCGACGCCTCACCCACCCCCTCGTCCAAGCGCATCTCTTGCGTTGGCCTCTCCGTGCCCTTCTCTGGTTTCTCCTGACAATGTGGTCATTGACGTCCAGGTCAAACTCATCACGCTCACGCTGGGCAATAGCCAACATGTACATGAGTCGGACCCTGTCAGGACAATCCATGGTCAGTTGGTCAGTTGGTCACCGACTCATACGACCATGTACACAAGAAAAAGTAAAGCTCATCTGACGAAACCCCTCTATATATACCCAATAATTAGTGACAAACGGTGGCACACGGTGACAAAAGTAAATTTGTTGGTAATGGCACGTTCATATGACGCTACTGTGAAGGTAAGGACACGTTATGGACCCGTTATAGGACGTTATGGGAACGTCAAGGCGTTAACAGGATGTTACCCATGCGTTAGGGAGGCGGCGCCGTCAGAATCAGGCGGTACCGCTTTGGAAACACCCGTTGGCAGTCCGGTATGAACACTGTAATGAGGACGGTATGAATACGTTATGAAGACGGTGGCACGGTATCAACACGTTCATGCCACGTTCACAACCCGCTTACAACCCGTTGCAGACGGTGGATTTTTTTTTGCCCGTTCATCACCGTTCTGTAACGGTTTATGAGCGTGTTGTGAACGTGTTCATACAGTGTGACCGTTTTCATAACGTTTTCATACCGTCCTCATATCGTTCAACACCGTCCTCTTGCCGCTTACTTGTGGCCGGTGCTAGCCGGCCAAAGTTTTGAACATGCCCAAAACTTTCGCCGGGTCCCACCGGGTGTAAATAAGCGCCAACGCCCTATTAACGTGTTGCCCGCTTTGATAACGAACCACCGTGTGCCCTCGCCGTTCTCCACCGTCCGCAGACATTTTCGCGCACGGTGGCACACGGTAGGCCTACACGGCAGAGTGTGAGAGTCACTTAAGATTGTAAACAGTTGAAGGAAGGAATGGTTAACAGAAAGTACAATTATGGGTCAGATTAGAAAAATTGTTTATCACATGCTAAATTTCCTAATACATGTACATGTATTATGAAAACTTACAGAAATAAATCAGAAGGATGAAATTCCTTATTCCTCATAAGCAATATTTCTCCATGAGAATATGGCACCTCATGTTATCACATACACTGTATTTGTCTGGCAATGGATTAAACATTAATACCGTGTTTTTATTGACCCTTTCCAACATGTAGATGCAATTTAACGCCTGCCTCTACAGCAGAAGAAAGCATTGTGGCAAAAGCATTGTGTGCTCTTTGTGCAAAATTCCAATATTAAAAGTTCAATTAAAGAAAACCAATTTTACAGTCTTTACTGTTGTTGTAATTTCAGGAGGAAATAGACCGTAGCTTCATGTTATCCTCCCCAAATGGTAACAAACAGAGTCTGTATGAGGCTTTAAGACAGAGTGGTGCCGCAAATCTACTAGAGAATTTACAATCACAGCTCAAGTTGAGAGATGGGGAAATTAATCATTTACAGGTTAGTTCACTGATTCTTATAATTTCCTAATGATAATACGAGATGAAAAATTAGCAATTTGAAAAAAAAATCTGTAATGCTTCAAATACATTTAACTGGATAAGACATTTTTTGAGTTGTTTGCTAAGAAAACTTCTGGGTAATATATTGTAATACTTTAAGTGTTTGGAAAACTCTATTTATAACAATTTGAAAACATTATTGGAAACCCAGAACTATGTTTTAAAAGAGAAAATTTCTCGTTTCCCCCACAATATTATCCAACTTTATTTGCTGTCTGGACATCAAAACATGTCAGCACCAGAAAAGGAGTCAATGATAATAATACCTGATTTACTGTAACCCTTTTCCACATACAACACTTCAGGAACAGATGACTTTGAAACCATCTGGACAAAAGTATGGAAAAGCTTTATAAATGCAAGTTCAATTATTGAATACAGTTGAAATCATTGTTGCAAAAGGAGAAATGCAGCATTTTTTTCTTTCATCACAATGTTTTCAAAAGTTGTCTTTTACAAATGTTCCAAAAAGATTCTGCATGTCGAAAAGGGTTCCATGAAAGATACTGATAATATAATTATGAGATGCAAGTTTGTATAATGAATACATTTTCTTCAGGATGAGATAAGAAGTTTAGAGAGGACCAGAGAGTCTATGGCCAAAGAGCTGGTCGATTTAAGTAATAAAAATGACGACCTTGAAGAGAAGGTGGAGGATTTACCTCTTTTAGAAACTCAGCATCAGGTAGGTTTTAACATTTTCCCACATACAACAAATCTGCAGCAGATGACTTCAAAAATGTTTTGTTAAAAAGAGTGAAAACATTGTGACCAAAGGAGAAATTGCTTGTTTTGAGCAATTTTTCCTATTGTCACAGTGTTTTTAAAAGTCATCTGCACCAGAGGCACCAAAAAGCTTCTATATGTGGGAAAGTGTTAACTGTTTCCAAACTGCATATGCATTTTGATGCATCTGCAGTAGACAACTTTTGAAATGTCAATGAAATGTTTAAAGGGACTGAACACCATAATGGTCCAAAATCGTTATATTTTATACTTATTCTAATTAATCCAAAATACGTCTATATATATATGGAACGGAATGTTGTAGAAGGTCGTACAAGTCTTGTTTTTCATTATTTCATAGGAAATAAGCAGTTTATATGTATAGATTAAGAACAGTGTCGACCTGTATTAGACTGCATCATATTTGAGTGAATGTTTGCTGTTGATTTAAATATATGTAAGAACAAAAACAAAACAACTTATATAGAACTGTTTAACCCTCTGACTGCTGGAACTGTTTTTTGTGAAGCCTGTGCCATCAGTTAGTATAGATCTAGGCCCGCCAGTGCATCTGTGCTATTTAACCCAGCTCTATACGGCTTGCTGCTTGTATGGCTGGCTGCTTGATCTTTATATTCCTAGAATTGGCTATGGACTCTTCTAAATGAAAAGTTTTACAAGTGCATTAGAAAAGTTCAGCATTGACCAGGTTAAATGATTTACTTTCCCAGGAACTGGACCAGAGGTATAATGCGTTATTACAAATGTATGGAGAAAAGGTGGAGGAGGCCAATGAACTAAGAATGGACTTGGCTGATGTGAAAGAAATGTATAAGGCACAGGTATTATGATTTCAATTATTTGATATATAGTACATTACTCTTACCTGTAAATATTGTCTCAGTTATCTACATTCCTGACGCTTTAGCAGCAGATGTTTTCAAATTACTGTTTCTATTGTTTTGTAATATTTTTTCACCCAAATGTATTTCAAATAGGCAACCCTTAACATATCATGTAGGGTAAATCATTAAATGACTTCTGCAGACACCCTTATGAAAACTCTGTTGTAACAAGATTATCTTTTCAAAACATGCTTGTCAGAGACAAATTAACCCTTTCCCACATACAGCAAATCTGCAGCAGACAACTTTGAAATTGGCTCCTTAAAAATATGTTAAAACTCTATAATAGTATGTACTGAAAAAAGTTGAAACATTGTGACATTGTGCTCAAAATGAGCAGTTTCTCCTTTCGCCACAATGTTTTCAAGAGTCGTTTGTTGCAAAATGCTTCTTCATGTGGGAAAGGCTTAAACAAATTTATAAACAAACTTATAAACAAATTTATAAAGTACCGGTACTGGACTTTTGTTCAAAAGTGATTAGGCCAATTATCTCACTGGCATTTCTTTAGATTACAAAAGCAACTGTTTCGTTGTTTTGTATAGATTGGCAGAGGGATACTTATAGATAAATTCTCTGTCACCTGTACTAGATATAGTAACTGGATACTATCAGGCAACATGTATTCATTCAAACTCTTTCAAACTCTTTATGTTTGTAATTTCATACCAGCAGTAAATTTTATAATCAAGCATTTTAAATAAATGAAAATTCTGGTAATTTATGTCATTTCAGATAACACAGTTACTTGGACAGACATAGCCAATACTTATCACTCAACTGGTGAAGTGCAATAAATACAATTATAAGATTAAAATTAGTTGTCCTCTACAAAAAAACACTTTACAACCAGTGTAGAGCAGTGCAGTTTGATCAGCGTCTACACTGTTTGCAAATTAGTCACAAAGGATTTCAAAAGTCCTCTGACTATGGCATGGATATGCATACACATCCTTATATGAGCCATTCCACAAGAAAACCAACATTGTGGACTCTGCGTAAAGTATCGACAGGTATCAGCCTAAGCATGCCGTGCAGGTTAACCCGGACAGACACTTTCCTCCTCCATAGGATTTTCTGATTCAGGAATCATTACTCTATACCTCTATCCCCCTGTGACGGAATGTGTGGGCCCGAATCAGTCTCCGCGGACTGCATAGGCTTATCTGGGTAGATACATTATGCAGAGGCCATAATGTTGGTTTTCTCGCCGAACAATATATATATTGTAATAAACTACAAACAGACTTTGGTAACAGTTCAGATGGCCCTAAGCCTTTCCCAAATACAGCAATATGCAGCAGACGTCTTTTAAAACATCTTGGCAAAAAGGTGACAAATCTTTGTAAAAAAATAGCATAATAGTTGAATAAAGTTGAAAACACTTTACAGTTTTCGGTTTGAGCAAGTTCACCTTTTGTCACAGTGCTTTCAAAAGTTGTCTGCATCAGAAAGTGTATATGAGGGAAAGGGTTAACTAGACCGGAGGGGAGATCATTTGATGCTGCCCTACATGTCAACCTTACATAATGGGCAGTAAGGGAGGAAGTCTTGGAGCACCACTAAAATAAGGTGAGACACAGGTATTGGCTACAAGGACACACTTAGAGCAACCTGTACCTGTGCAGAATTATGAGTGTCTTCACTTTTTGAAAATAAATTGATCTCAATGTCTCAAACGATTATAGAACAGTTTGAATGAAACTTACTCTGAAATCGTATACTGCAGATGCTTCAGAAGGCATCTATATGTCGGAAAAGGTTAAACAAAATAGTGGAAAATGAGAAATTGCTCATTATACCCAAATTCAAAACAGGAGATTATATTGAAAAAAACAACAAATTAAAGTAGAATTTTTAAAACTACATTTACTAGGTAAAAGAAGTTGTTAAAATCAACATTGTTATGTAACAATGTTGATTATTGTTTAAATCTTTTCGTAAATTGAGCAATTTCTCCTTTTGCCCATGTGTTTTCAATTTTATTCAATAATAACACTTTTATTTAAAGAGATTTTCCATTCTTTTGCCTGGATGTCTTCAAAGTGTTTGTCCCATGAGAGATAGAATGTATGTGGGAAACGGGGATTAATATGGCCTTTTGTCCCATCAGATAGAATGTATGTGGAAAAGTGGGGTTAACATTGGACCTTCGTCCCATCAGAGATAGGGCTTTCATATTAGGCATGTGTTTACATAATTCCATTAAAATCGGACCAAAATACTTTATTGTCTCAAACTCTCATTTTTAGCAGACAATTTTTGCCAACTCTATTCAATTATTATATTTCAATTTATAGAGATTTTCCATATTTTGCCCAGATGTTTACAGAATGTCTGCTGTAGATTTGTTGTATGTGGGAATGTGTTAATTTGTATGCAATGCTGAGAGATTTGTTTAAATACACAAAAGGGAAAAATGTCCAAGAGATGCAATTTTAAATTATTAGCACATGTTTTCTATTTCTTCTTAAAAACAATTGTTAACATGTGAATGTTGAAAAATAAATCGGAGTATATATAATAAATAAGTTATAATGTAATACAATCCTATTGCTGATCTTTGATAATGGCATGAATTTCACTTTTTATTTATTGCACTGAAACTGCTCCCTGATACAGAAAACTTTGAACACCTCTGTAGGTACTATTTTGGAGAAATATTGCTCAAAACATGCAACATGCAGAATATTCTTTTCTCTTATTGTCTCCCAGTTTAACAGTAGACAACTAAAACAAGTTTTCTTTCTGATGACGGCATAATATGCTTGTTTAACCCTTTCCCTCATACGACAATTCTGCAGCAGACGACTTTGAACATATTTTGTCAAATAATGGAAAATCTCTATAATATTCAAGGCTAACAATAGATTGTCAATATTTTTATCAAGATGTTTTAACCCTTTCCCTCGTATAGACGCTTTCTAATGCCTCTGCAGCAGACAGCTTTTTGAAAACATAGTGACAAAGGAAGAAATTGCTCAAAACGAGCAATTTCTCCTTTTGCCACAATGTTTTCCACTTTTAGTCATAGGTTATCCATTCAACTATAGAGATTTTCTTTTTTTTTACAAAATATGTTCAAAGTCGTCTATTGCAGAATTGTCGTATGAGCAATTGGTTAAATGCAAATTTATTGCATGAGGGAAAGAGTTAATTGTACAAGGCTAATAGTAAGAAATGTAACTTCATTATCATAAATCAGCAAGGTTTTCATGTAGATGTATATGAAGATGTGTAAGAAATATTGTGATATGTACAATTATTTATAACCAGTTTAACACAAATTATTTAAAATGGTTCTGTAAATATTTGGGATGCTATATGTAAATTAATGTGTAAAAATGAGAGAAGCTATATGTGAATCTATATGTAAATATTGGAGATGCTGTTACTGTATATTGTTGGTTATTCCTACTGGATTAAAATAAAATTACAATGGTTTGCAATAATCTTTCATCAATTGTTCATACCGGCCCTTCATTTGTCTATCCATTGTTTGCTTATGATGTTCTTCGAAGCCTCTTTAGAAAAGTGTGAATAAATAAGTTAATGGAGTATTGCAAAAAATACAAAAGTCCCCTACTGGATGAGGATAGCCCATTGTATGTGCATTTATAACCCTTTCCCTCATACGGCAATTCTGCAGCAGACGACTTTGAACGTATTTTGTCAAAAAATAGAAAATCTCCATAATTGAATGGATAACCTATGACAAAAAGTGGAAAACATTGTGGCAAAAGGAGAAATTGCACGTTTTGTGCAATTTCTTATTTTTTCACTGTTTTCAAAAAGCTGTCTGCTGCAGAGGCGTCAGAAAGCGTCCATATGAGGGAAAGGGTTAAACACATCATCTTGTTTGGGAGACAAGAAATTGCAGAGAGAAAGTTTCAGCCCAAACTGGAACTTTGATCTTTGGAGAAGGTGATTGAGTCATGTCCATGACACATTTTGTTTTGGAGAAAAAATTGTGTGAAGTAATATCAGAATCTATTCAAGCAAGTGAAAGATACAGCCCAGACACAAATTTAGGGCGGACGGACAAACTGACCTTGGGAGTAGGTAGCTGGGTGATGCGCATGACAAAGCATCTTGTTATGGAGAATATATCAAAATTCATTAAAGCATGTGGAAGATGCAGCCCGGACATAAAATTGCGGATGGACCAATGTTTGAGCCTAAACTGACCTTGACCTTGGGAGTAGGTGGCCGGGTGATGTGCATGACACATCATCTTGTTATGGAGAATGATTGTGTGAAGTAATATTAAAATCCATTCAAGCATGCTGAAGATGCAGCCCGGACAAGTAATTTTGGATGAACTGATGGACACGATCAAACCTATAGTCCCCAAACCAGTTTTTGACCGGTAGGGGACTAATAAACACTTTCCCACATGCAGACCCATTTTGAAACATCAACAAGGAAATTTCTCATACTAAACAATTTCATAATTTGTCAGAATGGTTTCCAAAAAATTATTTATAGAGGTTTTCCATACTTTTGCAGTGATGTTTTAAAGTCATCTGTTACAGATTGGTTGTATGTTGGAATGGGCAGAAATTATTTATTTTGAGAGACAGAAAATGTTTTAGAAAATGGAGATTAATATTCATTTCCCCACATCATTTTACAATATAACTGCTGCACGGTTGACTTTTGAAGGTTTAAAAAACCTGCCTCTAAAGATGACTTTGAAAACAGCTTGTTATCATAACATAACAAAACATACATTTTATTGACCCAGATTATACAAGGGGATTTGATGAAGAAATTCACAGTTTGGTGATTCAACATTAACTCTTAATGCAAGTGTTATTATTAAGTCCAGTTGAAAACTTTTCCCACATAAGTCGTCTGCTGCTGAAGCGTAATAATGGGTCTGTATGAGTGGAATATGTACAGTGACATGAATACCTGGTGTGACTATATATGTCAAGGGCCAAAACTGTACTATTATTGGGTGGAAAATAAAAATCATAGGACAAGTCTTAAACAAGAGGGCCATGATGGCCCTGGAATCGCTCACCTGAATTTTTTTTTTCACTTTAGCTATATAAGCCCCGCCCCATGGCAGCCATAGTTTCCGACCAATCAACTTGGCTTGAAGGAATCTGATAGAGGGTCACCCTAGGAACATTTCTACAAAATTATTTGAAAATCGGCCAGACACTTTTGGAGGAGAAGATTTTTTAAGTTTTCACTACAGCCATATAAGTCAAAATAGCCCCGCCCCCCCTGGTGGCCATGTTTTTCGACCAATCAACTTGGCTTGAAGGAATCTGATAGAGGGTCATCCAAGGAACATTTCTACAAAATTATTTGAAAATCAGCCTGACACTTTCGGAGGAGAAGATTTTTTAAGTTTTCACTTTGGCCATATAAGGCAAAATAGCCCCGCCCCCTGGCGGCCATGTTTTTCGACCAATCAATATGGCTTGAAGGAATCTGATAGAGGGTCACCCAAGGAACATTTCTATAAAATAATTTGAAAATCGGCCCGACACTTATGGAGGAGAAGATTTTTTAAGTTTGCACTATAGCCATATAAGTCAAAATAGCCCCGCCCCCCCTGGCGGCCATGTTTTTCGACCAATCAACATGGCTTGAAGGAATCTGATAGAGGGTCACCCAATGAACATTTCTACAACATTATTTGAAAATTGGCCTGACACTTTCGGAGGAGAAGATTTTTTAAGTTTTCACTATAGCCATGTTTTTCAACCAATCAACATGGCTTGAAGGAATCTGATAGAGGGTCATCTAAGGAACATTTCTACAAAATTATTTGAAAATCGGCCAACCAGTTTGGGAGAAGAAGAATTTTGAAGTTTTTTCGGTTTCGTTGCCATGGAAACCAGAATTTTGCATGGATCCCAAAAATTTGAAGGAAATCTGGTGAGGTCATTGAGAGGATGCTTTCTGTGAAGTTTCATCCAAATTGACCCACTGGTTACTGAGGAGAAGAAGTTGACGGACGACGCACGACGGACAAAAGGCGATCACAATAACTCACCTTGAGCAAAGCTCAGGTGAGCTAAAAAAGAAGTGTATTTTTTAGCTCACCCGAGCATGAAGTGCTCAAGGGGAGCAATTATTATCAAATTTTGTCCGTCATCTGTCATCAACAATTGCCTTGGTAACACTCTACAGGCAACATTTTGCATCCAATCCTCATTAATGTTATCATAATGTACATTTCAATAAAAAAAATCTAGGCCAAGTTTGAAACCGGGTCATAAGAGGTCAAAAACTTGGTCTCTGTCAAATTGAAGGAAAACAATTCTAACACTCCAGAGAGCACTTTAGCAGCTTGATACTTTGTCAGAGTTTCTGTCTTGATGATATCTAGTTCGAATAAGAGTCATGTTGAGTCAATAACTAGGTCACTAGGTCAAAGTGAAGGAAAATCTAGAAATCTTTTGAACATTCAAATCTTAGCTTCAAAATTATTGAAATTGTCTGATATCCTTTAAAATTGTTTACGGGATCTCCGACGTCAATGCTTTCAAAAGGCAAGATGCATATGGAATAAATGTGCGTGATATAGATGTCTTTGAAACCAACTTATTTCTAGGGGTTCTGTTCATTCAAAGGGTATATCTCCGAATTGTGATAAAGTTGAACATGATATAACTTTCCTTTATTAAGTGAAGTATTGCAGTTATTGATTTTCATGGCCTGGGGATCTAGTTCTTGACTCAATATGACTTCAGCCTAAATATCATCAAGACAATCATTCTAACAAAGTTTCCAACAGTACTAGAGTAAAAGAAAATGCAGCCTCTACAGTGTCCGAGATCTTTCTTGAATATGGCCTTGCGACCTAGTCTTTCACCCAATATGACCAATATTTCAGTGAAATTTGGCCTTTTTGTGATCTTATTTTCCGGCTAAACATGACCCAATTTTGAACTTCTAGATATCAGAACAAATTTTCAACATGTTCAAGTTAAAAATGAGGCATTCAGAGCATTAACAGATTTATCTCCAATTCGGCCTTGTTACCAAGTTTGCGACCCAATATGACCCTTATTCGAACTTGGCATAGACGTCATTAAGATAAATTAGCTTACATGAAGATAAGATGCAATGATTGTTTAACGCTATATCACGGCGTTTCCTGGGTAAGTTACAAATATTACTGGTCCATTTATCCTGAAACCAGTGAGTCAGTCGTAATGCTAACCCCCCATCCCTGAGCGCCAAAGAGGGCAGCCATTACTACCATTAGATAAGATGGAAACAGAAGCTTTGAAAGTAATAAAACAAACATGTGTTGATGCCGAACAGACAAAACACCATCACAATAACTCGCCTTCAGCACTTCCTGCACAGGTGAGCTAGGATAAGAGTCTAATCATGTGATAGTTTGGGAGTGTAGGAAACTAACCCTTTCCCTCATATAGACACTTTCTGACGCCTCTGCAGCAGACGGCTTTTTGAAAACATAGTGACAAAAGTAGAAATTTCTCATTTTGACACAATGTTTTCCACTTTTAGTCATAAGTTATCCATTCAATTATAGAGATTTTCTATTTGTTGACAAAATATGTTCAAAGTTGTGTGCAGCAGATTTGGGAAAGGGCCTGTTTGATTTGTGTAGGAATTCATTTTCTAACACACATCTGATGTGAATATATTCTATTAGACATAACAGTAAGAAAGCATGCCAAATACTTTGTATTTTAGTAACTTTCAGACCTTGAATCTTTTTCAATGTGGAAACAGTTTAGCTTTAAGTCCTGAAAAATCTTGACTGACTAGGGCTCGAACCTTGAATCTCTTAGATCCCAAAGCCCATATTCTACCACACTGCTGAAAAAGCAAGCTCAGTAGCAAGGCAGTATAAGTGTCCATGAATTTAAATGTAGGTGACTCACTAAAAACATACACATTGTTAAAATATGTACAAAAAATATTTAATTACATGATTTTTCCATTTTTATCAATGAATATTAACAGTGACATAGAACCAAATTTTCTTCAAGACAGTTTTAAATAAAGTATTAGCAAAAATGCTTTAAATAACCAATATCACAGAGGTCCGAACATATTACACGAATAAAAGAACTGCCAGACACATTTTATGTCTTTCTCCTTGTAATGTGATCGTATATAACAACTTGTGTGTATTTAGGGGCCTCGTCTTCGTCATCAAATGTAATAACTGTTCTGGTAGAGTTGTCACCTGGACTGGGTATCTGTAACATAAAACAAGGACATAAGAATAGAAAAAGAAGATTTCATCAGTCCTTGTGTAATAATGGTTCTTTGAGCAACAATTTAAACCCCATATTGTTAGTGCTCAAAAGACTCTTTTTGAGTGCCAGCAATATTAAGGTTTTAATGTCAAATAAGAGTTTAACTCTTTCCCACATACAACAAACGATGACTTTGAAAACATCTTGGCATAACAGAAGAACAGCTCTACAAATAGAAGTATCTAAACAATTGTGGCAAAAGGAGAAATTGCTCAAATATTGTAATGTCACAAGGAGAGAAAAACATGCAACCAGTCCTGGGCTCAAACCTGGGACCTCTCACTTTTAGGGCAAGTATTCTACCAACTGAGCTAACCGGGTTGCTTACATGCACTTTCTCCAATTGTGTATAAGTTCAGACAGTGACATACAACCGTGCTTATAGGAAATTTGTCCTTGAATTTCGGAATTCCCGTGCCAGGGATGTTAAAAATCACACTGCAAGAAGTGCTTTCACAGCCCCTTATTGGGTGCCAATGTCACAAGGAGAAAAAAACATGCAGCCAGTCAGGGGCTCAAACCAGATACTATTCGCTTTCAGGGCAAGTAATCTACCGACTGAGACTCCTGGCCGCTTACATGGACTCTCTCCAATTGTGTACAAGTTCGGACCGCGACAGTAAAGAATCATGAATACCTAAATTATATTTTCCCACATGTTCAATCATGTCTTAATGTAAACCCTTTTCTACATGCAGATATATCAGCAGAAGATGACTTCTGAAATATTGGGGCAAAAGGGAAAATGATGAGCAATTTCTTCTTTTGTTAAAATGGTTTTCAATTTGATAAGATCATCAAATTGCTTAAATAGATTTTCCTTTCTTTGCCTCAATGTTTCCAAAGTCGTCTGGAAAAAGGTCTCTTTTATTTTCAATTTGGAAGTGAAAGAATAAGTTAAAGTATTAACCCTTTCCCACATACAACAAATCTGCAGCAGATGACTGAAGTTTTCTATGCAAAAATACAGAAAATCTCTTTAAATATAGGTATAATTACTAAAGAAAGTTGAAAACATTGCAACAAAAGGTGATTGCTCAATTTCTCCTTTTGTCACAATATAAATCGTCTGCTGCAGGTGTCAGAAAGCCCCTTTATGTGGAAAAGGGTTAAGAAGATAATAAATTATGTCACTTACCTTTGGATCTACATTTATTATTTTTCTGTCTCTTTTATTTTTAAACAGAAGACCTGAGGCATTTTCAGCAATGACTTGATAGTTTGGAGTTGGGTTTGAAGTAGATGTCTGGGTTTCCCAGTTGTAAAAACTGAAAAATGAGAAGAGTAGTTAATAATATTTCAGCACAATTTCCATACCAAATACTTTCTTTATAAAGCAAATTGAGTGATAAGGTACACGTCAAGATGCCTCCCCACATGCAGATAAATTGTGATGATTTCTACAGCAGACAACTATAATTGAAAACATTGTGGCAAAAGGGGAAATTGCTAAAAATGGACAGTTTCTTCTTTTATCACATTATCAATTATTCAATATGCATTTATGAATATATTTTTATTTATAGTTTTCCCTAAAGTCTAACTTTCGTTTGTTATATGAGGACAGGGTTATATCATTGTAAGATATAAATGTAATTGAAATGATCCAGTTAAAACTGTGCACACTATTTGTCTTAACCCTTTCCCTCATATAGACACTTTTTGACGCCTCTGCAGCAGATGGCTTTTTGAAAACATAGTGCCACTTTTAGTCATAGGTTATCCATTCAATTATAGAGATTTTCTATTTTTTGACAAAATATGTTCAAAGTCGTCTGCTGCAGAATTGTTGTATGAGGGAAAAGGTTAAATTCGAAAAATAAAATATTGTTTGATTTGATTTTGACAACGTCAGTTTATAGTTCGTCCGACAGAACACATAACATTATCTCTGGTTGACTAACAAGTTCTATTCTATTAACCCTTTCCCTCATATGACAATTCTGCAGCAGACAACTTTGAGTTGAAAGTAGGGATTGATTCAAGTGACACCAATCTCAAATTTTTCCATGAGAGAATGAGAGAATGCGGTTTTCAGACCCTGAGTAAAAGCTCTGCTAATTTGAATTGTTAGTCCAATTCAACCATGTTTAGGTAATATTTAATTACCAGTGGCTACCTGATTCAAAATATCCACACATCATCCGGTCATTCATAGTGCTATCCTACCCAGCCTAAGAACCTAGATGGCATGACACTAAATCATGATACATCATATAGTATTTGTCCGACACAACCTGGGCTTTGTGAAAAGAATACGAAAGTAATCAAAAGTTAACAGAGTATTGATCCATTACTATTTAACCCTTTCCAACATAAATAAATATGCAACTGATGACTGAAATCATCTTGACAAAGATATGGAAAATCTCTATAAAAATCATAGTATAATTACCAAATAGAGAACAAGGCATTGTGGCAAAAGAAGGTTGCTCAGTATGAGCAATTTCTCCTTTTGCCACAATGTTTTAAAGAGTAGTCTGCTGAAAGTGGGAAAGAATAAATGAATTAAAAGATTACCTAAGATCTGAAGGCCTCGGCAAAAGTCTTTTTCTAACAGCAAAGTAAGGTTCAAAATCTTCTGTTTTCAGTCTGTGAGCATAGTCTATGTAACCAGATATTTCCTGACCTCTAGCATTCTTGTCTCGTATAAATATAATTGTCTTAAAGAAGAAGAAAAAAAGTGAGTTAAAAATAGTGTAAAGGGAAAACATTACTGAGATGCAATATTTTTCTTTCTCTGCATTAAACAAAAGCTTTACAACTTTACAAAATCAGTCTATTCTATATAACCATTCTAAGCACTAATTCATAAAACCAATAATTAATTTTGATTTGGTGGAAAGTACTATGAAAATGATAATTGTGCACCAATGTCAATGAAAAAGTACAGACAAACTTCTACATACTGTCATTTTTCCGCTTCTGTTTGCTTCTTCCTTTGATGCAAGTGCTTTCAAGAATGGGTTTTTTATATCTTTCCCAGTGTGTGCTAGTGTTCTGTCAAATAGAAAAAATTAAAAACTCTTTACAAAGATGCATTCAACTTATATTTATATTGTTTGCTTCCATTAACATGATTAGTCAACATTAACCCTTTCCCTCATAGTCATACGACAATTCTGCAGCAGACGACTTTCAACATATTTTGTCAAATAATAAAAAAAATCTCTATAATTGAATGGATAACCTATGACTAAAAGAGGAAAACATTGTGGCAAAAGCAGAAATTGCTCGTCTTGAGCAATTTCTTCTTTTGTCACTATGTTTTCAAAAAGCTGTCTGCTGCAGAGGAGTCAGAAAGCGTCTATATGAGGGAAAGGATTAACCCTTTCCCTCATACGACAATTCTGCAGCAGACGACTTAGAACATACTTAGTCAAAAAATAGCAAATCTCTATAATTGAATGGACAACCTATGACTAAAAGTGGAAAACAGTGTGGCAAAAGGAGAAATTGCTTGTTTTGAGCAATTTCTTTTTTTGTTACTATGTTTTTAAAAAGCTGTCTGCTGCAGAGGCATCAGAAAGCGTCTATATAAGGGAAAGGGTTAATTAAAAAATGTAGAATAAGGAAAGATACTCCTGATGGATTTTCCCTTTCCTTTCTATTATTAATTTAAAGTTTATTCCATGGCACATCTATATAAGCATGTGATTATAAAATAATACAGTTGCCATTATCATTAAAATTGGTCCAACTAAAATATATTTGAACTTTATACTTTGATATACATGTATTTCTATTTTTGGCATATCTTAACCCTTTCTCTCATACGGCAATTCTGCAGCAGACGACTATTTGTCAGAATAGAAAATCTCCATAATTGAATGGATAACCTATGATAAAAAGTGGAAAACATTGTGACAAAAGGAGAATTTGCACGTTTTGTGCAATTTCTTCTTTTGTCACTATGTTTTCCAAAAGCCATCTGCTGCAGAGGCGTCAGAAAGCGTCTATATGAGGGAAAGGGTTAATGAAATTACACAACAAAATCATAAAGATGTTGATTTAGTGCATGTGAGTACATAATGCAACATGCAGTTTATCTATTAATCAGTATGACATTTACTTTTGTTGGCTTCTTTTTGACAATCTGCTTGCTTCTGCTGCAGCTTTTCTGGCTTCAAATTCTTCTCTTTTGAGAACTTCACCACTGCCTCGATATCCAAGTTCAACCAACTGTCTTGCAAGTTCTTCATCCTGAAAAATATAAAGATGTTCAGTAATGCTGCAATAGTCAAGATATAAACTTTTGAAAGTGCTGCAGAAGATGAATGGAAACAATTGTGAGAAATGAGTCTTTGCTTATTTAACCCTTTCCCACATACAACAAATCTGCAGCAGACAACTTTGAAAACATTTTGACAAAAATATGAAATATCTCTATAAATGAGAATTTTATCATAGTTGAAAACATTGTGGCAAAAGGAAAAATTGCTCATAACAAGCAATTTCTCCTTTTGTCCTATTGTTTTCAAAAGTCGTCTGCTTCAGATGCATCGAAATACGTCTATAGGTGGGAAAGGGTTAAAAATAAGCAGTTGTCATATTGATGTTTACAATTCTGCATCAAAGTGCAACATGTTCTTTACAGAGTTAAGGTGGTCAGCCATCATCCAGGCACTAACTGTATGTTGTAAACTTTGTAAAAAAAGTCAACTGCTCTACCAACATGGCTATAAAAGCCAGCTGCCCCCATGTCAGGGGATGATGGTGATGTCTTAACAGAGTAAAATCCACTGTGGGTCATCCATCCAGGCTCTTTTACTTCTTCCTCCAATATTAAACAGGGACCACGCGGAGGCATTTTTATACAAACATCTGACAGGTGCATATAAATTCAAGAGACAGCACTTCATACAAAAGGCCTTGAAGGGAGTCCGCATGCAATACCCCTAGCTCTTTCCATAAAAATTGCTCAGTATGTAGCACTGATACACACAAATTATTCTTTCCTGGAAAGGAATAGTACTTGACTTCTAATTAAGTGGGATGTACGGTGCTTTACATTGTGAACAAAATCAACCACACTACCAAGGCTGCTATAAAAGCAAGCTTCTACAGTGGTCTTTAATTGTACCTATACACCATTCTCGTTACAAAAATATAAATTTCCATATGCTTTTATTTAATGTAAAGACAAATAAGAGACTTATCAGATTTAAACCAACTTTTGAAATGATTCAATGTCCCATCAAAGAGCTGTAAGAAGTAGGCTTGTATGGAGCTTACTCAACGCATATATAGAAGACATTTTCTATGGAACGACTTTAGATCTATAGCCTTAAACGATGCAACTGTTAAATAAGAAAATGAACTTTTTCATTGTATTTGTGGATACTGGTCAAAATATGAAAAAGTAAATAGAGAAGAAGGGATAGTAAAGCTATGAGAAAGTTTGTAATTGAGTGAGTTATTAAGGCTTAGTTACATTTTGAAGGTAACTTAAGAAATTGAGACACGTACTTCAAGATAGAATAGATCTAAAGATGTGATCTGGGAGTTCAGGAACTCTTCGTAAGTGTTGAATTCAGTGACAATGTTGTCAGAACCACTTGCCACTTCTTCCTCCATCATAACGCCTTGTAACAGCTAATGTAAACAAATCGTCCGCTTCGTTAAATAGTTATCCAGTAAAAAAAGAAACATATAAATCGAACCTATTGTTCTTAAACTCAGAACTTTCGACAGTTATTATAACATTTAAATGTAATATTTATTTTGTCATTCTAATTCAATTCCAATTGAATCTTAATAAGATAATACTGTCAATGAAAGTAGTACCCGGAAGTGCGTAATTATTTGTGTTGCCATAGAGCTGAAAATATTTAATCTCTAAACTATATTTCATGTAAAGTACTTTTTAATCAAATAAATACAAAGTTTTTTTAAACTAAATCATTTTAAATATATAAAAAATTAATAATTTTATAATTTTATATTGTAATTAAGGCATCTAATATGTTATTATGGTGTAGAGGCTATCGCTAAAGTTTCCCTAACAACGTTTCAGCTGCTACTGCAGTTTTAAACGATTTTTATGATATGTTGAATGTAACTGATTATTATAAGAAGGTAATGACTTAATTAAGCACTCTTACAAGTAGTGGAATAATTGCCATTTTATTTTATTTTTTATTTACAAGATAAATGAAGCTTTAGTTTTTGACGCAATGTTATTCCTTGTGGGTGGGGTACGGGCACCTTGTATCTCAAATTGGATTATAACGTTAAGCAATTTGTGCCATAGGAATTATAATCATTTAGTTAAAATACTCTCTTGTATGTTTACTAGAGCTGATCGGTAAGCTTAGTTGATTACATTTTATATAAACTTCTAACATTTATGTATTTACTGAAAATATCAGTGAATCCTATTGACGTCCAGAGCTGTGCTTTAATTGACTCCATTAGCTCTCATTTATTTTATTTAAAATGTCACCATACTTATCCAGTGATAGACTTTATTCTTCGTGTTCTATTAGAGTACACTACAAATCTCTGAATTTCCTCATTATGTCCTCTAATATAGTATAAACTAGGTTTCTGTTCTCAATATGGTTTTATGTTTTGACGGTACATAATGCAATAATATCCAAATATTAAGACTATGCAATATTAATACTTGCATTTATGGAAACACAATCATTTTTATCACAGTCATCTTCTGAATTGCTATATGTTGGAAAGTGCTTATGTATTCTGCATTGATTGACATACCAAACAGCTCTATGACTGGACCTAATCTGTGTAACATTTTGATGAATGAGGTCTAGAAAAATGAGTAATCTGTTCCTCCCTCCACAATTCTCTTATTACTCAATTTTAGAATATGCTGTTTGAGAATCGTTTCACTGAGGCCATTATTTTGAATACCCACAACATAGGGAAAGGATCATATCACTGGGAAGATCCTCTAACATTGTAGGGTTTGGGGAACACTGAAAGTGAAACTGAATCTTGGTCAACTTCAAATTTCAAAAGCGGTGGGAAGACATAGCATTGAGATTGGTTAACTTTATTGAGAGATATACTCTTTGTAAGATCAAACATGGCAGATCACACAGCAAATTTAACCTTTTCCCACATATAGACTCTTTCTGACGCCCCTGCAGAAGATAACTTTTGAAAACTTTGAGACAATGTTTTCATTTCTATTCAATGTTTAAAAATTCATTTAAAGAGGTTTACCATATTTTTACCTAGATGTTTTCAAAGTCATCTGCTGCAGGTCTGTTATACATTTGGGAAAGCCATAAGCTTAAACTGATAATTTCTGCTCGTTGTACATGTACTACAGTATTAACCCTTTCCCACATACGACAATTCTGCAGCAGACGACTTTAAACATATTTTGTCAAAAGATAGAAAATCTCTATAATTGAATGGACAACCTATGACTAAAAGTGGAAAACATTGTGACAAATGGAGAAATTGCTAGTTTTGTTGACATGTTTTCAAAAAGCCGTCTGCTGCAGAGGCGTCAGAAAGCGTTTATATGAGGAAAAGGGTTAAATACTCAGTGTTAGAGTATTCTTTAAAGTAAAAAGAAAGATTGACAATCAGCAGGTTTTATCCAACTTTTTAAATAGAGCGTCCGCCTCTCCAATGAAAAGTCACAGGTTTGAATCCTGTGATGAGCTGGTTCTGCCTTGAGGATTTTCTCAAACAAATGGCGCAAGTACTGGTTAGATTTTCAGGAAGCAGACATGGAGCGTGATTAACATAATCTGAAAGCGTGTTTCACAATTAATGAAAAAATAAATAAGTTTAAGCTAAAACCATTCATCCTTTTTCTCTTCTTCTGCAAAAAATATTTTCAAAAGTCATCCGGTGCAGATTGGTCAAAATGCATCTACATGTGGGAAAGGGTTAAAGGAGACGTTGCAATAAAAAAATTGTGCTTCCTTATCTACTCGTTGCTATATGGATTGCTGTTGCACTATTTTTCTGAGATAACAATAGATAAAGAGTTCCTCGTCTAAAGTTATGATTAATTACTTTCAAGAAACAATGAACAACAATTTTGCTTTTTATTGTTTTCCAAATTATGAAAAGATTTTTAATAAATAATTCAACTCCTCTCACTTCAATTTTGTTTTGTGCTTTTTGCTTTCCTAGTTATCTGGTTATAACGTTATTGTTTTCATTACACAATGGGAAAATTATATGCTGAATATTTCATTATTAAACCTTTCCCACAAACAGATGCAGTTTGACGCATTAGTAGCAGATGACTTTTGATAGCATTGTGGCAAAAGGAGAAACTGGTGACAGGTCATAATGAAAAATTCTCATTTTGTCACAATGTTTTCAACTCTATTCAATAATTTTACTTTCATTTATAGAAAATTTCCATACATTTGCCAAGATATTTTCAAAGTTGTATTCTGCACTTATTTTGGATGTGGGAAAGGATAAGATTTGTTTTATAATGTTTTGTTTTTTAAATTTAATATATGAATCTGTTGCATGCTGAAGCTTTTTTACTTTTATTGTCAAATATGTTCCTTGCGTTTTCTATTCAAGAAAGAAGATTAATATATATATCAGTATTATTCAGAATGAGACTTATAACACACCAAAATTTAAATCAAGTTACATTTTTAATGTTTCAGTAAAAGTCAAATTCTGAAGAAAAGGTTGTAACAATGGTGCTGTCAGATTTACCTTTTGAGCGTAGTCGTCTAATTCACAGTCGGTACAACTTGTTACGCAGACCAGGGAGTGCTCCTGTACCTAGAGAGGAAGAACACCAAAATCAGCAGAGCAAAGACTATGCAGCATTTCTCAAGTATGTAATTAATACTTATACATTGGCAAAGCTGTATCAATTAATCAAGGTCAATACTAACTCTTGATACAGATAACTTGAAGACACCTCTACAGCAAATCACTTTTGTTAAAAACAAATTAAATAAGAGAGCTTTAAGTCTCTATCGTGACTTTACTTCCAGTTTGATATTACTATTTCGTCAGATAATTTCTAAGCAGACATCATTCAGAGTAGGATCTAGGGTAGAGTGTCAAGGTTTACTGTACAGCAGACGTCTTTGAACATATTTTGTCAAAAAATAGAAAATCTCTATAATTGAATGGATAACCTATGACTAAAGGTGGAAAACATTTTGGCAAAAGGAGAAATTGCTCATTTTGAGCAATTTCTTCTTTTGTCACTATGTTTTCAAAAAGTTGTCTGCTGCACAGGCGTCCGAAAGTGTCTGTATGAGGGAAAGGCTTTACAGAGGCAAACATATACTGCTGTTGTAGAGAGGTGCTGCTCTATCAAAGTTAATCATATACTTGATAGAAGCACATTTTGTTACATCTTAAAACATAGTAGGAAAATGAGCTATTTCACCTTTTGCCACAATGTTTTCAACTCTATTTAATAGTTAACCTGTCATTTGTGGAGATTTTTCATGCTTTTGTCAATATGTTTTCAAAGTGGTCTGCTGTATATTTTTTGTATGTGGGTTAAAGAGAATTTTACTCTACAGAAAGAGATAACAGTCTACAAAAAGAATCTTATTGTATTTGCATTGAGCAATAAAAATGAATTTTACTCATTATGGTTTTAAACCCTTTTCTTTGGAAACATCAAGTTAAAGTTAAGGAAAATCTATTTAATGTACAGTCGAACCTCGTTAATCCGGACACTGGTTACCAGAGAAAAAAGTCCGGATTGCGAATCTTCCGGATTAACAATTTAGAAATTTAACGGCGCAAAATTGTCATCTTAGCCTGAAAATAAGTGTCAATGGTTCAGACCCAATATTATGATTATAGTTGAGGTGAATTCAAATAGTTAAAAAATTGCACACTGTCAGTACGATTTTTTCGACATACTAGAAAACTGACATGCAACAAGATTTACACAATCAGTATAATCCGGACTAGTTGAGAGAAAAAAAACCATATACATGTTTGGACTTCCGGACTAATGAAGCGGATTTTATGTGTAAATGGTAGCTCCGGTTCCGGAACGCGAATTTCCGTATTAACAGAGAATAATTAAGCATAAAAAATCCGTTCCTTGAATTTTATGTCCGGATCACGAATTTTCCGGATTAACGGCATCCGGTTTAACGAGGTTCGACTGTATATATATATTGTGTTTACATGTATAATTATTGACAACAATTGAAAGCATTGCAATTTTTCCTTTGGCACAACAATTTCAAAAGTCGTCTGCTGCAGATGTGTTTTAACCCTTCCCCTCATATAGACGCTTTCTGACGCCTCTGCAGCAGACGGCTTTTTGAAAACATAGTGACAAAAGAAGAAATTGCACAAAACGTGCAATTTCTCCTTTTGCCACAATGTTTTCCACTTTTAGTCATAGGTTATCCATTCAATTATGGAGATTTTCTATGTTTTGACAAAATACGTTCAAAGTCGTCTGCTGCAGAATTGTCGTATCAGGGGAAATTTTAAGTAAAATATGTTGGTTTTCAGGGATCAGGAAAGAAAAGTAGGACCAGATGGGTTTCTTGATTCGAACAAATTTAGTCACACTTTTGCTGTGAAGAAAGACAGGGAGAGGTTTAAATCACTGTCATGTCGGCCCAGCCCATCTGTAGTGAAGACATCCGTGCAGTATGATCTGGATAAAAAGGACCATGATAAAAGAATGAAAGTCATTGAGGTATATGATCATTAATTAAGATGAATCAGCTTTAATGTAAAATTTAAGACTAACTCTCATCTAGGACTAATGCTTCTTTAACCCTTAATCCCAGATACAACAAATGTGCAGCAGACGACTTTAAAAAATGTCCAATCAAAAACCTGGAAAATCTCTATTATTGGAGGTATAATTACTGAAAACAAGTGAAAACTTTGTGGCAAAAGAAGAAATTGCCTGTTTTGAGCAACTTCTCCTTTTGTCACTATGTTTTCAAAAGTCGTCTGCTGCAGATGTGTCAAAATGTGTCTACAGGTGCGAAAGGAACATTCAAAATGTTCTTGCTTTTGAAATCATTAATACATGGTTATCCAAATTCTTTAGAATTAATTTTGATTTGATTGAATAGTGTTTTACTCTGCTTTAACTATTTTTAGCTTGTCTGTTTTTAAAAGAAAAAACGTTGAGCTATTATGATGCCATCGTCGTCGTCTGCGTCGTTACAAAACTTTAAACTTACCTCGTAACTCAGAAGCCATTCAATATTTTCAAATGAAACGTGGTACACATGTTCCTAGTAACAATTCACATGTCTATACCAAGTTGCATAACTCTTGCTTTAATAATTATTCAGTAAAGCCCCTTTTTCTACAAGCAAAAAGCAGGCAAGCGTTGGCATTTACTTGTGGCGCTTTTGTTTCAGTCTGATCTGATGGTTGAATTCTTGATAAGTTACCTGTACCTCTGGTGCATTTATCCTGAGTGCCAATATGGGAAAGCCGATACTATCATTTTTAAAAGTCTTTGGTATTACCAAGTCTGCAACCTTCTGCAGCAAAGGTTGACGCTCTACCCCCATTGAGGCTGTACTGGAAAGATAATTTTGAATCATAACAATTTGGAGATGGAAATGTTGTGTACATTCTTTGCCTTACCTTTGTCAACTAAGGCTGAATAGTCAATTACAGTTTGTCAACACAAAAGGTAATAATTGACTCAGTAACTACTCCTGGATACTGGAGAAATTTTCATATTTATAGCAGTTAACCTAAACATTAAATTCCTTTAACCTTTTCCGTCATATGACAATTCTGCAGCAGACGACTTTGAACATATTTTGTCAAAAAATAGAAAATCTCTATAATTGAATCGTTTTGAGCAATTTCTTCTTTTGTCACTATGTTTTCAAAAAGTCTTCTGCTGCAGAGGCGTCAGAAAGGTCTATATGAGGGAAAGGCTTAACCTACAGCTGACGACTTTTAATTTCTTCTGTCTGAGAATCAGTAGTTTATAATATTGGTCATTTCCTTTCGACACTTTCCCACTTGCAAAACATATTCTGATGCATCTGCAGTAGACAACTCACATAGACGCTCTCTGACGCTTCTGCAGCAGATGACTTTTGTAAACGTGACAAAAGGAGAAATTGCTCGTTTTGAGCAATTTCTCCTTTTGCCACAACATTTTCAAATCTTTTCAGTAATTAAACCTTCACTTATAGAGATTTTCAATGTTTTCCAATAGAAGTTTTCAAAGTCATCTGCTTCAGATTTGCTGTATGTGGGAAAGGGTTAATGTGGTATTGGAGTAGAATCAGTGGAGCTACAGTTTTTGGTCTCAAATAACGTCTAGAGCTTTTATAAGTTGGCAGTCATTGCAAACTGTGGTTAACAGCATATGTATAGACTCAACTGAATCTTTACTATAGCAGTTGCTAAAATACCTATTTTTCCTTTCATTTATTGGCAGTTTTTTAATTGTTTTCATTACCTAATTTGTATCTATTTTTAACATAGATCTGTAACATTTGATTGACATTTTACCTAACTTTTCTATTAATCCTTTCCCACATATAACAAATCTGCAGCAGTCGACTTTTAAAACATGTAGGTTAAACTATGGAAAATCTTTAGAAATGAAAGTATAAGATTTATATACAGTTGAAAATATTGTGGCAAAAGATGAAATTGCGTATCATGAGCAATTTCTCCTTTTGCCACAATGCTTTAAAACGTGATCTGCTTTGAAGTTGAAATGTGTCTGTAGGTAGGAAAGGATTGAAATTGTAACTATCTTTTAAGGTTGTAGCATTTGTTAATTTTCTGAGTGATGTAACAGCATTTATTTTATTAATTTTTAACAATAACAATTAAGCCTAGCTGTTACTGCGTAAACTGTTTTTTATTAGAGTGAGTGTGTAATATTCATTCATTAAGTTAACATGATATTTTAACATAATTATGCTTTCAGTTGCTATTCTAATCATCCTAGAAAAGTAAGTTTAGTTGCATGTCAATTTATGTACTCACAACAATGAAACTTTTGAATAATTTCAATATTCTATAGAAGAACTGAATGAAAGTGACACATTGCATATTTAGGATTGTGACTGCTGATTATAGTTTTTAAAAAATGTTCTGAATGCTATTGAAGCATTATTTTGTATGAAAATAAAGATATTGATGTTTGTGCATGCAACATTTGAGCTGCACCACAAGAAAACTAAATATAGGATATTTGTAACAGGTTTAATCTTTCCCACTTGCAGACGAATTTTGATGCATCTGCAACCGACAAATCTTTTAAAAATATTGTGGCAAAAGGAGAAATTGCTCATTATGAGAGATTATCTCCTTTTGACACAAGGTACATTCCATTCATTTCTAAAGAGTTTCCATATTTTAGCCATGATGTTTTTCAATTTGCTGCAGAATTTGTTGTTGTTTGTGGGAAAGAGTAAATAATACTACAGATCGGTAAAACAACAATTTTGACAAATACCTTTCACATATATAGAGTTTTTCCATAATTTTGTCTAAATGTTTTCCAAGTTTCTTCTGCAGATTGTTGTTTGGGGAAAAGGTTTAACTCTTTCCCACATACGACAAATCTGCAGCAGACAACTTTACTTTGAAATCATCTCGGCAACAATATGAATAATTCCTACAAATGAAGTGTTATTATTAAAATGGAATTGAAGTCATTGTGGCAAAAAGGAGAAATTGCTCATTATGAGCAATTTCTCCCTTTGCCGCAATGATTTCAAAAGTTGTCTGCGTCTGATGCGTCAGAATGTGTCTGCGAACGGGAAATGGTTAAAAAGATATTTCTGTGCATCAACACTGCAGATCAGACTGCTTGGATGCAAATGTTGATCCGGATCTATACTGTTTGCTATTAATGTTTTATTTAGTTGGTTTCCTTGTGACCCAAGTTCATTTCACTATTGTATTATGGCAACCTCATCATTCCAGTTGAATATGTTTGCATGTTAAAGCAATACTTTTGTTATAGCTGCATGAGTATATTTACTGTGTTACATTTTGTCATTACCTATTTTATATCTGCACTGACAGATCTATAGATAAGGGGCGTTTTGCATGTTCTAAAATCCTTATTTGACCAACAAACACTATGTTGTGGGTACTCAAAAGAATCGTCTCAGTGAGACGATTCTTTTGAGTACCCACAACATAGGGTTTGTTTTAATAATAAGAGAGAAATTGTGGGGAAAAGAGCTGAATACCCCCCCCTCCTTATCTGGACCTCGGCAGTGCACATACACATATTGTTTTACACCAGCTTCTCTGGTATTATTTGAGTCGGTCCATGGGTAAATGGTACAAGATTGCTTTTTGGAACAGTGGAAAACCAGATCTCCATTGTTGACGTATCATTTACACAAGCTTGTTTGAAGCTTCCATCAACTTGTGTAGCTTATAATAAGGTGGAGCTGTTGTACAGGCTGATACTTACCTACATTGTTCCGATAGCCAACTTGTACCTCTTACGATGCATTTGCTCAAGTAAAATATAGTTTCATATTCATGCATGTATCAATTTTTGTTATTGCATGTATTGTATGTTAATTACCCAATTTCCTGACAAAGCAGATGAAAGCTTTTGACATCTCCATCCCAATTCTGTTCATTTGAAATTGAATTAGTCAATCTATGTGTTTTACCTACAATGATGTTAGGTAGATTACATCTATCATTCGTTATGTGTAATATCTATCAATGAAGTCTATTGTGAGACATATGGGCATATGTACAGGTTCATCTTGGTCTTCACTGTCTTCAGAAGCAATTAAACCTTTCCAACATATAACAAATCAGCAGCAGATGACTTTAAAAACATAGTGATAAAAAACCTGAAAAGTCTCCATTAAAGATAGCTCAATTGTTAAATAAAGTTGAAAACATTGGTACCAAAGGAGAAATCACTCATCATGAGCAATTTCACCTTTGGTCACAATGTTTTCAAAAGTCGTCTGCTGCTATGGCGTCAAAATGTGTCTGCATGTGGGAAAGGGTTAACCCTCTTTTCCAACTTGCAACAAATCAGCAGCAGACCACTTTGAAATCACTCGGTCAATAATATGGAAGCATGCATGCTTTAAAAGGTCTGCTGCTGCAGAGGCATCAGAATGCAAATGTGTGTTTGAAAAGGTTAAACCATTCTTGTCTGACAGAGCGTACATATTTCCAGATTGATTTCAGTTAAGTTCCCGAAATATTACTTGTATGTTACCTCAAAATGAGATTGAAAGTGATGGAATAGCTTAATGAAAAAAAAGAATTACCAGAGATGACATTTAGAACTGTCTTTAGAATTTTTTATTCACTTTTCTAACATTTTCTACTGTATAATCATCAAACTATCATAAAACTCTTTACCACATACTGCATATCAGCAGCTGAAGACTTTGAAAACATCTAGGCATACATATGAAAAATGTCTATAAATGAAAGTATACTTATTTAATAGAGTTGAAAACGTTGTGGCAAAAAGAGATATTGCTCATCACAAAGCATCTTAAAGTGGGAAAGGGTTAAACCCTCTTTCATTACTTTATCATGTTGTCAAACAATTACAATGTTATGTTTATCCATTACAGGACCATATGTGGCAACACAAGCAGGAAGAAAGGGAACTGAAGCGAGTGGAGGGAGATATCATTAAAAATCAAAGATCTGTGAGACATGTGCTTCGAGATTACGAAAATGGTTAGTATCATTAACTGTGACATAAAAATCTGAATTTTAAGCTCTAGATAAAAAAGTGTATTTGACATCCACATGACATGTGTCGGAACCCGCCTGTTAACCCTTTCCCACATACAATAAATCTGCAGTAGACGACTTTGAAAGTGAGCAAAACCTGAAAAATCTCCCTAAAAGCTTAATTGTTTAATAAAGTTAAAAACATTGTGGTCAAAGGAGAAATTGCTCATCATGAGCACTTTCACCTTTGGCCATAATGTTTCAAAAGGCATCTGCTGCTTTTGCATCAAAATGCATCTGCAGGTGGACAAGGGTTAATTGAAAGGGGGTAATAATAGAAAAGTGTTTGGTAAAGAAGAATTTTCTGTTTCTCCTACAATCTCTTTTAAAGCCATTGGTAGCAAAAGCATTAAATGGCCCTCTTTCAGGTAAAGGGTTAACCAAATCTTTTTAGAGTAATTTTTCTTATGTCAAATCATAAAACAAAAGAATGATACAGACTTAAAATGATTTTTTAAATTTTAGAAATTATGAATGAAAATACTATAATCCTTTCCCTCAAACCGACGTATTTTGATGCCTCTGCAGCAGACGACTTTTGAAAACATTGTGGCAAAAGGATAAATTGCTCATAATTAGCCATTTCTTCTTTTGATACAATGTTTTCAACTTTTTTCACTTATTACACTTTCATTTACATAAATGTTGTATGCTGCATGTTTGGGGGAAAAGGGTAAAGCAAGAAGAATTTTTATATGATTTTTTAATATTTTCAGTGATAAACAAGAAGCGAATGGCAGAAGAGAAGAAACTAAGTACATCATTAGATAAATATACAGTATTACGAAGAGATCACGTACATCAAACCCATCAGGTAAATACAGGACATTTGTGACATCACTTTGACATAATGGTTTTTCATTCACACATTCTTCATTTCATTGAATTATTCTATTCATGTTTTTACCCAAAATATCCTGCACCTTTTCCCACATAGAGACCCTTTCTGATGCCTCTGCAGCAGATGATTTTGAAAACATTGTGGTAAAAAGAGAAATTTCTTATAATGAGCAATTTCATCTTTCGTCACAATGTTTTCAACTTTATCAAATAACAGTCCTTTCATTTAAAGAGAATATCCATATTTATTTCCTGAATGTTTGCAAAAATGTCTGTTGTAGATTTGTTGTTTGTGGGAAAGGATTAACCAATTTAAATTTTATTTCCAACATACTGCAAATCTGCAGCAGACGACTTTGAAAACATCTTTGCAAACACATAGAAAACCTTTATAAATGAAGGAATAATTACTGATAAGAGTTGAAAATGTTGTGGCAAAAGGAGAAATTGCTCGTTTTGAGCACTTTCTCTCTTTGTCACTATGTTTTCAAAAGCTGTCGGAGGCGTCATAAAGCATCTATATGAGGGAACGGGTTAAAATAGCATATCTGTATAGTCTGATTTAGGTCATAAGCACTCTGCAGAGCCTTTCAGGATGGCTGTTACAACAAGACGGTTCATGGTGGAGATTTTAATTATACTGCCTAGAAAACTAGGTTGATCTGAATCTCCTCTGGTTTTCTCTTGAAGATTGGTTGTCGTGTAACTTGGCCAAAAATATTAAAGTCATACAACCTAGTTGAATTTATACCTTTCCCACATACATCACATCTGTAGCAACCAACTTAGAAAACATGTAGGCAAAAACGTGGAAGATCTCTGTAGATGAAGGTAAAATAAAAGAATAAAGTTAAAAATGGAGTTGCAAAGGTAGAAATTGTTTTATCAAAAGTAATTTCTCCGTTTGCCTTCATGTTTTCAATTTTTGTATGCTGCAAATGTGCCAAAATGTATGCATGTGGGAAAGGATTGTACTGTCATGCTTCAGCAAGAGACAGCTTATGAAAACATTGTTGAATTTGCTCATAGCAATCAATTTTTCATTTTTAGAGCTTATGCCGTGGCGTGGTGTCCGTCGTCTGTGCGTGCGTCCGTAAACAATTGCTTGAGAAAGCTATACACACTTCAAATTTGATTGTATCTCAATCAAACTTATACAATAGTTAGATATCCATAAGAGCTCGGTTCCTTTCGCAAACCAGCCAAATCCGCCCATGCAAGACCGGATTATGGCCCTTGAAATTGTCAAAATTGCTATAATACAGCTTGTGAACACAATAGAGCCTCCATTTACTATCTGATCTTCACTAAACTTACACAGTAGTTAGGTATCCATGAGAGCTTGGTTCCTTTTGCAAACCAGCCAGATCTGGCCATGCAAGACCGGATTATGGCCCTTGAAATTGTCAGAATTGCTATAATGGAGCTTGTGAACGCAATAAAGTCTTCAGTTTTGATTGTATCTCAATCAAACTTATACAGTAGTTAGATATCCATGAGAACTCTGTTCCATTTGCAAACCTGCCAGATCCGCTGATGCAAGACTGGATTATGGCCCTTTGAATTGTCGAAATTCATATAATAGAGCTTGTGAACACAATAGAGGATTTATTTAGTATCTGATCTTCACCAAACTTAAATAGTAGTTAAATATTGATGAGAGCTCGGTTCCTTTCGAAAACCAGCCAGATGTGCTCTTGCATGACTAGATTATGGCCCTTGAAATTGTCAAAATTGCTATAATACAGCTTGTGAACACAATAGAGCCTCCATTTACTATCTGATCTTCACCAAACTTAGATAGCAGTTAAATATTGATGAGTTTGGTTCCTTTTGCAAACCAGCCAGATCGGCCCATGCAAGACTGGATTATGGCCCTTAAAATTGTCAAAATTGCTATAAAACAGCTTGTGAACACAATAGAGCCTCCATTTACTATCCGATCTTCACCATACATACATGCTCTGGATTGAAAATGACCAAAGAACCACCCCAGTAGAGCATAGGCCCTCATGGGTCTCTTGTTCAAAAATGATAAGAAATTTTACATGTTCTCCCAATATCAAAGATGTTTATATTTTATAAAGCTGACAAATTGAAAGATAACAAGAAAATTATGGAAATAAAAAGTTAATTCTCTAAAGAAAACTTATATTGTTATATTATAGCAAAGAATACTTGTTAACCCTTTCCCACCTATAGACGCATCTGCAGCAGACAACTTTTCAAAACATTGTGACAAAAGGAAAAATTGCTCGCAACGAGCAATATCTATTTTTGCCACAATGTTTTCAACTTTTTTTCAGTAATTATACCTTCATTTCTAGAGATTTTCCATATCTTTAGTATATGTTTTCAAAGTCGTCTAAGGCAAAATTGTTGTATGTAGGTACGACAATTCTGCAGCAGACGACTTAACCATATTTTGTCAAAAATATGAAAATCTTTATAATTGAATGGATAACCTATGACTAAAAGCGGAAAACATTGTGGCACTATGTTTTCAAAAAGCCGTCTACTGCGGAGGCATCAGAAAGCATCTATATGAGGGAAAGGGTTAAATCAACTTGTCTGTAGCATTTTATTCCTATCCATATCACTATTGTATCCCTATGTTTATTCACCAGTTAGAAAAGCAGAGAACTGATAAATCTAAGGCTGACTCTCAGGGTCAGAACGCCGCTGGTAGAAAGCTCTATATAAAGATGTAAGTGAGACCGGGTGTTCAGACCGGGGTGTTTACATGTCAAATGGTGTAAATGTCTGCATTGGTGTCTGTCATGTAAGTCAGACCGGGTGTTCAGACCGGGGTGTTTACATGTCAAATGGTGTAAATGTCTGTTTTGGTGCCTGTCTATTAACTTTCAGCTTATTTAATCCTGTTGTTCTAAATGTTTTGATCATTGCTCTTTCTTTAATAGATGAAATATTTTTTTTTTTTTTGTAATAAGAATCAAATTTTATCAATCTTCTTCCTGATACCGTTGAATGTTGATGCTTTTATAGCAGTATCTGATGTCTTTTGAAAACATGGTGGGAAAACGAGAAATTTCTCAAAACAAGTCAATTTCTCCATTGTCTAAAATATTGACGACTCTTTCTCAAATGTAGGCCTAACTATTCAAGATGATAAAATAAATTCTTCAGATTCATCCCAAGCCCATGACTCAATAAATACCATGACAGGTAAATGGTTGAAATTAGAAATGATCATCCCAGATGTGTAGATATGCCTTTAGACTTCCTTCTATTTAAGTATTTTGCTGCTTCGATTTCCTTGCAGTCTACTCTAAGATCATGGCAGTGTTCTTGAAAAACAGTATAGCTTATTTATGATGTGTGTAGATTTAGATCTGTATGTGATCTAAGCTAGCTGATATTAATTTACTAATTTACAATTTTGTCAAAAGTTTCTAGAAATCTTCTAAGACTTAATAGCACACAGACAGTGTAGAGCCAGATCAGATTGCATGGGTGTGCAGGTTGATCTTAATTTACGCTGGTCTATAACCCCATTTGGTTAATGTTCCTATAGAATTACTCTATTTTAGAAAGAGCAATTACATGTATATAATAATACCATGTCACAATGTTCTTTTTTATATGTATTGTTTAATCAGTTAATGGCTTTATTGTTGCAGCATTTCATTTTGAAACTGTTCTTTTTCTGTTTAAATCTATCAGATTTGTGTAACCATTCCTACATTCGACAAATATGCTGAAAACTAATCAAATATGTGGAAAATCCATATGTGAAAGTTATGATCATTGATTACATTTGAAAAAAAAGAAGAGAAATTGCTCATTATGGGTAATTTCTCCTTTTGCCACAATGTTTTTAAAGATTTTTTTTCTTCAGATGCATCAAATTGCATTCGCATGTGGGTTGACAGAATTGAAATAATGTTAAATTAATAACTGCATAAGTCTTTACTATGAGATTAGGATCAGACTATGATGACAGAATGACACTTTTTACTATGATTGTTTGGTATAAATGTTGTAAATCAAACGAAAGTAGAGGTTTCTGTAGCTAAATATAATTTTAACGAGTTCATCAGCAAAAAGAAACTAAAATTACACACAGTTTATTCCTTTTCTTTATTTTCAGCTCATCTGAGCACAGACCCGTTTAAATGTTTTTTGCTGCAGATACATCAAATGTCTTTCATTATCATCATCATTATGGGCTTGCTAATTGTATGTTTGTCTTGATTGTGTGTCTCGTTTCAGCTTACTAAATCACGGACAATGCAAAATTATTCTTATGAACATGATATAAGAGATAAAGGGAGAAAAGTTGAAGTAAAAAAGTGAGTGTCTTTTCATAAAGCTAATAATAAAGATATTAACGCGTAAGAAGTGAACATAGGAGACCTTATAAGTACACTTCATGAATGTGCCTACTGGTCTTCGTTGAAATTGTTTGTTAATGTCATTCAAAGTCTCAATCAGGACTCACACCTGCCACCAGCAGACCCATTTAAAAGCATTTGCAGCAGATGACTTCTGAAAATATGAAGGCATAAGTAGGAATTGCTCATAATGAGCAATTTCTCCTCTTACCAAAATGTTTTCAATTCTATTTAATTAGAATATTCTCACTTACTGCAGATTTGTTCTGACTGTTTAAGTTTCTGATTATTTGTTATATTTGTATGTTGTCTTTTCGTCTTAACCTTTGCCCACATACAATAAATCTGCAGAAGACGACTTTGAAATAATCAAGTCCGAAATATCGAAAATCTCTATAAATGATAGTATGATTATTGAATAGAGTTGAAATCATCGTGACAAATGGAGAAATTGCTCATTACGAGCAATTTCTTAATTTGTCACAATGATTTCAAAAGTCGTCTGCTTCAGAGGTATCAGAAAGCGTCTACATGAGGGAAAGGGTTAATTCAATAATATTTATGCAGTTCAAGATTGTGTGATGTAATAAGCCCTTTCCCACTTTCCTAGCAGATGATTTCTTTAAAAAGATTGTGGCAAAAGTAGAAATTGCTCTTTATGACACCATTTTTTAAAATTATTCAATATATGTACTTTCCTTAACAGAGATTTTCAATATTTTTGCCTAAATGAGTTTTAAGGCTTCTGCCTAAAGCCGTTGTCACATCCTACAGTCACGCATGTAGTTGGCCGTAGTAGACCGTAGTTAACCTTAGTTCAACGTAGTGATAAACTAAGTTATAAGCATAGTTTGAACTTCAAGAAACCCATGATTTGTCTGTAGTTAGCAATTTTTTTTTCAACATGTTCAAAATATCTCTAAGGTGAGCTTTGATGCCAAGACCCTACTGTGACCGTAGTTTGAACGTAGTTGATCCTAGTTGACCTTATTTGATCCTACTTGACTAGTTCACACTTAGTTCAACGTAGTTGTCGTAGCGACATGTAGTTTTACCCTAGTTAACCCTAGCCATTAATGCTTCAACCTACTTCACCCCACTTCTACCTGGTTGACCCTATTTGACCCTACTTGACTGTAGTTCACACTTAGTTCAACGTAGTTGTCCGTAGCTACACATAGTTACATGTAGTTTTACCCTAGTTAACCCTAGCCATTATGCTCGAACCTACTTCACCCTACTTCTACCTAGTTGACCATAGTGGCACTACGTTGAACTACGTTCAAATGAACTACGCTCAACTATGGTTCACTATGTGCGTGACCGTAAGATGTGACTGCGGCTTAAGATATGTCATGTGTGGGAAAAAGTTAAAAAAACATTTCTATTCTTGTTTGAAAACCAGTTTAACATTTAAAAATAAATCTTGCTGCAATTCTATCCTTTAATTACTGAATAAACTGAGCAGAGGTTTACTCTATAGTATGAATCGTTGCAGATGTGTAAAAATGTGTCTACAGGTGGGAAAGAGTAAAGCCTTTCCCACATTTTGATGCATCTGCAGCAGACATTTTTTGAAAATACTGTGGCAAAGAAATTGCGCATAACTTTTGCCACAACATTTTCAGCTCTTATCAATAATTGTACTTTCGTTTTAGATTTAGATGTTATTATCTTATTGTCTACATGTCTTCAAAGTTGTCTGCTACAGATGTGTTGTATGTGTGAAAGCTTTAACCCTTTCCCTCATATAGACGCTTTCGGACGCCTCTGCAGCAGACGGCTTTTTGAAAACATAGTGACAAAAGAAGAAATTGCACAACACGTGCAATTTCTCCTTTTGCCACAATGTTTTCCACTTTTCGTCATAGGACCTAGGTTATCCATTCAATTATGGAGATTTTCTATTTTTTGACAAAATACGTTCAAAGTCGTCTGCTGCAGAATTGTTGTATGAGGGAAAGGGTTAACCAACCTGTTGAATAGGAGAGAACAAAACTTCTTGTGTTAAAAAAAGAAGATGATTTCGGTTAAAACTGTTAAAAATATGATTTATAATGCAGTAAATAAAACTGTTTTCAAAGTTAATGACTTAAGCTATAGCCAGTTTTAAGCACTTATACATTAACCACTAAAATTTATATTGCATGTTTAACGCACTGCAACATAAAACATATCAGAAGTAGACAACTTTAACCCTTTCCCACATACAACAAATCTGCAACAGGCAAACTCATCAAAAACATCTAGGTAAAAAAAAACGAAAATATCTATAAAAGTTAGTTATATTTACTGGGAAAATGTGAAAACATCGTGGCAAAAATAGAAATTGCTCGTTTTAAGCGATTTCTCCTTTTGTCACATTGTTTTCAGAAGTCGTTTACTTCAGAAAGCGTCTATATGTTGGAAAGGGTTAAAGTCATCAGAGCAAACATATGGAAATTCTTGTTGAATAAGCATTTTAATTATTGACTAGAGTTTATAACTTTGTGGCAAATGTTTCGAAAGTGCTGATGCATCAAAAAACATGCAAAAGAAAGGATTAACAAACTTTTGGGATGAAACTGTTTTATATAAACCTTCCCCACCTGTAGACACATTTGAACACATGTATCCGCAGCAGACGACTTGTGAAAACATTGCGACAAAAGGAGAAATTGCTCAAAACCAGCATTTTCTCCTTTTGCCACAATGTTTTCAAATGTTTTCACCTATGTATACCTTTTTTTATAGAGATTACCTATGATCCGCTTAGATGCTTTCAAAGTCGTCTGCTGCAGATTGTGGGAAAGCATTAAACCATTCCAAGCAGCAGACGACTTTGAAAAAGTTTAGTCAAAATTATGGAAAATCTCTATAAATGAAAGAACAATTACTTCAACCCTTTCCCTCATACGACAATTCTGCAGTAGACGACTTTGAACATATTTTGTCAAAAAATAGAAAACCTCTTTAATTGAATGGATAACATATGACTTAAAGTGGAAAACATTGTGGCTAAAGGAGAAATTGCACGTTTTGTGCAATTTCTTCTTTTGTCACTATGTTTTCAAATAGCCGTCTGCTGCAAAGACGTCAGAGAGCGTCTATATGAGGGAAAGCGTTAATGAATAAAATTGAAAACATTGTGGCAATAGGAGAAGTTGCTCATTTATTGCAACAATTTATCTTTTTGCTACAATGTTTCACGAGAAATCTGCTTCAGAGGTGTCAGAAAGTGTCTGTATATGTAAATGTGTATTGGAAAGGGTTAGTTATTATGCAGTTGTTAACCCCTATTTTTTTTCATATTTTGTACAGGTCAGATTTATCAAGAACATACAAAGCAAAAATGAGTGAAATGGAGCTGAAGCAGATAGAATTAATGAGGCTTAATCAAGATTTTGAGACCAAACTTAAGACAAAAGAGGTACTGTTTCAAGCAAAGCTGTTTTCTGATACAAACAATCTTATACATTTCACTTTTATTGTATCTTTCTAATTTTTTTGCAACAAACAACTTGAAAACATTGAGGAAAAGGAAATTTCAGCAGTTTCTTCTTTTACCACAATAATTTCTATTATATATTTCATTTTAAATAATTCAACAATTTTAATATGGAAGAGTGTTAACCTTTTCCTACATACACAAATAAGCAGTAGATGACTTTGTATACATCCCAGCGCAAATATGAAAACAGTCTATAAATGAAGGTATTATTAATAAATAGAGTTGGAAATATTGGGACAAAAATGGTGAAATTGCTTATTATGATCAATTTCTCCTTTTGCCACAATGTTTTCACTGGTTGTTTCCTTAACCCTTTCCCTCATATAAATTGCACAAAACATGCAATTTCTCCTTTTGTCACAATGTTTTCCGCTTTTAGTCATAGTTTATCCATTCAATTATAGAGATTTTCTATTTTTTGACAAAATACGTTCAAAGTCGTCTGCTGCAGAATATGTCGTATGAGGGAAAGGGTTAAGATACATGAAATTGAGTCCATATGTGTATACAGAACAACATGTACTGTATATACACTACTACAGAACAGCAATATTATTGAATTAAGCCTTTCCCAAATATAGACTCTTTCTGATGCCCCTGCAGCAGATGACATTATGGCAAGAAATGACTCCCAATGCTGCCAATTTTATTCAATTTTGTTCTTTCATTTATAGAGAGATTCCATTATTGTGTTTACTAAATGTATTAAGTTGTTTGATAGGAAAGGGTTTTTGTGGTTTTTATGGTTACTCAAAAGAATCGTCTCAGTGAGACGATTTTTGAGTACCCAGAACACAGGATTTGGTTGAGTAATAAAAAGAGAAATATTGTGGGGAAAAGACCTGTTCACTCCCTCTTATCTAGTCCTCTAATGTAGCTGTACACCTGTGCTCTAGTTTTTGTCACCTGCCTAGACAGGAAAACATATAAGGATCAGTTCTCTGTCGTCTGTCTGTCATGCTTTCACTAACCAACATATTGGCAGGCAACAGATGTGTTCCTGAAAAACTCTTCCAAAATGTATAGAGAGGATCTGTGGAATTACTTTTTGTTTTGCAGCAAGAACAATACAAACTGAAGCAAGAGTTGGCAGAACTGGCTATTGCCTTAAATATGGAAGCACAGAAGGGTAGACAACAAGTATATGATTCTGGAAGGTAAATTATACAGGGTTACTTCCCTTGCTATAGAAAATGCACTCAACACTCACTCAAATATTATAATTAGCAGCAAAGATCTAGCTAAATTACAAAACCTTTATATGCCATTCAAACCTTATGCTGTTGGTGAGACAATTCTTTTGAGTACCCACGACATAGGGTTTGGTTGAGTCGTACAAGAAATATTGTGGGAAAAAACCGGTTTACTCCTCCTTATCTGGGCCTCTGAATTAGCAGATATGATTCATTATTATACCTCACTTTTGTCTACAATGGTAAAATCCCATTACCCGAAAAAGAGATATTTTGACTATCAGAAACATTTTCAACGTTTTTGACACGTGACCAAGCGAAAATTGACTGTCAGGTCATGTGACCGCAGTGATATTTTGAATGTCATATAAGGGCAAATAACTGCTTCAATATTTTAGCTAAATCATGACGTGATTGCCTCCCTTATACACATACAGCAGTGACGCAGACAGCATACAGCAGTGACGTCACTTAATTGTGTTCGGTATAATAAAATAAATATCATATGGCAGCATGTGTGACATTGATATTGTCAACCCTCGAAACAGAATGTCACCCTCGGCTTACGCCTCGGGTGACATTCTGCTCTCGGGTTGACAATATCAATGTCACACATGCTGCCATATGATATTTATATAATATCATGATTATTTTGTCCTTGCAGGATAAATCAAAGCGCTGAAGGCACTGCATTTGTTTGGGTACATACAACTGTTCAAACATTTGCCTTTGCATAGATGTGTGATTTATAAACTATGCATTGTTTATAAATATTACAACTTCGGGTAAAAGAATAAATGACGCATCCGTTAAAATTAAATGCCATTTTAGTTGTCTATAAAAATAAATCATGAGACATACATGTGAATATTATATTTAATGTCCAAGTTTCAAAAGACATGTAAAACAAATGGATAACCATTATGGCCCCGACTCACTCATCTAAGTATTTAATAATTTTTGTTACCAAAAAAATCACCATTGACCAAGGGTTTTCTAAAATCTTACTCAAAAGCTTCCTGCTTAACAAGAGATTTTTCAAGTTTTCACTATAGCCATATAAAGCCAAATAGCCCTGCCCCCCTGGCGTCCATGTTTTTCGACCAATCAACATGGCTTGGAGGAATCTGATAGATGGTCTCCCAATGAACATTTCTACAAAAAGAATTGAAAATTGGCCAAAAACTTTCGGATGAGAAGATTTTTCAAGTTTTTACTATAGCCATATTAGGCAAAAAAGCCCCGACCGCTGGCGGCCATGTTTTTCGACCAATCAACTTGGCAGGAAGGAATCTGATAGAGGGTCACCCTAGGAACATTTCTACAAAATTATTTGAAAATCGGCCTGACACTTTTGGAGGAGAAGATTTTTTTGAGTTTACACTATAGCCATATAAGGCAAAAAAGCCCCGCTCCCTGGCGGCCAAGGAACAATGTAGCAACGTTAAATGTCGCACCAACTCTAAATGTCACACTTGACGCTTTACGTCACAAGGCTGACGCTAAACGTCGCAACCAACGCTAAATGTCGCAAAACCTTCTGACGTTATATGTCGCATCTGTAACGCCAAATGTCGCAAAACAAGGTACTGCCGCTATATGTCGCAACATCAACGCTAAATGTCTCACTCCTTTATAAGCACTCTTTTGTAGTATTACTGTTTCACAATGTACAAATTACAATGTTTCATCTCACTCTGTCCCTTCTTTTTTTAGTTATAGCTCCTGAAGTAGTCATTTTTTTTGCGACATTTAGCGTCAGCCTTGCGAAATATAACGTCAAGTACGACATATATACAAGATATATATGCACTCTCGTACTATCGATATGGATTCGCACACTTACGATAAGGACTCTCACACAAGCGATATGCACTCTTGTACTAACGATATGGATTCGCTCACTAACGATATGGATTCATACACTTACGATATAGACTCTCACAAAAGCTGTATGCACTCTCGTACTAACGATAATGACTCGCACACTAACGATATGGACTCTAGTAATAGTGGTTCATCAGAATAACAGATTGCGCTTTGGGTTTATACATTCCTTGCGGGCCAATGACTGGCTCTTTCTGCGGATAGCCACATTTTGTGGCTGGTATACAATAGATGGAATATGGTATAAACGTCCAAGACATTTTTTTTGTAAACACATGTACACGGACATACACTGTGACATAACGTTATAACATGTACAATTTTCTTAAGTTTTTTAAAACTGTAAAATTAAAGAAAATTGTACAAGTTATAACGTAATGTAACAGTGTATGTCCGTGTACATGTGTTTTCAAAATGTTAATGCGTTCTATGGATAGCCACATATTGTAACTGGTATACAATTGTCTCTCTTGTCACAAACTGTATAAGCTAATACTGGAATAAAAACTGACACGGAATAAGTAACATGCTTTTTGTTGCCATTCCTTAACCTACTTATAAAAAAGTTTATAAATGTAGCACTTTAACATCCCGTAACTGATACCTTGAACGTTTATACCATATTCCATCTATTGTATACTAGCCACCAAATGTGGCTATCCGCAGATAGAGTAGAGCCAGGCATTGGCCCGCGAGGAATGTGTTAACACATCACGGATTGCCTGCACTAACCAACAGCCAGGTCCTGCTATTCATATAATTCTTCTAACACTAAAAAGCGACACAGATATATCACAGAACCGGCAAGGGTTGAGATACAACCGAGGCGGTTGTGTCTTGCTCACAATGTCTTTGAACAATCTATTCACCCGTTGAAGGGAGTATCGCGACGAAGGATTTTGTTTCGAACCAAGGTTAACAATAATATACCAAATCAACTGTGGTAGTTCTACATGGTGCTTTTGATGAACGTGTTTCGGTTTCCGTTTTAAATGTATCATTTCTCACAATCTGTTATTCTAATGAACCACTATTACTAGAGTCCATATCGTTAGTGTGCGAGTCATTATCGTTAGAACGAGAGTGCATATAGTTTTTGTGAGAGTCCATATCGTTAGTGTATAAATCAATATCGTAAGTGAGCGAATCCATATCAGTAGTACAAGAGTGCATATCGCTTGTGTGAGAGTCCTTATCGTAAGAGTGCGAATCCATATCGATAGTACGAGAGTGCATATATATTTTGACTATATGTCGCACTTGACGTTATATGTCGCAAGGCTGACGTTAATTGTCGCAAAAAATTACTACCTCAGGAGCCATAACTAAAAAAAGAAAGGACAGAGTCAGATGAAACATTGTAATATGTACATTGTGAAACAGTAATACTACAAAAGAGTGCTTATAAAAGAGTGCAACATTTAGCGTTGATGTTGCGACATATAGCGGCAGTACAATTTTTTGCGACATTTGGCGTTACAGATGCGACATATAACGTTAGAAGATTTTGCGACATTTAGCGTTGGTTATTTACTTCGTGCTCAGGTGAGCTAAAAAAGAAACATCTATCCAAATGAAAGAGTAATTGAAATCATGCATTATAAAAGGATTAAATGCTCCAGAGAAAACCAATACCTGTGCCGTCCGAATTTTACTCTACAGTATACACCTAAGCTGGCCGCTGTTTCCTTTAAAGGGTGTTTAAGCTTGCCAAATCAATTAAGGATGCGTGACCATACACTGTTAATTACCATTGTTTACGAGTGTCATTCCAAACAAATTATAAATGTAACCCCTTTTCCCAATAAACCTATCATATACATGTATGTATTTGTAACTTGCCGGGATGTGTCGATACCGTCATGGTACAATGTGATATATGCACAAATTGGTTTCACAAATCTTGTGTTAATGCACCTGTGGATATTTCGACAACAGATGCGGACTTTAATTGTAACTTTTGTTAATTATTTGGCTATTATAATGATAAGATATGTGATCAAATTGGCAACATTTAAGTTTTTTAATTATAACAGCCTTCAAATACAAATTTGGTTTATACGACGGTAAAGAAAGGTTATTGGAATTAAGAAATTGTTTAAATAAGCAAATTTTCCTTTTCCCACAATGTTTTCAATATATGTTGCTTTTTACTGTTTACACAGCAAGAAAAAAACATTTAACTTATTTGTTATAGATTAGTATTATAGTTGCATATATATATAATTACTAGAAATAAATTAAGATTTTTAAAAGTGTTGTATATATATATATACTTATTGTTTATTTGTTATTTAAATTGTTCTGCCCCTTCCAAGTACCCTACAGAATAGAATGTTGCATGGATCATTTGCCTCGTAGTATGACACTTGGAAAACTGTTGAAAGTTACAAAGTAGAAAATGTAGAGGCCCAACAATAACTAGAACTCATGACCCTTCAATCGAGTGTAAAGGAGAGGATATAATTGAAGCAAAACCTATGGCTAGTTACTAGCAACCTATTCTATTCTTGCAATGTTTTCAAATTTCGTCCGCTGCAGATGCGTCAAAAGACATTTACTTGTCGGAAAATCAATCCATCAATTCTCTTTATTGATATCTATAGATATGATATAAAGAGGAAAGTCGTTAAAACACTTTACAAAGAGATTCCATTTCAGCATGATCTCGATTTTTGGTTTATTCTATATCACTGATAAAAGCAATCAAACACATTATATATTTACAAAGAAAACCCCGGATATGATCATATGTAACAAATTATACACAGTTGCCCATCTTTAATTAAACATTTTTTACAACAAATCATAGCGTCCGCAGATTTGCTCTATATTCTATTGCGTCGGCATTTTCCCTCTATATTGCATTTGTCCGCATTTTCCCTCTATAATGTATTTGTCCGCAGATCGCGTCCGCACTTTAGACCCTCCCCCCATACCGTTGTATTTATAAATAGAATTCGACGATCACGATTTCTCTGCAAATGTGTTACTCTCATTTTAAATGCATTTTATGACGCACATATTTGTTTTTTTAATTCTTTATACTTTATTTATATGGCCGACAAGGCACAAAGAAAATATTTTCAATTCTGTTTTTATCTACATTTTCAATGCGTGATTGAAAATTCAAATACCGTATCTGGAGCTTAAATCGGAAATAGTTCTCCCTGTAGCAGTTCACTCATTGAGATTTATAAATCTCTCCGCATTCATGTTTTAAAATACAATGTTTCATTTTATTTCGTAATTCTCTTTGAATATAAGAACCACATAAGAAAACAAAGACGATATAAATATATCATTATTTCAAAAATCGTGATACATTTGAAAAGTAAGAGCAAGTATTGAGTACTACTTTCACGCGTATGAAATTCGTGGAATTTTAAATAAGACGAACGGCTTCAGAATTGCAGTTACTAAATTTGTTTGTTCCAAACAAATAAAAACTATTATCTTGGATCTAAATTTGGTGAAAAAGGAAAGACTTGCACAATGAAAAAACAAGTGCAAAAATATTTTAAGAAACCCAACAACGACAGTAAAGCCATTCATCTTTACATGAATAAAATCTATCACCTGATTTGTTGTTTTTAATGTTTTCAACAGATTAATAAATATTGTTATATTGTTATACAGTTACTTAATGTATTACAGGGATAAGAAGAAAGAAACTACTGGTAGAATAGGAGAAGATTTACATGCTAAACTGTCAGTAGATAATAAAATAGCGTAAGTATCATAATTTACTAATTAGGGGGACAATCCTGAAATATCTTTAGATATCTATAGCCCTTTCTCAGATCAGTTTAGCCTTAAATTTATTTCACTTTCCGTTCTTGTTTGTCTCTGTTCTTATCTCAACCCTTTCATTGGTATAGAGGGAACCTTTGAAAACATTGTTAGAAAAGGGAGGTCGTGGTTATGATCCCTGGACAGGTTATACCAAAGACTTTAACCCTTTCCCTCATATAGACGCTTTCTGATGCCTGAACTGGTAACCTACTCAGAAAATGCCGTGATATAACTGAAAAATGATTGAAAGCAGCGGTAAACAATCAGTCAATTCTTAGAGAAAAGGAGAAATTGCTAAATGTGAGCAATTTCTGAGTTTCCTGCAATGTATTCAACTCTGTAGGCTGCTAATTCTTCTTTCGCAAAATGTTTTAACCCTTTCCCTCATACAGCAATTCTGCAGCAGACGGTTTGAACGTATTTTGTCAAAAAATAGAAAATCTCCATAATTGAATGCATACCGATGACAAAAAGTGGAAAACATTGTGTCAAAAGGAGTAATTGCACGTTTTGTGCAATTTCTTCTTTTGTCACTATGTTTTCAAAAATCCGTCTGCTGAAGAGGCGTCAGAAAGCGTCTATATGAGGGAAAGGGTTAAGAAGACACCTGTTAACATTTCATACCAGGTAAACATTTGATTTTCCATTGTCAATTAATTTTTTATATAAACAGGAGAAGTGATGGTGACACAAAATTAGCTGAAATGACAAAGAGAAAGTTGAGCGCGGATTTCAATCTAACCAAATCCCATATTGCCATTAAACAGAGAGATGGTAAGTATGGGTACTATCACACACATTATATTAATGATAGTTAACCCTTTCCCTCATACGACAATTCTGCAGCAGACGACTTTGAACATATTTTGTTAAAACATAGAAAATCTCCATACTTGAATGGATAACCTATGAAAGTGGAAAACATTGTGGCAAAAGGAGAAATTGCACGTTTTGTGCAATTTCTTCTTTTGTCACTATGTTTTCAAAAAGCCGTCTGCTGCAGAGTTGTCAGAAAGCGTCTATATGAGGGAAAGGGTTATAGATTGGTACATTGGATGACACGTTAGACTGTCAATTCAGAAGTCAGGGGTCAGGGTCCTGGAAATTACTGAGGTGCTTTTAAGTTTATCGAAATCAGCTAGAGGTCATGTACTGGGTTTTCCCGGTAGCCGTCAATCCAGGGCCTGTTTCACTCTTTCTGACCTTTCAAAAGTCAATGCAACAAGCATCATTTGTCTCCAATGAATGGGCTAACATTCTATGTGGAAAAGCTTGGAAAAGACTGTTGTTCAGAGTACTGGTCTAAGAAAACCAGGAAACACATGGGTAACTGTAGGTAAAATGGCAGCCTTTATATGAATGAAAAGATTATTTAAAACAGCATTTAAACCCAATCAATAAATCAATCTTTTGGCAGGAAAAGGTATTCTGTAAATCAGTGCTATAAAATGAACATGTATTTTTAAAAGGAAAAAGGTTGATCAGAGAAAACAAGTCTTAGTGTACTGCACCTTGATGCATTTGTGTCTAAATCTGACTCATGAAATTATCTCCAATTATCTCCACCTGTAAGATGCTTGCACTTAGTGCAAAATTGGCATATAAAAGCTAAAATGCTTATGCTAAATCAAAGCAATTACAATTACCTGAACATGAGGTCTTTATATAATTTCAACCTTGATATATACACAAGTTCTTGTATGGATTTATATGTTATTAACCCTTTCCCTCATACGACAATTCTGCAGCAGACGACTTTGAACATATTGGGTCAAAAAATAGAAAATCTCTATAATTGAATGGATAACCTATGACTTAAAGTGGAAAGTGGAAAACATTGTAGCAAAAGGAGAAATTGCTCGTTTTCAAAGTCGTCAGCTACAGATGAGCTGTTCCATGAGCAGACCAACATTATGGACTCTGCATAATGTATCGACCCAAATCAGCCTGCACAGTCCATGCAGGCTTATCTGGGTTGACACATTCCGTTTTAAGGGGATAGAGGTATAGAGTAATGATAACTGAATCAGAAATTTCACAGGAGGCGAAAAGTGTCTATTCGGGTTAGCCTGCGCAGCATGTTTAGGCTTATCGGTGCCGATACCTTATACAGAGTCCACAATGCTGGTTTTCTCTCAGGGCGGCTCAGATATGTTGTATGAGGAACAGGGTTCTATATTCGATGTTTGTGTTCACAGAACAAAGGCATTTAGCAGACACCCAGTCGAAGCTAGATGATAACACTAGTACTCAGAGACATCTCAATGAAGCAGCTTCACATGCAGAAATGGACCTGAAAACTAAACAAATGCAACAAAATATAGAGGTAAAGCTTATATTCGATGCCACTCTTTGTAGGACTTTTATCCCTTTTTAGCTCAAAATTCTTGGTTGGAACACTGATTAACCCTTTCCCTCATACAACAATTTTGCAGCAGACGACTTTGAACATATTTTGTCAAAAAGTAGAAAATCTCTATGATTGAATGGATAACCCATGACTAAAAGTGGAAAACATTGTGGCAAAAGGAGAAATTGCACGTTTTGTGCAATTTCTTCTTTTGTCACAATGTTTTCAAATAGCCGTCTGCTGCAGAGGCGTCAGAAAGTGTCTATATGAGGGAAAGGGTTAACAACTTTTGAATAGAGTCAAAACAAAATGAGAAATTGCTCATGAAGAACAATGTCTCCTTTTGCCTAAATGTTTTCAAAAGTTGTTTGCTTCAGAGGCGTCAGAAATTGTCTGTGTGTTGTGGAAAGGGTTGAACTCAATCCAAACCTTCAATGAATGATGACTTACTTTGAAAGGTTGATTTTCTTGTGCAATAGATATGATGCAGGGATTCATATTTTATTGTCTTCACAACTCTGGTTTACTTTATCACATTTTAAACAAGTTAACAATTTATGATGCAAACAGTAAGTTTTTAAAGATTACATAATCCAGGTCTGAAAGTTAAATGATTTCCCGATAATATGTGGTTAGTTGCCTTTTTTGTCCCTTTCCTCTGCAGCAGATGACTTTCAACAACATGAGCAATTTCTCCTTTTGCCTCAATGTTTTCAACTTAATTCAATGATTGTTCTTTTATTAATAGTGAGTTTCCTTTTTTTTGTCTACATGCTTTTGTAGTCATCTACTGTAGATGTGTTGTATGTGGGAAAGGGTTACAAAGCATTAACGTCATAACCCTTTCCCTCATACAACAATTCTGCAGCAGACGACTTTGAACAGACTTTGTCAAATAATGGAAAATCTCTGTAATTGAATGGATAACCTATGACTAAAAGTGGAAAACATTGTGGCAAAAGGAGAAATTGCACGTTTTGTGCAATTTCTTCTTTTGTCACTATGTTTTCAAAAAGCCGTCTGCTACAGAGGCGTCACAAAGCGTCTATATGAGGGAAAGGGTTAAGAAAAAACATAGCATCTGGAAGAAAAAAATGAATTAAAACAGAAACATTGTGGAAAAGGAGAATTAACATTTTCTCTTTTCCCAAGAAGTTTTCGAAAGTCGTCTTCTGCCAAGGTGTCGAATTTTGTCTCTCTCAGAAAAAGCGTAAGCAGAGCTTAGAAGCGTTTGGCAGACTTTCAAACCTTGCCCACTTGTAATTAGCAATTTAGGAGAAAACCAGGAAGTGTGTCTGTTTTTAATGAAAACAAGACTTTTACATAATACTTCATATTAGACGTGCAAACTATTAAGCTTAAAAACTTATGCAAATTATCTTTGCTAGCACATGACTTTTGATACTTGGAAAGAACTCATCATAGGTTCAGAAACAGCCGTTGTTTTAGGTGAAAAATAAAACAATCTAAATACTGTCTTTGTTTTTAAACCTTTTCCACATACAGACTATTTGTGATGCCTCTACAGCAGAAGACTATTTAACTGTCATATAGACGCTTTCTGACGCCTCTGCAGCAGTCAACTTTTAGAAAACATAGTGACAAAAGAAGGAATTGCACAAAACATGCAATTTCTCCTTTTGACACAATGTTTTTCACTTTTAGTCATAGGTTATCCATTTAATTATAAAGATTTTCTATTTTTTGACAAAACATGTTCAAAGTCATCTGCTGCAGATTTGTCGTATGAGGGAAAGGGTTAAAAGGGATTTTCCACCTAAGTGCAAAGATGTTATCAAAGTTGCTGCTGTGGATCTGTTATATGTGAGAAAGGGATAACTATGAACTATGTATAGCTTACATGCATGGTCAATTGGGCTATGTCTCACAAATATTTACATGCAGGACTCTGTGACCAGGGAGTATCTAGATCTGTTTGTGTTTTCAATGCAGTCTGATCAGGGTTTTAACTGTTTGACATTGCAGTCTGATAGGCGTTTAACCTGTTTACCATCAGATCTAGTATTATAAGCAGCCTTTATAGTATAGTTATTATCTAAGACCATCTATAAAGTCTTGCATTTTAACTTTATCCCACAAACAGCAAATTTGCAGCAAAATATAATTATTTAAAAGAGTGGAAACATCGCCTTCAAACAAAATGTTTTCACATTGCATCTTCAACTGGGCGAGGGTTGATTGTAATATGGATTTTTTTCCAAAAACATTTGGAGGAAAAGAGCTTGATAGGTACGAATGGCCTGAAAACAGGGTGTTATGAATCAAATAAACTATAGTAACATAATGTTTTTAACCCTCTAAAACCTGCTGATGTCATACATATGATTTGGTCATACTTGATATTATGGCAATTGTTAGTCTGATTATTGAGGGCTTAACCCTTTCCCTCATACGACAATTCTGCAGCAGACGACTTTGAACGTATTTTGTCAAAAGATAGAAAATCTCCATAATTGAATGGATAACCTATGATAAAAAGTGGAAAACATTGTTGCAAAAGGAGAAATTGCACGTTTTGTGCAATTTCTTCTTTTGTCACTATGTTTTCAAAAAGCCGTCTGCTGCAGAGGCGTCAGAAAGCGTCTATATGAGGGAAAGGGTTAAGCTTAGACAGGGTAACAGTTTTGCTGGGTAATGAGACTCGAAAGGTGTAGACTTTGATGAAAATGTATATACAATGTACTGTAGGTTACAGGTATATTTACAATTATTGATGTGCAGCAGACAACTTTGAAAACATATAGGAAAAAATATGGAAACTCTCTATAAATGATAGTTTGGTTATTGATTAGAGTTTAAAAACATTATGGCAAAAGAAGAAATTGCTCGTCTTGTGCAATTTCTTCGTTTGCCATAACATTTTCAAAAGTCGTCTGTTGTCAGAAAGCTCCTGTTTGTGGGGAAATGGTTAATGGTGAATAAAGCAGGATAAGTGTTATTTTTTCCCAAGCCTTTTTTTTATTGCCTGTGTCAATTTGTTTTTGTTTAAGTATGTGACATCTTATATGACATTTCGGTTTTTGTAGGTGTTGTCAGTTTATATACAATTTTTTGCCTCAAATAAACGTTTTTGTAACTGTTTGTATGTGTGTGTGTGTGTGTGTGTGTGTGTGTTACAGAGTAAGCTTGGACCATAAGCTGATGTGTCAACTTAAGCTTGTACTTACAGAAACCATTTAAAGGCATTTGAAAGCTGCTGAAATTAATCATATTTCATTGCTACAACCGAGTCATTGGCTTTGAAAATGTAACATCTGGTAAATTAAAAATTATAATTTTGATAAAAGATTGAAAACACTGTTTATAGTTGAAATTGCTTGTGTCATGCAATTTCTCTTTTTTTCCTCAACATAACAAAATAAGTCTGCTTCAAATGTCATCTTTATATCCATCACCGAATGATTTTTGTCATTGTATGAAACGGAGAAATTGCACAAAAGCTGCATCATTTTCATTTTCCCATCAATGCTTTTTCAACTTTGTATCAAAATTGTTATTCTAATTAAGCTGCTGTTACATTGTTTTCTCAGATTATTCAAAGCAGACAGTTTTAGAAATACCATTATCAGGTAACAGGTTAAGATATTTGGCATTTGGACTGTAAACTTGTTGACAGTTCATAAAAAAATTATAAAATTGTTTGAAAAAGATCTGTGCCCATTCTATGAACTCAAAAGTCAAATCTTATTAATTTATATGCTCCCCTAGTAAGGTGTAAGTGCCCTTTACAAGTGGGGGGTCTTCTTACATTCATGGTCGTATATATATTTCTAAATTTAACCCTTTCCCTCATATAAACGCTGTCTGATGCGTCTGCAGCAGACGTCTTTTGAAAACATAAGTAGAAATTGCTCAAAGAAATTTCTCCTTTTGCCACAATGTTTTCAATATTTTTGCAGTAATAATACCTACAATTATAGCGATTGTCCATTTCTTTAAGTAAACATTTTCAAAGTCGTCTGCTGCAGATTTGCTGTATGTGGGCAAGGGATAATAGTGTGTATTATCATGGTCATAAATAAGGATTATTTAATAAAGTCTTTACTAAACACAGTTTATATTGTCCCTTCATGGTAGTAGGTATATTCTCTAACCATTTTACAACCGCAGCACATGTTGAAGTGTCTGAAGCAGACTACTTTTAAAAACATTTCTGCATGGATATGAAAAAATTGCTCACGATCAGTAATTTCTCCTTTAGCCACAATGTTTTCAACACTTTTTCATTACATATGTTTTCATTTTGAGAGATGTTTTAAATATTTGCCTACCGGTTTCCAAAGATGTATGCTGCATATATGTTGAATGTCTGAAAGCGTTAATTTCGATTCATGGAGACTTGCAAATGTACACAGAAAGAAAGAAGGTCTGAACGACCAGTTTTCTCTTTGCCTTAACAATCAGTGCAGACCTTGATTATGTTGCTCATATTTAATTCAAAATCTAAATTTACTCTTAACAGCATAACAAGATGACTTTTGCAAATATTTTGGGAAAAGGAGAAATTGCTCATCATGAGTAATTTCTCCGTTTGCCACAAAATGTATTCTCTATAGAGATTTTCCATTCTTTTACCTCGATGTTTCCAAAGTCCTATGCTAAAGATTCTTTCTGTGTTAAAAAGCTTAGCTATGCATATGTGTCATGGGTTCATGCAAAACAGTTGTAGCTACATATTATAACAAGTTGTAGTTACAACTGTTTTGCATGGATCCCACATTTTGTAGTCTTATACATGTAGTTTTTGTATTAAAGATCAGGCCCTGATTTCTTGCAATTTTAAAATTCTGAAATACTCTCAATTAAAGAGTCCTTGATCAGAATGTGGGAGGTCATCTTATTCTGAAAGGATCTTTAGTCTGTCACTCATAATATCATCACCTTTCACAGAATGATGTAGAAGCATTTTGATACATCTGCGGCAGATCACATTTTAAAACATTGTGACAAAAAAAAGGAAATGCTTATGATGAGCAATTCCTCCTTTTGTCACAATAATTTCAGTTCTATTTTTTTGTAATTTTATTATTTATGAGGAGTTGCCTTATTTTTCTAAAATGATTTCAAATTTGCCTGCTGCACGTTTGGTGTAGGTGGGAAAGCAATTTTAACAAAGATTTCTCTTTTTTCTCAAAATTATATTTTGGTTTGTTCCCCTTTTCTGTTCTATTCCCAAAATTATTTTCATATTGGAAGATTCTAAAAAGCGATTTATATGACAATTGAATCTAGTATAAGGAATTTGGTATCTTTTTGGATGATTCTAAACTGTTTAACCCTCTCCCACTTGCAGACGCATTTCGACTCTTCTGCAGAAGACGACTTTTCAATATTCAATAACTATGTCATCATAAATTTGTAGAGATTTTCCATACTTTTGCGAAGCTGTATTCAAAGTCTTCTGCTGCAGATTTCTTGTATGTTGGAAAGGGTTAACATAAGTATGTGTTAATTGTACATATACATGTATTTCCTTTAAGTTTTAGATTTCATACATGAATACTCATCCATTTAAACCTTTTTGATGCATTTGCAGCTGTTGACTGTTGAAAACCTCATTGCAAATGGAGAAACTGCTCAAAATGAGCAATATCACCTTTTGCAACATATCGCTCCTTTTAACTTTATTCAAAAATTCTTATTTTGCTTCTGGAGATAATTCAAAAGCATTGCATAGATGTATTCTGTTGCCGTTCTGTTCTATGTGGGAATGGGTTAACCCTTTCCCTCATATAGACGCTTTCTGACGCTTCTGCAGCAGACGGCTTTTTGAAAACATAGTGACAAAAGAAGAAATTGCTCAAAATGAGCAATTTCTCCTTTTGTCACAATGTTTTCCACTTTTAGTCATAGATTATCCATTCAATTAAAGAGATTTTCCATTTTTTGACAAAATATGTTCAAAGTCGTCTGCTGCAGAATTGTTGTATGAGGGGAAGGGTTAAATTGCAACCTGTTTTTTGCTGGATTATTATTGTAAACATCTGGGCAGATGACATACATCACATTTAAATACCCAATTAATCATTATGCTTGCGCAAATCTTTACGAAGATTTACGATTTTGTTTTCATTTTGTACACCAAAGTTTGTATTCTTCAACACATTTATTTGTCAGGATTCTCCTATAATTAAAACCACCTTGACAATCTTTTTGAATAGATGAATGCATATTGAAATGGTGTATTAACCCTTTCTCACTTGCACACAACTTTGGAAAACATCGTGGCAAAAGGAGCATTTGTTCATGATGAGCAATTTCTCCTTTTGCCACAATGCTTCCAACTCAATGTATATTCAATACGTATTAGTCGCCGGGCAGAAGCCCGCGACTTATATTTTTAATAGGTTTTCGGAAATGACACGGGAGGAAAAGTTATTATTAGAAAAAAACTAATTTAAACGTTTTGAACACGTGAAATACTTATTATAATTATTATTAAAAAGGAGTAAGTTCATGTCTTCAGCAATTTAACCGTTTTCTCAATGTTTTCAACGTTTAAAGATTTTCATTGTTGCTTCAGACATGGAAAGGGTTAAATAGCTTTTTATTGCATGTAGATTTAAATCCGTAACTGTATTTGTTGTAGTTTTATTGACAAATACAAAAAATCCCAAATCCTGACAAAAATAAATCCTGAAATTTGTATGTGGAATATCAAAAATCCTTGAATTAGTCCTTAATGAAAACATTATGTGTATGTTTAGACTAATGAAAGTCAAGAATGCATGTGTGTTAAAAAATAAATTAATGCAGTCTTTTCTGGCGACATTGATGCCTTAATTGCATCAACTTTCTCTTGTGTATAGAGATTTTCCATATTTTAGTTTAGATGTATACAAAGTCATCTACTGTAGATGTGTTGTATGTTACAGGAAAGGCTTTAACCCGTCCCCACCTGCAGACGCATTTTGATGCAATAGCAGCAGACGACTTTTGAAAACATTATGGCTCATGATGATCAATTTCTCCTTTGGCCACAAAAGTTTTTGTCACTATGTTTTCAAAGTCGTCTGCTGCAGATTTGTCGTATGTGGGATAGGGTTAAATTATGTTTTGAATGTGTCTTTAACTCTATTCCTCATACAACAAAATAACTTTGAACATATTTTGTCAAAAAATAGAAAATCTCATAGAAAAACATTGTGGCAAAAGGAGAAATTGCTCATCATGAACAATTTCTCATTTTGCCACATTGTTTTCAAACATTGTCTGCTTTAGAGGCGTCAAAAAGCTTCTGTTTGAGGGAAAGTGTTGAAGGTTAGGTGGATTTTTCTTTTTTTCAAAGTCTGTGTTTGAAATATTTTGTAGTACACTAGTCTTGTTTATTATGATAAACATTGTTCATACGTAAGGAAAACTGCCTCAGCGATGTAAAGTGGTTAGTGCATCTGCCCTGAGAGCAGGAGACCCAGGTTCCCATAGAGGTCTAGACCTATGTCCAAGCATGTGGTCCAGCTTGGTTGCGGAATTTGGCCAAATTGGGAGGAGATCGAGGTACTCAGATCCGCAGTGCGAACGGGGCTTTAAATGAAAGTGGTTATAATTTAAAAAAGTTAATTTTGGTAAAAACTGCCTTGGTGTTGTAGTGCTAGAGCACCCGCCTCGGGTGCAGGAGGTTGCGGGTTCAATCCCCGGTTGGGTCATACCTAAGACTTTTATAATGGTAGTAATCGCTGCCGTCCTTGGCGCTCAGGGTTACGGGGTTAGCATTACGACTGATTGGCTGGTGTCAGGATAACTGGACCAGTAGTACTGATAACTTACCTAGGAAACACTGTGATATAACTGTAAAAACAGTGGAAAGCGGCGTTAAACACCAAACAATCCATCAATCAATAATTGTGGTTAAAGGAAAAATTGCCCATGCTCATAATGAGCAATTTGCCGTCTGCTGCAGGGGCATTAGAAAGTTTCAATATGTGGGAAAGGGTTAACATATACCTTTTGTTGTGGCTCCAATATGTGTCACGTGAAATATTTCATATTGTACCACTAACATGTGCTTATTCATGATGAATTAGGTGAAAGGCTTACTTTTACGTACAAACCTTTTAACTTAACCCTTTCCTTCATATAGACGCTTTCTGACACCTCTGCAGCAGACAGCTTTTTGAAAACATATTGACAAAAGAAGAAATTGCACAAAACGTGCAATTTCTCCTTTTGCCACAATGTTTTCCACTTTTTGTCATAGGTTATATATCCATTCAATTATAGAGATTTTCTTGGTTTTGACAAAATACGTTCAAAGTCGTCTGCTGCAGAATTGTCGTATGAGGGAAAGAGTTAACTGGTCTTTCTTAGCCCTTTTCCTTTTGAAACCATTGATGCAAAATGAGAATTGTTTTAGTGGTAGAGGATCTGCTGTTGGTTTGATAACGGTCTGGGTCAAACCAAAGACTTTAAGAATGATAGCCATGGCATTCCCTTACTTGGGGCTGTTGGGTTAATGAATAGCATTGCAACTGACTATCTGGTGTCAAATTTAATGGACTAGTAATACCCAGGTAACTTATACAGGAAAACGCCGTGATATAATTGAAAAATTGATGAAAGCTTAGCGCAACCCACCATAATTATAAACAAATGCTAAAGAAATGTTGCTCATTTTGACTGTAGCTGTTGTACCAGGCTATTGAAATGTCTGAACTCAATTATTCGTAGCTGTTGACATGTTATGAAAACTAATAAACAGTGAGAACTTTCCTCAATTAAGAAAGATTGTTCTGTTTTCAAGATTTTTGTTTAAATGAAGGTGAAAATGTTATAAACAGCAAAGGATAACAACAACAACAATATAACAATTAAAAACTATGTGACATAGTTTGGCTCAGTAATATTAGCAAAAACTGATTAATAATCATGGCTATTAATTTAAAAATTTCAGCTGTCACTGACAATTATTGCAAGTTAATACCCAAAATGATTGGAGGTCACCGGAAGAATAGAAATGAGACACTTCATGCAAAAAGGGGCCTTTGGAACATTTAAGTGAACATTTAGATGAACGTGCAGAGTCCTAGATAAAGGAGGAGTTTAAAACAGGCCTTTGTCGCTAAAATATCCAACTTGTAACTCAATCAAACTCTATGTTGTGGGTATTCAAAATAATTGTCTCAATGAGTCGATTCTTTTGAGTACTCACAACAAGGAGTTTAGAGATCAAATAAGGATTTTAGAAAATTGAATACATTCCTTAATTAGATATCTGAAGCATGTGGGTATTTTTGGTCTCGTTAGAGCCTTTAATCTTCACCTACATTAACCCTTTCCCACATGCAAACCCTTTCATGACGCCTCTGCAGAAGACTTAAACTTTTGAAATCATTGTGACAAAAAAAGAAATTGCTCACAATGAGCAATTTCTCCTTTTGACACAATATTTTCAACTTCTTTCAATAATAGTCCTTTTAATAATAGAGTTTCAATTTTTTTTCGACTAAATGTTTTAAAAGTCTGCAGTAGATTTGTTGTATGTGGGAAAGGGTTAAAGAGTTTTCATAAATGTAGCTTCTCACTAAAATGTAGAATTGCATTACCTATGAATACTCTCTAATGTTAGAGGAAGTGCTACAAGACACCATTTTGTTTGGCAAAGTTCCATTTCTTTGACGCGACATGTCAAATTATATTGACAAATACCTTGTAAAGAGGAAGTGAGTTTGACAAATGATTTTTTTTTTAATTTTGTGGAATTTGATGAATGTCATTATATACCCCTTTTTCTTTCCTCTTTTTAAATTATTTTGATGAAAAGTTACCGTATTGAATAAGCAGTTCTCCATTTTTAGGTCACCTAAGCACGAAGTGCGCGGTGAGCTTTTGTGATCACTCACCGTCCGGTGGCGTCTGTACGTCCGTCTGTTGACAATTTCCTACCAATGACTTCTCCTACTAAACTAATGGACTGATTTCAAAATAACTTCACAGGAATGTTCCTTAGGTGGTCCTCTTTTAAAGTTGTTCAGAGAATTTAATTCTAAGTAGAACTTTGGTTGCTGCGGCATCAGAAAAGGGGAAAATTGCCAAAACTTTAAAAATCCCCTAGTCCAAAAGTGCTGGCCTGATTTGAAAATAATTTGTTCCTTGGGGCACCTTCTATCAAGATTGTTCAAATGTGTCTGATCCGTTGAGAAACATGGCCACCAGGGGTTGGAGCTTGTTTTCCTTATATGTGCATTGTAAAATCTTTAAAAATCTTCTTGTCAAAAAGAACTGGCCCGATTTAAAAATAATTTAGCACAAATGTTCCTTGGGGGACCTTCTATCAAGATTGTTCAAATTAATCCGATCCATCAAAAAACATGGCCACCAGGGGCGGGGCTTGTTTTCTGTATATGCATGCATTGTAAAATCTTTAAAAATCTTCTTGTCCAAAAGCACCTACCTGATTTAAATATTATTTGGCACAAATGTTCCTTGAGTGACCTTCTTCCAAGGTTGTTCAAATAAATCTGATCCGTTGAAAAACATGGCCACCAGGGTGTTGCTTGTTTTCCTTATATGTATAGAGTAAAAACTTTGAAAACTATTGAAAGTTCTATTAAATCAGGTGAGCGATATAGGGCCATCATGGCCCTCTTGTTATCTTGTCTGTTTTTCGAAGAAAAAAAGGCAAGGTTATTTATGATACGCTTGGTGTCGTCGTCGGTGTCTGTATTGTCACAAAACTTTAACCTTACCTCATAATTCAAAACCGGTTATTGTTTTCAAATGAAACTTGGTACACATGAACTATATAAAATCCTAGGAACAATATGCATGTCTATACAAAGTCACATAGCTTTAATAATAATTAAGTAATGCCCCTTTTTCGATGAGCGATGGTGTTCGCTCTGTGGCGCTCTTGTCTACTATACAATTATTGACTTTGGGAGAGGTTGATACCAGGCATAATCAACTCGGTAAAAGTTATATTCCTTCGACTCAGTGAATGACTATTTTCCAGGTTGATAAATCTGGTATCAACTTCTCTCAAAGTCAATAATCACTTTATTATATGAACATTTTACTTCATGAGCCCAAATAACATAAAAACGTCTTTCCTAAATACACTCAGATCTGCTTCATCTATCGACAGAAACTCCCTGTATTTGCTTACTTATCACTCTCTGTTTGACATCTATCAGTCATTAACTTCAAATGATATCTTCTCCACCTGCTCAATTTAAACCAAATTTCACAGGAGTGTAATGTTGGTGGTACTCTTTCAAAAGGATCAAAGATGTCAAACTTTTGATGCTGCTCCATAATTTAATATCCAAAAAGGGGAAAATGTCAGAACTTTAAAATCTTTCTCATCTTAATCTGCTGGTCTGATTTCAAGAAAATGTGATTGAAATGTTCCATAGGTGATTCTTTACAAAAATTGTTGAAGCCATTTTGATGGTTTGAAAAACATGGCCGCGTATGGCAGCAGAAAAGGGATAAAATAACTAAGCTAAAATTCTCCAAAACTGCTTTTCTATTTCAAGATTCTGGATATAATTTACTGTAATATTAGACTTTTTATACTACTCAAACAAAAACAGTAATTACCATGATATTTCAATTAACCTCTTGTACAAGAATGTTAACTCTTTTCCAACAAACAAAACATCTGCAACATACTGAATAGAGTTTAAAACATCGTGGCAAAAGGAGAAATGTGTCATTTTGCCATATTGTTTTCAAGAGTCAGTTGAGATGAACCAAAATGTGTCTAGATGTGGGAATTAAGGTTTAATAAGTATGAGAATGAGTTACCTATGACAACCATAAATTATTGTCTGGATTAAAACTCAAAGTATTTATTATAGCTTTGACAACTTCCAAATTTGCCAAAATTAAGATAATATGTTCTTTACGTGTTTTCAGCCCCTTCCTTGTTTAATACATTAGACATTTGATGCCTCTGTAGTAGATTTGTTTTTTAAATATTGTAGCAAATGAAGAAACAGGATCACTTTTTCCTTTTTATCCTCTGATTTTAACCCCTTTCCCACATATAGCAAATCTGCAGCAGACGACTTAAATATGTATACTAAAAAATATAGAAAATCTCTGGAATTGTAGGTATATATAAATTACTAAAAAAAGGTTGAAAACATTGTAGCAAAATGAGAAATTACTCATTTTAAGCAATTTCTCCTTTTGTCACAATATTTTCAGAAGCTTTCTGCTGAAGATGGGTCAAAATGCGTCCATAAGTGGGAAAAGGTTAAGTCTGAATTAAATTCTAACTTCAAAATTACCAGATACCCTATACCACTGGAAGGCGCATTTTGATACATACAATAAAGACAACTTCTGAAAAATACTCAATATAATATAATATAGTAATATATTACTCCTTTTGCCATAATGATTTCAACTCCATTGAATAATAATACTTCCATTGACAGAGATACTCTATATTTTTAATTAAATGCTTTCAATGTCGTCTGCTGCAGAATTGTGCTGTATGTGGGAAAGGGGGGTTGATCCATTTATTTCCTAAGTTAATTGTATTTCAAAATAGAAGACCTTGAACAAGTGTATATGAAATAAACATGACAAGCCCAATGATGAGGATTTCAAATTCTTTGGTCATTACTTTGAAGTTCAGCAGGTGAAAATGAAGTTTTTAAAGTAAAACATATTTTTATTAGAAAATACTTACCAGTCATTTATTACCTGATATATACATCTCCTAACCCTTAATTCATCCAGAAAAAGAACTCGCCTAGCGTATCCCTCACGCCTGTGTGATATACACGGTCACCGGTAAATACCGGCGCACGAGGTCAACGTGTCACTTTTAGTTTTCAAGTAAGTGTTGGTTGACGACGCGGGGTTGGGAGGCGGGAATATGAAATGACTGGTAAGTATTTTCTAATAAAAATATGTTTTACTTTAAAAACTTCATTTTTATGTCAAAAATACATTACCAGTCATTTATTACCTGATGACTTTTCAGCATCGGTCGGGAGGCATCTGCCAACACTTCTAGTCCTACAGGTAATGCAGCACATTGTAGTTATTTTTATTTAATTTATTTACTTAGTACTGAGACACAACAGCCTGTGAAAGTAGGAGAATGGATTGATAAATTTCAATCGTTAAGTACTTTATTGTTGTGTCTAATATGTAATTTAGCATATAACTCGCTGAGACGCCACCAGTGGCCCCAGAGAGTGAAGATTTTCAGTTTGCTTAGACATAGATCGCAGGTAGAAATTTGAAAAAGTCGATTGAGATTTCCATACCGCGGCACGAAGAATATCCTCTAAAGGCACATTGTTGGAAAAGGCCCAACTAGTGGAGAGTGCTCTAATTTCATGTGGACGAATCCGTAAAAACGAGAGATCGCGAACTGAAAGATTAGTGTAGGCTAATTTAATTGTACAGGATATCCAGCGGGAAATAGAAGCCGCTGATATATCCTTACATCCTATCAGAGGGAGAAACAACCTCTTCCTACGGCCCCTTGTCCCTTTAACTCTCTTAAGGTAAAGCTTAAGAGCTCTAACGGGACATAGAAGTCTGTCGGCATCCAACGGCCCACAGCTCGCAGAAAGACTGGGAACCGTGATTGGTTTAGGAAGGACCGAAGGTAACTGGTTCTTGGCTAAAAAACCTGACTGACAAAGTAGAGTGAACGAGCCATCAGATTCATTGAATCTGATAAAGCCGGTTTCTACTGAAAGCGCATGCAACTCACTTCTACGACGCGCGGTCGCAAAGGCAAGAAGAAAGACAGTTTTGTAAGTTAAAAATTTTAACGAAGCAGAAGACAGAGGTTCGTACGGCGCCTTTGTAAGAGACCAAAGAACGCAAGATAAATCCCATTTTGGAGTTAAACTCCTACAAACGGGTTTATCTAGTTCGAATGATCGCATAAGTTCCGAGAGAAATGGATTAGCACCAATACTCTCTCCCCCTTTGAACTTAAACGTATTCGAAAGCATTGAACGATAACCTTTTATTGTGCTAACAGCTAGATCTTTATCTTCAAAAAGAAAAAGAAAGAAATCGGCAATCCTAGCTACAGAGGGACACTCAGGATTGATCGACCTAGCATGACACCAATCTGAGAAGACTGTCCACTTGGAATCATAGACGATTCTAGTGGATCGTCTTCTGGATTGAGCGATGCGAGAGGCAACTTTTTGAGAAAAGTTTCTCTCTCGGATCGATCGCTTGATAATGTCCAAGCGTGAAGATGAAGCATTGCCGGGTTGGTATGAAGATGCCGCCCCGGTTGCTGAAACAGAAGGTCGTCTTGAAGAGGAAGACGTACTGGTTGTGCCGACAGGCAGGCCAGGAGGTCGTTGAACCAAGACCTCTGGGGCCAAAATGGCGCTATCAACAGGATTCTGCACTGTTGAGAACGAAGAACCTTTTGTAGTACGATCGGGACCAGAATGAACGGGGGAAACGCGTACCCGAATAGACGGTCCCAATCGAGGGTCAGTGCGTCCACTGCCCAGGCTGCAGGATCGTACATCGGTGACACATAAAGTGGCAGCCGATGGTTGACTCTGGTGGCGAAAAGATCCACCAGTGGTGTCCCGATCCGCATGAATACAGAGTTTACTACACTCTGATTCAGTGTCCATTCCGCCGGAAGAACTTTGTTTTGGCGGGATAGACTGTCCGCTAAGACATTCAAATGGCCGGGGACGTGTTTTACTAAGACTACTAACGACGTCGCCTGGCACCAAAGGAGTAACTTCCATGTCTCCAGAAAGAGTAGATGGGAGTGCGTTCCTCCTTGCCTGCGAATGTAGGACACAACAGTAGTATTGTCCGTCGACAATAAAACAGTTGTGTTCGCAACGGAGGCAGAGAACTGTTTGAGAGCTAGCAGGACTGCTCTCAATTCTAAGTTGTTTATGTGCAAACAACGTTCCTCCGCTGTCCACATGCCCTGGGCTGTTAGGCCCTGTGGCTCTAAATGAGCTCCCCAACCCACAGCCTGGCATCTGTAAAAAGGTACAGATCCGGAGGTGATGTGATCAAGGGCACCCCTTGTAGATAGATTAACGGATCCAGCCACCACCGAAGGTGTGACTTGAAGAAATCCGTCAGAGCTATCTCCTGTTCCAGTGAGTCCACAGACGGACGCCACCGGGACAGAAAAAGATACTGAAGGGGCCGCATGTGGAGCCTGCCTAGACTGACTAGGTCGGCTGCTGCACTCAGGGACCCCAGAAGTGACAGCATGGACCGGGCTGTTACCATAGCCTGGTCCAGAGTGAGTCTGATCTTCCGGAAAAGAGAATCGACTCTGTCCGAAGGGACCCGAATCACCGCTAGGTCGGTGAGAAAGGTCATCCCTACGAATGTAAACCTCTTTGACGGAACTAAGTCCGACTTCTGCGTATTGGGAATAAGGCCCAATCGCAGAATGGTCCGCCAGGCTAGAGACAGATCGTGAAGGAGAATTAAACGATCTGCTCTGTGGAGTAGCCAGTCGTCGAAGTATTGAAGAAGCTGGGGCCCGTTCATTCGTAGAAAGGCTCCCACAGCATTTATAATCTTCGTGAATACTCGAGGTGCGGACTTGAGGCCGAAGGGAAGTGCCCTGAATTGGTACACTTCTCCATTTACCACAAACCGAAGGTATTTCCTCGACGAGGAAGCGATCGGAATGTGGTAATAGGCGTCTGTGAGGTCTAACGAGACCGCCCAGTCGTCCTTCCGAATAGCCATTCTGATGGAGCGGGCCGACTCCATCTTGAATTTCTCGACCGGTATTAATAGATTCAGGGCTGACAAATCTATCACCGGTCTCCACCGACCGTCTTTTTTCGGAACGAGAAAAAGACGGCTGTAGAAACCCCGAGTATTGGGGTTGAGAACCCTCTCTATGGCTTTCTTTTTCAGAAGTGATGTAATCACTTCTGACATGGTCGGATGGCGTGACGACAGATCGATGGGCACGCTTGTCATGGGAGGGGGGGAAACGAAGGGAATTAGATACCCTTCTTGTATCACGGATAAAATCCAACGATCCTCCGTGATACTCCCCCATTCTTCCCTGAAAAATGACAGGCGGCCCCCTACTGCAATCTCCGGCCTCGGGATAGTCATAGAGAGGTGCGTACCCCTAGGGCTGCGGCCTAGGAGCCGTACCATACCTGGAAGTATGCTTCGGCTTAGCTCCCGTGAAACGGGGCTTCGGTTTAGCATAATTCCGGCCCGTGGAAGGAGGTTGTTTAGGCGGTACAGCCTTCACTTCCTGTTTCTGCTTTTTCGCCGGGGGCTTCCTAGTATTAGTCCATTTAGCCGCCGGTGCAGAGTATTTACGACTCTGTGACAAAGCATTTACTGCACTCGCCGAAAGGCGTCTGGATTGTTCTGACGAATCAGTAACAGTCACTGCAGCAACCCTTCCACCAAAGAGAAGATTGGAGGATAAGGGGGCGGCTCTTAAGCTGTCCTTGCTATTTTGTAGCAGAGAAGAGGATTTGACAAGTGTCGCATCTCTCCTCGCGGACAGCATTTCCGTGGCGTTCTGCAAATTCAGAGCCATCAGGTGCCGATTCCCCGTATCAAAAGCCTCCAGAATTCTGCTAGCCCCTCTGCTAGAGACATTCTCCTCTTTAAGTAGAAGTGCCAGAGCTATGGCGAAATGATCGTCATGTGAAGCCACCATGACTCCCAGACGCGCTCTGGCCTCCCATCTCTCAACCAGTTTAGCACTAACTGTGATTGAGGTGGGTGCAGTTAATCCCAAAGTGGACGCATCTCCGTCTAAGGCCGGCACTTTAACGGGAAAGAACTCCTTCGAAGCTACATAAGCCTTAGGAGACACCCATTCCTTAGAGATGGCCAGTGGGACCGACCAGGCTGACTCAACAGTGTCTAATGACCTGGTGGACTGCAGTTGGTCCAATAACCTTCCCAAGTTATTCGCCTGCGGAAGTAACTGTAATGGAGTTGTAGACCCTCCCTATCTCCGCATTATGTTCTTCCAAACTTGAAAGGTTTTTACGACGTGGGGGAGCGTCGATCTTAGGGCAGAGCGTACTAGGCACTACCCTAAAAACTTCTTCAATAGCCTGCTGCAGGGACCAACGATCCGCAGCCGGCTCGTCTTCTATAGGTAATAGACTTTCCGTTTCTTCGTCAGACGAAGAAGTGGAGGATTGTCTAGGCCTACGACGAGAAGTATTGTGCTTAACCGGACTTCCCACCGGTTGACCAATTTCCGATCCAGAAATGGATTCATTCTCTGATAAATCCATAAGCTGGTGACGATCATGTGAACTCAACCTTCTATCCGCAGCAGAGAAAGGTTGCCCAGAGTCAATCATCGGAGCCGAACTCACTGTATGTGATCTTTTCGACTTCCCCTTAACGGAACAAGCAATATTCCGATCGGGGGATTGCCTTTCAAAGGACTGCCTCTTGGAGAGGTGTCCTTCCGGGAGTCGTAAATTCCTATAATCAGGAATTTGACGATCACGGTAGGTATCACTAACCTGTCTGTCATAGAACCGATCACTCCTTCGTAATGAAGGTTGGTAACGTGGAGGAGTAATATCTCTTGAATAATACACTGTTCCCCTAGGAGAACGGAATGATTTTCTCGATATGTACTCTCCGTAATCTATGTCAGCAGGTTGGTTATTAAAACCTGGTAAACCAGTGTTCTGAATATCCAAATAATCAGGCTGTGCTGCGAAAGAATGATAACGTGTATCTATCCGATCGAGACGCACTGATCCCGGTTGCCTGGTACCGGGTTGCCCGGTACCTGGTTGACCGGTGGCAGGTCGAGTCATGTATGAATGACTGCCTTGCTGATTCTCCCATTCATCGTGAAATGAATGACCCATGTCCTCATTCCCGGTGTATGGATTAGTCATGCTGAATTGACTGACAGAATGCCCGGTCGCTTCATGCAGCCCGGTGCCCGGTCTAGTCATTTCAGAATGACTGCCTGGTTGCCCGGTGACTGGTCGTATCATTCTAGAATGATTGCCCGGTTGCCCGGTGACCGGTCTCGTCATTTCAAAATGACTGCCTGGTTGCCCGGTGCCCGGTTGCCCGGTGCCCGATTTAACCAAGGTAATATGACTGTCCAGTTTCCCGGAACCCGGTTGCCCGGTACCCGGTTGCCCGGTACCCGGTCGCCCGGAGTCATAAGGGTTTTGCTCGGAAGCATCACCCTGTGGACCAATGATAGGCAATTGTAATGCTCCATGACCGGTCCCCAAATTCTGCCCGCCGACCGGGTAATTTGGAACTCTGCTGTAGGCTTCCGAAGAATGCCTATCAACTGAGTGTGGTGAAAGAGGGGGCCATTCTGTTAGGTTTCCCTGAGAATGCCCCATTGCCTCACCCGAAGGTTCAGCACTAACACCAGTCGTCTGTTTTTGACCAGACGATATCATACGTTCCTCCGAACTTCGAGACGGTCCCGTCGTGGCTGTTACAGAGGCGTATGTCTTGACTGAAGATTGAAAAGCTCTGTCCTTCCGTCTAATCAACCCAGTCGTGGAGTCTGTTGGGGAAAAACCCTCGAATTCCCCTTCGCTCGTAGAGCTAATACTTACCTTCTTCTTCAAAGGAACAGTTTTACTCTTACGGCTTTTGTGAGTCCTCCTCGATATGGCCTGTTTCCAAACGGAAGCCGACCATAACGAACAGAACTCACATGGTGAATCCTTTGTGCACTTAGTGCACGCAATGCAGGAAGAGTGCGTGTCCCACAAGGCCACTAAATGACCGCATGAGCCACGCCTCTGTTCACCATTATGTGACATAGTATAAATACAAAATCAAATTACGAAGTTCAAAAACAAAAAATAATATTTTCTATTCTTTTATTTCACTACTCGTTTTTACGGACGTAATTCAATGAAAAAATATTTTTTAAATATTCTCCAAATGTCTATGTAATTATACAAAACAACAACAAAGGCGATAAACAATATTATCGCTACCGGATCGGGAAATCTCACCGTTGAAAATTAATTGAAAAATTAATGCACGGTCATTCAAGACCCGACTCGTAACTGAAATAGTGGGTGGGGTAACCACCCGCGGCTCTCAGCTAGTTGTTACTACAAAAAAACACAACTTAAACACAAACAATAAATAACAAAGTTCAAGTTCAAGAAGTAAATGTACAGTTTAACTGAATGAATTGACCCGTTAAAGCGAAAGCTTTAACTAGACAACGAAAATAAATTTAGAAAAATGAAAATAAATTCAAGCCTGTAGGTCGGTGTGTCCAGGAAACTAAAAGTGACACGTTGACCTCGTGCGCCGGTATTTACCGGTGACCGTGTATATCACACAGGCGTGAGGGATACGCTAGGCGAGTTCTTTTTCTGGATGAATTAAGGGTTAGGAGATGTATATATCAGGTAATAAATGACTGGTAATGTATTTTTGACATAAAAATTCATTTATCAACGGGGTTCATGCAAAAACAGCCTTGTCCCAAACAAACAAACATATTGTCATTGAATACTCTGTTATTACTTTTGTTATTCATTCCTTAACCCTTTCCCTCATACGACAATTGAGACTGCAGCAGACGACTTTGAACGTATTTTGTCAAAACATACAAAATCTCTATAATTGAATGGATAACCTATGACAAAAAGTGGAAAACATTGTGGCAAAAGGAGAAATTGCACGTTTTGTGCAATTTCTTCTTTTGTCACTATGTTTTCAAAAAGTTGTCTACTGCAGAGGCATCAGAAAGCGTCTATATGAGGGAAAGGATTATGGGACGCCCCACGACAACTGTATACCCTTTCTATTGGACTGTGTTTTTCTAATTGAGTTTTAATACCTCTCGGCAGCATACTACTTTTTAAAAATGAGCCAAATTAAATCTGCTTTTCCAACAATCTTTTGAACATTTTATCAGTACTGTACATGTACTTCTTACTTTATAGCCGTTATATTGCTTATATCGTTTTGCAGGTTCAAAACAGAAACTTTCTGAATATGATAAATTCAATTCAGGAAAATGGTTAACAATGTTTTATTTCTGTTAATTGTTTTCTTTACTCTGTCGTATGAGTGAGGAAAGTTAATTTTGAATATAATGTATAAACATAAATATAAATATAATTTTCGGCACAAAAATAATATTTATTGATACATGTATTAAGGCTTTCAGTTTTCTCCCTTTCCCACAATGTTTTTCTCCAAACTTTCCAAATGATATGTGTTTGTCGTAAGAATTGTCAAAATGGTAAACATTATCATCTCTTGTATATCTTCAACAATTTGTCCTATTCAAACATTATTTTCTTCTTTCTATAAAGAGAAGTTTTCCCATCATTATCTTTTATTATATACAAAAAAAAAAAATCATCCCTTTCCCTCATATAGACGCTTTCTGACGCCTCTGCAGCAGACGGCTTTTTGAAAACATAGTGACAAAAGAAGAAATTGCACAAAACGTGTAATTTCTCCTTTTGCAACATTGTTTTCTACTTTTTGGCATATTGAGGTTATCCATTCAATTATGGAGATTTTTTATGTTTTGACAAAATACGTTCAAAGTCGTCTGCTGCAGAAATGTCGTATGAGGGAAAGGGTTAACCTTAACTAGGCCTATAACAATTGTTGTGATCTTTTTTGAAAAAATGATGTAAACAATGCAGAAAGTAGAAAAATAGCAGTCCCTTATATTGGTGACGTGTCAAAAATGACATCCCCAGGTTTAAACAGCCCTTTGCTAATCTTCAAGTTCTCCAATGGGTTATTAAAATGATAAAAAAGCTAATTATTTTCTAATGACAATAGAGGCGGTAATTTAAAAATCATATTTCATGAGAAGAAGGGAGCAATCAGAGCTGTTGGACACAGAATGGCCAAAAGAATAAAGAGATAATTTAAATGCTATGGAAGAAAACGTTATGACTGGACAGGCAAAAAAGGTTGTTTGCATATTATTAAATAGTGAAAGACTATGAGCATGTGCATCCACACACTCTAAGCACATATCTTTCACTGCACTAATAGGTCACAGGCCTAAGTGAAGGTCTTAGACAAAAACATAGGTATAACACTATATTGAGTTGATACATATGCCCGTTCGTACTTTGATGAGAACATTTAAGTTGTATTTTGGGACACTTTTGGCTTGTTCTGCAGCTCACTGTGTTTTTGTGTGAACATTTTAATCACCTGCAATAAAAGAATAATCTCCAATATCTGGCGAGCAACATTTGTCCTTATTTAGGATAATTAAAGTGGTGCATAAAAACCTATTTTATATTTCATTTAACGACTGAAAATGAATGTTAAATCTTTAATTACAGTGCTAAACATGCCCTTAATCTATGGTGTTAATATTTTCTTTTTCTGCTTGCAGTAATGTGATAATTAGTCTTTACACTTTCCCCGTCATTTGATCAGAATTGTAATTGAAATTTAAGCTGTGTCTGGGGATTCAGGGTCTTGTTGCCACTGCATACAGTGAAGACTCAGGCAAGCCTATGCATATTCTCAGTCTCACCGGAGTCTTCACATTCTGCTTGTGTAAAGAACCATTTGTAAATTGTTACAAGTAATTAGAAATACAGTCTCACAAGTGTTTCAGCCAATTATCCCTTTATGTTATCCCATTATAGAGATGCAATAAGACTGACACATCTTAAATTTACCTGCAGGATCATTGTGCCTTTAATTGTCTGGCAGACACATGATTTCTGTAAATGTGCAATAAACAGCTCATGCATTTGCAAGCAATTTTAACTCACCTGGAAAGAAAGTTCTCAAGATAAGCTATTTTGTTCACCCTGTTTGTCCTTATGCATCATCAACATTTTTTTTTTAACAACATCTCTTTAAATGACTGGACCCATTCAACCACACTTCTCAGGAATGATCCTAATTAAAACTGGTGGTTCTATTTAGAAGTCTGGTTGCTGTGGCAAAAAGAAAATGAAAACAAGACAACATATTGAAATTTTTATCCTCCGAAACCACTGGTATGTTCCCTCTACAAAACAGTTTAAGCCATATTAATTGGTTGAAAAACATGGTCACCAGGTGGTATCAAGATGGGGTTCAACTGCCAAACCTCGTCTGCTCTTAAAGTGCTTGTCTGATTTCAAGAAAATTAGGCAGAAATGTTCCTTTGATGATCCTCTAGTAAAATTGTTTCACCAATATTGATTGATTAGAAAATATGACTACCAAGTGGCATCAGAAAAGGGGTAAAATGACATAACTTTAAAATCCCTTTGCGCTGAATGTCCATGTCTGATTTCGATATGATTTGGCAGGAATATTCTCCAATTTATATAATTATGTTTTATTTAATTTCTGTATATGACTTCAAAGTTTGATTTGCTGCAAAATTCAGTATTTTGGGAAAGTTTGTTTATCCGTGTGATATTTCAACCAAAGGTGTACAAGGGGAGTTGCTTATCCCTTTTATTAGCTTGTCTGTTTTTCGAAGAAAAAATGTTTTAAGTTATTGTGATACCCTTGGCGTCGTCGTTAACTTAACCTCATAACTCAAAAGCTGTTCAACATTTTCTAATGAAACTTGGTACACATGTTCCTAGGAACAATACGGATGCCTGTACCATGTCACATAATTCTGGCTTTCATAATAATTCAAAAATGCCCCGTTTTCGTCTTAGAAAAAAGCAGAGGAGCAATGGCGTTTGCTCGTTGCTCTCTTGTCTATGTTCCTGATCACCATGATACATGTATATATAAAAATAACATAAAATTGAGTTCATTCCAATCAACTGTTTTTCTGCTTATCTTAAGACACAGCCAGCAAGATATTTTAAACTACTTACATTAAGTGATTGCCTCAATAATTTTGTAGCCATGGTTTGAACATGAAGGTGTTGGTTGTTATTAATATAACTTGTTGTAGCGCAATTATTTTACACATTCATGTAAGTAGCATGCATTGCTATCATGATTGTGTGGTATGTTTTTTTCAGATCATCATAAGTTTAAGTTAAGTACTAAAATATTTCTCAAACCATGACTATTCTGAGTAAATATTTGTTTTAGTTGTAGTAGCTCGTAGGCAAACCTTTTACATATTTTTAGCTAGTTTAACTGCTTTTTGATGTAACATTCTTAACAAACACCTGTTGGTATCATTTATCATTTAATTGACAGTATTTCACTAGCCACCTGCAAATCAAATAGCATGTTTTAGTTTAGCATACCTTTTTCCTTAAATATGACATTATAACAAATGTGAACATCATGTCACAGAAATATTCTATTTGATAAGCAGTTAGCCTATATAAATGCTGGTCTCTTAGTTTTCGCTGTTTTACACAAAATCAGATCAAACAATTGATATTGGATTGAAACACTTCCCTGGTCAATATGTTGAACTGTTGCCCTCTCAAACTTAGACATCATATGTATACATCATTTCCCTATTTTCTAAACAAAAAAATAAGTGTACATGTTAAAACCTATTTTCTAAGTCCTATAAGCAACTACTTGTAGTTCTTAACACTTGCTTTTAATTGAAATCAGATTATTTATGTAACAAACAAAATGTTGTGGAGAAAGACGTTCTGGTTGCCTCATTCAGTCATTGAAAAATTCAGATTTCAACAACTAAAATGAGCCTCGATATCTATAAATAGTTTAACCCTCATATTAACATTACTCCAGAGAGACAACTTTTCATGCCTTTGAAGAAGACCTACTCACCTGGCTGCGTCGGCGTCACACCTTGGTTAAGCTTCTTGTACCCTCTCACTTTTTTTAATAACCATTAAAAATATTGCTTTGAAACTTACATTGCTGCTTCACCCCCATTACCTCCATTAACAGACAAGAGTACATAACTCTATCAAGGTTTTTGTAAGAATTATGGCCCTTTTTCTACTTAGAACTTTGGTTAAGTTTTTCGTACGACCCCCCCCACTTTATTTCAAAACCATTAGAGATATAGCTTATACACTTAAAATACTTATTTACCATCTTTACCTTTATCAACAGACAAGAGAACATAACTCTGTCAAGGTTTTTTGTTAGAATTATGGCCCGTTTACGACTAAAGAAAATACATAAAATCTCTGTAAAATCCAAGTATTGACTTAACCCTTTAGGATATTGCTGTACAACTTTGAATATTTGTTTAGCATCATAAACTCCATCTGAAGACAAGAAAAGGTAACTCTGTCAAGGATTTTTGTTTTCCCTTGTACTGAAAAAAGTTTTGTTTTATTATCAAGCACTAACAAAATTGAGCTCACTGTCTTGCGGACAGCTCTTGTTGTGTAACTTCCTTCCTCGCCAGGTTGTTATTAATGGATCACTTCTCTGCATGCCTACTGTCTGTCTTTTTGTATGGACAGGAGACACATGTGTTCTTCAAACACTCATGGACAATTCAAGCACTGTGAATGTTTTGTAATCGGTTCATGATCCACATCATGCACATCTCAAGAACTGTGCAGTATTCTTTATTAGTTCATACCCGTATCATGGACAATTTAAGAACATTAGGCAATTCTTTATAAGTTCAAGAACAGTTCATGAACAACCACACAAGGACAGTTCATATATAAAAATTATGAACTCCAGTCAAGAACTATATAAGGCTAGTTCATGAACAATTCCATCCTAGGTACCCAGGCTATTCATAAACTATATGATACCCTGGGCTAGCGAAACTTCGTAAAGCATGCACCACGATTTCCTCCGTCGCTACACTGTAATTTTCGTATCGCATGAGGTTAGTGCCATGCAGCCAATCAAGCGGCTGCATTTCACCTCATACATTATTCATGAGTACGAGATTTTTACAGCCAATTTGCCCAGGGTATCATATATTTTATGAATAGCCTGGGTACCGAGGATGGAACAATTCATGAGTGGCTTAGAATGTTTATGATTTCATGAACTGCATTTCGCAGGAGCCTGTATAATGTTTCTTCAGTTTGCCACTTTTTCATTTTTTAACCCTTTCCCACATATAGACGACTTTTGAAAACATTGTGGGCAAAGGTGAAATTGCTCATGATTTCACCATTTGCCACAATGTTTTCAACTTTATTTAATAATTAAACTGTCATTAATGGAGATTTTTCACATTTTTGAAAAGATTTTTGCATAGTTGTCAGCTACAGAATTGATGTATGAGGGAAAGGGTTAAAGCAGCAGACCATTTTTGTTACAGCCTCTTTTGGCAAAACACTAGAAAATGTAACTTTACGACCAACATGCCCATCAGGGAAATATTTGAAATTATAGATATCATGTGAGATCACTAAAAACTGATTAAAGAACTTTGCCAAAAGTGACTGAACAGTTTTTTTGTATTTCTTTATATGTTTTTAATGTGTTTCTTCATTTGCTTTGATGGCACACTGAAAAGAAATGTCTTAACTGACTTGCTACATATCAAGTTTCGTGAAAACACATCTAAACATTCAATCTTCAGAGTTTAAACAGATTTTTCATGTTTGAAAGTTAAGCCTAAGCTTTTGTTTGCAAGATATCAGTTCTGTCCCGATATTTATCTTTTCTTTGATACACTCAACTTCAGATGCTTCTGAAGTTTCAGCACAAGAATTTATAAGACAAATAACAGCAAAAGGAGATGCAAAAGGAGAAATACTCAGCATGAGTAATGAATTATTCTAACACAAATGTTTTCAACAGTTGTTTGCTACTAGTATGAATATAATTATGTGGGAAAGGGTAGAAGCTTTTTTTCAGAAGTTTTCAAACATATGACTCTTAACCCTTTCCCTCATATGAGGGACGACGACTTAAATTATAGCGTACAACTTAAATTGAACATATTTTGTCAAAAAATAGAAAATCTCTGTAATTAAATGGATAACCTATGACTAAAAGGGAAAAACATTGTGTCAAAAGGAAAAATTGCTCATTTTGAGCCATTTCTTCTTTAGTCACTATGTTTTCAAAAAGCCTCCTGCTGCAGAGGCGTCAGAAAGAGGCGTCTATTTGAGGGAAAGGGTTAAGTATGATATTATATCAGGTAGACAGTTTAAGGAGAAGGATAAAGCTAATTTGTCAGCTTCTTATTTGATGATATGCTATAAATCTCAACTGATAATATCAGTAGGTAGTGAATCTCAGCCCTTCACCAATTTTGCCAGCACTTTTAACTTTTAAAGATTGGAGTAAATCTTTTTTAAAGAGTAGAGTTAAGATTTCCAACTATACAGTTATTGTGATTAAGATGATGGTGGTGATGCTGATGATGGTGGTATACAGTGGTAGTTCAGAGGTTATGTACCCATAAGTCCCAGGTTTGAATCCTGTGTGAGATGTCAGGTAAATGTTGTGATAACTCCCTGCTAGGTACAAGAACTGGTTGATGATCCAGGAAACAGGCATCAAGAGATATTTTAATCTTAGTTGTATTTTTGTAAGATTTTAATCTTTTATTTTATTCTAGACACTGTTGAATTGACAATATCTCAACAAAAGATTTGTTATTGAAGACATTTGAAGGTACAATTAAAAAAATAAAGGCAATGTTTGAAAAGGAAAAAGTGCTTTTTTGTTCTGTTTTCATAAGTTGAAGCGGAGTCAATTGATCTCACATGTTTTTCTATTAGGGCAGGAGTTAATTAGAAACATTATCTTAAATCTTTTAAGTATGTTAACCCTTTCCAACATACAACAAATCTAAGGCAGACGACTAAGAAAATATCTAGGACGAATGGAAAATCCATAGAAATCAAAGTATGATTATTGAATAGAGATGAAAAGATTGTAGTTAAATAGGAGAAATTTCTCATTTTGAGAAATCCATTTGTTGCCCGCAATTTATTCCAAAAGTCATCCGCGGCAGATGCATCTAAGTGTGTCATCATGTCGGAAAGGGTTTCAAGTAAGCGACCTATTCAAAAGATAAGATCTTATCTTAAATGATACTCATTTATTTGACATATGACAACATAATCTGGAGTTTTTATTGTAATTTGCTGATCATAAATTCACATCCATGCTTAATAAAATAGCAAGACCGGGTTTATGGCTTATTCCCACATTCAGTCGTATTTTGATGCATTTGCACAGAATGACTTTTGAAGACATTTAAGCAAAAAGAGAATGAGCAATTTCTTATTTTGTCACATTAATGTTTTGAACTCTATTTTAATAATCATTCCCAATTATTAGTCGCCGGGCAGAAGCTCGCGACTTATATTTTTAATAGCTTTTCGGAAATGACATGGGAGGAGAGTTATTATTAGAAAAAAACAAATTTAAATGTCTTGAACATATTACAATTGTGTTTGTTTAAAAACACTAAGTTATGACACATCTAAAATGAAATAAATATTCCGATGGTTTAAGTATTTGCAGTTTCTTTATTTTGACTTGCATTTGTGTTTTTTCGTCTTAATAATTTACGAAGACAAATGAGTCCCTATTAGACTTGCAGCAGACTGTAATGTGTCTATATCGAGATAAAATCACGTTGAATTCTCCTTTAAACAGTAATTTTAACTCACTGAATGTTATTTTTTCATGTTCAAAGAGGGTCTCCTTTTGTCACAATGTTTTCAACTCTATTCAATATGCATGTCTTCATTAAATTTCTTCTTTTGTCACAAAGTTTTCAAAAGTCTTCTGCTGCAGAGGCCACAGAAAGCGTCTACATGAGGGAAAGGGTTAAATGCGAGAAAAGGAGTCTACATGTTGGAAAATTTGGTTAACAATCTATACTTGTCACACTCTCCTGTAGTACAGTGCATTACTGTTTTCATGAGAGAATTAGATGTTTCATAAATGTGAACTACTCCATGTTCAACAATGTTATCAAACGTTTTCCAATGCCAAGGCATAGAAAGTTGTCTAGATTAGGGAAAGAAATGAGGAATATGAATCCACAGTTTTAAAAAACAATTAAAACTACCTCTTAAGTTTTACTCGAGATAAAAATTTATTGATGATGGAATAAAACAATTAAACAAATTGTTTTTTATAAAAAATATAAATTCCCCAGAACGGCTTAACAGGATTATCAATCAAACACAACACTATTAAAGGTCTTTAATAATACATTTGCACATTTTTTAAAATATTTTTTATAAAAGATAAAATACTCATTAAATTGCAGTCATAATGCACCTAGTGAAATACCAACGCAATCTTTTTTAAAAATGATTTGATTGTATATTAAATAAAAGTCATAAATTGAAATTACTTTGTTAATCGACTAAGTAAATAATTTTATTTTGTTCTATAGCAACAAAGTGATTTTATTTAAGTAACCCTCATAAAATCAAATTTTGATTGCTTTTAATGCTGTTGATTTTTTTACCGATTCTCTCTTACAACAAAATGTAAAATGATGGTAAATTTCTATAAATGAAACTATAATTATTAAAAAAGAGTTGAAAAAAAGAGTCATGGCAAAAGAAAGAATTGCACATTTTGGGCTATTTCTCCTTTTGCCACAATGTTTTCAAAAATTGTCTTCTGGTGATGCATCAAAATGTGTCTGCAAGTTGGAAAGGGTTGAAAAAGCTGTGAGAAAATGTCCTCAAATTTTGAGGGGTGGTGGCACGCTATCAGTAGATGACCAAGACTCATTTTGAGATCATCTGATCAAAGGTCAAGGTCACAGTGACTTTGAATGCCAAAAAACTTGTCCGATTGATCAGAAATGACTTATTAAAAATTAGCTCTGATTTCGAGTCTGCATATTTAATTTGATATTCCACATGCTCTTGACAATTCAATGCTCTGGGGAGCAAAATGTTTGACATGCATCACTTTGTGTTAGCTTGGGTTGAAAAAGAACCTGAAGAAACAAAGCATAAAAATCAAGAAATTCAAGTTTAATACAATTAAGAGCTGAAAACTATTTTTTTTTAAAATGCTCCTTATTGCCAATTCGTTTTTGCCCACAGATCTGTCTGATTGAGAGAAAGGGTTAAGGCAGGCTAGTGCAATGGCGTCAAATATATAATGAAAGTACAAATGGTATGCATAAAAGGATCAACATAAAATCAAAGTACAAACAGTAGTGCTTTATGTGTGAATTTAGAATAAAATGAGAATTGTTTCGGAATGATAATGCTATGAACATGTTTCTTAGTACTATTGGTACTATAAACAGCTTCAAACATACCGATAATCCACTAGCAATGCTTTATATATATTATCCCTATCCCATATACCAAATGTGCAGCAGATATATATAGTTATATATTCTTTTATAGAGACGTTTTCACAGTTGTCTGCTGCAGATGTGTAGTTAGAAGGAAAGGGTTAGTTAGAAGACATCAAGGAATTAATAGAAGTATCATTGTAATGAAAACATAGCATAACATAAATCCATCTAATTCTTATCCTGATTATCAATTTGTACATGTATATAGTATTTAACCCTTTCCCACATTCAATGAATATGCAGCAGATGCCTTCAAAATAATATCAAGTCCTAAAAAAAGAAAAACTCTATAAATGAAAGTATGATTATTGAATATAGGGAGAAATCATTTTGACAAATGGAGAAATTGCTCATCATGAGCAATTTTTCAAATTGCCACTATGATTTCAAAAGTCGTCTGCTTCAGTAGCATCAGAAGCGTCGCGTCTACATGAGGCCAAGTTTTAAAGTTTAAACTTTATTTTTAAATGAACTTGGTCAATTTTAATTCACACACCAACACATTCAGATCCCTTTGCAGCAGACGACTTTAAAACACATTGTGACAATGTTACAAATTGCTAAAAAAACAAGCAATAGTTCCTTTCCCAAAATGTTTTCAATTTTATTCATCAATTATACTTACATTTGTTCAATATTTCATTTATGGAGCTGTTTTATATTTTTGCCTAGTTGTTTTCAAAGTCAATGCCTACATTATTTGTTATATGAGGGAAAAGGTTAAAATGTTCTGTTCTCAAAGACAATTCAGATGGTATACTCCAGTTCAGTAAACAGCTTGTGAACACTATAGAGGCTCCATTTACTATCTGATCTTCACCAAACTTACACAGTAGTTAGGTATCCATGGGAGCTTGGTTCCTTTTGCAAACCTGCCAGATCCGGCCATGCAAGACTGGATTATGGCCCTTGAAATTGTCAAAATTGCTATAATACAGCTTGTGAATGCGATAAAGTCTTCAGTTTTGATTGTATCTCCAACAAACTTATACAGTAGTTAGATATCCATGAGAGCTTGGTTCCTTTCGTAAACCAGCTAGATCCGCCATGCAAGACTGGATTATGGCCCTTGAAATTGTCAAAATTGCTATAATAGAGCTTGTGAACACAATAGAGGCTCCATTTACTATCTGATCTTCACCAAACTTACACAGTAGTTAGGTATTCATGAGAGCTTGGTTCCTTTTGCAAACCAGTCAGATCTGGCCATGCAAGACTGGATTATGGCCCTTGAAATTGTCAGAATTGCTATATTAGAGCTTGTGAACGTGATAAAGTCTTCAGTTTTGATTATATCTCAATCAAACTTATACAGTAGTTAGATATCCATGAGAGCTCAGTTTCTTTCGCAAACCAGCCAGAGCCGCACATGCAAGACTTGAATATGGCCCTTGAAATTGTCAAAATTGCTATTATTGAGCTTGTGAACACAATAGAGGCTCCATTTACTAACTAATCTTCACCAAACTCAGATAGTAGTTAAATATTGATGAGAGCTCGGTTTCTTTCGAAAACCAGCCAGATGTGCCCTTGCATGACTGGATTATGGCCCTTGAAATTGTCAAAATTGCTATAATACAGCTTGTGAACACAATAGAGCCTTGATATACTATTCGATCTTCACCAAACTTAGATAGTAGTTGAATATTGATGAGAGCTCGGTTCCTTTCGCAAACCAGCTATCCGATCTACACCATACATACATGCTCTGGATTGAAAATGACCAAAGAACCATACCAGTAGAGCATCGGCCCTCATGGGCCTCTTGTTTGAAAATACTGTTGAAAGAAAGGAAAAACAACACAAATATTTATACAACAAATTCTGCAGCAGATATGACTTTGTAGACACCCAAGGCAAAGACTCTGAAATAACTCATTGAATGAAAGTATACGTTATTATTGAATAGAATGAATGCATATTGTTTTATGGCGCATCGACAGCTAAGGTCATTTAGCGCGCAATTAAATTTAATTATTCATGATCCCTGGGTAAACAAACCAGTACTAGGCTAGAAAATGTGCCTTGCCCAAGGGCACTCCACCATGACCGTAGTGCCGTGACTGGGGATCGAACCCGGGACACCAGGTTTCGAAATCCCAGACGCTAACCACTCAACCACAGCGGATTCCTATTATTGAATAGAACTGTAAACATTGTTGCAAAAGGAGAAATTGTACATTATGAGCAATTTCTACTTTAACCCTTTCCCTCATATAGACGCTTTCTGATGCCTCTGCAGCAGACGGCTTCTTGAAAACATAGGGACAAAAGAAGAAATTGCACAAAACATGCAATTTCTCCTTTCCCACAATGTTTTCCACTTTTAGTCATAGGTTATCCATTTAATTATGGAGAATTTCTATGTTTTGACAAAATACGTTCAAAGTCGTCTGCTGCAGGATTGTCGTAGGAGGGAAAGGGTTAACCACTATGTTTTCAAAAGCTGCCTGCTCCAGAACTGAGATGTGTCAAAATGTATCTGAAAATGGGAAAGGATTACCTTAAATAAATCTTTATTTAACCATAATGCTTAGCTTGTCCTGTTTCCCCTATATAAGCAATTTCTTCTTTAGCCACAACGTTTTAAAAAGCCGCCTTCTGCAGATGTTTCAAAATGCATCTGCAGACGGGAAAGAGTATCATATATGGTAAATTGTAAGAGGTTGAGTTTTCTGTGTGGTGAAGCTTTATAATTGACAGTATATCTAGGTGGCATATCATATGTCAATGAACTTTCATAAAATGAGAATAAAAGTTTAATAAAATATGGTATGTTTTAAAACATCAAGTAGGTGGAAGACACAAAGCACTGTCAGCTGACTTAGCAATATAAGTGTCAATTTTCTTTCATAAATTAGCATTACAAGATGACTTAAACCTTTCCTTGATACAGACGCTTTCTGATGCCTCTGCAGCAGACGGCTTTTTTGAAAACACAGTGACAAAAGAACAATTTCTCCTTTTGCCACAATGTTTTCCACTTTAGGTTATCCATTCAATTATAGAGATTTTTTTTTTTTTTGACAAAATATGTTCAAAGTCGTCTGCTGCAGAATTGTCGTATGAGGGAAAGGGTTAATTCTTTTAGTCATAGGTTATCCATTCAATTATAGAGATTTTCTATTTTTTGACAAAATATGTTCAAAGTCGTCTGCTGCAGAATTGTCGTATGAGGGAATGGGTTAATACTTTCCTTGATACTGACAATATCTGATGCCTCTGCATCAGGCGTTATTTGAAAACATCTTAGGGAGAAGAAAATTGCTCAAAATTATAAAATCATCCTTTAATTTACAATATTTGCATGCATTTTTTTATCGCTATACTTCCAATCCGCCAGAATTAGGTTACGCTTCGTTTATCAATTTGGAATTCACACTGGTCTAGTGGTTTTTGTGTGACCCGCGCTCCCCTTTTAATTCCTGCTTGCAGAATAGTTAATGCCTTTGGGCACTGCATTAATATCCCATGACTTGTTCCAAGTTGCAATCATTTTAGCATTTTCACTTGTGCAAAATATCAAGTTCTAAGCTTTATGTGTCATAAGCAACACTTTTACCTTATGATAAGGAGAATGGAACAATACAAGGGACAATCTCTTAGCACTTAGACTTATTTATGGAGTTTTCTCCCTTTTTCATTTTTTTTGCTTGATCATATCAGTTAATTTCCAGTGTATCGTTTTCAAACTTTGTTTGTCTTTAGCTTATGACGAGTAGATGTGCAGTGTACAAGAACCATAACTCTAGCGTGCTTATATTTGGAGATTCTAGCATGCATAATATTTATGGAGTTATCCCCATGTGTACATTTATTTGGTTCAGCCATTTTTAGCTCGACTATTCGAAGAATATGAGAGCTATAACAGTCACTTGTGCGTCGGCGTTGGCATTGCAACTTTGGTTAAAGTTTTGCATGCAAGGCTCTATCTCAAAAAGCAAAGATGGTATTGATTTGAAACTTCACACACTTATTGGACATCATCAAATGACCTTGCAGACTATATCAGATTTTGACACAATTCTGTCCCTTTTTGCACTTAGAAATTTTGGTTAAAGTTTTGCATGCAAGGCTTTTTCTCACAAACCGCAGATGGTACTGCTTTAAAACTTCACACACTTATTGGACATCATAAAGTGACCTTGCAGGACAAGTCCCAAAACTCTATACTAGATTTTCACACAATTATGCCCCTTTTTGGACTTAGAAATTCTGGTTAAAGTTTTGCGTGCAACTACATTAAGAGTCGATATCTTTGTATTTACTTAAGGCATTGCATTGAAACATTAAACAACCCTCCCAATCATCACACCTATGTAGATTATCAAGTTAGATAACTCTATCCTGCATTTACTGCAAGTTATAGCCCTTTTTTGACTTAGAAATTTTGGTTAAAGTTATGCGTGCAACGACAATAAGAATCCATATCCTAGTAGCTACTTGATGCATTGCATTGAAACTTTTTACAACCCTTTCCAACCATCACACCTATATAAACAATCAAGTTTGATAACTCTTTCCAGCATATAATGCAAATTATGTACCTTTTTTAACTAAGAAATTCTGGTTAAAGTTTTGCATGCAAGGTACTCTCATGGATATATCTCAGCTAATGATATTGACTTAAAACTTCATTCATGTCTTGCAGTGGTGTCAGACATTCAAGTTAGATAACTCTTGTATGAATTTAGTACACATAGCGGCCCTTGTTTGACATTGACAATTTGGTTAAAGTTTTGCATGCATGGAACTATCATGCACATATCTCAGTTACCTCTCAGGGATTGTTTTTAAACTTCAATATAGTCTTAAAAGGTATCAAACAATCAGGTTAGGTAACTCCTGAGTGAATTTATTACAAATTATGGCCCTTTTTGAAGTTAGAAATTGGGGTTAAAGTTCTGCAATTGCAAGGCCTTTTCTCACAAACAGCTAGCAGATGCTACTATTAAAACAAGACTTATCCAACTTGATTTATAGTTCTATACTATCAAGCCACTATCTCAGTAGCAACTGTTGTCTATAGTAACAACTGTTGTCTAATAGTATCAAATGGCAAAATAGTCGAGCATGCTGTCTTACGGACAGCTCTTGTCACACTTTAATATTATCCAATGTTCACAGGTGACACTTGGGTTTTGTGTTATTAATTTAACTCTTGTTAAATATATCATTTGTAAGAAGATTCTTGTAGTTTGTTAATACATCATCAGTATATGAGAATAAAATAAAATTCAAAGTGTTACTTGTGGAACATAAATCTTTACAATGAATTCTTTGCAATTTTGTTTATATATCCCAATCTTATTATTAACAGGGGAAAAGCATCCTTTTGTTGTGATTACATTGCAATATTGTTAAAAAACATTATAATTCACATTGGTAATAAATATAAAATGGAGACACACGAAATGTGACAAATAAATGTGACGGAATCCTATCTGAAGACAGTATAATGACAGTTTAAAGAAATTAACAGGCTGTAGTTATCTTACATCACAAATGATGATAGAATTTATTGTTGATATGAACAACCTGTCATAATGTTATACATACTCCCAATTAAAAATGGTATATTGATTCTGTGTTTACCATGCCGTGAAGAAATCTGTCAATTAAGCCATTCTCCCCATACAGACACATGCAGCAGACGACTTTTGAAAACATTTTGACTCAAACTTAATTATGCCACAATATTTTCAACTCTATTCAATAAAAAAAACTTTCATTAACCCTTTCCCTCATATAGACACTTTCTGATGCCTCTGCAGCAGACGGCTTTTTGAAAACATAGTGACAAAAGAATAAATTGCACAAAACGTGCAATTTCTCCATTTGACACAATGTTTTCCACTTTTTGTCATAGATTATCCATTCAACTATGGAGATTTGCTATACATTTTGACAAAATACGTTCTGCAGAATTGTCGTATGAGGGAAAGGGTTAACCAATTGAGTGGGAAATAAGGGAATTTATGAATTAACATTTGTCCAATGTAACAATCATCTATTTATAAAAAAAATAAGCCAAACAGATACTTTTTAACCCTTTCCCACTTTGCAGATGCAATTTGACGCACCTGCAGCAGATGACTTTTTTAAATCAATGTGGAAAAAGGAGATATTGCTCAATCATAATGTTTTTCCACTTCATTCAAGGTGAACTTTGATAGTAATTTCAATTGAAAGTCAATGATATTGATTCAACAGATTACCAATAAATGGACTGAAGTATGCCAGTATGGTATTCTTGGAGCATCAATAAATTGTGTACAAGATTCGATCTTGACCCTCCTTGACATGGGCTTATCATTAACTAAAGATTTCGTTATTTATGTTCGGTATTTGACTCAGCAGATTTTAATTTTATTTAGAAAAAATAAGACATCATGTCATTTATTTATAATGTATTTTCTGGTTGTTTAACCCTATCCTGTCTTCAGGCGCATTTTGACGCAATAGCAGAAGACGGCTTTTGAAAACATTGTGACCAAAGGTGAAATTGCTCATAATGAGAAATTTCCCCTTTGGCCACAATGTTTTCAACTTTATTTATCAATTAAGCTATCTTTTATGGAGGTTTTTCAGGTTTTTGTCACTATGTTTTCAAAGTTGTATGCTGCCGATTTGTTGTATGTGGGAAAGGGTAAATAGTTGATTTGAATGATAACATGTTGATGACTGTAAGGTTAATCCTTTCCTTTATACAGATGCCGTTACATTTTCACACTTGCAGACACATTTGGACGCATTTGCAGCGGACAACTTTCGAAAGCATTATGGCGATACGAGACATTGCCCATAAACAAATATTTTATCCTTTTGTCACAATATTTTCAACTCTATTCAATAACTATACTTTCATTTGTAGAGATTTACCATATTTTGTCCTAGACATTTTCAAAGTCACCTGGAGGTTTGTTGTATGTGGGAAAGGCTTGAGACATGTTTGAAGCAATTACATCTTTATAACTTTTTGTGATATAATTTAACCCTTTCCCACATACAACAAATCTGCAGCAGATGAGTTTGAAAACATAGTGACAAAAACCAGAAAAATCTCCATGAGAGATATGGGTAGCCTTATTGTTAAATAAAGTTGAAGACATTTTGGCCAAAGGAGAAATTGCTCATCATGAGCAATTTCATCTTTGGCCACAATGTTTTCAAAAGTCGTCTGCTGCTATTGTGCCAAAACGGTCTGCAGGTAGAAAAGGGATAAGCATGATGTGCAGTAATCCTGTTGTACTCAATGTATCAATCTCTCTATGTTTTCAGTCCCACAATAAAAGAAGAACAACCCAGCTTCAGAGTCATATGAGACAAAAAAAGACAACAGAGGACGCTAAGCAACAGGTCTGGGAGGCTAGATTTAAAAAACGTTTCGATGAAAAGAACAGATTAGAACATGAAGATGGTCTCAAGTTTTTCCAGGTAAATCTTTGTTATGAGCTAAACAATAGGAAGAAACACTGGAGTGCTATTCTGCTTAGGTTAACCCTTTCCCTCATATACACGCTTTCCGACGCCTTTGCAGCAGACGGCTTTTAGAAAACATAGTGACAAAAGAAGAAATTGCTCATGACGAGCAATTTCTCCTTTTGTCACAATGTTTTCCACTTTTAGTCATAGGTTATCCATTCAATTATAGAGATTTTCTATTTTTTGATAAAATATGTTCGAAGTCGTCTGCTGCAGAATTGTCATATGAGGGAAAGGGTTAAGTACCAGTATCCCTCATCGTCAAGGTCACATGTGGTCATACAGTTTAATTTGATTGATTGGGGGTTGACGTCGTGTTTTCAAAAAAAATTCAGTCATATCAAGGTGGCCAGTTCACCTTCTCATACATTTCCTGGTTTGCTCACACCAGTACTCCACACAACATACTTTCCAAGCAACTGGCTGCTTTCCCACATAGTCTGTTAATTAGCCCATTGGTGAAAGACAAATGACGCTTGTCACAGTGACTTTTGTCAAACGTTTTGAAAGAATGTTGGCCGAGCTGGGATTTGAACTGGCAATCCCTGGATTAATAGCCCGCGTCGCTACCGACTGAGCTACCAGGGCTCGGCAGTGGTCATACAGAAATATTTGTTGATATTTTGCTATAAACTCTTCTTTTGAATACTTGAACATTCTGTCCTATAACACATCTCATCACTCTATGCTCAAAACATCAACCAATTAGGACTATAACAAAATTAAGCGCTCTGGTCCTGTGTTTTTTTTAATGAAGTATATTGCATGCTTTACAGTGGATAATGGAAAAATATAGTGGAATAAAAAAGCCTGATGATCTCACTGTTTCATTCAGTTAGAATTATCGAGTGATATTTATTACTGTTTACTCTGTATTTTTTCCAGTTTCTCATTATCTTAAGAAATTAAAAGCTTGAAACTAACAGATCAATTGGTTGTTTAGATTTAACAGCCTGCTATATTTCCCTTCATGAAATATATTTCGATTTTACATGAAGATTAATAATTATCCACTTTGTCCTATCAAACTGTTTTGAGTGCTCTCCTAAACCCTTTCCCACCTGCTGACGCATTTCAATGCATTTGTAGCAGACAACTTTTGAAAACCTTTTGCCACAATGCTTCCAACTCTATGCAATATTTATACATGTATATATACATGTAACATTCAAAGAGGATTTTTCCTTTTTTTGTCTATATATGTTTTCAAAGTTGTCTGCTGCAGATTTGATGCATGTGGGAAAGGGTTAAAGGCTCTAGATATCATAAAGTCCTTATTTACTTTTCTAAAATCCTTTTTTGAGCTCCAAACCCCATATTGTTGGTACTCAAAAGAAGGGTCTCAGCGAAACACTTCTTTTGAGTACCCAAAATAATAGGGCTTTAAATAGCTTCTTGAGAGAGATATGATTATGTTCTTGAGAGATATATGATTATGTTCTTGAGAGATATATGATTATGTTCTTGAGAGAGATATGATTATGTTCTTGAGAGAGATATGATTATGTTCTTGTCTTGAGAGAGATATGATTATGTTCTTGAGAGAGATATGATTATGTTCTTGAGAGAGATATGGTTATGTTCTTGAGAGAGATATGATTATGTTCTTGAGAGAGATATGATAATATTCTTGAGAGAGATATGATTATGTTCATGAGAGAGATATGATTATGTTCTAGAGAGAGATATGATAATATTCTTGAGAGAGATATGATTATGTTTTTGAGAGAGATATGATTATGTTCTTGAGAGAGGTATGATTATGTTCTTGAAAGAGATATGATTATGGTCTTGAGAGAGATATGATCATGTTCTTGCAAAAGCCTGCTTACTCCCCATTATCTATGTCCCTGGTACTGTCAGTACGTTGAATCATTTTATTTTGCACCCTGATACACGGCCTAGCATAATAGGGTAGGAGAGACAGAATTCCCCCCACCAAATGCATTAACAACAGCCACACCGCTTTAGTAAGCACTTGTTTATCTTTTAAGTCCTGTTTAGATACTCATAATTCATCTAAATGTTCACCATGTAAACTCCCGTAAATTTCTGGTCTCAATGATTTACTTTCCATTCCCATCATGAATTTGCAAGAATTTATGAGTTTCAACGAAATGACATAAAAATAATCATTAGAGGTATACCCCCATTGGTATAATTATCCCTTTCCCACTTAAACACCTGCTTTTACGCATTCACAACAGACGACTTTTGAAAACATTGTGGCAAAATGAGAAATTGCTCATTATGACAAATCTCTTTCTTTTGCAGCAATGTTTTCAACTCTATACAATTTCATTAATAGAGATTTTCTACATGTTTCTGTAGATGTTTTTCATTGTGGTCTGCTGCAGATTCGTTGTATGTAGGAAAGGGGGGTTCAATTATCTAGGTACATGTCAAATGTAACCATGACGTATTACATGTTCTCAGACAAAACCATGTCTCTCAAAATGATGTTTAATTCAATTCAACAAAACTGAAAGCATCTGAAGAAGAAAAGAAAAACATAAATATATTTGTCCAAGGGAGCAGTGACAGCAGAAATTAACATTGTTAAATTTTCATTTTGAGCTATTTTTCATTTGCCACAATATTTCCAAAATTGTCTGCTGCAGATACGTTAATATATGTCTGTTACAATGTTGGAAAGGGTTAAATATTTTCTGTATATTATTAAAGGAAAGTGATTCAACTGCGACACTGAGGGATCGAAAGCTGTGTTAACGCAAGCTGATATTTTTTCTTTATTCATAATAATTTTAATATTATGTTTTCTGCATGTACAATGGTTCAAAATAGGGAATTAATATAAGAGGGAAAGGTAGTAAATATTGATATGTAGAACAGGGAAATTTCATGAAATTTCAATTAAATCAAAACCCAAAAGAAACCGAAGGCAATTTTATTTCTATCTATTACAGTAAACAGTAGACACTTATGTAGCCCAAAAGATGTTTAAATAGAATAGATTTCATTTCTTTGAAGTCTGTCTTAATCTCCGTACAGATGTATCGGTTTATCTCTATATTTCATCAATACAAAGTTAACTGGAGTGACTTGATCGAATTTGGATCAATTAGCCCCCATATTTTATGTGTGTCACCAAAAGTTTTTGTCACCCATAGAAAACTTTACCGACTAGATCTAAAAGAAAATGAATTTCACAGATTTCTTGTACACATTTTATGCCTGCTTTTGCCAGTCATACTCGAGTTCTAAATTCACTGCTGCAAAAGTAAAAAATTATTAATGATTAGCAATTTCTCCTTTTGCCACAATGTTTTGAACTTTATTCAATATTTAAAACTTCATTTATAGAGATTTTCCATATTTATTTTTTTGGCTTGATGTTGTCAAAGTCGTCTACTGCAGATCTGTTGAATATTGAAAATGTTTAAGTGATATTTGACAAAGTCCAATTAAAGATATTTCATACAGGAAAAACATTAACCCTTTCCCTCATGTAGATGTATTCTGATGCCTCTGCAGCAGACGACTTTTGAAAACTTTGTGACAAAAGAAGAAATTGCTCAAAACAAGCAATTTCTCTTTTTGACACAATGTTTTCAACTCTATTCATGTGTGTTCATTTAGGGAGATTTTCCATATTATTGTTGAGATATTTTCAAAGTCATCTGCTGTAGATTTGTTGTATGTGGAAAAGTGTTAATTTTTCACATTCCTAATATTTTTCCTTAAAACTTGGAATCAGTCTTTTTGAAAATATTCAGGTAAATGAGCGATATCTCCTTTTTATGCCCTTCTATGAAGAAAAGGGGGTATAATTTGCTTTATACAAGTCTGTCTGTAGACCAAAACTTGTCTGATTGATAACTGGATAATTCTTGGACCTATAATACTCAAACTTGACAGGGAGGTTGAGCATCAACCAGTAGATAACCCCTAATGATTTTGAGGTCATCTGTTCAAAGGTCAAGATCACAGTGACCTTGAACAATGTAAGGGGGATATACTGGTTGACAAACAGCTCTTGTTTCAACTGTTTTTTGTAACTCATTCCATTTTACTTTCCACAGAAAATGGTAAATAAAGGAGAAGAGGTGGAGCAAAGTCTTTACAACAAAGTAAGAAATGCTGAATACGCCCGTCAGAAACAGGAACAGTCTGTCAGACATCTGCAACAACAGCTACAGGACGCCAAACGCAAGAATGCCATCAGAGTGAAACAAGAAATATCGGATCGTAACAAACAGGAGATGGAACTCCAGCAACAGCTGGTGAAAGAGAAAGCAGAACTGGATAAGGTAGGTGAACTCGGATTGGTTGATATTAACCTTTTCCCTTATATAGACGCCTCTGCAGCAGACAGCTTTTTGAAAACATAGTGACAAAAGAAGAAATTGCACAAAACGTGCAATTTCCCCTTTTGCCACAATGTTTTCCACTTTTTGTCATAGGTTATCCATTCAATTATGGAGATTTTCTATGTTTTGACAAAATATGTTCAAAGTCGTCTGCTGCAGAATTGTTGTATGAGGGAAAGGGTTAACCCCTCTCCCACAGTCATACTAAAGATCTGCAGCAGAGGACTTTAAGAACATCAATAGATTTTTTTTGAAATTCTCAATAAATGAAATTATTATACCCCCAAAAAACAAAGTTTTGGGGGGTATATAGGAGTCACTGTGTCGGTCGGTCGGTCGGTCGGTCGGTCGGTCGGTCGGTCGGTCGGTCGGTCGGTCGGTCGGAAGCCATATTTTGTCCAGACCATATCTTAACAATGCAACATAGGATTTGAACGAAACTTCATAGGATGATACAACACATTGAGAGGAAGTGCGGTGTACAGGAACCATAACTCTATTTTATCTAAATACAGAGTTATTGCCCTTTGTTACTTTTTCTAGTAGTCTTGTCCGGAGCATAACTTAAAAACTAATTGTTGGAATTTAATAAAACTTCATAGGATGATACAACACATTAAGAGGAAGTGCTGTGTATAGGAACCATAACTCTATTTAATCTAAATACAGAGTTATTGCCCTTTGTTACTTTTTCTTGTCCATAGAATTACTTAATAACTAACAGATGGAATCTAATAAAACTGCATATAACGGTAGAGCATAATCAGAGGAAGTGCAGTGTACAAGAAACATAACTCTACTTTACATAATTACAGAGTTATTGCCCTTTGTTACTTTTTCATATTCGTAGAGTCTTGTCCGGAGCATAACTTTAAAACTAATTGTTGGAATTTAATAAAACTTCATAGGATGATACAACACATTGAGAGGAAGTGCAGTGTACAGAAACCATAACTCTATTTATTCTAAATACAGAGTTATTGCCCTTTGTTAAATTACTTAATAACTAACAGATGGAATCTAATAAAACTGCATACAATGGTAGAGCATAATCAGAGGAAGTTCAGTGTACAAGAACCATAACTCTAATTTACATAATTACATTACAGTTATTGCCCTTTGTTACTTTTTCTTGTTCATAGAGTCTTGTTAAGTTGCTGGTCATATTTTGTCCGGCCTAATTCTTACAAACCACTGTGTGGAATTCAATAACATTTTACATGAAGCTTCTATACCAAGAGGAGATGTGCATACCATTAAGGTCTTATGATTGCATGTTATTTTACAGAGTTATGGCCCTTTTACTTATTAACTTGTTGGTCGGTCAGAAGCCATCTTTTGTCCAGCCTATTTCTTACAAACCACTGGGTGGAATTCAATAACATTTTACATGAAGCTTCTATACCAAGAGGAGATGTGCACATCATAAAGGTCTTACAATTGCATGTTATTTAACAAGAGTTATGGCCCTTTTGTTGGTCGGTCGGAATCCATATTTTGAGTCAAGGTGCTGTTTTGGGGGTATTTATCATCTTCAGTGATATTTCTAGTTATAATTGTATTGAGTAATGAAATCATGGTGGCAAAAGGAAAACGGAAAAATTATTCCTAATGATTGAAATAATGTTTTCAAGAGTTATCTGCACGGACTGAGATGAGTCAAAATGATTCTGTATGTGGGAAAGGGTTAGCACTAGGGTAGAAGTTAAAGGTGCTGAACTACAGATGGAGATCACAATTTTGAAATGTCGAAACTTCTGCAAATATTGCTAATAGTGACAACAAAGTAAGTAATAAATAGTACAAAACTATTATGGCAGTAAATGTTGAAAAACAGTCAATTGAAAGTCATTAAAATTGTACAAAATTTAGCTTACTGGGTATGTCTACCCAGTAAAAATGAAGCATAAAGGATCACTATTTAGATTTTTATTGTACTGGTAAGTGAAATTATCACTCTAATTTTATCCCAGAATTATGATTCTAATATTTCAAGTCAACTTTTGAACAGTTTTAAACTTTGACTATACTATCTATAATCTGGAGTTCAGCACCTTTAAAATCTGGAATATATTGAATTTAATGAATGATTTTGATTGTTTGTAGCACTTGTAATCTTTAACCTTCATGCTTATACTAAACCCGTTAGGTCTACCCATAGTACTTTCTATCCCTTAAGTAGTGAAGTTTTAATGGTAATTAACTCTTAAATTACAACAGGAACGACATCTTTAAACCTTTCCAACAAACAAAAAATCTGCAGCAGACAACTTTGATAACATTTAGTCAACAATATGGAAACTCTCTATTTATAATATGAAAGAACAATTATTGAAAACATTTATGTTGAAAACATTTTGGCAAAAACAGAGAAATTGCTCATATTGAGCAATTTCTCCTTTGGCCACAATGATTTCAAAATTTGTATGCTGCAGAAGTGTCAGAAAGTGTCTGTATGTGGAAAAGGGTTAACCCAGGATAAATGTAACCGGTAGTACTTGTTATATTACCAAAGGAATGCTGTGTTAAAACTGAAATTGTAAAAAGCGTCATTAAATTATACTTCCAAATCATTTCCCCCTTATTCTGTGAATCTTTTCACAATATTTATTGGGACAATATCTTGGTTTGTTCTTATGAGCTTGTATGTTTTTTAACCCTTTCCCTTATATAGACGCTTTCTGACGCCTCTGCTGCAGATGGCTTTTTGAAAACATGGTGACAAAAGAAGAAATTGCTCACACACACATTGCCACAATGTTTTCCACTTTTAGTCATAGGTTATCCATTAAATTATAGAGATTTTCCATTTTTTGACAAAATATGTTCAAAGTCGTCTGCTGCAGAATTGTCGTATGAGGGAAAGAGTTAAAGAAAAAAGGTTGGGGTTTTGTGATACCCTTGGTGTCATCTGCATCGTCACAAAATTTAAAACTTATTATACCTCATAACTAAAAAACCCGTTTCAAATGAAACCTGGGACACATATTTATTTCTAGGAACAATACACCTGTCAATGTCAAGTCACATAACTCTGGCTCTAAAAATGATTCAGTAATGCCCCTTTTTCGAAAGCAGATGAGCATTAGCTTGTTTTTAGATGAAGACTGACATTCTTTCGTTGCGGCCTCTTTTATTTCAGTCAGACCCTCCCTGACACACCAACTCCCGGCCCCTTGATTAGTGTAATCTTGCTTAATTTGTTCTCATTCTAATTTGAGCAATCCTTATCTTCACCAAATTTAGTCACAATCTTTATGGGCATAATATCTAGACAATGTAAGCCAGAGCATTACCTTATGTCTCTTTGACTTGCACTTGTTGTGACATTTTCTAGTTTTAGCTCACCTGAGTATGAAGTGCTCAAAGTGAGCTATTAATTGCGATCCATCTGTGTCCATCATGCACCATCAACAATTTGACTGACCCTTTCTAACATACAGATGCTTTCTGACACCCCTGCAACAGACAACTTTTGAAACCATTGTGACCAATGGGAGAAATTATTCATGATAAGCAATTAATCCTTTTGCCACAATGATTTCAACCCTCTTTAGTGTACAGAGATTTTTGATATTTTGGCCAAGATGTTTTCAAAATAGTCTGCTCCAGGTTTGCTGAATGTTGGAAAGGGTTAACCCTTTTCCTCATACGACAATTCTGCAGCAGACGACTTTAATCGTATTTTGACAAAACATAGAAAATCTCCTTAATTGAATGGATAACCTATGACAAAAAGTGGAAAACATTGTGGCAAAAGGAGAAATTGCACATTTTGTGCAATTTCTTCTTTTGCCACTATGTTTTGAAAAAGCCGTCTGCTGCAGAGGCGTCAGAACGCGTCTATATGAGGGAAAGGGTTAAACAACTTATCCTCCAATTCTACTTTCACTCACACAAAACTTTACAGGAAACTTCCCTATCTGGTTTTCTAATAAATTGGCAGAAAGAATTTAACCCTAAATTCCCACATATATAGACACTTTCTGACACCACTGCAGCATACCACTTTTGAAATCATTGTGGCAAAAGGAGAAATTGCTCATGATGAGTAATTTCTCCATTTGTCACAATAATTTTAATTATATTCAATAATGATAGTAACATTTATAGAGACTTTCTTTATGTTAGGCCTGATAATTTCAAAGTCGTCAGCTGCAGATTTATAGTATGTTGGAAAGTAACTTAATTCCTTGAAGAACTCTGGTTACTGTAGAAATGAAAAAGAATGAAATCGTGATAACCTTAACCCTTTCCCACAAACAAAAAATCTTAAGCAGACGACTTTGAACATATCTAGGCTTAAATTTATAAAAGCTCTTTGAATGAAGATAAAAGCATAATGCATTGAGTTGAAATCATGGTAGCAAAATGAGAAATTGCTATCAATTGCCTTTACTATAATGTTTTCAAAAGTTGTTTTGCTGTTGTTGCATCAAAATATGTCTATAGGTTGAGAAGAGTTAAAGTATTATCCTCTGAAACTTCCAGCCCTATTTTGGAAATAAATTCACATAAATGATCCATACAATTAACCCTTTCCCTCATACGACAAATTTGCAGCAGACGACTTTGAACATATTTTGTCAAATAATGGAAAATCTTTATAATTGAATGGATAACCTATGACAAAAAGTGGAAAACATTGTGGCAAAAGGAGAAATTGCACGTTTTGTGCAATTTCTTCTATTGTCACTATGTTTTTAAAAAGCTGTCTGCTGCAGAGGCGTCCGAAAGCGTTTATATGAGGGAAAGGGTTAAACCAGATTGATTGGCAAATTAACTAGGCTGCATGAGACTGTCACAGTTTAACTGTGTGAATTAAGTACTTTGTAAATCTTCTTCTGTTAATGTTAGTGTAATTTAAGGAATAATTTCTATGAATGTACATTGTGTTTCCCTCTACCAATACAGCTGAACCAAAATGATTTTGCCAAAAAGCATAGCCTCCATGGACTGTGACAGTTCATCTCTATAAATGTGTAAATGTTTGAAAATCAACTTCTCAAGTATCACTTAGTGGAAGCTTAATTTTGAAATAATTTCACTAGAATCATCTTTACCATCTTCCAAAATAGCCAAAACTAAATTGATTAGCCAAAATCAAATTGATTAGCCAAAACCAAATTGATTAGCCAAAACTAAATTGATTAGCCAAAACTAAATTGATTAGCCAAGACGAAATTGATTAGCTAAAACATAGGAGTGACCCTTCAACTTGTTATATAGTGTATAATGCATTCTTTGAAATGGCTACCACCTCTGGGGCTGTGACAAATCATCTTCTCAGTAGAGCGATCTATGGCCACGATGGTCCCATTGTTCATAAGAGCCAGAGATGTTTGCAGGAACCAGACACCAAATACAGCCAGTATTAGTTTATTTAAAGCCTTTAAAGACATTCATGCATTCAGATTATTATTTAGCAGTGATAATCAATGTCAAATAAATAGATTTGAAACTAACACAGGCTCATATCATGCATAAAGATTATGTTTTAGCAATAATTATTAATGTCAAATAAATTAATAAAAAGCTATCACATTATTTGCATTATGTAAAAATATGTTTATTTAGCAGTGAGCGTTAAATAAATAAATTAGCCGGTAACACATTATTGCATCATGCATAAAGAGGCAAGAAGACATTTAAACAGATGTCTTTCATTAGACTGTGACCCTCCTTGTGAGATAGAACGTTTTAACCCTTTCCCTCATACGGCAATTCTGCAGCAGACGACTTTGAACGTTTTTTGTTAAAAAATAGAAAATCTCCATAATTGAATGGATAACCTATGACAAAAAGTGGAAAACATTGTGGCAAAAGGAGAAATTGCACGTTTTGTGCAATTTCTTCTTTTGTCACTATGTTTTCAAAAAGCTGTATAGGCGTCAGAAAGCGTCTATATGAGGGAAAGGGTTAAACAAATGGCAAAAACTAGTAGTGTAAATACCACCTGTGTGCATGACAGGCATGGTGAACCCTCTACTTCTTCACCCTTTCCCTCATATAGACGCTTTCTGACGCCTCTGCAGCAGACAGCTTTTTGAAAACATGTCAACAAAAGAAGAAATTGCTCAAAAACAAGCAATTTCTCCTTTTGTCACCATGTTTTCAACCTTTTTCATTATTGTACTTTAATTTAAAGGGAGTTTCCAAATTGTATCGGTATGTTTTCAAAGTCGTCTGCTGGAGATCTGCTGTATGAGGGAAAGGGTTAAATGTTTACCTCATGTAACAGACAACAGTTTAGGCCTTTTCATGCATCTTTGGTGAAGGACTTATTTGTCAAAATGATCAATTTTCCATGTCCCAACAGGTTTTTCATATGTTACAAACTTTCCTTCAGGTCTTTTTAACCTTTACCAACATACAGACAATTTCTGAAAGGGTTAAAGAAGAAGACTCTCAATGTAATATATCAGTTAGATAATTAAAAGAAAGTGTAAAAAGTAGCCACCGTTGGGAGTAATTTCTGGTAATAAAATAACAACTAACAATGTTTCATTGTCATTTTATAAGCATTGTTATAAAAATACATACATATAAGTGCTTTTTCTGCCAATGTTTTTTCTGCAAATCTTTTAAAGAATAGTTTCGGCATTAGATATCTTCTGAATATAAATTGAAGTCATTAATAACCCTACCATGTCTATATACATGTAGTATACAAATAAACAAAACAATAGTGGTGTAAATTGTGCATTAAAAGTAATGTACCCTATTAAGTGCATTAACTAAAAATAAAATTAATAAAGTTGAACCAATGTCTACAGCTCAGTAATGTTGAAAATCTTATCCCCATATTGAAATTGTCTTAAAGTCCAACAAAATTAGAAAGGATATGAATTTATAAAATGACAGAAATATTACAAATATGCATTGTCAAGGCACGTTTTTTAGCCATCTGGCATTCATTTACATTCATTGTAATTCAGCAGCTTTATTTTAATTGGTGTAAAAGTTCAAATGTATACAGCCAAAGGTTATATCTGTCACTTTCATATGCAAAAAGGAAAAAATCTCACTTTAGAATATTCTTTACGTGTCAAAAATAAAACACTTTTGTTCTTTCAAAAACACTCTCTCTTCCTTCAAAACACATATTTACATAAGCGTCATCTAAAGCCAATTTGCATAATGAAGTTCAAGGATAAAGTATCCTTTTTCCATGATATATACAGTAAATCTTCAGCAGACGGCTTTGAATATATCTAAATTTATCTATTTAAAAATGTAAAAGGAGAAATTGTCCATTATGATCCCAAGTAATCAAAGCATACTTTTGACATAGGGTTGAAAACATTGTGGAAAAAGCAGAAATTGCTTGTTATGAGCATTTTTTCCCGGTACTCCAATGATTTTCAAACGTTTTCAGCGTTGGAGTTATTACAAGATGTCTGTATTTTAGGGCTGAGAGCAATTTAACCTTTTCCCTCCTGCAGACGCATTTTGACGCATTAGCAGCAGACGACTTTTGAAAACATTGTGGCCAAAGATGAAATTGCTCATGATGAGCAATTTCTCCTTTGGCCACAATGTTTTCAACTTTATTTAACAATTAAGCTATCGTTTATGGAGATTGTTCAGGTTTTTATCACTATGTTTTCAGAGTCGTCTGCAGAAGATTTGTTGTATGTGGGAATTGATTGATTGATTGATTGGGGTTTAACATCGTTTTTAACAATTTCTCAGTCATATCACGGTGGCCAGTTCACCTACTCATGTGTTTCCTGGTTTTCTCACACCAGTACTCCACACAACAATCTTCCCAAGCAACTGGCTGCTTTTCCACATAGACTTAGCCCATTGGTGGAAGATGAATGACGCATGTCGCAATGACTTTTGTCAAACGTCGGAAAGAAAGTTGGCCGAGCCGGGATTCAAACTCACAACCCCTGGATTGACAGCCCGCGTCGTTACCGACTGAGCTACCGGGACTCAACGTTGTATGTGGGAAAGGGTTAAAGTTGATGTTTTATAGAAATTCTAGTCCAGGTGCATAACTCAAGGCAAGGAATACAAATTATATTAGAGCCGAGCTATGAGAAAAAAAACGTACAGTCTGTTTGAGTAAGTGATTACTGCTGACGGAGGAAACTTCCTGTATGTGGGGTTACAATAATAGCTTTTTTACCTATAGGGGAGATAACTCAGATCAACTGATGAACCGTGGGGAAATTATAGAAAGTCTCTGTGAGTCTGTCACATTCTACTGTGTCTGCATGAACTGACCTGAGTTATATCAATACAAATGGTTATGAGATGTTTTTACTTATGGAAAAACATTAATATATTAGTAAAATACTACAGCTGTATGACTGTAGGCAAAGAGCAATCAATCTGTCAAACATACTTTGATTTTCTAACCAGTATAAAGCAGATCGAGGGCTTGGCGTGAAATGGTTGTAACTAAAATTGGTATTTTGTTACCATTAGGTTAATCAACTCGCATTAATGTCTTTATAAACGTTAAATCTTTTTTTTCTTGGTAAACAATGGAAATTTAGGTGCCATTGCTCGTTCTGAGCAATGGCTCCTAAATTTGCATTGTTTACAAAGGGGTCAAAATTGCCCCTAAACCAGGGTTTTCAAAATATGTTTTTAGTTACAACCGTTTCACGCCAAGCCTTCGAGATTTGGTTTAGGGCAATATTTACAAAAAGAAATATAATAGCAAATTCAAAATGGCTTTTAGCAGCATAGTATTACTGTTGCTGTATCTACTATATAGGAATTAACCCTTTCCCTCATATAAACACTTTCTGAAGCCTCTGCAGCAGATTGCTATTGAAAACAATATGACAAAAGGAAAATGTTTATAATTGTATTCAATAATTATAAATTCATTGAAGGTAATAATCCATGTGCCACCTAGATGTTTTCAATGTTGTCTGCTGCAGATTCGTTGTATGTGGGAAAGGGTATAATTGTAAGGTTAGAACAAACTGGACAGTCATGAATGAGGTAATGGGAGTTACATTGCTAATCGAATATCCCTTGACAGAATAGTTGATGCATCTGCCATTTGGTTTGAAAAAATGTAATTTGTCAGATATAAAAAATGGGTTTATAAATCAACCCCCTTAATCTGTCTTAACCCTTTCCCACACATAGAAGCATTTTGATGCCTCTGTAGCAGACGACTTTTGAAAACATTGTGGCTAAAGGAGAATTGCTCATAATGAGCAATTTCTCCCCTTGCCACAATGTTTTAAACTCTATTCAATGATGAGACTTTCATTTATAGATTTACCAAATTTTTAACCAGATACTTTCAAAGTTATCTGCCGCTGATTTGTTGTATGAGGGAAAGGGTTAAAGCGGGATTTACAGTAAACCTGTCACATTTACCTACCTTTAGAAGGGAAGACTTTTAATTTGTTATTTATTTTCATTTTGAATAGGTTATATTACCCATTTTACCTGACATGTTCATATTAGATTTTAACTTTCCCACATATATCTTTTCGATGCCTCTGCAGCAGACGGTTTATGAAAGCATTGTAACAGAAAAATTGCTCATGATGAGCCATTACTCCTTTTGTCATACTGATTTTAACTCAAATCAATTATTATACTTTCATTTTCAGATTGTTTTTATTTTGGCCAAGATGTTTTCAAAGTCGCCTGCTGCAAATGTGTTATATGTGGCCGGGAAAGGGTTAATACTTTCCTAAATACAAGAAATCTGCAACAGTGACTTTGAAGATGTCTAAACAAATATATGGAAAATGTCTATAAATGGAAGTGTTATTATTGAAAAAAGTCAAAGACAATGTGGCAAAAGGGAGATATTGCTCATTTTGAGAAATTTCTTACTTTGCTGGAATGATTTAAAAGGACATCTGCAGCAGTTGCATCAAATTGCATCTGCAAGTGGCAAAGGTTAAAATCATCTTTTTTGAAAACATTCGAGGAAAACATTGTAACATTTTGAAATGTCATATTATTGTGATGGTAAGTTTAAAACAAATTGGAAAGGAGAGAAATTCTTTTAAGCTTGTCGTTTTTTCAATTATGAATAACCCTTGACGTCGTCTTTGTCATCGTCACAAATCTTTAATCTTACCTTAGAAATCAAAAACAGTTGCACATATTCAAATGAAACTTGGTACACATGTTTCTAGAAACAATACGCATGTCTATACCAAGTCACATAACTCTGGCTTTAATAATTATCCAGTTATGCCCCTTTTCGGACTTCACAATTTGCCTGATTCAAATGACATAGGTATCAGGGATAGGCTGGGTTAACAAAGTTCTCCAAAAGGCATGCAATAAATCTTTTCAGTCTTTAATCCTATAGCAGACAAATTTAATAACTATTCACAAAGTAAACAAAAATTGTGGCCAATAGTGGAATTGATCATTATGAGCAATTTTTCCTTATGCCACTAGGTTTTCCAGAGTTGTCTCCTGCTGTAGATGACTAGAAATGCGTCTGCATGTTGGAAGGCAGACAGCTTTTTAAAAACATAGTGACAAAAGAAGAAATTGCACAAAACGTGCAATTTCTCCTTTTGCCACAATGTTTTCCACTTTTTGTCATAGGTTATCCATTCAATTATGGAGATTTTCTATTTTTTGACAAAGAACGTTCAAAGTCGTCTGCTGCAGAATTGCCGTATGAGGGAAAGGGTTAATTTAGTTTTTATACAATCAAGAAAATCAAGTTCAACTACAGTGGTTATCCATGTCCAAGATACAGATTTATTTTGTAGTGTCTGCTGTAAATATCCATTGAAATCGGGTAGAACCAAGATATATTATTATGAGCAAATTCAAATCATCATAGCTCAGTCAATAAAGAAAAGGGTCGTTGAGCCATTCCCTGGAAGCTCAGTTGGTAGCGACACGAGCTGTCAATTAATCCAGGGGTTGTGAGTTTGAACCCCAGCTTGGCCAACATTCTTAACGACGTTTGAAAAAAGTCACTGTGACATGCTACATTGCTCTTTCACCAATGGGCTAACAGTAACAGCCTATGATGAAAAGCAGTCAGATGCTTGGAATGAATGTTGTGTGGAGTACTGGTATGAGAAAGCCAGGAACTACATGAGTAGGCTGCCGTGATATGAAATTGTTGAATGCTGCGTTAAACTCCAATATCAAGAGCTGTTGACTTTAAATCTTGGCTAAGCCATTCAGCCTTTTGTCACAATAGATTGTAACCAGCATTGATATATGAGTGGTCCTCTGCTAAAGCTAATCTTAGGGTATTTGAAATCGATGTAGATGCATGTCTCCCAGTATTTAGAAGTCCTGCGCTAGGAGTCTCCGGTGGGACTATAGGTTTGCCCTTCTGTCCACCTAAACTTCCAATTTTGGTATGCTAAAGGGTGTCATGTATTAAATGTTGGCTCACTGACAACTTGACATTGACCTTCTGTCCACCTAAACTTCCAATTTTGGTATGCTAAAGGGTGTCATGTATTAAATGTTGGCTCACTGACAACTTGACATTGACCTCTGACCCCATTTACAGGCAAAATTGTCGGAGCTTTAATTATCTCCTATATTTTCGCACATAAAGTTACAAACATTTTCATATTAAGTAATTGTTAACAAATGAAATAAAGTAAATATCTTACCAGGCTATGACACTTGGCTACACATAGTATTACTAGACAAATAAATATAGTTAAGGTGTATTAATCTTGTCTGTACAACAACCGTCTTGACGGTGTGACTGCCGACGTGCAGATGATTTGTTAATTTCTAGAAAGTATATCTATGCTATAGCTCCTCAAGATTATTATTCCAGTATGAGGACACATCTTTGGAAGACGGTTTGTCAAAAAAGAATATGTTGCTGTGACCTTCACCTTGACCTATTTGAAGAAAATGGCTATGCCACATTTCCTCCACTTTCGAACCAACTTAACTCAATACATGCAAGATAGTTATCACATCCCGAAATAAGATTACTGTGACCTTGAAGTTTGACCCCCCATTTCAATTGAAATCCTTTGTTGGGTTTATCCATTGCACCGTAACATCTGTAAAACGTGCAGCTTTGATGTCTGGTTTTATTATCCCCTCGACTAACGAAGTTTGCGATGGGGATATAGTAACGGGACTGTCTGTTCGTTCGTCCGTGCGTAACAACCTTGTGACCACTCTACACTGAATATCCTTCAACCGATCTTAACCAAACTTGGTATACAGTTAGTATATGGCAAGGTCTAGAAGCCTATTTCAAGGTCATAGGTTAAAGGTCAAGGTCAAAATTGGACTTTGAATACCAAGGGATTTGCAGTTGGGTTTTTTACAATGAAGAGTATATGACATCCCCCTACTTGTTAAGGGACTTGAATGAGCAATGGCACCTAAATTTCCATTGTTTACCAAATAAATGATTTAACGCTTTTAAAGACTTTATGGCGAGGTGATTAACCTTGGTAAAAAAATACCAATTTTAGTTACAACCGTTTCAATCCAAGCCCTCGATGAGTACGTGTTCAGAAGCAGACATCAAGCTTGATTGATATAAGCTGAAAGCTTGCTTCACAATCTATGTAAAATAAATGAAGTTTCGATCAGCTAACCCTTTCCCTCATACAGTTAATCTGCAAGTACAATTATTAAATAGAGTTAAAATTATTGTGACATTGTTAATCATGAGTGATTTCCTATTTTGTCATTATTTGCTTTCAAAAAACTTCAGATGTGGGTAAATTTGCCTGCTTGCCAGAAAGGGTTCATTATAGAGCGAACACAATCTGCAATATGTACATAACTACATCGAGGGCTTGGCGTGAAATGGTTGTAACTAAAAGTGGTATTTTATTACCAAGGTTAATCACCTTGCCATAATGTCTTTATAAACGTTAAATCTTTTTTTTCTTGGCAAACAATGGAAATTTAGGTGCCATTGCTCGTTTTGAGCAATGGCACCTAAATTTGCATTGTTTACAAAGGGGTCAAAATTGTCCCTAAACCAGGGTTTTCAAAATAGGTTTTTAGTTACAACCGTTTCACGCCAAGCTCTCGACATGTACGATATTACTCAGTTGTTTTTTTCTACAATTTTACCCCTACCCCCATCTTGAAAACCAGTTGTAAAAGGTTGAAGTAGATTTTGAGTCTCTGACATGAAACTTCAATTTAGCGACTCTGTCCTTTACCCTTTTCCAACATGTAGATGCTTTCTGACGCCTCTGCAGCAGACGACTTTTGAAAACATTGTGGCAAAGGTGAAATTGCTCATAATGAGCAATTTCACCATTCGCGACAATGTTTTCAATTCTATTTAACAATTAAAGTGTCATTAATGGAGATTTTTCACATTTTTGATAAGATATTTTCAAAGTCGTCTGCTGCAGAGTTGTCGTATGTGGGACAGGGTTAAGAATATGGAGTTCAGTCAGATCCTTAAGGTAATTATGTTTCAAGGAGACCCCACCAAGGCAAGGCTCAAAGGAATTAAAATCCGATTAAATGCCATTAAATCATTTATCATTCCAATAAAAGGCATACTTATGATTGTTAAACTGGTTTGCCCTTTTGCTGAAGGAAAAAACTGATGAACTTTTAATACATAACATAAACCATTTACATACATGTACCAGATTTTAAATTGTTTGCAGTCATCTGTTTCAAGTGCATTAAATTTTGAGGATTTTTTTTTTAAATCTTGACATATTATGATAAGTATTTTAATATTGTAGAAATTGCTCGTAAGGGGACATTTTTTTCCACTGACCACAAGGAATGGGAATGCATCTGTGTAACGCTGTTGAAAAGTCAGTCTAATATGCTATTTAATAACAAACTGTTGGTTTACCCATGTTGTTTGCTGGAGTTTACTGTTTGATGTATTCAGCGGCATTCAAAAAGTTTACATTGTGAAAATTGAGATCCAAATTCATTGATTTTAGGACATTGTCCCTGATGCATGCTGTTTTGAATTATAGATTCTCAGCTGTTTATAGCAGTTTAATAAAATAATTTTTCCATTTTTGAAATCTTCTACAGCCTCCAAAATTTTGAATCATTGAGGGAAAGGAAAAAAACTAGTTATTATCCCCTCCCCTCACGGCGAGGTCGTCAAGGGTATATAAGGATCCGACTGTAGACATGTGTACAAACGACATCATTGCATGAGCGACTTCATTTCTTATACGTTTTTCATGACAATTCATACACATGTTTGCTAACATTGCCTCTTGTACAATTGTTTGTGTTTCATTGGCCTAGGTCAAATGTCAAGGTCACAGTGACTATTAAAAGTCTGTAAAAAATGACATCTAATTGTTATAAAACTGAAAACACATGCTCAACAGCATTGCCTAAATTAACCTTTTCCCTCATAAAGACGCTTTCTGACGCCTCTGCAGCAGACAGCTTTTTGAAAACATAGTGACAAAAGAAGAAATTGCACAAAACGTGCAATTTCTCCTTTTGCCACAATGTTTTCCACTTTTTGTCATAGGCTATCCATTCAATTATGGAGATTTTCTATGTTTTGACAAAATACGTTCAAAGTCGTCTGCTGCAGAATTGTCGTATGAGGGAAAGGGTTAAGTGCGAGTTTGCGTTTCACCAACCTAGGTCAAAGTTCAAGATCACAGTGACTTTTATACGTCTGTACCAACCCACGTCATGGCTCTAGCGACTTTATTTCTTATCCAACTTTAATGAAACTAAAGTCATATGTTCACATATGTTTTCCTCTTGTGCAAGTTTGTGTTCTACAGACCTAGGTCAAAGGTCAAGGTCACAGTGACTATTATAAGTCTGTAGGAAACCATGTCATCACTCTAGCGACCTTATTTCTTATCAGATTGATATGAAACTTAACACAAATGTTGTTTGAAAACATCTTGACAAAAAGATGGAATTTACTCTCTATAAATGAAAGTTTAATTATTGAAAAAACTTTGTGGCGAAAAGAAAAAATTATCATCATAAACAATTTCTCCTTTAACCATATATTTTTTACAAATGTCTACTGCAGAGGCATCATGCAGACAGTGTTTGTATGTGGGAAAGGGAGGTTAACCCTTTCCATCATATAAACGCTTTTTGACGCCTCTGCATCAGACGGCTTTTTGAAAACATAGTGACAAAAGAAGAAATTGCACAAAACGTGCAATTTCTCCTTTTGACACAATGTTTTCCACTTTTAGTCATAGGTTATCCATTCAATTATGGAGATTTTCTATGTTTTGACAAAATACGTCTGCTGCAGAATTGTCGTATCAGGGAAAGGGTTAATTAAGAAGAAGTGACACAACAAGAACCTATGAGCAATTCCTCCATTTTAAAAAACAGTTTCAAAATATTGTTTTCCTGTAGAGGCGTCAAACGTAGAGTAAACCTGGTAAAGAATCATTTAACACTTGCAAGGGTATATATAAAGATTTGTTGGCACTAAGTGGCACGTTCACCCAAACAGTTGGAACATTTATTGGTCTGCGAAATGTGTATTCTGTTAGTGAATGAAGTATTTTTGGTGAATGATAAATTAAAGAGGTGTAATCTTCACTCAAACTTGATCTAATGATGTAATGGTAGATAATTGCGCACACCTGGACTCTTTCAACTACAAAAACCTCAGGCAAGCAAAAAACAGATCAATTTAATTTTGTATAAGCTATAAATTGCCACAATTCAAATGTATTTTAAATTGGCTTTAGGTTGACTTAAACTGTTAGATCTAATATTTCAGAACATGTATAATGCACTGCTGTAATGGTGAACATATTAGTAAAGATTAACAGACAGGATATGTCATACGAAATGGTTCTTTTGCGTCATTTGGGTTTGACCTGTATATTAAATTGTTTTTTAAACCCTTTTCCGCAGGGGGTGTGAGTTTGGATCCCAGTTTGGCCAACATTCTTTCTGACGTATGACAAAAGTCACAGTAACAAGCGTCATTATCTTTCACCTATGGGCTAACAATCTATTGGGAAAAGAAGCCAGTTGCATGAAAAGTTTATTGTGTATATCTCTAGTACTGGTGTGAGAAAGTCAGAAAACACATGAGTAGGTGAACTGGCCGACGTGATATGACTGAACAATTGTTGAATACAGTGCTTAACCCAACCCATCAATCAATCTTTAACCCTTTCCCTCATATAGACGCTTTCTGACGCCTCTGCAGCAGACGGCCTATTGAAAACATAGTGACAAAAGAAGAAATTGCTCAAAACGAGCAATTTCTCCTTTTGACATAATGTTTACTACTTTTCGTCATAGGTTATCCATTCAATTATAGAGATTTTCTATATTTTGACAACATATGTTGAAAGTCGTCTGCTGCAGAATTGTCGTATGAGGGAAAGGGTTTAACTTTTCCCAATTACAACAAAGCTCTCTCTGTCTGTCTGCATTGGAAAGCATCTACATTATGTAAAAGGGTTAATCCTTTTCAAAAGGCAGAAGTATTTTGAAGCTCCTGCAGCAGGCAATTTTACTACTCTTGTCAATTATTAGATTTTAATTTATAGTTAGCTTCAGTATTATTGCTTAGATGTTCTCAAAATTACCTGCTGCATACTAGCTGTGTGTGTGGGAAAGGGTTAAAGCTACATGTATGTACAGCTAATACATGTAGTTTTAGGCAGAGTAGAACACACTAATGAGCATTGTCTCCTTTCCCTAGAACCGTCTCTGTTACCAGGTGTAGTGGCGGAGCGTCCGCCTCAGATGCAGGTGCTGGCGGGTTCGATCCCTGACAGGGTCATTCCAAAGACTTTAAAAATGTTAGTTATGGCTGCCCTCCTAGGGTTAGGGTTAGGTTTAGCATGATGACTGACAGGCTTGTGTTAGGATACTTACCCAGAAAACGTTGTGATGTAACTTAAAAAATTGAATGTATCCTACAACACCAAACACACTGGAATCAATCCGTTCATATTTTAAAAACATATAGCTTCTGCTGAGGTTTTAGAAACTGTTTTTGTCATGTAGCGTCATTCATCTTCCACCAAAGGGCTAAGTCTATGTGGAAAAGCATCCAGTTGCTTGGGAAGATTGTTGTGTGGAGTACTGCTGTGAGAAAACCAGGAAATGCATGAGTAGGAGAACTGGCCGCCGTGATATAACTGAGAAATTGTTAAAAACGGCGTTAAACCCCAATCAATCAATCTTGTCATGTAAAGTGATAATGAATCTGATTGAGTCCAACTTTAACCAGTTTATGTAGTAGTTAAAAAGTCAGGATTGATTGAACTGATTCTTTAGTTGCCAGAAAACTTTTTTCTCAATTAAAAACTTTGTGGGTCTCTCAGGATCAAATTCTATTGATTGATCGGTTTTTTTCCAACCATTAATGTCTGAAATTCATGGAGTTGAAGAAGCAAATGGTTTTCAGAATAATCCGTTTTTTGCAGTTTTTTATGTTATTTGAGAGACAAGTTTTTCCTAACATACAACAAATCTGCATCCCACAGCTTTGAAAACATCAAGGCATTAAGGAAAATCTATAATTACAAGAATGATTGTTGAATAGCGTTGAAAAGATGTGAAGAATATATTCTGAGAGCTTTCTTTATTTGCCTCAATGTTTTAAATAATTGTCTGCTTTAGATGCATATGCATGCGGGAAAATGTTACTTACTATTTACTTATCATTACTTCTATTATGGCCCAGTGTCCAAAGGTGGATGAGATATTGGTTTGGCATTGTCTGTCTGTCTTCTGTCCCTCTGTCCATCCGTCGGGAACCATCATCTAAAGCATGGGTGGATGGACTTAATTAAATCTATATGGAAATGTTAACCGCCATAAGAAAATGTAAGATGGCAAGTTTCACTTAGATTGACCACTTGATCTTATATTGTTTATGCACTCTATATCATGGTTAATATCACAATTACTTTTTCAAACATGGAATAGGTGCCCAATTTGCGAATAGAACCCTGTACCATTGTATCACGAGGCCAGCACTCTAACCTTGGGCCACCGTCCCACATTCGATAGGCTTGACTTGATAAGTTGCTTTCAAAGGCATTGGTCTAAGAAGAAAAACACACAATGTGTAGTCATATCAAAGAGTCTGTATTGAATCAACCAGTTGGGCACAACTGAATCTTAAAATAGCTTAACATAAATGTTCAGCGCAGACTCATGCAGGTCCAGATCTGAAAGGTCAAGGTCATATCTTGAGGCCACAGACATTCTAAAAGTTTTAAGCTGACTTTTTTTTTGGCTTTTAAAGGTCTGTTACACATTTTAAGTGCTACAAAGTCCAAACTTGCCCCGGTGATGCATCATCTATACCTAGCTAATGTGATGAGTTGGCATAAATGTTGCAGACTTTCAGGGTCGATAGGCTATCAGGCCCTGAGCTTTGGATAACATGAATATGGATGCCACATTAATTCTGCCAACATATTAATCTGCCATATTTTACAACATATCATCAACATATCAGCAAAGGCAATTTATTATAAAGTTTATGAGATAATCTTTGTTAACAAGTCTTTCACGAAAACATTCCCACATACAGAACCTTTTGACACCTCTGCAGTAGATTTTTTCAATGATTAAACTTTTATTTAGAGATTTTTTTTTATAATTTTGTCAAGATGCTTATAAATTTGTCTGCTGCAGATTTGCTGTACGCATGGTGGGGTGATTCTTCTCAAGTTTACAGCAGAAATATTGTCATTTATAACTCTCATGGGCTTTAATATTACATACTAAATCAAAAGCTTCCGGACTTTGCAAGTAGTGAAATTCCAGATCAACCTATTCCCCTGCATACTTGTAAGACTATTTCTAGAAAGCCATCTAGTAATCCCTTTCCCACTTGCAGATGGCTTTTGAGGACATTGTAACAAATGAAGAAATTTGAGAAAAGGAGATTGTCCAATACAAGGATTTACTGCATTTCCTACAATGTCTAATCATATATAGTATAAATTAAACTTGATGTTTTGAAGATATTCCATTTTATTTCTCAAAGCAGCCGACTCTAAAATATTAAATCATGTAAACATTTTAACCCTTTCCCACATACAATGAATATGCAGCAGATCACTTTAAAAACATCTAGACAAAGATGTAGAACATCTCCATAAATACAAATTCAATTTTGAAATAGAGTTGTTAACCTTTTTGGCAAAAGGAGAAATTCCATAAATAAGAGCTACTTCTTATTTTTCCATAATGTTTTCAAACGTTGCAGATCTATGTGTCATAATGCATCTACAAGCTGTTAAGTGACAAAACAGATTTGGGCTGCATTGTGTGAGGTATATCATCTGTTGATCATCATCAATTAAAAATTCATTGTATGTACTTTTTTAAAAAGACAAAAAGATTTGTCTAATGTGATATACAGATGGTGATTTAATTCATTTTGCTGTTGGTGATGTCCTTATAATGGCCCTATGATGAGCACAGGTGTGCTTCTGACAACCCTTTCCAAAAGTCATACAACTTAACCCTTTCCCTCATAGAACAATTCTGCAGCAGACGACTTTGAACATATTTTGTCAAAAAATAGAAAATCTCTATAATTAAATGAATAACCTATGACTAAAAGTGGAAAACATTGTGGCAAAAGGAGAAATTGCTTGTTTTGAGCAATTTCTTCTTTTGTCACTATGTTTTCAAAAAGCCGTCTGCTGCAGAAGCGTCAGAAAGCGTCTATATGAGGGAAAGGGTTAAGACACATCTGTAGCAGTTGGCTTTAGAAAACAGTCTCATAAAAAGGAGATATTCCTGGTAGTGAGCATTTTCTCTTTTTCCCACAATGTTTTCTGCTTTATTCTAAAGTTTAACTTTCATCTATAGAGATTTTTCCATATTTTTCTCGGCTCGGCCGATTTTCTTTCCGAGGATTGACAAAATTCAATGCGACATGCGTCATTCGTCTTCCACCAATGGGCTAAGTCTATGTGGAAAAGCAGCCAGTTACTTGGGAAGATTGTTGTGTGGAGTACTGGTATGAGAAAACCAGGAATTGCATGAGTAGGTGAACTGGCCGCCGTGATATAACTGAGAAACTGTTAAAAACGGCGTTAAACCCCAATCAATCAATCAACCATATTTTTCTATAAGTCATCTCCTGTAGATTTTGTTCTAGGTGGGAAAAGTGTATATACTTTAAGACACTTGCTGCATACAAAATTCGAAAACATTGTGGAAAATTAATATTTTCCTTTGAGAAGCTTCAAATGTCATATTCATCCAGATATGTACAGCTACTAATTAACAGTCACAAACTGCTTATTTTCCAATGATTTTTAACCCTTTCACGCATACGAAAAACCCACTGTAGAAGATTTTGAAAATACCTGTGAACCAAATATAGTAAATCTTGAAAAATGAAAGTACAATTTTTAAATAAATTTGCAAAATTTGTTGAAAAAGCAGAAATTGTTCATTATTTAATTTAATAGTCTCTCCTTTCACTACTATTATTTCAAAAGTTATTTGCTGCAGGTGCGCCAAAAAGTGTCTGCAATAAATTACCGGGTTAAGGTCAGAAATAGTGAAAATGAGAAAATACTATGTCATTATCAATAAGAAATGTATGGATGTGGTAGGTCTTATGTGTATGAACACTGTCTTTTTTTGTATTATTTGTGATAAGAGCGAAACAAAATTGAATGCATTTATCTGTCATGCTGTTTCAATGTCGACACCCTTATATTTACATTGGAGTTATGTCATGGCAAGAAAGGTCTTTAAATAATCTTCTGACATATTTGTCATTAACCCTTTCCCTCATAAGACAATTCTGCAGCAGGCGACTTTGAACACATTTTGTCAAAAAATGGAAAATCTCTTTATTTGAATGGATAACCTATGACTACAAGTGGAAAACATTGTGGCAAAAGGTGAAATTGCTTGTTTTGAGCAATTTCTTTTTTTGCCACTATGTTTTCAAAAAGCTGTCTGCTTATTAACTACTTTCAAATTAACTGTAATGATTTAAATGTTATCATATAACAATTATCCCATTCCCACATACAACAAATCTAGACGACTTTGAAATAATCTAGAGGAAAATATTGAAAATGTTTTTATATAAAATTTAAGTCGTATAGAATAGAGTTTTAAACATTGTGGCAAAAGGAAAGATTGCTCAGACTGAGTCTATGAGTTGCTTGCTGCAAAATGCATCTGCATGAGTTAAGGGCTTTAAAATATCTTGGCAAAAATATGGAAAATCTTTGTAAATGTATTTAAGTTCTTTACAATAGAGTTGAAAACATAATGTAGCAAAAGTGACAAGTCTGCAGTAAATTGAATAAGGTTTCGCAACCTTGAGAGCTTGCACATTCTTAATAACGTTATGTGTGCTTAAAGTTAAGATTTCAAATGTTCCAATCACAATCTTAACTGCATGCTTAAATAATTAAGTCTCAAGCTTATTATGATTGTGACGGTAATCATTCTTTAACCCTTTCTCTCATATAGATGCTTTTTGACGCCTCTGCAGCAGGCGGCTTTCAGAAAACATAGTGACAAAAGAAGAAATTGCTCAAAACGAGCAATTTCTCCTCTTGCCACAATGTTTTCCACTTTTAGTCTTAGGTTATCCATTCAATTATAGAGATTTTCCATTTTTTGACAAATTATGTTCAAAGTCGTCTGCTGCAGAATTGTTGTATGAGGAAAAAGGTTAACCTTGCCACAATCTTTATTGGGTTACAAATCTTCCTGCAACCTTGCCACAATCTTTATTAAGCTTGCGGTTATGGTTTGGGGATGCTTTAAGACGTGTCTTCATGTGGGAAAGGATCAACTTTTCCCTAAATACAACAAATATACAACAGACAACTTGAAAAATATGAAAAATCTCTATATATATAAGTATATTATTGAAAAGGGTTGAAAACATTGTGGCAAATGGAGAAAATGCTCATAATAATTTCAAATTGTAAATCATCTGTTGCAGATGTATAAATATGTGTCTGCATGTGGGAAAGGGGGTTTGAACGCTCAATGTGTTTTCAATGATATAAGCCATAGCCCATCTCTAGGTGAAGCGACCATTTTACTTTGGTTCAACAAAATCAACTGTCATATCTCAATTTAACATAAAACTGGTTTTCACACATTTAACAAAAATATTTACTTTTTTCTCGCGATGAAAACATGTTATCTTTCATGTTTGAAGATTTAAGCGATGTGATTTATGTGTGACTGCCTTAAGTTTGTAAAAAATGGTGTGCTGATAATTATAGCCTAGGAGGGGTAGAAATACTTCAATATCCCTTGTTCTTCTAAGTTGGGCTGAAAATATGTAAAGTATGTAAAACCATATTTTTTCTATATTTTATGCTAAATGAATCTACTTTAGTTTTTTCTGTCCAATTACTCATAGCCATCAGGGAAAAAGAATTGATAGAATTAACCCTTTCCCTCATATAGACACTTTCTGATGCCTTTGCTGCAGATGGCTTTTTGAAAACATAGTGACAAAAGAAGAAATTGCACAAAACGTGCAATTTCTCCTTTTGCCACAATGTTTTCCACTTTTTGTCATAGGTTATCCATTCAATTATGGAGATTTTCTATTTTTTGACAAAATACGCTCAAAGTCGTCTGCTGCAGAATTGTCGTATGAGGGAAAGGGTTAATACAGACAGCATATCCTGCAACTGCAACAGATGAAAATATTGTGGGAAAATGAAAAAATGCTCAAATTGAGAAATTTGTATTTTTCCCACAATAATTCAACCCTGGATCACATTTGTCTACCAGTATCTTCCAGATATCCAGCTTTTTGTCTTATAAAGTCTTAATAAATCAGACAGCGTTTAACCCTTTCCCACATACAGCAATTCTGCAGCAGACGACTTTCAAACCATATTGACAAAAACATGAAAAATCTCCATAAATCAGAGAAAATTGGTATGCAGATGCATTTTGATAAGACCCTGTGATGCATACCATATTTGGTCACCTTAACCTCTGACCCCCATTTATAGAAAATGTTATTCCAGGACATATAACCTATTGCTCTCGCTTCTGGATTTACAGTATGAAAATCATGAGAGGACTGTGTGTCCCATACCAAAATTGGATTACTGTGACCTTCACCTTGACATCATTAAAAAAAAACTTGCCCAGGCCAGTATCTTCTATGCTATATCATATTATTCCAATTTGGTTGGAAGGTTCATCTGGGGAAGATGGTGTGTCATGTATCAAAAATTGGTTTACTGTGACCTTCACCTTGACTTCATTTTAAAAACAACTTGCTCAGGCCAGTATCTTCTATGCTATATCGTACCCATAGTTACCGAATTTGGTTGGAAGGTTCATCTGGGGAAGATGATGTGTTGTGTATCAAAAATTGGATTACTGTGACCTTCACCTTGACTTCATTTTAAAAACAACTTGCTCAGGCCAGTATCTTCTATGCTATATCGTACCCGTCGTTACCGAATTTGGTTGGAAGGTTCATCTGGGGGAAGATGGTGTTTCTTGTATCAAAAATAGGAATGAATATGCATCATCTTAAGAATGTATGTATCTGTGAGCTTGACATTGACTTTTAACTAAGGTTAAATTTCCTCTTTACACATAGAGTTACCAATTTGGAATGAAGACAGGGTGTTGTTAAATAAAATTGGGTCAATGAGACCTTGTAAAGAAAAAGCCTGTCGGGCCATATGCTTTGGCACCTGTGGTCACCAAAGTAGTAATGAAGATTCCTCTTGGGAAGTTGATATGTTGTGACCAAAATATGGTCAACAGTGTGACCTTTTTCGGAAAACGGTAATTTAAAGAAAAAATTGTGTTAGTCGTATTTCTCGGTTTTTTTAAACCTATAGCTATCAAATTTGCTGCAAACTTGCATATCTTGGAAGATGGTTATTGCATACCAACATAAGATCACTGTTGCCTTGACCACTTTACCTCACTTAATATGAAAAGTACCTTAATTGGCTATATTTTATAGAAGTCAAATTTGATCTGTGCATACTTCTTGGGATGAAAATGTGTCATGTATCAGAGTTGGTCAATCATCAAATCTATATGGGCCTATAATTCTACTGCATGGAAGATTAGGGTCTGGTTTTGATGACGTTATATTGTGTCCTTAAATGGGGACTGGATTATCTACGATTTTTTTTCTTGTTTAATTTTGATGTTCAAAGCAGACGACTCATTTGAGGTAAACTGTTAACAGAAATGTGAATTGAGGGGTAAAAAGTTGCATATCATGGTTCAACAACTATAGTAAAATATAGTGTCTATTTGTTTGATTTAGACTCACTTCAAAGTTGAAATATTGTTTGGTTAGCCTTTAATCTTTGGTTGTCCTTGCTAATAACATGGTTTTGAAAGAACAAAATATATCATAAGGAGTTGTGAAATGGGGGTCCATCAATAAAAATCTATACAAAAGATGTATTTACTGTCCAATACAAAAAAAAACCATTGTCAAATAAAAAAGGTCCTTTGAAACCCTTACCCCCATACAACATATCTGCAGCAGATGATATGAACATGAAAAATATCTAGATTGATTGTTTGGTGTTTTGCGTGGCGCGGCTTTCAACAATTTTTTGGGTACATCAAGGTGTTTCCTGAGTAAGTTACCAGTACTACTGGTCTATTTATCCTGACACCATCCAGTCAGTCGTAATGTTAACTAACCCTGCAACCCTGAGCACAAAGGAGGGAAGCCATTACAGTCATTGTTAGCTCAACTGTTTTAAGAAGAAAAAAAGTTGGGCTATTGTGATATACTTGGCGTCATCCTCGTCTGTGACGTCGTCAAAAAACTTTACCATATAACTCAAAAAACGTTCAATATTTTAATGAAACTTGGTACACATGTTTTGAGGAATATTATGCATGTCTATACTAAATCACATAACTCTGGCCCTTTCTCAACTTAGGAAAAAGCGGACGAGCATTGGTGCCCACTCTGCGGCACTCTTGTTAAAGTCTTTGGTATGACCTAGCTGGGGATCGAAACCTCAACCTCCTGCACTGAAGGTGGACACTACCACTTCAAAACCGAGGCGGTACAAAACAAATCTAGAAAAAGGAGTACAATTGAGCAGTGATCTAGAAAATCTCACCTTAGTGTTTTTGTGGAAAATGTCAAATGATAATTCTTTACACATCCATAAGATGAAAAAATGGAAAAATAAATTATTATTACTTAACCCTTTCCCTCATACGACAATTCTGCAGCAGACGACTTTGAACATATTTTGTCAAGAAATAGAAAATCTCTATAATTGATTGATAACCTATGACTAAAAGTTGAAAACATTGTGGCAAAAGGAGAAATTGCTCGTTCTGAGCAATTTCTTCTTTTATCACTATGTTTTCAAAAAGCTGTCTGCTGCAAAGGCGTCAGAAAGCGTCTATATGAGGGAAAGGGTTAAAAATGGAGCTCAATGAGACTGCATGTAGGAAAGAGTTAAAGTGATTGCTTTCGGATGACACAGCTGAAAAAGATCACTGATTAAATATCCTCACATAGGTGCAAATTACCCATGGGTCTCATTTACTTTAACCCCCCTCCCCCCCTACTTTCCTATGTAAAGAGCATTATTAGGGCTGTCTCTTTAACCTTGAATCTGTTCAGTATTAGACTTGTTATGTCCCTGTTACAAATTGTCTTTCATAACAACCGTGGAAAAAGGATAAATTGCCCAAAATGTATTTATTTCCCACTATATTTATATGTTGTAGTTGTTTCAAAGATTTATTCAAGGTAGCATTCAGAGCTCTAGATAAGGGTGTCTTGCATGTTCTTAAATCCTTATTTGAACCTCTAACCCTATGCTGTGGGTAATCTAAAGAAGTGTCTCATCATAGGGTTTATATGATTAGAGAGATATTGTGGGGAAAAGAGCTGCAAACCATCTTTTTTTGGACCTCTGTCTTAACCCTTTCCCTCATACGACAATTCTGCAGCAGACGACTTTAACCCTTTCCCTCATACGACAATTCTGCAGCAGACGACTTTGAACGTATTTTATCAATATATAGAAAATCTCTATAATTGAATGGATAACCTATGACAAAAAGTGGAAAACATTGTGGCAAAAGGAGAAATTGCACGTTTTGTGCAATTTCTTCTTTTGTCAATATGTTTTCAAAAAGCCGTCTGCCGCAGAGGCGTCAGAAAGCGTCTATATGAGGGAAAGGGTTAAACGTATTTTGTCAAAACATAGAAAATCTCCATAATTGAATGGATGACAAAAAGTGGAAAACATTGTGGCAAAAAGGAGAAATTGCACGTTCTTCTTTTGTCACTATGTTTTCAAAAAGCCGTCTACTGCAGAGGCGTCAGAAAGCGTCTATATGAGGGAAAGGGTTAATCCTTTCCCTCACAAATTGTCTTCCATTGTTGTCCTCCCAATAATATAACACACAGTTGACAGGAGAAACTTTTGTTTGCAATGAATTAGTGTTAACACCATTTCAACGGTATTTCAATTAAATAACCGCAATTCCCAGGTTATTTACCAGTACAACCTGTATCATTTAGCATCAAGTAGAGAAGCCATAACTACAATCAAATTTGTGTTTGGTGAACCTTTGTTAAGCAGCCCTTAGCATCAAGTAGGGAAGCCACAACTACAATCAAATTTGTGTTTGGTGAACCTTTGTTAAGCAGCCCTTGGCATCAAGTAGGGAAGCCATAACTACATTCAAATTTGTGTTTGGTGAACCATTATTAAGCAGCCCTGAGTATCAAGGAGGGAATCATTATAAATTACAGTCAAATTTGTGTTAGGGGACCATTATTAAGCAGCCCTGAGTATCAAGGATGAAAGCCATAACTTCTGTCAAAGTTGTGTTTGGGGAACCATTATTAAGCAGCCCTGAGCATCTGGAGGGAAGCCATAACTTCTGTCAAATTTGTGTTAGGGGAACCTTTGTTAAGCAGCCCTGAGCATCTGGCAAGGAAGCCATAACTTCAGTCAAACTAGTGTTAGGGGAACCTTTTTTAAGCAGCCCTGAACATCAATGGGGGAAGCCATAACTACTATCAAACTAATGTTAGGGGAACCATTTTTGAGCAGCCCTTAATAATAGCATCTGGAAGGGAAGCCATAACTTCAGTCAAATGTGTGTTAGGGGAACCTTTGTTAAGCAGCCCTGAGCATGAAAGAGGGAAGCCATAACTTCAGTCATATTTGTGTTAGGGGAAGCTTTTTTAAGCAGCCCTGAGCATCAAGGAGGGAATCCATTACTTCAGTTATATTTATGTTAGGAGAACCTTTGTTAAGTGGCTGACTTTTGATAAGCAGCCGACTAAAGCTTAACCAAACAACTTACTTATGTATTTGACTTGTATTAAGCAGCGACTTGTCTTCAGAAGTCTCATTTTTTTCTACCGGGAAACTGCTAATGACAAGTTTGACTGTACCATTCTTAAAGTCTTTGGTATGATTGGACAGGGGATTGAACCCTTTTACCTGGTCTCCAGTTTCCCAAAGTGGAAGATCTAAACACTACACTGTGGAGAAAGACAAACTAAGAAAATTAAGAAAAGGAGAATGTGTGTACTTTAGTAAAACTCAGTCAATGACCATGGGCATACCTTTTATACCTTTATAAGACCTGGACTGAGTTACCAAACTATTCACCATCTTAACTCTTTTCCCCACTTGCAGATATATCTACAGCAGACAAATGTTGACAACATTGTGGAAAAAGGAGAAATTGCTCATAGTGAGCACCTTCACCTATTGCCACCATGTTTTAATCTCACTAAATAATTAGATTCTCATTTATGGAGATTTTTCACATTTTTGCACAGATGTTTTAAAAGCCGTCTGCTGCAGATTTTTTGTTGGAAAGAGTTAATTAAATAACTCCATGGTAATCATATCACTTGACCTTCAGTTTGTCAAAAACATCAAAATTCCTTCAGGTAACCTTTTCCCACAAACAACAAAATCTGCAGCTGACGACTTTAAAAACATATTTTAAAAAATGTCAATAATCTTCATTTTTGACAGTTTAATTATAAAATTGAGTTGAAAACATTGTGGCAAATGGTGAAATTACTCATCATTTGTCACAGTGTTTTCAAAAGTCGTCTGCTGCAGAGGCGTCTGAAAGTGTCTATATGTGGGAAAGGGTTAACTGTTTAGCCAAAGATAGTCATATTATTTACCGACTTTTTCTACCATTTTAATACTTTTTTAACTTTTTGACAAGCGATATAACTGGAAGACATATTTTTGTTTTATCATTTTGACAAGTGTAATGAGATAATATTATTTGCCAATAAAGCAATCAGTGTCTTCTACAATAGTCATATTATCAGGACATTAGATAAACCCATTCCTACTTACAGACAAACTTTGGCGCATCTCCTGCAGGTGACTTTTGAAAGTTTGAAAGCATTAATGTGGCTAAAAGGTAAATTTCTCCTTTTGCCAAATTTTTTTCATTTACATTCAATAATAATTATCTTTTTTTTTATAGAGATTTTACGAACAAAATTCAAAGTCGCCTTTTTTTTTAATTTTTGTATCTTTGGGGAAGGGTTTGTTAAAGGGTTATGTCATCTCCCTTAGTTATCATTATGAAGGTACTTAACTGTACTATAGGTATATTTGAACAGAAAAGTAATATTCTAAGACTTCCCACTTAACCCTTTCCCTCATACGACAATTCTGCAGCAGACGACTTTGAACATATTTTGCCAAAACATAGAAAATCTCCATAATTGAATGGATAACCTATGACAAAAAGTGGAAAACATTGTGGCAAAAGGAGAAATTGCACGTTTTGTGCAATTTCTTCTTTTGTCACTATGTTTTCAAATAGCCGTCTGCTGCAGAGGCGTCTGAAAGCGTCTATATGAGGGAAAGGGTTAAAGCATTTATAAGCCTTCTCCTGCAAATCTGCAGTTGATTACTTTGAAAACATCTTCATAAAAGTAACGAAAATCTCTATAAATGAACATATAATCATTGAGTAGAGTTGAAAGCATTAATTGTGGCTAAATAAGAAATTGCCTTTGTGAGAGGTTTCTCTTTTTTGTCACATTGTTTACAAAAGTTGTATACTGCAGATGTGTCAGAATAAGTCTGCAAGTGGGAAAGGGTAAAACTCAATAATATAATCATGAACACTTGAAGTATAAGATCTGTCATAACTCCTTGAAAATGATGTACACTAAAGGTCATAGTAACTTCTGTGTGAAGCACAATTAACAAATTAAATGAAGCTCATGAGTATCTTAATATTGCTATTGTTCCAGTTTGTACCTTGTAAGCTTGCACTACCTTGTAAGCTTGCAACCTGCCCAATCTTGTAATGGTTGCGATTAACAAGCTCGGAACTTAAAGATTGCTATTGTTCCAAATGCAAGCTTGCATAATCTTAACAAGCTTCAGGGCATGCTTAAAGGCAATATTTCAAATGTTCCTATCGCAATCTAACTGCATGCTTAAATAAGTTAGTTGCAAGCAATATTATGATTGTGACGGTAATCTTTCTGCGACCTTAATGAAATCTTAATCAAGCTTGAGATTTAGGTTTTGGTTGTTCTGATTTCTGTTTACTTTGATTGAAGTGTAATATATTAAATCTAGAAATCTGCACCATAACTTTAAATTTGTCATCGAAAATAATACAAACATTACTTCTATGAAAGCGTGCATGTAAAGTAATCGGCAGGATTCTTAGAGAAAACACATTTTTCTTCTATTCATTGTGGTCTGACTGTGACGTTCAACTTGAATGCAAGGCTTTCCATCTACTTTAATACCCTTGTATATATCTTAGAAAGCAGCAGAGTTTTCATTCATAGAGAGTGAAAAACCTTTCACAATTTCCTTTCTTTGTCATTTGGTTTGTGACATTGAAAAGTGTGCACCACAGTTTTGACAATGAGGTCCCACTTGCCTATTTGTGAAAATAGAGCACCAGTCTTTTGCGACTTCAATTTTGTAAACGAAAATCACAAAGAACAGTGACTTCAAATCTACTCTGAATGGATGTAACTCAAGTTGTCTCATATTATTCAACATTAGTATGGGCCCTATTTGTAACATAATTGCTCAAATCCCCTATTTTAGGGATATTTACCCTAAATCTGAAGCTGACTTCTTTCAAATCATCTTGGCAAATCTAGGCAAATATATGGAACATTTTGGTAAAAGCGGAAATTGCTCATTATGATCAATTTCTCCATTTGCCACAATTTTGTCAAAAGTTGTTTACTGCAGATGTGAAAAATGTATCTGTATGTGCAGGAAAGTGTTGACCAACAATTGGTCAAGGTCTAGATCTAATTTTACATGTTCAGCCACAGAGATCTATCTGATTGCTTATTTAACTCTTTCCAACGCAGACGTTATTGAAGCAATTATTCTGCAGCAGACAACCTTTTTAAAACATTGTGGCAAAACAAGAATTTGCTCATAATGAACAGTTTCTCTTTTTGCCACAATTCTTCTCTTCAAGAATAATACTTTTTTTTAAAGAGATTTCCCATAATATTGTGGTCTGAATGTTTCAAATCCGTTTGCTGCAGATTTATTGTTGGGTCAAATGTCACAATATAATGATAGTAAAAAAAAAAAAACATTTTCCAAATATGGAGAACAAGGGTTGACCACCAAGTTCCTGGGTGCACCGTTAGTTGAGTGGTTTATGACTCGAGAGATCATCAACTTCAGATTATCTTGTTTTGCTAATCCATTCGTAAACATGCCTATCGCTCGGTCAACATCCTAATCATAGGAAAATCCTAGGATATAAGATTAACTTTCGATGACATTTGAACTTGACTTTTTTGAAAATCCTAACAGTATGGTTTAACTGTAAGCACTCCACCATTTTAATTTTAACTCTTTACCACATATAGACGCATTTTGACACCTCTGTAACAGACGGCTTTTGAAAACATTGTGGCAAAATGAGAAATTGCTCATGATGAACAATTTCTCTTTTTGCCACAATGTTTTCAATTCTATATAATAATTACATCCTCAGTTTTGGAGATATTTTACGCTTGTGCCAATATGCTGAGCTTATTTTCGACCCTATACCAAGACTTGAAATTATTCAGATTTGTTGAATAACATGGCCACCAGGGGACGTTGCTCATTTTCATTATATCCATTGAGTAAGAATATTGGAAACTATTTAAGTTATAATTGATAAGGTGATTGATCCAGAGCCATCATGGTCCTCTTGTTTTAGCAATAAGTTTCCTTTTTCCATAATATTTTTAAAAATTATCTACTGCAGAGGAATCAAATAAATATCTGTTGTTTCAGTGAAAGATTGCATGAACATTATCTCCAGAACTATGCATTCATTTCCTTTTTAACAAAAGTCTTTGAAATGATAAATGTATGTGGCTGCAACAGGTCATGCCTTTTCCTATCGATAATTGATAAATGAACAATGGTATCAATGATGTTTAACCCTTTCCCACCTGCAGACGCATTCTAACGCATCTGCAGCGGACGGCTTTTTGAAAACATAGTGACAAAAGAAGAAATTGCACAAAACGTGCAATTTCTCCTTTTGCCACAATGTTTTCCACTTTTTGTCATAGGTTATCCATTCAGTTAAAGAGATTTTCCATTTGTTGACAAAATACGTTCAAAGTCGTCTGCTGCAGAATTGTCGTATGAGGGAAAGGGTTAAACCTCTCTCATGTATGACCAATTTGCAGGAGAAGACTATGAAGGCAAATTTTTGAAAACCTCGAAAGTAAAAGCATAATTATTGAAAAAAAAAATGAAACCTGTAGTAATTGAGAAATATCTTATTATCAGCAATATTTCCTTTTGCAACAATGCTTTCAAAATGAACCTTGTGCGCATGACTAAAAAAACGTCTAAATGGGGGAAGGTGTTTTATAAACAAAAAACAAATAGCATATTTGCCACTGGTGCACAATGGCAAGATCTTGCCCATATCTGTTTACCGGATATTTTAGAGTGCAACCCACCTTTGTCACCATCTTTGTCAACCCACCTTTCCCAGATTCAACAAAATCTATAACAAGAATATGGAAAAATTATATGTTAATGAAAGTATATTTAACCCTTTCTCTCATACGACATTTCTGCAGCAGACGACTTTCAACATATTTTGTCAAAAATAAGAATATCGTTCTGAGCAATTTCTTCTTTTGTCACTATGTTTTCAAAAAGCCGTCTGCTGCAGAGGCGTCAGAAAGGGTATATATGAGGGAAAGGGTTAATAAAAAGAGCTGAAAGCATTGTTACTAAGCAATTGAGATAATTTGCTTAAATCTTCATGTATAGAGAGTTTCCATTATTATAGATTTGCCTAGATGTTTTCAAAGTCGTCTGCTGCAAATTTATTGTATATGGGAAATGTGGGTAATATATATTACTAATGTTACCAGAAATGGCACCTTACCAATTCTATACTTTCTACTCCTTGGGTTTTTACTGCAATTTATGATAAAGTTATTCTGGTATTGTTGTCTTTCCTGATATCTGTGTCCAAAAAGGCCATGTGTATCCACATATTAAGCTTGCCTGTAAACAGAAGTGTTGCTGTCCTTCAGGAATTTATTAGATGAACTCTGATGGTTAAGTTTAACCCTTTCCCACATAATATCAAATTTGTAAAAAGTATAAGTATAAAGTTTCAAATAGCACTGTTGCAATCCTCATGAGAAATAATGTATGACAAAGGGGTTGCAATAACAATAATTTTGGTGGTCAATGAGGATACTTAACTCTTTCCTACATCTGCAGTATTATCGTCAGTAGACGATATTGAAATTATCAAGTTCATAATATATTAAATCTTTAAATAATAGTATGATTATTGAATAGAGTTGAGATCATTGTGACAAATGGAGAATTTGCTCATTATGAGCAATTTCTCCATTTGCCACTATGATTTCAAAAGTCATTTTCTGCAGAGGCGTCAGAAAGAGTCTACATACGGAAATGGGTTAACAATGTGTGTGTCCCCTTCTTTTGCAGTGTGACCCGTAAGCATCACTTGTAACTTCTGGATCAGTCTATTATTGACAAGTGACACATGTGTTCTTTCCAACCCTCTTGTACCACACAATGTTATCCGTGAAAGCCCTTTGACTGCTTGAACCAATTTGGTGCAGCCTCTAGCTGCCACCATGCAGTATAGGGCCAGGTCAGCTGGCACATCAACAGCATCTGACCAGGCTCTATACTGTTGGCTGCTCCACTCAATATTTTTATCATAAAATTCCTAGAATTTAAAATGGACTCTTCCAAATGCAAAAATGGAAGGTTCATTTTAAAAAATTCAGCATTGAAAGGGTTAAACAAAATTATAATTTTGGAGACGGTATTCATCATGTACATTATTCACTTCAGGTCCATTCACAAAGAGAAGAAAGTTACTACACGCTTCAGTCTCATCGTCAACTATTAACAGTTGACCAACAAAATCACAAAGAGCATGAAAGAGAACACCGCCGTCTGCTTACAGTCGGCAGTCGCACTGAAGCTTTGGATACATATGCATAGAAATAATGTAATTATGATTATACGGCTTATCAGCTGCTAGCTCTGTTCTTCCAAGACTATATCTATCTTTACCCCGTTCCCACATACAACAAATCTGCAGCAGAAGGTCTTGATAACATCAAGACAAAAATGTGGAACATTTCTAAGACTGAAAGTATTTTTACTGAAGAATAAAGAAATTGTGATGAAAGGAAATTTATTCTTTTCCTACAATGTTTTCAGATGTGTAAAAATGTGACGCATGTTGGGAACTGTTACCATTTATTTTGTCACCTTTCACAATTCTGCAGATTGGATTGTGTTAAATAATTTCAGTAATACAAACAAATTGCTAGAGACAGGGTTATCGAAATCATTGAACACCCCAGGACTTCCATGTAGTCTCAATCCAAGTTTCACTGAGTAGCGATATCACTCTAGTTATCGTTTTGAAAGTCAGCAAAGACTCAGTAAACAGATCCTGATGTCATACTCAAATGTCATTCTAAATATCGTTATTCTTCTGCATTCATATTCTGCTGCAGATGACTTTTGAAATCATATTGGTCGAGTCCAAGCATGAGCCAATTCTCGTTTCGCCTCAATGTTTTCAAAGTTGTCTGCTGCCGATTTATAAAATTGATTCTTCCTGATGGAAAAAGTTTTTTGTCTCGCCCATAAATGTGTAGTGAGACACTAGCAGTAACTTTTCAAGCGGCCACTTTTTCAATTCTTCATTACTGACAGCAACCCGTTAATACACCGTATATTGAATTGTTCTGAAACTTTGTCAGATGTATTGTTGGCTCATGGGACATCATTATACGGCAAAATTACCAAGGTCAAGGTCATATTTGGCCAGAACTTAGCCTTGGTTAACATTAACTGTATAGGTCACATTTTCAAAAGCAAGGTCACTAGGTCAAAATGTTAGAATAACCTTGTGAACACTGTAGAATTCAATTATTTCATCCAAACTTCATACAATTTAACCCTTTTCCTCATATAAATGCTTACGGACGCCTCTGCAGCAAACAGCTTTTTGAAAACATAGTGACAAAAGAAGAAATTGCACAAAACGTGCAATTTCTCCTTTTGCCACAATGTTTTCCACTTTTAGTCATAGGTTATCCATTCAATTATGGAGATTTTCTATGTCTTGACAAAATATGTTCAAAGTCTTCTGCTGCAGAATTGTCGTATGAGGGAAAGGATTAATCAGAATATTTGTATCCATCATTTATCATTTATCATGACATGAGGACAACAATGCATTTATCTTCACTTATTTTTTACGTTTCCTCAAAAAAAAAAAGGCATATTGATACCATTTAATATGCTGTTTTCCAAGAAGAGCGAGACGCCCTAACCCTGAGGTGTGATCTGAAGTAGTATCTGACCGCAAAACATCTCGTATATATCTATACAGATGGCCTGAGACAATCTTAGATAAAAAATAAAAGCATTTAAGTAAAAAATAAAAAGCATTTATTTACCCTTTCATAGGTAGCATTGACTTTTGATACGTTTGTATACCAGTACATGAGTTTTTTTTTAAATATTGTTGGAAATGTGGAAATCCCTTACATGTTATTCCTCCATTCTCCCAATTCATTACTGATTCATTTATTATGTCTTTAAAAATTTCTCGTTATTGTTGATATCTGAAAGTATAAATTTATAGCGTACTAGCTAATAAGGGTTAATATCTATATATACTTTAACAAGAAAACTGCTATCATGCAAAGTTTGAGGGCTTCATTTACCATTATTAATTGATCATATTGATTTATTAATAACTTAGATCTAATTTATTAGCAAAATATTCAAATAATTTGCAGTGATTAATCAAAATAATTTGTGTCTTAATATGTAGATTTTTAACTGATAGTTTAATTGATAGTTATATAACAGTATATTTCTTATAACTCTATGTATGAATTAACCAACATTTCAGATTATACTTCTGTGTGCAGATAAAATACATGTAGTCTTGAAATAAAATAAAAATCCAAAGCTAGGTATTTTAAATAGTTAATTGCATCAAAGTTTACTTCCATACAATTTGAGATTGGATTGTTTTCTTTGCGTGAAATAAAACCGAGTTTGCTCACACTGTTCAAGTAGATGTGCATAAAGTAGTTTTGTCATATTCAGGTGTTCTTTTACCCTTTAGGAATATGCAGTCACTTAGCAGTGAGCGCCGGGGATTTGGAGCTTGATCCCTAGTCAAGGCAGTTATGGTGGAGTGCCCTTGGGCAATGCCCATTTCCTAGCCTAGTACTGTTTTGTTTACCATGAATAAGTCAACTGTTGCCGCGATATAACTGAAATAATATTGAAAATGGCATAAAACTACATTAACCCTTATGATCACAGAAGCACCTGATTGAGTCATTTTGAAAACATCTGAGGAAAATAATGTAGCATTTGGATTATTATGTCTCCCCTATGTAATGTTATGGCCGAGACATATTGATTTTTCTTGGGTTGTCTGTCTGAGTCTGTCTTTTTGTCACAAATCGTATCAACTTTTGAGATTTTGAATTAACTTGCCACAAATGTTCACCATATTAAGATGATGTGCAGAGAAAATGTGTCTGCCAATTCAGTTAAAGGTCAAGGTCAAACCATAACTTTTGAACTGTTTTAAGGATTTTGAAATAATTGCCACAAATGTTTAACAGTTTTCGGCTCACCCGATAAATTACTCCGCCTTGCCAGATAAACTTTCTCAATCCACGGCACCAACCTATTATTCTCTATATCCTCTAAGTCCAACATATTACAAAAATGCAAGCAAAATATTTGTAAATGATTAAATCTACATGTGTGTACATTAAGTTTTACATTTATATATCTTCTAAGTCCAATGTATTACAAAAATGCCAGCATGATATTTGTAAATGATAAAATCTACATGAACATGCAGTAAACATGTTATTTATATATATATTACAAATTTTCTTAACTTAATAATTGGAATGAACTTGTTACTGATAAGAATCAGAGATAATTTCCAAGTGCAACATCAAACCATGAACCTGTTCTATTTGTGATTCTATGCATTATTTCACATACATGAGTTTGTTTGCTGTGACCAAGATGTTAATATAAGCATCAAAGAGAAGTCACACCTGCATATATATGTCATGAAAGAATGTATTTCAGTTAAGGTTGTTACTCAAATAGCCTTACAAAACATTGGGAAGATTGTTCAAAATTTGCATCAAACTTGAAACAAATATGAATACCACAACTCCACTTAATTTTTATAAGGGACTAAGCCAGTGAATAGTGGAAAGTCTTTGGCCATTTACAATGCATGCAATGCTACTAAACATATGATTTTCAATCTGAAAGGAAAGCAAAAGAAGGTATTTTAGACCTACAGCTGCATGATTCACAATCCCATGTAGAGTGTATGTGCCTTAATTTGTAGATTTCATGTCTACTGAAGTCTCAAGGGGATCTACTGGGATCACTCTCTGTCCATGGTCCATCCTCTTTCTGTCTCTTTTAAACCCTTTCACTCTCTGTCCATGGTGTATACTCTTTCCGTCTCTTTTAAACCCTTTCACTCTCTGTCCATGGTCCATACTCTTTCTGTCTCTTGTAAACCCTTTCACTCTATGTCCATGGTCCATCCTCTTTCTGTCTCTAAAATTTAAACCTGATTACTCTGTCCATGCTTAATCCTCTTTCAGTCTCTTATAAACCCGATCACTCTCTGTCTATGGTCAATCCTCTATCTGTCTCTTGTAAACCCAATAACTCTCTGTCCATGGTCCATCCTCTATCTGTCTCTTGTAAACCCTATCACTCCCTGTCCATGGTCCATCCTCTATCTGTCTTTCGTAAAACCCAATAACTCTCTGTCCATGGCCAACCTCTATCTGCCTCTTGTAAACCCAATAACTCTCTGTCCATGGTCCATCCTCTATCTGTCTCTTGTAAACCCAATAGCTCTCTGTCCATGGTCTATCCTCTATATGTCTCTTGTAAACCTGATCACTCCCTGTCAATGGTCAATCCTCTATCTGTCTCTTGTAAACCTGTTCAATCTCTGTCCATGATCCATCCTCTTTTTGTATCTTGTAAACCCTATCACTCTCTGTCCATGGTCCATCCTCTATCTGTCTCTTTTAAACCCGATCATTCTCTGTCCATGGTCTATCCTCTTTATGTCACTTGTAAACCATATCAATCTCTGTCCATGGTCCATCCTATATCTGTCTCTTGTAAACCAGATCACTCTCTGTCCATGGTCCATCCTCGTTCTGTCTCTTGTAAACCCTATCACTCTCTGTCCATGATCCATCCTCTTTCTGTCTCTTGTAAACCCTTTCCCACATAAATGTACAACAAATCTGCAGAAGACAACTCAGAAATGATCTAGGCAAAAATGTGAGATATTTCTATAAATGAAAGTTTAATTATAAAATCGAGTTGAAAACTATGTCTTTAAAAGTCATCTGCTGCTGAGGCATCAGAAAGCATCTGAATGATGGAAAGAGTTATCTTAAAGCTTTATGTGTTGTCTTCCTCCTTAATCACATGGCAAATTACAACCACAGTAAACAGGAATGCTCCTGTGGTGGTCTATTTCAAAAGTGTTCAAATTATTAAATATATATGGATCTCTTGATTAAAATTGGTGGGGAAATTCTCCTCTGAAAGTACTGTTCTGATTTCAAGATATCTTTGCAGGCTGTCTACAAAAATTATTCAAGTCATATTGTTGGTTGAAAACTTTGCCACCAGGTGGCATTAACACTTTGTTCACATACAGACACTTTCTGAGGCCTCTACAGCAGATGACTTTTGTAAACATTGTGGCAACGCTATAAATTAATCATGATATTACAATGAAAAAAAATGACAAAACTTTATTATTCTTCTCATTTGAAACTGCTTGTTTATTTTTCTTGACTAATTCCTTAAACATTATCTATAGTACCTTGTTTAGAATGCTGTATTGCAAGTTGTCCTGATATGGCCGAGCCCCGGTAGCTCAATTGGTAACGATGCGGGCTGTAAATCCAGGGGTTGTAAGTTCGAACCCCAGCTCGGCCAACAGTCTTTCCGACGATTGACAAAAGTCACTGTGACAAGCATCATTCGTCTTTCCCCAATGGGCTAACAGTCTATGTGGAAAAGCAGCCAGTTGCTTGGAATGTATGTTGTGTGGAGTACTGGTGTGAGAAAACCAGGAAACATAAGTGTAGGTGAACTGGCAGCCGTAATATGTCTGAATTTTTTTTGAAAACGGCATTAAACCCCAATCAATCAATGTCCTGATATGCTGTTTTATTTACAGTGCATACTCCTTGCAATTTCTTTGCCACTCTTGATAAAAAAAAATCCGACATAAGCAGTTTCACATTTGCTTCTACACCATTACTAAGTTGATCGATTTAGGATCATCTTTGCCCTTCTTGTTGCCATAATGCAGGTCTAGATGGAATGTGTCAGTCATGCAACATTAAAATTTACCCGTACAGTTTAAGGATTTTAAAGGATTACAATCAGAATACATACTTGTAAATCCACCTTTGGAGTCATAGTCGTTTTCCCATGCCCACATACTGACACTATTTGACACCTCTGCAGCATATGGCTTTTGAAAACATTGTGGCAAAAGGGGAAACTGCTCATGATGAGCAGTTTCACCATTTGCCTCAAGGTTGCCGACTATATTTAAATATTACACTTGCATAATTACCACACAGTATTTTCTATATTTTTGCTTAGATGATTTCAAATTCATCTGCTGCAGATTTGTCATGTGTTGGAAATGGTTAAACAAATGTATCTAGGATTCAGCTAGGATAAGATGATATTCAGGTTGGTGACTACTTATCTGAAACTTTACTGTTTGAAAATTAGAGATTTCGGGTTTGATCCCTGGCCAGGTCAAACCAAAGCCTTTAAAAATGGTAGAAATGACCACACTCCTTGGCACTTAGGGTTGATGGGTTAACATCACGACTGACTGGCTGGTGTCTGGATATATGAACCAGTAGAACTGTTAACTTACCAAGGAAATACTGCGATATAACTGAAAAATTGTTGAAAGCGGTGTAAAACACCAAACAATCAATCACACATTCACAATAAATGGTGGTATAGTAATATCATAGAGAATTTGTTTTGAGGATATGTATAGGTATTCTTGCATTGGCAGCTGCTAATGATATCAAACTTATTGTCTATTCCAGGTACATGCATCAAGAGAAGAAAACTATCAAAAACTGCAGAAACATCGACAACAGCTGAATTTTGACAAACACAATTTAACCGAACATGAACGGGAACATCTCCGTTTACAGAGGATAAGTTCACGATCTGAGTCCATGCTAGAGTCCATGGATGCGTGAAATCATTGAGCATTTATTTCTTGCACTTTGTAAATATAGTGTATGTATTGATTGGCTTATTTGCAAAGGGCATAATCGCTTCTTGTAGCAAGTTGTTGTTAGTGTCTGTGTAAAGTGACCTGGCACATGATGAAAGCACAACAAGGTCGGCATCCTATTTATTCCTGAGGTTAGGGGAAATTTGAAAAAATAAATCCTTAAAATCAAGACATATATAGAATGGTCCTTCCTTGAAGAGGCTTTAACACTTAATACACATGCATCAAATCCGCTTTAGAGGTCTTATAAAACCTCTACACAAAATTGTTTAAAATCTATGTAAATAACAGTATGATTTTAGTATAGAGTTGAAAACATTGTGGCAAAAGGAGAAATTATCCATCATGAGCTATTTCTCCTTTTGTCTGAATGTTTTGAAATGTTGTGGACTTGAGACATGTATTGATGTAGGTAAAGGTCAGATGGTCATGGTATGTTTTGGTGCCAAGTTTGTTTTGTTACATAATACACTATAGGTCTGTTCATGGTGTTGATGTTCACTAATTAGAATCTACCCTGTCTGTCTCTTTGCTTTGTCTTATTACATAAGCTATATTATACTACCTTTTGAAGAACTAATCAAAGAAAGGAGATACATTATTAGTTAGCCATCAGAATAGTGATAGCATTATGTGTGGTCTATATGCTGATCAAGAAGGCCATTTAAAAAATGTTTAATCCTTTCCCAAATGCAAACGAATTTAGACAAGGTTGCATCAGATGAAGTTAAACATTGTTGTAAAAGATAAATTTCTCATGATGTATTTAAGCTAATGCAATAATTATACTTACTCCAAGATGTTTTTATACTCCTCTGCAGCAGATTTGTTATCCGCTTTGGCTTTGTTGTAGATGTTGTATGCTGTTTGTGATTTTCTAGCAGTATGGTTGGAAAATTTGCATAAGCTAACGGTAACAAATACACCAATCAAGTTACACTTACTTTTCAGTTAATAAGCTAACAAATATCTAGTGTGCTGTTTAATCATTATGATTTTGTTCAAGGAAGATAGTGCCAAGACGAAGATATATATTGTGATAAACTTTTTTTTTTATCTTTAACCCTTTATATATAAATAAATTTCATTACATTTACATATGTTTGTACAAATAGATAAAGTAAAATCTATTTGTCACAAACTTATAGTTCACCTCAACACTTTGTTATTTATGTGATACTATTCAGAAATATCTGTGATAATAAAACATAATGTTCACTTATATAGTATATGCTACATAGTGATTTTTACAATTTCCACTCATATATGAATAGTTGAATACATAATTTATCATTTCCTAATTGATTTTAACTCCCCTTTCTCACATCCAACAAATCAGCTGCAGACAATTTTGAAAACATCAGGGCAACAATATTGAAAATCTCTATAACGGAATGTGTAATTATTGATTCTAGAGTTGAAACATAGTGGCAAAAGGAGGAGAGAAAAAATGTTCATTATAAGCAATGTTGTCTGCTGTAGATGCATCAAAATGCATATGCAAGTTGGAAAGGGATAAGAGATCAAAATGGTGAGGACACTATTTGCCAAAGAACACTAAATGGTTACACTTCAAAAACTACTGTGTTTTTGCTTCTATGTTTTTTTGTTGAATGTGTAAACTTATGTACAAACAAACACAACTACCTTATTAGTATGAGAATAATTATGTACGGTATAAGTATATGTGTTGATATTTTCATTGTAATATAATTGAGTATAATCACTCTCTTAAATACGTGTACAACAAATCTGCAGCGGACAACTTTGAAAACATCTGTACACAAATGTAAGTGATTAAAGTATAATTATTAATTATCAAACAAAGCTGACAAGATAGTGACTACAGGAGAGAAATTGCTCATTATGAGAATTTCCTCTTTTGTCACAATGTTTTCAAAAGCTGTCTGCTGAAGAGGCGTCAAAATATGTCTATATGTAGGAAAGGTATCACTGTGTTTGTGTATGTGTGAATGTTTTCTGACTCTAGTCAAGTCTCTTTAACTGTAGTATTAACTGTATTTCTTGCATTGAAATTCAAAGATAACCTGTTCCCACATACATCATGGAAAATGTCTATAAATGAAAGTATAACATTTGGAATGAGTTTTGTGCAATTTCTTCTTTTGTCGCTATGTTTTCAAAAAGCCGTCTGCTGCAGAGGCGTCAGAAAGCGTCTATATGAGGGAAAGGGTTAAGGACATGCCTAGTATGTAATTGAAAGGTATGGATAGTATTCAATTCCAACCACTGGTTATTAATGGAGTAGGTGATTACTTGATTATCCATATACAACAATTCCGCAGCAGTTGAATTTGAAATATGTATTTGAAAATTGAAAACATTGTGTCAAAAAAGGATTTGCTTACTGTGAGCAATTTCTTCAACTGCTTTCATGTTATCTGCTGAAGATGCATTAAAATTCTTCTGCATGTAGATAAGGCTCATATAAAAAAGCATGTTCTCACTTATCAGTTTCTTCAGTGCTTTGATTTATTGCATGAAATGACCAGGTCCTTGTGTTGTTTAACTCTATGTGTTCTGTTTGTAAATCTTGTATTTTAATTTCAAAGTATTTAATATTTTAGAATAATTTATGAATGTAAAAAGTTTCATGTAGATGTAAAGTTTCATAGATCAACTGATCTGACATTTCAGAATTCAAATTGATACCATTATTTGTAAAAATGATAAATAAGAATCATTTGACAATAAAATGAAAGATTCGACAACTGAAAGTTCTCTAAGGCATGTAAATGTATCTTGACAATTGGATTTACATTTTTGATGTAGAGATTGTCTGAAAAGGAAAAATGGCTTCTTTTTAGCGATTTCTCTTTAATCACAATGTTATAATACGTCTGCTGCAGAGGTTTCAAATGGTATCTGCCAAAGGAAAAGGGTTTTTGAACGGATTAAGAAAGTTGAAAATTTGATGTATAAATGATATTGATTGATTTCATGAGCTCTCAGAATTACTGATTTTTTACAAAGTTGCTGCGTTTGTCAAAGGCATATATATAAGACATTTGGAAATGAAGTAATTAACTGGCAATTAAATGTAAATTAAGATATAAATGTTGGTATCTGTGTGGGCGTGTGTCTGTTAGGGTGATAAATCCATTATATAATATGACACTGCATGAAGCCCTCTCAGACATACAGATGCAATTTCAGCAGTTGACTTTAAAAAGACATTGTGGCAAAAGGAGAAATTGCTCATGATGGGAAATTGCTCATGATGAGCAATTTCTCCTTTTAACCCTTTCCCTCATATAGACGCTTTCTGACGCCTCTGCAGCAGACGGCTTTTTGAAAACATAGTGACAAAAGAAGAAATTGCACAAAACGTGCAATTTCTCCTTTTGCCACAATGTTTTCCACTTTTTGTCAGAGGTTATCCATTCAACTATGGAGATTTTCTATGTTTTGACAATACAAGTTCAAAGTCGTCTACTGCAGAATTGTCGTATGAGGGAAAGGGTTAATCAGAATATTTTCAGCTCTTTTCAATAAATCTTCATTAATACAGATTTTTCAGTATTTTTAACTCATCATTTTCACGCCCTCTGCTGAATATTTGTTTTATGTCGAAAAAGATAGATATATGAAACTATCTATATCAGGAATGTTGGTGTGACCTCATTGAAGTTAACCCTTATCCTGCTGCAAACGGTATCACATTTTTATGGACCGATCATAATACAAAATATTTTTAACCCTTTCCCATGTACAGACCCTTTTTGACTCATTTGAAAAGATTGTAACAAAAGAACAAATTGCTCAAAACGAGTAATTTCTCCTTTTGCCACAATGTTTTCAACTCCTTTAACCCTTTCCCACATAAATCAAATCTTCAGCAAACGACTTTGAAACTACCAAGTTCAAAATATAAAAACTCTCTATAAATGATTGTATGATTATTGAATAGTATTGAAATCATTGTGGCAAATGGTGAAATTGCTCATCATGAGCAGTCGAGTCCCGGTAGCTCAGTTGGTAACGACGTGGGCTGTCAATCCAGGGGTTGTGAGTTCGAATCCCGGCTCGGCCAACTTTCTTTCCGACGTTTGAAAAAGTCATTGCGACATGCGTCATTCGTCTTCCACCAATTGGCTAAGTCTATGTGGAAAAGCAGCCAGATGCTTGGGAAGATTGTTGTGTGGAGTACTGGTTAGCGAAAACCAGGAAACACATGAGTAGGTGAACTGGCCGCCGTGATATGACTGAGAAATTGTTAAAAATGGTGTTAAACCCCAATCAATCAATCATCATGAGCAATTTTTCCTTTTGCCACAATGATTTCAAAAGTCATCTGCTATAGAGGTGTCAGAAAGTGTCTATATGTGGGAAAGGATTAAACAGATTAAATTTTCCTTTATAAAAATATAACATAATCTTGCCCAGATGATTTCAGAGTTGTATGCTGCAGATTTATTGTATATTGGAAAGGGCTAAATAAATAGCCAACAATGTAGATCAAGATTGACCTGCAAGAAAGTAAATGCTGACCTTGTTCTCCATTATTCTCAATTGCAGTGTTATGTCATGTATTTACTAGTTGTTAGAGCATCTGGCCTGGGAGCTGGAGAGTGTTTCATTAATACAGACTTTATAAATGATAGTAATGGCTGCCCTCATTGGCCCTGATAGCATTACGAATGATGTGTCAGTGTCGGGATAAATAACACTGGGAATACTGGTAATTCACCAGGAAATGCAGTGATATAACTGAAGAACTATTGAAAGTAGCCTAAAACACTATTTAAACAACCATCATGAGATTCATGATGTGCATGCGCAAATGCTGTATTAAGTCTGCTTTATCGGCATAGGGGTTAATTGAAGCATAATTATTGGTACAGCTATATATAACAATATTCATCCAAACAATTGTTTCTGCATTGGGATGCTAGATGTTGTAACACCTATTACAGATAAAAACAATCAATCTGTTATTATATGATTTTTTGTTATTCATGTATTCATTGCCTATTTTCAAATTTGCTTTGAGAAAATTTGTCGGAATTTAATTTTTTCCTTAAACTTGTATGAAAAGAATATAATCTTCTTTCGAAAAATAATTAAACTGAAAAATGTGTCATTATGGTTGTATGGAATATAAAACTTTTGCATAATAATTATACATGACATTATATGTCTATATATAATGTTGTTTACGTTCACTAAGCCTTTTACCTGATGGCATGCCTTTTCAGATGATGACATAACCCTTTTCAATATATAGACGCTTTCTGACGCCTCTGCAGCAGACAGCTTTTTGAAAACATAGTGACAAACGAAGAAATTGCTCAAAACGAGCAATTTCTCCTTTTGCCACAATGTTTTCAACTTTTAGTCATAGGTTATCCATTCAATTATAGAGATTTTCTATTGACAAAATACGTTCAACGTCGTCTGCTGTAGAATTGTCGTATGAGGGAAAGGGTTAAAGCAGACGGCGTTTTGAAAACATAGTGACAAAAGAAGAAATTGCACAGAACGTGCAATTTCTCCTTTTGTCACAATGTTTTCCACTTTTAGTCATAGGTTATCCATCTGACAAAATATGTTCAAAGTCGTCTGCTGTAGAATTGTCGTATGAGGGAAAGGGTAAAAACAAGTGAAATACAGTAATTGCTCATAAGAAGCAATTTCCCCTTATGACAAAGTGTTTTAACTGTGTATCAAAATAGGACTTACTATTTTGTAAATGTTAATACAGTTATATCCATATACATTGTAATTGTTTTCATAGATAATTACTAGACAGGCACCTCTGAAAATGGTTTATAAAGCAGGTTTTCACATAGTCTGTTAATTGAATATGTTTGTGTATAGCTTTTTAGCCTTCGTAGGGACCCCCCCACAAAATGTTAATTAAATATGTTTGTGTATAGCTCTTTAGCCTTCATAGGGACCCCTCATAAAAGTAAGAATTTCAAATTCAAAATGTGGAATAGTGCTTTTGAAACGTTAAAGCATATATGCTTATATTTATCGGAGTGTTTAATGTAAGAAGACAAACTCTGTCCTTACATGTATTTTAAAATTAACATGTTTTCATGGGATGAATTTATGAATAAATACAACAAATACATGTATGTTTAACGAAACAATTACATGTCAATCATGGTATTGATTGTTTGACACAGCAGGAAGTTCAGTTCTGGGATAAGACAGGTTTTAATCATTTCTCACTTGCATACATTTTGAAAACAATCTGGCGAAAGGAGAAATTGTTCAAAATAAGTAATTTCTCCTTTAACCAGTAATGTTTTAAACTCTTTTCAACTATAACAGTTTCACTTTTAGAGAGATTTCAAAATCGTCTTCTGCTGTTTTGATGTATGTGGGTAAGGGTTTACACAGACAATTTATTATATCTCTTCTAATAATGTGTGCATGGTCAAGAAATATGAAAATAGATCCTTTCCCACATGCAAGAAATCTACAGCAGACGACTTTGAACATATTTTGTAAAAAAATGAAAAATCTCCTTAATTGAATGGATAACCTATGACTAAAAGTGGAAAACATTGTGACAAAAGGAGAAATTGCTCATTTTGAGCAATTTCTTCTTTTGTCAATATGTTTCAAAAAGCCGTCTGCTGCAAAGCTAGGCGTCAGAAATCGTCTATATGAGGGAAAAGGTTAATCAGTTTTCACAAATTCCTAGCACTTGTTACAATTCCCCGAGTAAAAACTATGTCTTATTCAACAACAGATATGCAGAGATCAATACCAATGTCTTGTCAAATAATTAGAAAGATTCATATATCCCTTTCTCACATACAACAAAAAGTCATCTGCTGCAGAGGCGTCAGAAAGCATCAACATGAGGGAAAGATTTATTGAGAGGGAGTGTCTTAAAATCAACAGTAAACATTGGTCAAATTGTCAAGTATTTTTCATTTAAGCTATAGCTTGATTCGATTTTCATTGTGGTTCCAACCTCTTAAATAAGCTATACCTATTGTGTGCGTTTATTGTGAAAACTAAACTTTCTTAATTCCGTGACTTGTTTATGTTAATTATATTATTCTCTATTAATTTAATTATAATGTAATGCTTTTAAGGTGTCCAAAAATAGACTGGCCTTTTCAACTGTCATTATTTGAAAGTATATTCCTGTTTTATTATTATTATTTTGAGATGTTTAATTATATTTAGATAGATGCTATATTTTTACAAGCTGTTTTTATTTCTATGTGGGAAGATTTATTATAAATGTGATTGGTAATATATTGATATATAAATGATTTTTATTGTTTATATGCTTGTTGATGGTTTTACTTTAAAATACCCAATTAAATAACAATTAACAGCAGTACATGAAGTACTAATGGTCCAATTATACTAAGTTTAAACATACCTTTACTGAAGAATATTCACTAATTTAAAAATAATATCACAGGGAATAAAACTCATTGACAGTCTTAACCTTTTACATGAGTTTATTATGGTATATGTTAAATTATTGAATCTTGTTGAAAACGTGGCTGGCCAAATATGAAGATTGGTATTAAGATAAAGTTCAATTATTGTATAGGGTTTAACCCTTTCCCTCATCCGACAATTCTGCAGCAGACGGCTTTGAACGTATTTTGTCAAAACATAGAAAATCTCCATAATTGAATGGATAACCTATGACAAAAAGTGGAAAACATTGTGGCAAAAGGAGAAATTGCACGTTTTGTGCAATTTCTTCTTTTGTCACTATGTTTTCAAAAAGCTGTCTGCTGCAGAGGCGTCAGAAAGCGTCTGTATGTGGGAAAGGGTTAAAACAGTGTTGTAAAAGGAAGGTTTGCTCTATAGAACCTCTTTATGATCGAGAATAATGGATAGGTCATTATAGGTATATACATAAATAATTCCATTTACATGTAACAATTAAAGGTTTTGAAGTAAATAGCAATAACGAACATACTGCAAACTTGAATATGGTCATAAATTATCTGTTCAAAGTTCATATGAATATCATCCACATTTGATGATATGGTTGTCAGGCGTCGAGTAACATTTAATTCTACGAAGAACGTGTATCAAAATGTAATTACCAAGCTATGAGGTGCCATTCAATCACATGAAGTGTGACTGACAGTCTATGAAGTACCCATTCAATCACATCAAATATAACTGTCAGGCTAAGAAGTACCGATTCAATCGCATGAAGTGTGACTGTCAAGTTATGAAGTACTAGTCCATCATATCAAATGTAACTCAAGGTATGAAGTATCATTCAACCGCACACAGTGTGACTGTCAAGCTATGAAGTACCATTCTATTGCATGGAGTGTGACTGTCTATCTATGAAGTACCATTCTATGGTAAGAAGTGTGACTGTCTATCTATGAAGTACCATTTTATGGTATGAAGTGTGACTGTCAAGCTATGAAGTACCATTTTATGGTATGAAGTGTGACTGTAAAGCTATGAAGTACCATTATATTGTATGAAGTGTGACTATATCTATGAAGTACCATTCTATCGCATGAAGTGTGACTGTCAAGCTATGAAGTACCATTCTATCGCATGAAGTGTGACTGTTAAGCTATGAAGTACCATTATATCGCTTGAAGTGTAACTGTCAAGCTATGAAGTACCAATCTATCACATGGAGTGTGACTGTCTATCTATGAAGTACCATTATAATATTATGGTATGAAGTGTGACTGTCAAGCTATGAAGTACCATTTTATGGTATGAAGTGTGACTGTAAAGCTATGAAGTACCATTCTATCGCATGAAGTGTGACTGTCAAGCTATGAAGTACCATTATATCGCATGGAGTGTGACTATATCTATGAAGTACCATTCTATGGTATGAAGTGTGACTGTCAAGCTATGATGTGTGACTGTCAAGCTATGAAGTACCATTATATTGTATGATGTGTGACTGTCAAGCTATGAAGTACCATTATATTGTATGATGTGTGACTGTCAAGCTATGAAGTACCATTATATTGTATGATGTGTGACTGTCAAGCTATGAAGTACCATTATATTGTATGATGTGTGACTGTCAAGCTATGAAGTACCATTCTATGATATGAAGTGTGACTGTCAAGCTATGAAGTACCATTCTATCGCATGAAGTGTGACTGTTAATCTATGAAGTACCATTATATCGCTTGAAGTGTAACTGTCAAGCTATGAAGTACCATTATATCGCTTGAAGTGTAACTGTCAAGCTATGAAGTACCATTCTATGGTATCAAATATAACTGTCAAGCTGTGTAGTACCTTTATATCGTATCAAATGTGCTGTTAATCTTTGAAGTACCACGAAGGTCATGAAGAGTTATAATCCTAAATCTTCCTTATTTCCTGGTTCACAAAGAACCAACACCATGATTTAAATAACTGACAGCATATGTAGATCTCGAACTAAACCTGCCTTGTATAATCTATTCCCATATACAACAAACCTGCAGCAGACGACTTAGGAAACATTTTTTAAAAAAAACATGGTTAAATCTTACTTTGTAAAATTGTAAAATAGAGTTTACAAAAGTATGAGAAATTTCTGATAATGAACAATTTCTTTTCAAAATTATCCATAATATTTATAAAAGTTGCATCCTTTAAACGCACCTAAAAGCGTCTGCATGTAAAATGGTTAATCAATTAAAACGGCTTTGCTATAAGTTTGACCATTCTAATTAAGAGGTGAGTGGTAACTGATTAGATAACCTCTATAACGATAAGTAGATGTTCATGTTTTCATTATTTTTTACTGATGTCTTATATAACTGGAAACTGAATGGTACAGACTAATAATTAATATACATACTAGAGAATTGTCAATAGTAGCAGGGACGTAGATAAGACTTAACTACATTCCTGATAGTAGTGTTAACCCTTTCCAACCTGCAGACACATTTTGACGCAGTAGCAGCAGACGACTTTTGAAGGCATAGTGGTCAAAGATGAAATTGCTCATAATGAGAAATTCTACTTTGGCCACAATGTTTTCAACTTTTTTTAACAATTAAACTATCTTGTATGGAGATTTCACAGGTTGTTGACACTATGTTGTAAAAGTCGTCTGCTGCAGATTTGCTGTATATGGAAAAGGGTTAAATCGCAACGAAACAAGTAAGAACATCCAACGACAGTAAGTAACTTACACCAACGTTTTGAATCATAAAACAAGCAAAACAACGAATATTCATTGGAATATGAAACCAAATTCATGTAACTGTTTAATATAGCCAGCTATACGCCGCACAGACAAAACATATTTATCCTACAATAATTAAACATTTCAGAACACTAGAATCCAAGACCTGCCATCCTGCACATCCAAGCAGTCCAATTTAGGTATTCCACCCTCGCTATTCCTTATAAAACATATTACCAAATCGATATTTAGGAACTTGTCAAACATCAGTCGTATAGATTCAGCAGGAAAAGGATGGAACAGTGTAAATGATATTAGCCCTTTCCCTCAAAGAACAATTCTGCAGCAGACGACTTTGAACATATTTTGTCAAAAAATAGAAAATCTCCATAATTGAATGGATAACCTATGACAAAAAGTGGTAAACATTGTGGCAAAAGGAGAAATTGCACGTTTTGTGCAATTTCTTCTTTTGTCACTATGTTTTCAAAAAGCTGTCTGCTGACGTAGGCGTCAGAAAGCGTCTATATGACGTAAAGGGTTAAACACGTTAAAATCAGACCTAACTCGCTGCACAAGTACATGTTCTACCGAGCGTTGGTCTGTAAAGTCTGATTTCAACTGTTTTTTACCCTGATTTTCTTTTTAAACATGGGCGTGTCCAGCTTTGTATTTCGAAGATTCCATAGGCAATTTTAGGAATCTCAAGATAAACTTGTTGGTTTAAGCAGCCAACAATATAAAGGCCTGGTCAGACGACGCGGATGCGCCACCTGGTGTGGATATATACTGGTGGCTCAGATTTCACATAAATCGGTTTCAAAGGTCAAATGGTAATTGAGATCTGTTCAAACCCATCGTTTGATGGATGCAGCGTTGGATAAAGATACTGACAATCGTCCCCAGAAAAGAAGGTGTGTTTTGGACGATTGTGTCATTTCGATGACCATGGTGTTATCGGTGTTTTAAAAAGTTGTATACAGTTATATATAGCTGCGTATCCTGGGTAAATAGTACCCAACCAGTACTAGATATACTAGTCAACTTATCCCGAGACCAGAAAGTCAGTCGTAATACTAACCCCACAATGTTAAGGGCCAATGAGGAAAAGCCATTACAACCATTATTTTTAAAGTCGTTGGTATGAGCCGCGCATCGAACCCGAGACCTCCTTACCCGATACAATAGCTCTACCACTAAACAAAGTGGAATACATGATAAACAGATCAATTGCTTCATTTCAACGTAGCAATGAGACATTTGGTACATATGCGATTAAAACGCGTATATAAGGGAATCGGTTAAAGCCTTTGCCTTCTGACACCAATGCAGCAGACAACGTTTGAAAACATTTTGACAAAAGGAGAAATTTCACAAAACGAGCAATTTCCCATTTTGCGGCAACGTTTTCATTTTTTTTCCGTTAAAATAACTTCATTGAAAGAGATTTCCTGGGTTTTTTCCTAGATGTTATCAAAGTCGTCTGCTACACAGATTGTCTGTATGTGGGGAAGGGGGGTTAATAATGGTTTCAAGTCAAAGTTCTTGCAATTCCAACATGCCTACACGCTTGTCATAAAGATATCAATCAGCAACTATTTTATTTCAACAAACACGTCGTAAATAAGTCGAATGAATATCTGAATATTAACCTTTCCGTTTATTTGCATATATTATGATTAGCTAATGGTTTACGTGAAAAGGGGAAATAATATTGTTTGTTCATCAATGCAAAAAACAGAAGTGAGCCAACTCGGCTATTTAATTTAGAAATTCTAGTCTCACCGCAACATTTTGGAATATATATATAGCCTTTCGGTAGGTACGAGGCAGTTAATATGCGGATTTCTTTAGAACAGAACAGAAATTTTAATTGACATTAAGCATATAAGCTCATAGTCACATAAAACATACATATAAATATACATACAACAGAAAATGGCATGTCGTTTAATACATACATATACATAACATTGCTATCATACTTTTATACATTTAGGTTGAAAATGTGATAATACTTCCGCTTATTGTTACTTATTCCTGGAACATCCAGCATCCAGTACTGGTCATATACTAGTATTTTTTACCATTACCTTCCAGCATCTACACACATCCGATAATATTTGTGACAAAACCATTAATTTATTTATCTAATCATTTTGCAGATCTTAGCAACATATAAGATACTCAAATTGTTCAGTTTAAACAACTTAAAGGCATTCAATACATTAAATGTTTAGATAGCATTGCACTTAGACTTTGGTACTACACTTCGACGAATTTCTAATTAGCCATCATATAACATATGATGTTATGCGACATATTTAATCAATAAATCTAAAGTTTGGTTATTTTTGATTGTACACACCAATCTATCGATTTACAGGGAAAAAAAACACGTATTCATGTAAAAAATCATCCATGCGGAGCGGTAGGTGCGAAGATAGTCTATGTGCTCGCGTTCCTCGTGCACGGCATGGTAGTTGTCGTATTTGGTAGGAATGTATTCTCCGTGGATTGTCTTTTATGAAAAACATTTAATATTGCTAAAATGAGCATTGCAGAACGCGCTCAAGCCGTCGGAATGATTCGTGCCGGCACCCCCATCAGACAGGTATGTTACGCGTCGTTATAAAATTTGCAATATGTTTTATTATTTGTTATTTAGTGCAAAATATTGACAGAAACATGTTTTTTTGAATCCGATCGAGCACGTGTGGGGTCTATTGAAGTGCAAGGTGCGTGCCCAGCCGCTGCAACCAAATCTCAGGGAGATCACGCGTGTTATTCATCAGATGTGGGCGGCCATTCCACAACAGTATCTTCACAGATACATTATATCAATGAGGATAAGGTGCCTTGCTGTAATTGCCGCAGCAGGTGGACATACAAAGTATTGAAACGAAATCAACTACGACGTGATTTGATCATGCAGTTTTTCGTTTTATAGGTGTCCATGTTAACACTGTTAAGTTTGTTCCCGTAATCAAATTTCAATGAAGTTTGGTTTTACTTATGAGGAATGAATTGTATTAAACTTATATTTGGTTATTTTTGTATTTTTCTCTGAATACCTTTCCTAAAATATGATAAAAACTAGGTGGCCAATTAGAAATTCGTCGAAGTGTATATTTGAAAGACATCCGGAAAAAAAAGGTCACACTGAATTTGATAGACCATTGAATTCTGCTATATATTTTAATCCTTGACTAAAGATATTATCTAATAATGAGCTTCAGCGAGCTGATTGATCAGGAATCGGCCTCGCTTTGCTCGTTATTATGTAATGGTGTGATGCAATTAGTATGAGGTGCCGATTAACCAACCGTAAACTATGGTGAATTCATCACCGACGTCCGAAGACTACATCGATATACGAGTGAAGCCTACGTAGAAGTATTCAACTTCGGCATGTTCAACATCATCGCCAATAAAGTGGCCTTTTTTTCTTTTTTTTTTAAATCTGACGTCGTTCACGATTGGGCTTTCTCCATCGGTTGTGTGAGAACAATAGATTCACGAATAATATATAGTATTGGAACCGAGCTTTTTATATTGCATAAAGAAACAAACTAAAGTAGTAATTACTCTACCAATTAGGCAGTGCATGTACAAATAACAAACTCAGACGAGGAAATGGCAGCTGTCCATGTGTGTTGTACTTTTGTTTTTTCCTAGAAGACTTTATTTTTTTTAATTCTAAAGTCCATGCGTGAAAGAGGGTCGTTTGCTTTGTTTTCATAAAAATTAAGTATAATCGAGAGGATCTCCGCTTTGATAAATAGGATCGAAATAAAGAGTAGGTGTGAAAAAGGTTAAAGTTCGCACATTATGTTATTCAAAGTAGAATTCCTCACACTTCTACCTGTCAGCTATTAAACAGTTATACCTTTCACACATACTGACACTTTCTGACACATCTGCAGCAGACGACTTTAAGAAACATTGTGACGAAAGGAGAAATTTCTCATAGTGATCTATTTCTCCTTTTGCCACAATGTTTTCAACTCTATTCAATAATTGTTCCTTTCATTTAAAGAGAGATTCCGTATTTTTGCTTAGAAGTCGCCTGCTGCAGATATGTTGTATGTGGGTAGGAGTTCAATACGTATCCTTGTATGCTTATCTCCGCGTAATTACCATCAAAATGACATCATACGTACAGAACCTCGTTACGCGTGTCAAAGGGGCCAATCAAACGCAGGATTAACCCTTTCTCTCAAGCAGACGCATGTTGGTGGATCTGCAGCAGACGACTTTTGAAAACATTGTCTGAAATGGAGGAAATGCTCATTTTGAGTAATTTATTTCTCTTTTGTAAAAATATTTTCAAATATATTTAATTATTAAAATTTCAATTTGTAGATATATTTTTCAAATTTTCACTTACATGTTTTCAGTAGTCGTCCGCAGATTTGTCGTATGTGGGAAGGAGTTATGCTACATGAATGAAACCTAAAGTAAATACCCGACTGAAGATCTTCTGACACATGATGTTTGTTTTGATTAAATGGAAAAGGGAAGTAGGCTGGTCTTAATCTACACAACTAAGTGTTCGTTTTCATACAGGCGGAGCTCCTTTATTTGATCATGGTCGAAGCCAAAACCAGCATGGTACTCCAGATACTGGTCGTCTGCTCCACCAACACGGCTATCATATAAAACTAGACATATACAGAGACATATGAATGTATATGTCTCGGAAATATATCAGGATAAAACAGAGTTATCTACGAGAGCATGTCAGCACGGATATTTACAATCTCATTTAAATCAGACCAAAATTCTCAACTGTACGTAAATTGGATCTAACTACAATGCATAAAAGGTCGTCTCGAATTGGCTTGATTCACACTTGCATACTCATGGTCGTTGTTAACGTCCAATGAAATCACACGATACAACAAACACCCGTTCTGTACAATCGAAAAACTCCACAATCACCGCTCCTCTATTTCGTTTATTTATATTGGTTGTTTTACCTGTTTTATACAGAATTTGATTGGCTGACGCAAAGGTCAATCTGAGACGACCTGTATGGGGCAGTCATCATATAGGTATACGAGCGAAGGAGGTTTAGGTCTGATTTTAACCCTTTCCCTATATAGACGCTTTCTGACGCCTCTGCAGCAGACGACTTTTTGAAAACATAGTGACAAAAAGAGAAATTGCTCAAAACGAGCAATTTCTCCTTTTGCCACGATGTTTTCCACTTTGAGTCATAGGTTATCCATTAAATTATAGAGATTTTCTATTTGTTCTAATATGTTCAAAGTCGTCTGCTGCAGAATTGTCGTATGAGGGAAAGGGTTAAAGCAGACGGCGTTTTGAAAACATAGTGACAAAAGAAGAAATTGCACAGAACGTGCAATTTCTCCTTTTGTCACAATGTTTTCCACTCTTAGTCACAGGTTATCCTTCTGACAAAATATGTTCAAAGTCGTCTGCTGCAGAATTGTCGTATGAGGGAAAGGGTTTAAGAGATTGGGGGTATTCTAAACTTATTCTCGCGTTCAACACTCCTGTAGCAGACATCGTCGGACACCCACGATGTTGATGACTCTACTAAGCTCATGTTTGGCGCGTAGTGGAGTCAAAGAGCCGTGGGTGTCCGACGATGGTAGTAGACGACTATGAAAATATCTCAATGATAAAAGAAATTTCTATAAATGACAGTTGATTAAGCGCGACACTCTGTGGAAACAAACCGTAAAGCTGTTGCGACCATTGAAGTACCAGATCCGCCAGCATATCCGCGCAGGCTCGTCACTGTTTAGTCAATTAGTCACAGAGAGGGTCACAAAAAACGTCTGTAAAGCAGTATCTATTTGAACCTTATATAAGTTAGGTATTTTCTCCACTCGTGTAATAATTATGATACGGTCTGTTTTCGCAGAGTACCGCTCCTTTTCCGGTCTCAAATGTGTGCAAACATTGCTTTTAGATGAACCAATAAGTCAAAGAAATAACCTTCTGTAAGACAATGTCCATTTGAATCCTTTAAAAATGGGTACGCAGTCAGATCTTTTTCCACAAGGTTATAAAAACACTACGTTCAGGGTGTTACATCTTGAGAAACGCCCAATTATTGAATGCAGTTGAAAATATTATGGCAAAAAAAGCTGCGTGTAGAGAAAGAAAGGTTATGTAAAACGGAAAACTGTCCAAACAAAAACGTTTGTTGTATTTTTGTTATAGTCATGTTGGCGCAATTAAGAATATAAACGTCAATGTTTGAATGTATTTCGTATTTTGTCTCTCCTTATTTTTATTGCCAAGTCATTCCTGTAGTAAAACTGTGTATTTACATGGAACAGAGATCTATGATGTTTCATGAAAGAGGAGACCGTGTGGCTGGAAAGACGCTCTGTAATTTATGAGGCCATATCTTTATACGATACGTCATTGCCAAAGAAGGTACTTATCTTCTATCAATTGTCATTTGGGTCACATCACGTGCAAATTGACATTCGGGGCAGTGCGACCAGCGTAGATCCAGATCAGTCTGCGCTTCCGCGGAATCTGATCAGCACCGTCGCCGTTCGCTTCCTCATCGAACAAGCACCCTTAAAAAAGTCCGATTATAAGAGTATGCAATATGATCGTTAGACTGGTTCCTCGTTGAACATAACTATATACTATAGCGTGATATCGGTGGAGGTAACCAATCTATATGATCGTTAGACTGGTTCCTCGTTGATCATAACTATATACTATAGCGTGATATCGGTGGGGGTAACCAATCTATATGATCGTTAGACTGGTTCCTCGTTATACATAACTATATACTATAGCGTGATATCGGTGGGGGTAACCAATTATATCTGATCGTTAGACTGGTTCCTCGTTAAACATACCTATATACTATAGCGTGATATCGGTGAAGGTAACCAATCTATATGATCGTTAGACTGGTTCCTCGTTGAACATTACTATATACTATAGAGTGATATCGGTGGAGGTAACCAATCTATATGATCGTTAGACTGGTTCCTCGTTGAACATTACTATATACTATAGCGTGATATCGGTGCAGTTAACCAATATATATGATCGCTAGACCGGTTCCTCGTTGAACATAACTATATACTATATCGTGATATCGGTCGAGATGACCAATTTATATCAACGCTAGACCGGTTCCTCGATGAACATACATATATACTATATCGTGATATCGGTGCAGGTAACCAATCTATATGATCGTTCGACTGGTTCCTCGTTAAACATAACTATATACTATATCGTGATATCGGTGGGGGTAACCAATCTATATGATCGTTAGACTGGTTCCTCGTTAAACATAACTATATACTATAGCGTGATATCGGTGCAGGTAACCAATCTATATGATCGTTAGACTGGTTCCTCGTTAAAAATAACTATATACTATAGCGTGATATCGGTGCAGGTAACCAATCTATATGATCGTTAGACTGGTTCCTCGTTGAACGTAACTATATATTATAGCGTGATATGGGTGGAGATAACCAATCTATATGATCGTTAGACTGGTTCCTCGTTAAACATAACTATATATTATAGCGTGATATCGGTGCAGGTAACCAATCTATATGATCGTTAGACCGGTTCCTCGTTGAACATAACTATACTATAGCGTGATATCGGTGAAGGTAACCAATCTATATGATCGTTAGACTGGTTCCTCGTTGAATATAACTATATACTATAGCGTGATATCGGTGCAAATAACCAATCTATAAGATCGCTATCGACATAAATTGTAATACCTTTGAAGGTTGGTATACGCGTGACTTGAACCAATTACCGTCGTACATGTATAAGCATTACATATGAGCTCACATATTATGCATATGCATGGTAGAAATTAAATGTCAGTCGATTTATACGAAACCTCAGATATGTAGTGAGGAACCTCAAATGGTATCCGTCGTGCGAAAACGGACCCTCGGGCTTTTGAGACCAGCGTAGATCTAGACCAGTATGCGCCGCCGTACAGTCTGATCAGGTCTTCGCTGTTTGCTGTATCGTCTGACAAATCTGGAAGATTCTAGGAGCTTCTGTCAAACAGTTATAGCTGACTATAATTTAAGTATGAAATTTTATCGGAATTGTTATAAATTGTATCTTTGCCTCGGTGGTGTATTTGGAGAGCATTTCGTCTCGGGTTCGCTCCCCGGCAGGGGCATGCCAAGGATCTTAAAAATGGAATAAATAGCTTTCCCTTCCTGGCGCTAAGGTGTGTGGGGTTAACATAACGACTGCTTCGCTGTTGTCAGGTTAAATGAACAAGCAGTACTGGTAACTTATCAAGGAAACAACGTGAAACAAACTAAGCGAACAAAAATAAATTGTAAACCCTCGAAAGGTCGGTTTTCGAATGGCGTGGCTCAATACCTTTTAAAAGTTCTATCTGCGGTATAACAATTTCATTTAATATCTTCCTCACGTGCATATCCATCGGTTGGTTTCAATTTGAAACATTGAAACAGGAGTGAATATGAACCTATTCAAAGTGTGTTTGTACGGTGTTTTATGTCGCCTTCAAACACATTTACAGTTATATCACGGCGTTTACTGTGTCAGTTAACTCTTTCAGCGCCGAATTGTTTAAAGTAGACTCTTCTATGTTCAAAATTGGGCGTCTTCATTTCTCATGTAATAACAGTTTGGACTATTTTGATAACTAAATGGCAAACAATGCTGATTTCAGGTGAGACAGCTCGTTACGAGCTGGTTCACCTGAATCAGTATTGTTTGCAAAAAACATCAATATTGCCTTTGGCGCTGAAAGAGTTAACAGTCCTGACACAAGCGAATCAGTCGTAATGCTAAACCCCACAAACCTTAGCGACAAGGCGGGAAAGCCATTACTACCAATATGAAGTATCTGGTATGACCTTGACGGGCTTTGAACACGCGACCTTCCACACCCGAGGCGGATGCTCTACAACCGATGCATTCCATAACTAAATACACACTATCAATATAAAAAAAGGTACTTATAACATTTTGTAAGACAAATAAAGGAAACTATTCCCTCGTGTGAATAAACGTTGACCGGCGTTTAAGGTCACGCGCCGATATTGTGAAGACCCGAACAGTTTTGCAAAGGGATGCGAAAACAGGAGCCTCGGAACCAGAAGATAGTTTTCATTGTTTCCGCGCGGTTCCAGCTATGCCCATGTCTTTTAATTAATTCCAATAACGTCATTAAGGCCGTCAGTTTTCAAACTACTTCCGTACGAAGTCAGTGGGACAGGAATGCATGTCAAAATACAAGCGAGTCCCACGACAATTATCCATATCTGTGTGCAAATAATTCATGAATTCAAAGTCGAGTCGTGCAAAAAAGGTGCAATTCTCAAAAGATAAGGTAGATCGCAAGAGTAACGAATATCCGCACGTATCCATTAATTGTTCATGGTTCTAAAAATATAAAGATTTGGCGGAAAACGGTTGTAACTAAAATTGGTATATTTTGTACCAAGGTTAATCACCTCGCCATAAAGTCTTTATAAGCGTTAACCTCATTTTTCTTGGTAAACAATGGAAATTTAGGTGCCATTGCTCGTTCTGAGCAATGGCACATCAATTTGCATTGTTTACAAAGGGGTCAAAATTGCACCTAAACCAGGGTTTTCAAATGAGGTTTATAGTTACAACCGTTTCCCGCGAAGCTCTCGATTTGTGCTCTATAATCTGAACGGTCTAAATCGAATTAAACCAATTAAAAGTCTACATAGAGTTCGTTTCTGAGCACAGAGAACCGTTTTTCAGAGTTTTATAATTTCGGAGCCCCTGGTAGGCCATTTGTAGACTCATCTGTATTGAAAACAGTCTTTGAATACACTTGCCTCTTGAAATTTATAATTTATTTCTTTTTCAGTCTTTTTTTTTCGAAAATCAAGGATGTTCAAAGGAAAGTATCAATGGCGTCGTAATTGTTACAATTGTAAATAAACCTCTGTCGTTGAATCCATGCTAGAGGGTTCAATTGAATGCTGCGTATTTATTTCATATTTCTGACTAAATTGCTAGCAGTGTAGAAAACCGATCAAACTGCCCGGATGCGCAGGTTGATCTGTTTCTACAATGCGTCGTACATGCTATACAGTTGGTGGTCGCAGAGCACCTCTCATATATTCCACCATTATCTGGCAACGTTAACAACAATCGTACAATAGTTGCCCAGCGAGGGAACTAAAGGCTGACGAAATAAAGGGGATCTCTTTTAATTGTTGATGCGAAAATATTTCCATTTGACAGATAAGATGTATTGCTTCATGCGCATGTACGAAGCACAATTGAAAACTATGAAACGAAAGTCACTCGATCAAAGATGAGTAATTGCCTGTCATGTAACGATCGATTGATTAGCAATTCTAATGTACAATTTGCTCGACTATTCGATATGCTTGTCAAGTTTAATTTTTCTTTATAAAATATTAAAGTCTTTTTTTGCCTGTAAGTTATGACTCCCAGTAAAGCACTGGCCTTCAGCGAACTGGATACATATCTATTGTCACTGGATGTAGTTTAATATACATGAATATAATATATGAATATAATATAGAAATACATGAATATAATATAGAAATACATGAATATAATATAGAAATACATAGAAATACATGAATATAATATAGAAATACATTAATATAATACATTAATATAATATAGAAATACATGAATATAATATAGAAATACATTAATATAATACATTAATATAATACAGAAATACATGAATATAATATAGAAATACATGAATATAATATAGATATACATGAATATAATATAGAAATACATGAATATAATATAGAAATACATGAATATAATATAGAAATACATTAATATAATACATGAATATAATATAGAAATACATGAATATAATATAGAAATACATTAATATAATACATGAATATAATATAGAAATTACATTAATATAATATAGAAATACATGAATATAATATAGAAATACATGAATATAATATAGATATACATGAATATAATATAGATATATACATGAATATAATATATACATTAATATAATATAGAAACACATGAATATAGTATAGAAATACATGAAGAAATACATGAATATAATATAGAAATACATGAATATAATATAGAAATACATGAATATAATATAGAAATGGAATTTGTATTACACCATTAACGCTTTCCCACATACAATTAATCTGCACCAGGCGACTTTGGAAACATTTCGGCAAAACAAATATATTTAGAATTATTGACTTGTTTACATCATTTTAGATTAGAGTGGAAAACATTGAGGCAAAATGGGGAAACTGAACAACGATGGCTAAGCTCGGCATTCCGGGTCGGCGTTGAGTTTTCTAAATAAATTCGAATTCAGATGACCGATGACAGATGACAGATCCTAGAGCCAACCAATTTCGTATGCATCCAGATTTACTTGTTATGGTACCTCAAAGAAATCTGTTTATATAGATACTGCTTTACAGAAGTTCTTCAAACTTCTTTGACTAATCGGCAAACAGTGTAGACCAGATCAGATTGATATAGATCTACACTGGTCGCGAATTCCCTACTGTTGGTTTTTTAGCAGAGCACCGCTCATATGAATACAATTGGAGTATCATGACATTTGAAAGTAAAGTTTAAATACAGGATTAAAAACATGAGGAGAACGGAAAATGTGATCGTAAAGAGTAAATGAGCCTTCCCACGAGAAAATCAACATTATTGACTCTGCGTAAAGTATCGACCCGGATCAGCCTAAGCATGCCGCGCAGGGTAACCAGGACAGACACTTTTCGCCTCCTTTTCGATTTTTTGTTTCAGGAATCATTAGTTTACTCTATACCTTTATCCCTGGGTCGATAACTGATGCAGAGACCATAATGTTGGGTTTTCTCGTGGAACGGCTAAAATGTACAAACAGTCTATGGTCAAAACTATTCTCCTAAGCATTCGGGATATGGTTTAGTGTAAATGCCGAACTTGGCTGATCATGAAGGTCGGATGTTGTGTAACGTAGCTTAATCTATTAGGACAAGATTTAACATTTCTTGGTGTAGCCCAAGCTCCTTGAGACTACCTGCGACTGGTGCATTTTATTTCTTGCGAAATTCGCAATGTTGCAAACCGCAATGTGCATAACGCTTAACGGCAAACGCTTAACGGCAAACCGCAATAAGTGTAACTGGAATTCGTTTACTACAATTACTTTACTTCTCTTTTGTCAAACCGGTGTGAGCCTAACGCTTAACGGCAAACCGCAATATGGTTAATTGGAACTCGATTACGAAAATACACATGTGCTTGTCAATTCTAGTGCCAACTAATCATAGAAAAGTTACTTCCCTTTTATTTTAAACCGCCATTTGTCATGAGCTGGAAACAATCGAGGTATTGAACCACAGGTACCAGTATCGTTGCCTGTTAAAAAATCATTACCTAACCTAGAAGATTTAATTTTATAAAAAGAAATGAGTATTACATCAACAAGGTATATTTCCTTTCGGACTGACCGCATCGGTGGTGTAGTAATAGAGCGTCCGCCTCTGGTGCGGGTACGATCCTCGGCCGGATCATGCAGAAGACTTTAAAAATGGAAGTTATTGCTGCCCTCCTTGGTGCTCAGGGTTGTGGAATTAGCATTACCACTGACTGGCTGGTGTCAGGATAAATAGACCAGTACTACTAATAACTAACCAAGGAAAGGCCATGATAAAAATGAAAAAAATGTTGGAAGCGGCGTAAAACACCGAACATTAAATCAGTCAATCCTTTCGGACTGATCTTTTTCAAAGTGTCGCAAACAACAACTATTTTGAGACCTCTCCTAATAATTTTCGTTTTCACAAACCATACCGTAAACATAAACAATCTGCGCAATATAATTCAATTTGGTTGGTTTATTAGCAAGATATGGGAACAAATGTAAAGCTACTATTTTTCTACAGCACTAAAGTGACAGACATCCGAATAAAATGTCCACATATCCGATGATATCTTGAGTTTCTGGCAGTTTCTGAGCATTCAAAATCAATACAATCAAAAGTAAAAAATAAACAAGTACAATATTCGAGCTATGTGTGGCTCCCTACAATTGGTACATTGTATTTCTTAGTTTGAGTCGAACTATGTGACTCCCTATGACTGATGTATTCATTGCTTAGTTTGATTCGAGCTATGTGTGGCTCCCTATGACTGGTACATTGTATTTCTTAGTTTGATATCCAAGCACTTAGTGACTCCGTGTGAATAGTGCATTTTATTTCTTAGTGTGACTCGAGCACTTTGTGACTTCGTATGAATAGTGGTTTTTAGTTCTTAGTGTAACCTAAGCTCTCTGTGACTCCGTATGAATAGTGTATTTTTTTCTTAGTGTGACTCAAGCACTTTGTGACTCCGTATGAAAGGAGTATGTAAGTTCTTAGTGTAACCCAAGTACTCTGTGACTCCGTATGAATGGTGCATTTGCTTTCTAAGTGTAACCCAAGTACTATGTGACTCCGTATGAATGGTGCATTTTATTTTTAAGTGTAACCCAAGCAAACACTTTGTGACTCCGTATGAATGGTGCATTTTATTTCTTATTGTAACCTAAGTACTCTGTGACTCCGTATGAATGGTGCATTTGATTTCTTATTGTAACCCAAGTACTCTGTGACTCCGTATGAATGGTGCATTTGATTTCTTATTGTAACCCAAACACTTTGTGACTCCGTATGAATGGTGCATTTGATTTCTTATTGTAACCCAAGTACTCTGTGACTCCGTATGAATGGTGCATTTGATTTCTTATTGTAACCCAAGCACTTTGTGACTCCGTATGAATGGTGCATTTGATTTCTTTGTGTAACCCAAGTACTCTGTGACTCCGTATGAATGGTGCATTTGATTTCTAAGTGTAACCCAAGTACTCTGTGACTCCGTATGAATGGTGCATTTGATTTCTAAGTGTAACCCAAGTACAATGTGACTCCGTATGAATGGTGCATTTTATTTTTAAGTGTAACCCAAGCACTTTGTGACTCCGTATGAATGGTGCATTTGATTTCTAAGTGTAACCCAAGTTCTCTGTGACTCCGTATGAATGGTGCATTTTATGTTTAAGTGTAACCCAAGCACTTTGTGAATCCGCATGAATGGTGTATTTCATTTCTTAGTGCGACTCTAGCTATTTGAGACACCCTGCGTTTGCTTCATTTTATTTCTCATCGTGATTTGATCTCTTCTTGACTCCCTGTTAATAGTGCATTCTATATCTAGGTTTGACTCATTTTTCGTTTAGACGCCCTGTAATCGGTGCATTGTACTTCTTACTGTGATTGAAGCTGTTTATGCCTCTCTGTGAGTGATATATTTCATTCTCTCTAAGTGCGACTCAATCTATTAATGACACCCTGCGGCTTGTGAATTTAATTTCTTCGTGTGACTTGAGCTATTTGTGACTTTCTAGAATTGTAATGATTTATTTCATAGTGTGACTCGACTTCTGTAATTCGCTGCGACTGCTTTATCCTATTTCTCCTAATCGCCATGTTATCTTCATGGATCACGTAATGCGTTCTCCGTAATTACTTTTATCCCACCCTATTAAGTTTATAAAGCTTATGATTACTTTAATTACACTATATATCTTCCACAAGTTAGTTTCTACTGGTTGCCCCCATTTCACAATAAAGAATGAGAGCCTGAGAAAGGACGTTTAATTAGCTGAGTTTAGGCCTGCTGGAAGCATAGACATTTATCACACTGAGTCGAGTGTACATTAGTTTGATCGGTTTGTTTGTTTGAATTGCGTTTTACGCCCATTTCAAGAGTATTCCAGTTATATCACGGCGTCCTGTGAGAATTACCAGTAATACGAGTATTATTGATCCTGTCGCCGAAGTTTTAGTCGCAGTGCAATCCTTCCAATCCTGAGCGGAAAGCCCTTACTACCATTGTGTTAAGTCCTCGGTATGACTCTAACCTGGATTATTAGTACTAATTTGCATAATTCACATACACTATGAACACAATTATTTATTTCCTACAAAAAGCAGAAAGTAGGGAAGCCAGAGAGGCTTATTTGTAACGCTTTTCCTCGATTTGACATTGCTATTTGGTCCCGGCATCATTCGGGATAGGACTTCGAAGTTGCGCATATCATCCCGTCTAATGTTGGTATATATGCTTCTATCGGTCTTAACCCTTTCCCTCATATAGACGCTTTCTGACGCCTCTGCAGCAGACGGCTTTTTGAAAACATAGTGACAAAAGAAGAAATTGCTCAAAACGAGCAATTTCTCCTTTTGCCACAATGTTTTCCACTTTCAGTCATAGGTCATCCATTCAATTATAGAGATTTTCTATTTTTTGACAAAATATGTTCAAAGCCGTCTTCTGCAGAATTGTCGTATGAGGGGAAGGGTTAATATGCACTTGTTTTTCCATCATCCGTCACAGTCCGAATAAACGTTACTTATCCTTTATGGAAAAGGAAGAAGAAAACAAAGCTAGAAGTGTATCCGCAGGTGTTATGACTACACACCGTTATATGGATATCGTCTCCGAAATGCAGCCAACTATCCCTTAAAACCCTTTCCCTCATATAGACGCTTTCTGACGCCTCTGCAGCAGACGGCTTTTTGAAAACATAGTGACAAACGAAGAAATTGCACAAAACGTGCAATTTCTCCTTTTGACACAATGTGTTCCACTTTTCGTCATTGGTTATCCATTTAATTATGGAGATTTTCTATGGTATGACAAAATACGTTTAAAGTCGTCTGCTGCAGAAATGTCGTATGGGGGAAAGTGTTATGTCTGCACGTGACAAAGGGTAAACATAAACGTTAAAAACCCTAACCAGACGTGAGGGGTCTGTTTTGTATTATGTAATTCATATTTTATGAAAGCTTAATGAAGTATGTTTTTACTTGCTAAGAATTAATGTAAATTAATATGCGTATAGGAGGATGCGCGTGCGTTGAATGAACTCGCGTAAACTGTACAGCGGATTGAAGCGTCTAACTAAGTGGGTTTGTGAATGAATCCATTGACTAAATCTTATACAGTTTTTAGCTGGGTTCATTCGGACGAAACTGCGGAAGAGAATATCGGGAAATTTCGTACTCGAGTGTGAGGTCAAAAGTCATATTTACGATCAAAGTAGGGCGGGATTAATACACTATGGTTTACGATATGCTAATAGTTTGAACTATTCAAACAAAACAAGATTTTGTTGCCATCTTGTCTGGGGTTAAGTGAGAAATATTCATATTATAACATAATGTACATTTACAACATTGCTCGGTAAATATTTGAGAAAAGTCACATAAAACTTTACTTCGACCATTAATTTTGTGACATATAGTTTTGGGACCATTCTCGGGTCATGAGAAATACATTTATAATTCACGACCTTTAGATAACGCTTCCCCTCATACATTCGTAGTTTGTAACGTCTTAGGCAAATGTTTTTGAAATATTGCGGGAAATATAAAATAGCTCATAAAAACAAACTTTTTCTTCGCCAAATTAATTCCATTTTTTTTCAAGATTGTATATCGTTTTGGTATGTTCTTAAACTTTTTAAACTTTTAATACTCTTGAAAAACCACATTAGGTATTTATTATGCAAAGTGATAAAATAAAGATATTTCTATGTTATTGATTCCGACTCGATATCACTTCTGTTCAGTTTGATGTGTTCAAGGTTTTCGTCATCATAGTGGAGACGTTTTATTGTCAAGTGTTGCAAAAAGGTCATGGAAGTGAAACATGTGGAAATACACTTATAACTTGCATTTACATCTTTGTCTCATCTTAACCCTTTACCTCGAATAGACGCTTTCTGACGCTTTCTGACGCCTCTGCAGCAGACGGCTTTTTGAAAACATAGTGACAAAAGAAGAAATTGCTCAAAATGAGCAATTTCTCCGTTTGCCACAATGTTTTCCACTTTTAGTCATAGGTTATCCATTCAATTATAGAGATTTTCTATTTTTTGACAAAATATGTTCAAAGTCGTCTGCTACATAATGAGGAAAAGGATCAAGGCAGGCGGACCATGAAGGCTCTGGTTAGACTGTTTATATTGACAGTAGTTGTTTGTATTGACAGTAGATGTATTAATTGTTTGTATTGACAGTAGATGTATTGATTGTTTGTATTGACAGTAGATGTATTGATTGTTTGTATTGACAGTAGATGTATTGATTGTTTGTATTGACAGTAAATTGATTGACTGTTTGTATTGACAGTATTGTAGTGATTGTTTGGAATTAAAGGCCGTTTTCAACAATATTTCATGAATATCATGGCGGCCAGTTCACCGACTCATGTGTTCTATGGCTTTTCCACATCAGTACTCCACACAACAGACTGTCCAAGCAACATGGCCGCTTATCCGCATAGACTGTAAGCCCATAGGTGGAATACGAACAACGCTTGTCACCGTGACTTTAGTCGGAACGAATGTTAGCCGATGTGGGGTTCGTACTCACAACCGTGTGTTTACAGACTTAACTTAGTAGTTACTGTTCGCATATGCAACACGACACCGAATCGACTGACGCGGCTCGTACTCAAAGTATTGATTATTGTTCAGCTCCAATAAATGGCTGCTGTCAGGGAAACATCCAAATAGGTTGGTATTAATTACTGTTATCGAAATTTGTCTAGTGGTTTAGGAGGAGATGATGATTAAAGCTAAAAGTTAACGACGGACGGACAGAGAGTGCTCAGAATATCGAATCGGAATGACCTCGGACACCTTCGACCACTATTGCAAATACAATGGCAGATGTCCGGTTGAAATCCACTCCGAGGAATGGTCATTCATGAGGCTTGCTTCGGATAGACTTTGGATCTGAATGTACATGTTTGAATTGAATCATATACCGTATACGGAGTTGCTACTAATATCTCATTGACTGTCTCTGTGATATAGTAACTGAAATACTGTTAAAAGCGGCATACACACAAAATCAATCAATTACAGAGGTAGAATAAAACAAAGTGAATTTACACAAATTTGACAATCCAAGGTGTGAGTTTGAACGCCAGCTCAGCCAAAATACGTTTTGACTGTTGATAAAAGTCCACGTGACAAGCGTTTTTCGTCTTCCACCAATGGGTTAACAGTCCATGTGGAAAGCAGCCAGTTAAAAGGAACGTACGTTGTGTGGAGTAACTTTATGAGAAAGTATGGGTATGATAACTGGCCGCCGTGATATGCCTGAACAATGGGTTTAACCCCAATCAATCAATCGTCCAATGAATAATAGCCATTGGAATGTCGACGGGACTGCACGAAATCACGCTTAATAAGGATATATAGATACTCTTAAACTTGACATATTGACATTGTCTTGTTTCAGGAAGGACATCTCTTTCCTTTTCTTCGGATGTTTTCTATGTTAACAGTGCTCTCAATATACCAATCATATAGCTTTTCAGAACTAAATAGATCCAGATCAGAAGGTACATCAGCGTTGTTTGATCTGGCCCTGCACTTCGTCAAGAGACTCCTGTATCGCTAGGGGTGTGTGGACATGGCGGTCGAAAACCGGGTCATGCACTATGCAAGAAAGAATTCATCATGCGAAAATATGGTTACCGTGTCATTTTGGACCATTATCTCTTTTCACTTTCAAACAAGGTCAAAATACTAACAGTGATCAAATCAATCATTTCCAGTTCATCATATACACATTTACAATTATTTTAAGCTCAATGTCATATATTCAATGCATTCTGGTGATGGTATACACTCATTTCTAAGCAAACACGGGTTTTGTTAGGGACTTTTTGGGTAATTTGACCTATAAACCTATAAAACATGTTTTAAAGATGTGATAATCAGTTAGATATAAGTAATGGAATGAGCTGCGTCGGGTGTGTAATGGTATAATTACGGAAAACTTCAACGCATCTTCATAGGAGTGTTCCCTTGGTGGTCCTCTTTCAAATTTGTTCAAAGATATAAATTCTGAACTTATCTGTTTGTACTGCGGCAGAAGAAGGGAGTGAAATGCTAAAACTGTAAAACACAACTGTTTTGATAGATTACACTTCTAAGTTTACTGTCATCATTGAAAACATTAATTGATTGCATACTGTGAATGCATTAGTTGGTCCAGTAAAGTCAATCAATAGGTAGACACTGTACTGTAATGAATGATCATGGTAGGATTTCCATAAAGCTATTGAGTAATATGATAATTAATCAAAGTACCTTGTGAACCAAATGATAAATTCGGAGTTAGGGTCAATAAATGTTCATAAGACCAACAATAAATTATGATCTTGGAAACATTTCTTTCTGGCCTGATGCATCATTTCTTGTCTGTCATGTGTTGTTGTTTTTAGATGTCTGCGCCCCTCTTAAACGATCGCAATTATACCTTCCGTACTTTGATTATTTCTATATTCGTCATTTTAAAAGACAGATTGCAATTTATACATGTTTTTTTATCTTTGTTTATCCTTTCTAAATGTTTAGCTACACGTATTTGTCTTTGCTTTTAAAATTTGGCTGTAAACAATCAAATACTGTAATTCATAAAATCTTTAAAATTGTACAAGAGTCAATATGGTCACCCAACTTCCGATATCAGGTCATAAACATAAACATAAGCTGATGGATATTGATACCCCGCTGAGATACCGCACACACACACCAATACATGAATACACCAATACACCAATATAAATTTCACCTCTCTGAGGCATCGAATTTTACATAAATGTTCAAAAAGGACCATAATATATTTAATCAATTATGATTTGAATCAGTGCTAATGAAAGAGAAAAACATCTGCATCTTGAACCGTTTGAAATGAAGCGATCGGATTTTTTTTTAAATATCTTAATAAAGCAGAATAATGTTTAGCTCCTTCTTATTTCAATGTTACATTGGGTGACCAACCAAAACTTAAACAAGAAAAATCTTTCAAAAAGATAAACGGCGATCAATATGAGAAAACACTAAGAAATGGAACATGCGCATATAATTTGACTTGTATATCAGAAAGGGTTTGTTAATAATCAAAACAATAAGTAATCTTTCATGAGTAATGAAATTTGCGCAATAATGTTGTATATCTAAGAATTCGACAGCTCCTTGAATTGGTAATGCATTATAATCGTGAACCAGTTGGAACATTGTTCGATTAGAACATTGTTCTTAAAAAGATATAGAATCGGTAATCGAGTGTAGCTTGCTCGTTTTTTGTTTATCTCTTTTCTGTTTAGAACCAAGTGTCAGCCAAAATTATGTAGACTCTTAAATACTAAACGAAGAGGATGGAATCAAGTTGTGTATATCTTTATCCCAGTATCAACTACTAAATCATAACTATAATCTATGTGTTTACCAAAAGCTAATCGGCAATCACCATCCAGCTTCAGTTTCTATAAATAGATTATCCAGGCCGAGAATACCCCATAACATGACTGGAGATTACGCGAGGCTCCCAAGAGGTGTATAAATTTCAATTGACAACTTATCATGTTTCAAAAATAATTAATATTTTACTCTTAATTTTTATATTTCATACGTTTTCACTGATTTTGTTCACTGAAATTTATTTTTTAAGGAAAACAATTAAAGGTTAGTATGCAGAACATTTCATTTTAAAACTACACCTTATTAGTGCCTCTCATAGGATCGCCAACTTAACTATGAACCAATCAATACGTTTAATTTCCTTTATTTCATCGTTTATTCATTAAATACAACATTTGATTGGTCTACAATCTAGATCATTTGTTTAACATCTAGGTCAAAACCCAGGTTAATCAGCTATCGCCGAGAAAGGACTAAAATGTAGAAATCATAGAGTCAGTATAAAAATATCATATTTAAGAGCAAACTAATTTGTAGGAGCAATTTAACTATTGTTTCTCTATAGGTGCTTTTGAGACACCGCATTTCCTGAAAGTTGGCAATGATAGCTTTCCAGTTTAACAGGTTGTCTTAAAGAAAAGGTTTTGTACATGTTTACGAAAATCCTTAGAATATAAAAAGTTCTCCCTAAACAAGCGTTCTGCCATACAAGTTGTTGGTGTGTTGTTGTTGTTTTGTTTTTTGTTGGGGGCGTTGAGCTAATTTTTTCTAATAGAGACGAACTTACACGCATCTGCTTGAAACGATTTTGAAAACAACGTGATGACAAAGAAAACGTGCTAAAATTAAGTAGTTTCTTCTTTTCCCAAACGCTTTTCAACTCTAAGTTTCTTCCACGGATATTTACCAAGCAAACGGATCAAAAACCATCACATCAACTAAACAGTTCATTCCACAAAACCGTAAACTGATCTCCCTCCAAGATTGGGTAACATCTTTTTGTATCAGTTCGCCATAATTAATGACTGAATAAAATTAATAAAAATGGCAATTGGTCGAAATGCGTTAGGATGTGGGAAACGGTTAACTTAAACTGATAAAAAATATATTGATAAAAAAGCATATGCCTGTTGGAAACGGTAAAGATAAAACTTAACTATACATCCCTCATACATACGCTTTTTGACGCATCTGCAGCAGACGACTTTTGAAATATTGAGGCAAAAGTTGAAATTGCTCATGATGAGTAATTTCACCTTTCGCCACAATATTTTCAACTCGATTTAATAATTGAACTCTCATTTATGGAGACTTTTCACGTTTTTGCCTTTATATTTTACAAAGTCGTCTGCTGCCGATTTCGTGTATGCGGTAAATGGTTAAACCGCATAGCTAGACATGGGTGTTCTGTTTTATATTATGTAATTCATATTTTATGTTTAGTACAGTAAAACATGGTTGTGGCAAACACTGATAAACCCTTACCCTGGTATAGACGAGTTATGGCGCCTTGACACTTTAATCGGCAAAAGTGTATAATATTTCCTCACACAATTTTCTATAATGTTCATCGAAAAAATGATAAGTAAAATTCTTAATGACAAGTGTCTTAACCCTTCCCACATACAACACACCTACAGTAGAAGACTTCGAAAGCAGTTTGGGACATCTATAAAAAATGAAGATGTAGTTTTAAATAGAGTTGAAAACAGTGCGGCAAATGAAGAAATTGTTCACTATGAGAGTTATTGTTCTTCTACCACAATGCGTTCAAGAGTCCGTTGCCATAATGCGTTCAAAAGTCCGTTGCCATAATGCGTTCAAAAGTCCGTTGCCATAATGCGTTCAAAAGTCCGTTGCCATAATACGTTCAAGAGTCCATTGCCATAATGCGTTAAAGAGTCCGTTGCCATAATGCGTGCAAGAGTCCGTTGCCATAATGCGTTCAAGAGTCTGTTGCCATAATGCGTTCAACAGTCCGTTGCCATAATGCGTTCAAGAGTCCGTTGCCATAATGCGTTCAAGAGTCCGTTGCCATAATGCGTTCAAGAGTCCGTTGCCATAATGCGTTCAAGAGTCCGTTGCTATAATACATTAAAGAGTCCGTTGCCATAATACGTTCAAGAGTACATTGCCATAATGCGTTCAAGAGTCTGTTGCCATAATGCGTTCAAGAGTCCGTTGCCATAATGCGTTAAAGAGTCCGTTGCCATAATGCGTTCAAGAGTCCGTTGCCACAATACGTTCAAGAGTCCATTGCCATAATGCGTTAAAGAGTCCGTTGCCATAATGCGGTCAAGAGTCCGTTGCCATAATGCGTTCAAGAGTCTGTTGCCATAATGCGTTCAAGAGTCCGTTACCACAATGCGTTCAAGAGTATGTTGCCATAATGCGGTCAAGAGTCCGTTACCATAATGCGTTCAAGAGTCCGTTACCACAATGCGTTCAAGAGTCTGTTGCCATAATACGTCCAAGAGTCCGTTGCCATAATGCGTTAAAGAGTCCGTTACCACAATGCGTTAAAGAGTCCGTTACCATAATGCGTTCAAGAGTCCGTTACCATAATGCGTTCAAGAGTCCGTTACCACAATGCGTTTAAGAGTCCGTTACCACAATGCGTTCAAGAGTCCGTTACCACAATGCGTTCAAGAGTCCGTTACCACAATGCGTTCAAGAGTCCGTTGCCATAATGCGTTCAAGAGTCCGTTGCCATAATGCATTCAAGAGTCCGATGCCATAATGCGTTCAAGAGTCCGTTGCCATAATGCGTTCAAGAGTCCGTTACCATAATGCGTTCAAGAGTCCGTTACCATAATGCGTTCAAGAGTCCGTTACCACAATGCGTTCAAGAGTCCGTTACCATATTGCGTTCAAGAGTCCGTTACCACAATGCGTTCAAGAGTCCGTTGCCATAATGAGTTCAAGAGTCCGTTGCCATAATGCATTCAAGAGTCCGATGCCATAATACGTTCAAGAGTCTGTTGCCATAATGCGTTCAAGAGTCCGATGCCATAATACGTTCAAGAGTATGTTGCCATAATGCGTTCAAGAGTCCGAGGCCATAATACGTTCAAGAGTCTGTTGCCATAATGCGTTCAAGAGTCCGATGCCATAATACGTTCAAGAGTATGTTGCCATAATGCGTTCAAGAGTCCGTTGCCATAATGCGTTCAAGAGTCCGATGCCATAATGCGTTCAAGAGTCTGTTGCCATAATGCGTTCAAGAGTCCGTTGCCATAATGCATTCAAGAGTTCGTTGTCATAATGCGGTCAAGAGTCCGTTGCCATAATGCGTTCAAGAGTCCGATGCCATAATACGTTCAAGAGTCTGTTGCCATAATGCGTTCAAGAGTCCGTTGCCATAATGCTTTCAAGAGTCCGTTGTCATAATGCGGTCAAGAGTCCGTTGCCATAATGCGTTCAAGAGTATGTTGCCACAATGCGCTCAAGAGTCCGTTGCCATAATGCGTTCAAGAGTCCGTTGCCACAATGCGCTCAAGAGTCCGTTGCCATAATGCGTTCAAGAGTCCATTGCCATAATACGTTCAAGAGTCTGTTGCCATAATGCGGTCAAGAGTCCGTTACCATAATGCGTTCAAGAGTCCGTTACCACAATGCGTTCAAGAGTCCGTTACCATAATGCGTTCAAGAGTCCGTTACCACAATGCGTTCAAGAGTCCGTTACCACAATGCGTTCAAGAGTCCGTTACCACAATGCGTTCAAGAGTCCGTTGCCATAATGCGTTCAAGAGTCCGTTGCCATAATGCATTCAAGAGTCCGATGCCATAATACGTTCAAGAGTCTGTTGCCACAATGCGTTCAAGAGTCCGATGCCATAATACGTTCAAGAGTCTGTTGCCATAATGCGTTCAAGAGTCCGTTGCCATAATACGTTCAAGAGTCCGTTGCCATAATGCGTTCAAGAGTCCGTTGCCATAATGTGTTCAAGAGTCCGTTGCCATAATGCGTTCAAGAGTCCGTTGCAATAATGCGGTCAATAGTCCGTTGTCATATTGCGTTCAAGAGTCCGTTGCCACAATGCGTTCAAGAGTCCGATGCCATAATACGTTCAAGAGTCTGTTGCCATAATGCGTTCAAGAGTCCGTTACCATAATGCGTTCAAGAGTCCGTTACCACAATGCGTTCAAGAGTCTGTTGCCATAATGCGTTAAAGAGTCCGTTACCACAATGCGTTCAAGAGTCCGTTACCACAATGCGTTCAAGAGTCCGTTACCATAATGCGTTCAAGAGTCCGTTACCACAATGCGTTCAAGAGTCCGTTACCACAATGCGTTCAAAAGTCCGTTACCATAATGCGTTCAAGAGTCCGTTCCCACAATGCGTTCAAGAGTCCGTTGCCATAATGCGTTCAAGAGTCCGTTGCCATAATGCATACAAGAGTCCGATGCCATAATGCGTTCAAGAGTCCGTTACCATAATGCGTTCAAGAGTCCGTTACCATAATGCGTTCAAGAGTCCGTTACCACAATGCGTTCAAGAGTCCGTTACCACAATGCGTTCAAGAGTCCGTTACCATAATGCGTTCAAGAGTCCGTTGCCATAATGCGTTCAAGAGTCCGTTACCATAATGCGTTCAAGAGTCCGTTGCCATAATGCGTTCAAGAGTCCGTTACCACAATGCGTTCAAGAGTCCGTTACCATAATGCGTTCAAGAGTCCGTTACCACAATGCGTTCAAGAGTCCGTTGCCATAATGCGTTCAAGAGTCCGTTGCCATAATGCATTCAAGAGTCCGATGCCATAATACGTTCAAGAGTCTGTTGCCATAATGCGTTCAAGAGTCCGATGCCATAATACGTTCAAGAGTATGTTGCCATAATGCGTTCAAGAGTCCGATGCCATAATATGTTCAAGAGTCTGTTGCCATAATGCGTTCAAGAGTCCGTTGCCATAATACGTTCAAGAGTCTGTTGCCATAATGCGATCAAGAGTCCGTTGCCATAATGCGTTCAAGAGTCCGATGCCATAATACGTTCAAGAGTCTGTTGCCATAATGCGTTCAAGAGTCCGTTGCCATAATGCATTCAAGAGTCCGTTGCCATAATGCGTTCAAGAGTCCGTTGCCACAATGCGCTCAAGAGTCCGTTGCCATAATGCGTTCAAGAGTCCGTTGCCACAATACGTTCAAGAGTCTATTGCCATAATGCGTTAAAGAGTCCGTTGCCATAAAGCGTTCAAGAGTCCGTTTCCATCATACGTTCAAGAGTCCGTTGCCATAATGCGTTAAAGAGTCCGTTGCCATAATGCGTTAAAGAGTCCGTTGCCATAATACGTTCAAGAGTCCGATGCCATAATACGTTCAAGAGTCCGTTGCCATAATGCGTTCAAGAATCCGTTGCCATAATGCGTTCAAGAGTCTGTTGCGACAATGCGTTCAAGAGTCCGTTGCTACAATGTGTTCATGAGTCTGTTGCGACAATGCGTGCAAGAGTCCGTTGCCATAATGCGTTCAAGAGTCTGCTGCGACAATGCGTTCAAGAGTCCGTTGCCATAATGCGTTCAAGAGTCTGTTGTGACAATGCGTTCAAGAGTCCGTTGCTACAATGTGTTCATGAGTCCGTTTCCACAATGCGTTCAAGAGTCCGTTGCCGTAATGCGGTCCAGAGTATGTTTTCACGATGCGTTCATGAGTCCGTTGCCACCAGATGCATCAAAATGTGTTAACAAGAGCGAAAGGGTTTAAACAAAATACCGGTATCCCCCATGTTAACGAGTTCGTTCGATTACTTTGACAGTTGTGCGTTTGGTGTTGTAACAGTTTTAATATTGTTTCGGTTATATCACGGCATATCCTGTGTAAACTGCTAATACTAGCGGCGTTATTAACTCGGACACCGATTCATCAGCGGCACTAATATCCACTCATCAACCCGAGTGCCATGGAGGGTAGGCATTACAACCAGGTCGTGTTATGACCCGGTTGGGTATCGAACCATGGTCTCCCGCTCTAGACGCGGACGATCTGACAAAACTGGAATGAGAGAAACACATATACAATAAACGTGACAGTACATACAATAATAAACAAGCATCATTAAAACAATCTATTTCAAGCATATGTCGAGGGCTTGGCGTGAAACGGTTGTAACTAAAAACCTATTTTGAAAACCCTGGTTAATATTGACCCCTTTGTAAACAATGCAAAATTTAGGTGCCATTGCTCAGAACGAGCAATGGCACCTAAATTTCCATTGTTTACCAATACAATTATTTAACGCTTATAAGACTTTATAGCGAGGTGATTAACCTTGGTGAAAAAATAATCCAGTTACAACCATTTCACGCTAAGCCCTCGATGTGATGTAGTGAAAATGTTTGTAATTTTGCCTTGCCAATGTTCCAGTTCTAACGGGTTGCTAATTTTTAATTGAGTCATTCCTCTTTCTTAATCATGTTATCATTGAGGGTTGAACTGTGTTGTTATACAGTGAACTATTAAAATGGTAGTTTTTAATTGTCTGTAACTTTGTCTCGTTGGTGTAGTGGTAGAGCGTCCGCATCTGTGCGCAAGATCGCGAATTCGATCCCCGGCCGGTGATACCAAAAAGTGGTTTTAAAACAAAAGTGTAATGGCTTTTCTCCTTGTATTTACTCTCCTCATATGTACATGTATTTAGAGGATTATGTATATGGTACAAGACCAATGTTTGTTTACATACATATAAATTTAAACATACAATACAATGCAGAACCAGGCTGCACAGGAAAGTATTTTGAGATTAAATAAACAAACAAACAAAAATCAACAACACACACAAAACAACTTAAATAATATGATTCATAATATGGGAACGGCTAAACGTTTGTGGAAAGAAGTAGTGTAATAGTACAAATATTATATAGACTGGCTACAGGTCGTCGCCAGGTGGATTCCTTATTATTTTGACGAGTTTTGTTAATTTTAATATTTCATTCTCGCTCATACTGTTTTGAAATGTTAAAACGTTTATATACGTGTTTCGTTTTTGGTGAAAGTACGGTACATATTTCTTGCGTTTTGGAAGTGTGGTCATATTAATAAATAGTGGAACTCATCCCCTACCTCATTTAAATTACACAACAAGCATTTTCTATCTTCTCTTTTCCATCCAAACCATTTGCCTTATCCGATTGGTAAATAATTATTCCACAGTCTAAAATTTATCAAAGGTTGCACATTATTTTCGTCCAGAGTTAAAACAAATCTAATTTATGATCAGTTTTGAATATTCTATAATTGCTACATTTAGAAGAGTTATTAACATCACTATTCTAGTTTTGAATGTACTATCTGTAGTATGTTCTGTTTGCCAAATATAACTGAGTTCACACTCATTAAAAAATGTTTTTAACGTTACTAAGCCATTCGTAGGAATTATTATCATATGGACAGTCTTTATATAAAAATAAATACAATGTCGAAGATATTGAGCTGTTATTATGGGCTAACTTGTACCAAAAACCTATTGCACATTTCTGTATCATAATGTTTAAGGGGTATCGACCTAAGCACAACGACTTAGTCGCTGGTGTCAGTATAATTGGACCATTAGTACACGTATCTTACCCAGAAATAATTGTGATATAACTGGTCGAACAAACAAGCTGTTACCTCGAAGGCGATATAAAACAACATGCGAGTAAACAAATTACCTAATTTTCGGTATTTGAGTGCGTTGTGTCTTAAACCCTCGGTACAGATATAGCTATAGAAGCGATCTTGGTAGGAACTTTGAACGATGAAAGTTTTCTTTGTCTGTTTCGATGGGTGACCATACATCCAATCCAGTCAACGTTTATCCCCCATATGTCCACCGTCCCCGTCAGGCGATAGGGGTATCACACCCAGTAGCATATAGGAGTGACTCCAAGTGGGTAACGATTCTAGGAGTTCGTCCGAAGTTACTATGACTGAGCCGTCCCGTGAAAACAACAACATTGTGGACTCTGCGTAAAGTATCGACCCAGATCAGCTTAAGCATGTCACTCACGCAGGCTTACTCGGATAGACACATTTCGCATCCTGTGGAGTTTCAGTTTCAGAAATCACTACTCTATACATATATCCCCCTGAGACGGAATGTGTCCGCCGGATCAGTCTGCGCGGACAGCGCAGACTGATCTGGTCGATACATAATGCAGATGCCATAATGTTGGTTTTCTCGTGGGATGGCTCATGTTTAGTCTAGTTGAACCGCGTGCGGAGATGTTCGAACTGGTTTTATCGACTTTCCGTAACAGAACCATATCGTCTCCTGGCTGCACAGATAAAGTAACTCTATCTTGACCATAATTATGCATATGTGTTTAAGACAAATAACTTTATATATGTATATGTGTGTATATTAACCATGAGCTGTCAATGTTTAAGTTGAAAATAACGTTTTTATTTCTGTTCTCTTATGTTCGTATATTAACTGTTACCATACTCATTTTGCACTGGGGATAAGATATATTGGTACATTGGCGTAACGTTGATAGGGCTATAATACTATTTTTTTTTTTTACAAAAGATGCATGTAGGACTAAAACATATATAGACGGACAGTGAAGGCTCTGATGAGCCTTTTAGGATTTGCAGGCTCGCCTGTGTCTTCGATGTACGCAAATGCACGTAGACAAACTCGGCGCAGTTCAGTTGTAGATGCCAACGTTGTTTAGAGTGTGCATATGCGCCTACTGCTACACTGTTTAAAGGTGCTAAATGGGCCCATTTCGCCTGATTCGGTCAATACTATTCCTGTTTTAACAAGCGTTATATAGTTGTGTTATAAATGTGCTATCTTATGAGACCGAAACATTGTATGTCAATCCATTTCCTCATATAGACGCTGCAGCAGTTAACTTTTTGAAAACATTGTGGGAAATGAAAAGTTGCAAACAATGTTGTCTTCTCTATTAAAAAAATAATCCTCCCATTTACAGAGATGTGCCCTATTTTTCCTAAGTATGTCTATATGCTTTCAAAAGTTGTTTGCTACAGATGTGATGTGTATGTGAAAGGGTTACGGGCTAAGAAGTCACGTAATTTCTGTGGTTTTGCCACATGTTGCATGTTGCATGTTGTGGTTTTGTTAGCTGTTCTTATTGCAAATCTCAAACAACATATGTATGTCAAATCAGCAGTACGTGGTCTGGTTTATTGATTTCATTCATAAGACTACCATAACGCATGCAAACCATGTCTTGGAGATTCCTTACCTTAACATGCGTTTTCAAACAGTTCTCACTTCGTAAGGAACGAGTGAGTCCGAACGGCTGTGGCCCCAATTGCGAAGTTAGTTCATACTCTCAGTACGTTTAAAAATGTGATATGATATGGGTCGATAGATTTCGCAGATTCCATTATGTTGGTTTTCTCGTGGAACGGCTCATACATTGCTATAAAATATATAACAAGAGTGGAACGCTTGAGGTGAAAATCCTACTTAGTTAGCTAGTTGTGGTTTATTCAATTTTTTCAGCACATATATTACAACATACAAACTCGGGCAAAAAACCCCGAACTAAGTCCGAACGTCTGTGACACGGACATTTGAAAACATACTGGTAAAATAATCAATTGCTCAACACGAATTCTTGCTTTTGCCACAACCTTTTAGATTCTATAGAAATAACTATTAATTCATTTATGGAGATTTTCTGTATTGTGCCTGTATGTTTTCAATGTCTACTGAAGATAGTGTGTATATGGGAAAGGGTTTAATACTCATTGAAGCCAAAAGCAATGAACCACCATCGCCCTTGAAACTGACGATTATAAACTCAAGCAACAATGTCCTTAACTGTATTCAATAAATGTGCTTTCATTTAGTGAAAATTGTCCCTATGTTACATGTGGAAAAGAGTTAACATATAAGACAAGTTGCCTATTGTTCTAATTGCCGACGTGATAACGTTACCATATTTCTGATGTCATCCTTTATATTATATATATATGTGTTAATGTGTTTTATTCAATTCAATTCATGAGACATCTGGCCCAAAATACAATATGCAAATAAAGTAACAGTTGTGTCCCTTTACTCTTTCATTCATCTGTTACTTTCACACTCATTCATCAAATGATATATGATACATGTGTATAACTACTTAGTTTTATTAATGTTGCTTGATCATCAATTTGAAGTCCATTATGTAAGCTGATTTCTGTATTTGAGGCATTACACCAATTGAACAAATATTATTCTCGTATATTCTCGTGTTTAGGACATTCGTAAAATACAAGATATTCATTTTCAATTACAAAAATATTAAGATGACTCTTGCAATGTTAACATATTCTATCATTGCGTTATAAACCTCTGTGTTGTCCTGTTTCAATACTGAGTATATGACTTGGGTATCTAAGTTGTGCAATAGCGTTTCTAAGAGTATAGGGACTATTTAAGCAAAGGTATATTTCTGTATTGAGTAGAGATTTGAAACATTTAAAGAGATGAATTAATAGTGGTGTGCCAGTCCTGCTTGCAACAATCAAGTTTTGTCCAAAAGTGGATACAAAAAGGGAAAGCTTAAACATACAAGACAACTTGCCCGTTGTTCTAATTGACGTCGCGCTAACGTAAACATATTGCTGATTTCACCATTTTCCTATATATGTGTTAATGTTGTCTTTGGGCTATGGATCACTTATTGGTTCTAGGCTTTGTTGCTTTACGAGGCGTTTAATACAATTATTAGAGTGCGAATATATACACTATATTGAATTGTTCTGTTTCACGCACATCAATGAATATTGAAATCGAATGATATTCAGGGGAATAGCTAGTTAATATACCGGTAGACCGGGTTGCTTCGGATTCCGTCGTCTGAAATGAGCCGTTCCACAAGAAAACCAACATTATGAACCCTGCGTAATATATCGATCCAGATAAGCCTGCGCAGTCCGGGCAGGATAATCCGGGCCGACATATTCCGTCTCAGGTGGATAGAGGTAAATAATAAAGATTCCTGAAACAGGAGGCGCAAAGTGTCTGTCATGCGCGACATGCTTAGCCTGACCCGGTTCGATATTTTACGCAGAGTCCACAATGTTGGTTTTCTCGTAATTCGGGCTCAAATGATCCCATTTCCATGATGCATAATTTCAGACGACGGAAACCGAAGCCTTTAAGTTGACAATATTTTAAAATAATTGTGGAAAATGGAGAAATTGCCAAAAAACAAGCAAATCCTCATTTTCCCCACAATGCCAACATAAACTTGTATAGTGCTTCAACTGAATCAATGAATAAATATGTTTAAACTAACCAAGGACGATGATATTAACAATATCTTACACGTTTAGACGATTCCATTACGATTTAAAAGTAATTCATTCAAAGCTTAAATATAGGCGTTCATGATTGAACATATTGGTCTATGTTTACGGGGAAGTGTGCGTGCGTAAACTAAAATTAGCAAAATGTACGAAAAATATTTAGATTAAACCGACCTTCAGACGTGCAATGTTATATGACTAGTCAAATCAGTTGCCAGGTTAGCATAATCATCTCGTTGCAATAGCGCATCACCAGAAGCTGTAAGAACCAATAGATAAATGGAGCAGCGTAATGGCTTATTAGTTTGCACGGTGATTTACCTGTGCCTATACTTTGTCGTTAAGTATTGAATGCCATGGCACAGCTTAACCCTTTACCTCATAATTCTGCAGGAGACGATTTGAAACATATTTTGTCAAAAAATGGAAAATCTCTATAATTGAATGGATAACCTATGACTAAAGGTTGAAAACATTGTGGCAAAAGGAGACATTGCTCGTTTTGAGCAATTTATTCTTTTGGCACTATGTTTTCAAAAAGCCGTCTGCTGCAGAGGCGTCAGAAAGCGTTTATATGAGGGAAAGGGTTAAATAATATAGGAAATGATAGCATACAGTGACTGTTTAAGTAAACGCAACCCCCTCTTCCATTTTTCAGAAATATATTTAGACCTGGGTTCAGACTGAATAATAACGATTTGAAGAATATTCTAAATTTAAAAGTACAACCATTTCTGATTTGCTTATTCATAAAGTGTGTTATTTTGTTAATTTAGAATTAGAATGACATTTGTGAATAATGTGTGACTATACAGACCCTGGTCCGCCCTTGCAATATGGCATAACAACAAAAAGTATAATGTACATAAATTGCGACAGACTTCGAGAATTGGTTTATTATCACTTCGTTGACCGTGTTATAAGATTATTGTTGTTTTATTGAATTATAGGGTGGTTAGGTGCGTAATGTAATATACTTTATAGCCTGTTTCTGTGATAGGATAATTATATTTACAGCGAATATATATATATTGTTATACCGCCGGGGATCCCTCTATACAAGCATTGTTGATCAATTTAGGGGAGACAATTGGAGAAATGTCACACGAAAACCGCACTATAAATGTAAGGGTCCCCCCCCCCCCCCCCCAAAAAAAAATGAATGATTGATTGTTTGGTGTTTCGCCGCTTTCAACAATTGTTCAGCTATATCAAGGCGTTTCCTGGATAAGTTATCAGTACTATTTGTCTATTTATCCTGACACCAGCCAGTCAATCGTAATGCTAGCCCCGCAACCCCGAGCGCCAAGGAGGGCCGCTATTACTACCATTTTAAAAAGAGTAAATGTGACCCGGCCGTAGATCGATCATTCGACCTTCCGCAACGAGTACGACACTCTACCAAGAAATTACACGAAATGTTTTATGACTTTGTTGCAAACATCGAAGGCTGCGCGATGAAGCTTTACCCCCGGAGTCTGGTTTCGCAAACACGCGGTTTATTCAAATGCTGGGTTTGTACAGGGACACTATATTACAATATAATGTCCCTGGTTTGTAACATCAAATACGTATCGATCGGCTAAAAACATGTAAAGTCATCGTGTCATTATACAGGGTTGTCTGACCGGACGGTTTTTTGTGCTCCGTCTGTGCTGGTAGCAGACCCTATGCAGACAGATCTTTAGTGGTACTATATTGGTACTGGTACTATTTCGTTTTTACCAATGGATCATAGTATTAGCCAGTCCACGCGAAAGGTTACAACCAGTGTAGGTTCATATCAACCTATGCATCTGATCCGTATTAGCAAAAGCTTCACAAGTTGAGAGAATCTTCAAACAACCTTATGTGAGTAATATTTGACTAGCGTAGATCTTGAACAGACTGTGTGGATGCACAGGCTGATCAAGATATACACAGTTCAGAAAAGCTAACTAGTGCCATGGTTCCCATGGACTGCCGCTATTGGTAGCTTAACATTTTCCCGAATGCATTCTTTATATAAGCCGTCCCGCGAGAAAACTAACAGAATGACATCTGCGTAATGTATCGACCCAGATCAGCCTACGCAGTCCGCGCAGACTGATCCGGGCCGACACATTCCGTCTCAGGTGGGTAAAGGTATAGAGTAATGATTCCTGAAACAGAAAATCCACAGTAGGCGAAAAGTGTGTATCTGGGTAAGCGTGCGCGGCATGCTTAGGCTGATCTGGGTCGATACTTAACGCAGAGTCCACAATGTTGGTTTTCTCGCGGAACGGCTCATATCAATATATCTGCGTAATGTATCGACCAGATCAGCCTGCGCTGTCCGCGCAGACTGATCCGGCCGACACATTCCGTCTAAGGGGGGATAGATAGAGTATTGATTCCTGAAACAGAAAATCCACAGGAGGCGAAAAGTGTCTGTCCGGGTTAGCCTGTGCGGCATGCTTAGGCTGATCCGGGTCGATACTTTACGCAGAGTCCACAATGTTGGTTTTCTCGCGGAACGGCTCATATCAATACATCTGCGTAATGTATCGACCAGATCAGCCTGCGCTGTCCGCGCAGACTGATCCGGCCGACACATTCCGTCTTAGGGGGATAGATGTATAGAGTAGTTATTCCTGAAACAGAAAATCCACAGGAGGCGAAAAGTGTTTATCTGGGTAAGCGTGCGCGGCATGCTAAGGCTGATCTGGGTCGATACTTAACGCAGATTCCACAATGTTGGTTTTCTCGCGGGACGCTCAAGTATGGCTTATTCTTCTCAAAGGTGTAAGGATAAATGGAACAGAATGGTTACATACCAAGGAAGCGCCGTGATATAACTCGGAAAAGTTGAAAGCGGCGTAACATGCACGTACAAACATACATCTTCCAAAATCGCAAAATATTTAATTCTGCATGCTGAGAGTAAATAAAGTCAAGTATTGAATTTAATGAAAAGCTTTCGAAGAAAAGCATTAAATATTATGACAACAAAAATGTATATCTGAAAACAAAGTAGAACACGATGTGTGTGAAGCGTTCATTGTAAGGCAATGTCTCGTCTCATGCGGGGGAGATCAAACGCTGTTTGTATTAAATCATTACAATTAAATATATTGTGATCAGCTTTTGTCGAATAAAAGAAAACACGGATATTTGGTTGGTATGTTACCCCCAAAGTCTGTAAGAAGTCGATCCGAGACTTAATTAGATCTGTGGTCTAAGAAACCGAACACCTAATGGCTGCAACATGTCTAGGATATGAAACGGTTTGTTTGTTTACAAAAAAGCAAAATATTTCAACTTTCGGTTTTCTTTTCTTACCTTTTGAAGTTGTTGATTGTTTACAGTGTGAACATATTGCGGTCATTTTTATCGAGTGAAATCAACACGACAGACTTGTTAATTTCGTGTCATAAACAGGTGTGGTGCCATAAAGAAATGGACATACCCTTAACCCCGTACCCATGCGCTGTGTTTGTATCAATTTGCTTCTTGAAAAAAACCCACCTCAATATATAAAACTTTAGGTAATTTCAAAAATACTGTACAGTAGGGAACTCAAAATAAACACCAGCGATCGTTTTCCCAAGAATAGTTGCATATATATGGCTTCAAAGTCTCAATTTGTTCGACATTTTGACAGAATAAAAACAAAGGGTATAAAACGTCAGACGTTAAAATTGTGCAAAAATGTCCGATATTCTCCGTGCACTTGTTTTGGCGGTCTAATTGTTGTTTTTATTATGTTTATAGCACGTAATAATGTTGTCAGCTTTTAAATGACATAATTAGTAAAGCAGCTGGTGGTCTACATACTAGAGCATTCTAAGCAATGTCAATAATGTTTGGTACATTTTCAAAATATTTTGTCAGATATTAAACATTGATCAATCCTTTTACGTTGTTATATCAAAATAAAACTCAAAGTTATGATGAAAAGAATAAGCAAATATAGTTGAAAAGAAATTGGCATGTTTCGTTGTTATTCAATAATTAGTGATTATAATTATATCAAATATAAATATAAGATACGTTATAACGTTTAAGCATTGTAAACAAACAACAACCTAAAAAGCGCGTTTCAATTCATGATATATATTTTAACCCTTTCTGAATTATGACAAATCTGCAGAAGACGACTTTGAAAACTTCTAGACAATTTTATGAGAAATCTCTATAATTAAGAAGGAAATGTTCATGACAAATTCTCATTTTGAAGAAATAATTCCAAAAGTTGTTTACTTCGGAATTTTCAGAAAGCGTCTGCAAGTGAGAAAGTGTTATTTAGAGAAACTTTGCACTGATCTACGTTCAAAAGACATCAAAGTCACGTGTTCTTTCAGATGAAGTTCATAAAACATTGTGGAAAAGAGTAGTCATTGCTCGTGTTCAGCAATCTGTTATACAGTATTTCCTAAAATTACCTGCTAAAAAGTAGATAACTTAGATCTAAAACTAGAATTGATGTGGAATTCAAGACGGTTTATTGATGCACAAGCTAAAATTGTGTCCCCGGTGTTTTTAAAGTGAAAAAGATGTATCAAGGTTTTTTCAGTTACTATGACATGAAACTAATTTGTGTTGACCCTTTCCCATATACAACAAATAAGAATCAAACGACTTTATAAGCAAACCCAAAGATAAATAGAAAATGTCTTTAGTTTGATTATTGAAAAAGGTTGAAAACTTTGTCAACTGGTGAATTGCTCAATATTAGCAAGATATACATTCGGCACACTGTTCTCAAATGTCGCCTGCTGCAAATGCGTCAGAAATCGTCTTTATATGGTAGGTGTAAACTGACAAAGACATCACCAAATTCGTTACTTCACTGATCAAAGTATATCATTATCAAATGATTTACATTTTGTCGATCACATCAACATGTAAAACCTTCCCCACATACTACAAATCTGAAGCAGACGATTTGAAATCTTATAGATATTTATTTTTTCAAACTCCCTATAAATGAAAGTCTGATTATTGAATAGAGTTAAACACATTAAGACCAGGGAGAAAATAAAACAGAAAAACGTCTTAACCCTTTCCCTCATACGACAATTCTGCAGCATATTTTGTCAAAAATGGAAAATCTCTATAATTGAATGGATAACCTATGACTAAAAGTGGAAAACATTGTGTCAAAAGGAGAAATTGCACGTTTTGTGTAATTTCTTCTTTTGTCACTATGTTTCAAAAAGCCGTCTGCTGCAGAGGCGTCAGAAAGCGTCTATATCAGGGAAAGGGTTAATGAAGAAAAGGGTAAATTATATTCGTCGAATGACGAACATGTTGGTACAACAACAACACCAAATACCCGAAAGCATCTTTTACGAAGGAATGAGAGATATTACTTTCAATAATAGAGAGCCTATGAACTTAATGTCTAACTTCAGTCAGAAAAGCCGTGGTAAAAACGTATCTTCAGAAAATAAAGATTACTATGGATTAAGATCACTCAGGATTGTAAAAGATCCACCTAATCTCTCCGAATCGACGCCAGCCCGTTACCTCACATAGGGATTCTTTAACAATAATCGGGTGGGTTTGAAAACTTCCGAGAAAAATAACGTAAAACCTAGATAATTGGAAGATAAAAAAAACAAGTCATGTCGAGTTAAAAACATTGTTGGAAAAAATTGCCAGCTTATTTACTTTGCATTTCCGCCTTTTCCACAAAGTTAATTTTTTTTTTTTTTTTTGCTAAACTTAAAACATTCTAAATAAAAACGGAATAATCGAAACAATATGAAAGAATAATTGTGCGTTAAAGAAGGATGCATTCACAATGAGAATAATTAATATTGGCAAATTGCCTCTTTTCCAACACCATTTCCAAACGTCGACTACATCAGATAATGCTATATAGACGCGTTGTCGTATTGCGGTTGTATAGGGGGCAGGGTTGAGATCAGTCGCGGTTGTAAAAGGATCCGCTAATCTCCCCCGAATCAGTGTTAACTCGGTTCTCTGCCCCTCCTTGTTCTTCGTGCCGACCCTGAGTCTAGCATCTTTGGAGATTTGCACCGTTTTCTGAATATCAATTAACCCTCCTTTCCCCATATACAATAAATCTGAAGAAGATAACTTTGAAAATACCTGGACAGAAAGGTGATAATTCTTTTAAACCCCCCCCCCCCCCCCCCCCCCCCCCCATAGACGCATTCTGACACATCTGCGGCAAACGACTTTTAAAAACAATGTGACAAAAGAAGAAATTGCTCAAAACGAGCAATTTCTCCTTTTGCCACAATGTTTTCAACTTTTTTTCAGTAATTATAAATTAATTTCTAGAGATTTTCCGTATCTCAAGTAGATGTTTTCAAAGTCGTCTGCTGTAGATTTGCTGTATATGGGAAAGGGTTAAAGAGTTGAAAACATCGTAGCAAAATGTGAAATGGGTCACTCTGAGCGATTTCTTCGTTTGTCACGATGTTTTTAAAACTCGTCCGCTCCGGAGACGTCAGAAAGCGTCTGTATTTGTTAAACGGTTAGCCGTTTGGCGACATTTGATGCCTCTATACAATGGACGATATTTTTAAAATATTATGGGAAAAGATGACTTTACTCATGGTCAGCAATTTCTTCTTTCCCCAATATAGTTTTCACGCTGTATCATTGGAAGCCGCCAGAAGGCGGCTTCCTGTAGGAATGCTTTGAAATTTAGCGCAAGGACATATATAGACCTGCCCGTGTGACTTTCTCTTTGTCGTTATTAAGTATATTTACTTTTGAAACATCCTTTTTACACTCTATATATTTGTAATTGTATATTGTTCCTTTAGACTTCTTCAATACGTTCGAGTTTAAACATCATGTCAGTTAAACGGTTATTTTGTGTTGACTCGCCTGAAATTAATAACAGAACAAAGTATTAACCCTTTCCCACATACAACAAATCTATAGCAGACGACTTGACTTTGAAAACATATAGGCAAGCAAGTCAATTGAAGTATAAACATCCAATATAGTTGAAACCATTGTGGCAACAGGAGAAATTGCTCGTTCTAAGCGAATTCTCATTTTGTCACTATGTTTTCAAAAGTGGTCTGATTCAGAGGCGTTAGAAAGCGTCTATATGTGCAAAAGGGTTGATAAATCCTTTAAGTGTATATTATCTCCTTCTCAATTATAAGACAAGACAATTTCTCCTTTCCAAAGTTGCACATGTATCAAAAGTATACAAATAAGTCCAACCCGCTTTTAAAACCCACAAACATGGAGCGCTCATGCGAACCTCTGATATCTGAAAGTAACTTTGATAGATTCATTTACAATCAAATAATCTAACTGATTTATACATTTACGCATTAAAGACTAACATTGTCATTGCCATCTATAATTGTAATTAATAATGTGTACCATAAATGCCAATTGATCGAACATAATGTCTTTTATATTGTTCACAATTGCATGTGATATATTTCATACAGAACGTAAGTTCGGAATTCTGTTTGAGATGAATTTCCGGACCATATACAGCCTGATCACGGCCTGACACACTATTTGTCCATGAGCCATTGGTGTTTCTTTATGTGACGTCGCCATTTCTTCTCGAAATGTTTTGCAATATGCATGTTCTCTAAACGAGCATAATTTATAAGTCAAAGATATCGAAAAATCTAAATAAATGAAACTATATGTATTCTATAAAGTTTGAAAAGTGTGGCAAATGATGAAATTGCGTATGAAGAGCAATTTCTCCATTTCTCACAATCATTTTAAAAGCCTTCTGCTGCAAATGCATCAAATCGGGTCTGCATGTAGAAAAGGAGCTATATTCGTCTACAATTGTTGCTTATTTCGGCCGGACGAGA